>JACSZZ010000002.1:2400000-3600000 GCA_018467035.1 Scorias spongiosa
GCGATCTCCTCGTGCCGAAGATGCGGTACAAGTCGCCCAGCAAGAGAAGCTCGCAGAGCTCCCAAGGATAACCAGTCCGCCGATATCGCCACCTTCGAGGTCAGGTTCTGGCAGAATTGCAAAGAATCCCCCTCTCAAATTAATCACAAGCTTCGGTGATCGTGGAGTGCCCATGTCCGGACATCAGCCCTTGCCTGTAGGCGTGACGCCAATCGCAGAATCTGCGCTATCACCGGGTGGCGTCAAACCGTGGCTTCGGTCAGGTTCGAGAGGCCCGCGCGACCCTTCGTCTGCGAGAACAGCAACTCCTGGTGGCTATGCTGGCCGTCGCCGGTTACCGTCCAGGAGTGATATAGAACGAGCGAAGCAAGAAGCGGCAGAGATGGCAACACCAATTACGGCGCATCGAGACGCAGGATCGCAACCGCCAAGCCTGGATGGATATGGACGACGAAGTTCATCGTTCAGCCATGGAGCCGACATTCCGACCGAACCTGCCACTGCGCTGCGCGTCACAGGACAAGATCCCAATCTGCTTACAACCTCACTGGTGGAGAGTGAAGGTCTTCCCTCACCCTTGGAAGCAAGACGTCTAAAACTTGACACAGACGTATCCGTGAGAAGTCCCATCGGTTCGCGAAGGCCAGAGGGTCTTGAGATCCAGGTGGTCGACACTCGCTTTTCGAGCGCTGAACTCGCATCTGCGCCTAACAAACAGGGACTTGACTTCATTAACAGCACAGCGAATGATCAAAGGTCGGAAGGCGGGCGGCCGAGCCAAATCAGTCCAAAAGCTTTGAGGAAACGGGCTGTCGAAGAATATCTCGACACAGTGGATGTACCACAATTCACCGACAAAAGGGAGCGTTCCACAACTCGACGCCGTGGAGAAAGCAAGAACGGCCGACGCAACGAAAGCAAAACGAGAGATGACTTGACTTCTGAGCCGACAGAGCCAAGGTACATCGTTGCGCCGAAGAAGTCTCCCTCTTCTCCTATCCCAATGTCTCCTGAGGAGTTTGCCCAAGCGCACAAAACCAAAGGATCCATGGACGCGGAAGAGTTTTACAAGCTCGCATCTCCAACAGACAGCAAGAAAGAAACCAGACACGTTCGTTCCACTTCCACTGGTGTGCAGCGGGACTCGAGCCGTGAGCCGAGAATCAGGAATATGAGTTCTTCCAGAAAAGGCGAGTCGGACGCTCACAGCTCTGGTCCTTCAGTCACCTCCCAGACAGCTAATGATAATCCTAATCTCAATGAGAAAGATTCGGCCAAGGGGAACACGCGGACCCGGTCCAGACAGAGAAGTAACAGCCGTCGCCCGGAGGATTTACAGTCCCATCGGAATGCTAGTCGTGCTCGTTTTAGGGAACGATCGACGAGTGCGAGACGTCGCGCGCAAGACTACAACAATGTTGCTGAGGATGCTTCCCACGATGGTACCATGCAGAGAGCTCGCCAGTTATCCAGGAAGGAGTTGGCAGCGAGAGAGTTGGAACAACGTCGTATGTCGCTCGCTAGGCGTCCATCTGCTCCTTCAATACCGCTACCTGGGCAGCAAGCTGGGCGGCCGAACATGATGCCGCGGTCACAAACTGAACTTGGAGACAGTCCGACCTCGTCCCAGCCCCCAATTGCGAGATCTCAGCTCGTTGAATCCAGTGCCGTCAGTCGTCATGGCGGTAGAACTACAGGCACTTCTACAACGTCTGCACCAATAGGACTTCCGGCGACTCCACGAGCCATGAGGCACCCACGTTACATCAGTTCTGACCCTGATAGAGATAGTGCTGCACCACCGGTGCCCAGTATTCCTGGGGCATACAGCGAGCTGTCGTCTGTTGTCAGCTACAATTCCAGCATGTTGTCTTCAGTTACAGGCCGAAGTGCTCTCTCCGAACAAACGAAATTGAGCACAGCCTTGTCTGACGGAATTGGCCCACTTTTGCCATCCACCGTGTTCAGTCAGAAGTCCTCTCAACTGTCTCAAGGGCCACCTCGATCTGCATCCGCTCCCATTGAAGCGTCTATTGAAGATTTCCCAATACATCCTGCTTACAAATCTGGCCTAATGTCTTTGAAAGGCAACCCAGGTCTAGGCAAGCATGTCCGCAAAATCTCTCCACCAGATATCACCCTCGGGTATAACTCTCCTACCCACGGTGGTATCGATGAGACAATCAGTCAGCTCAGTGAAAGCACAGACCAAGTCATCATCGTCCCTGAAAATCCAGAAGACTACAATTATCCGCCAATTTTGCCAGAACTGCAGCACCTCTCGATCCCGCCACCTCCACCTCCACCACCAGCAGCGACGTACCCTTTACCGGGTAACGGGTCTGACCTAATGAGTGTCACTTTGCCTCAGGAGGAAGCCAGTGAAGTGGAACCTCCTGCGTCACTCCCACAGCCAATGGAGCGTATTGAACGCGCTTCCACATCCTCTCCTAGCCACCATCGCCACGGTCGTAGTAGTGTGAGCGAGAGTTTTGGATCGCGATGGCGTGGTTTGGGGGGTCGGATGAGGAGCAATTCTCGCGGTCATAATCGCGCAAAGTCTCCGCAGCTGGAAAGCTTGAAGAGTGTACCGCAGTACGATTATTGGCTACCTTCAATTTCGCAAACTAGTGCGACAAGTGGAGATCGTGCTCGAAGCCCATATGAGCTGGCAATGGCTCAACAAAATGAGAAAGATCGAGACCACGACCCTAGGATTCAACGACCCACGGCCCCCATCCCAATGTCTCCAGGCATTATGGTGGACGGGAAAGCCTCAGACATCTCGGTACCTTCAGCACGCAGCTCAAGTGGGCTTGGATTCAGGAACCAGAAAGACATTAGAGCCAACATGCCCCCTGAGACACTACAGCAGGGCGTGTATCAACCCCAAGGCGATTTTCTCTAGACACTCGACCGTACGCAAAAGTACCGCCAAAGCTTGGCCCAGAACCATTGAGTGATTGTTAACAAAACATTGCCAATGGCCGAATTGTGTGTTATCAGGAGCTTACGCTCGCCAAATCCAGCTTGAAAGACCGTCAGAGCTTCAGCAGACAGATTGTAGCAGCGTACAGTAAGCTTGTTCCCTGATTGCTGACGCTGGCTGCTGTTAAACCCCCCCATCTCGAAGTCTAATTTTAGCGAGCTTGTTTGGTGTCATGTATGTTCATAGCGACAACCTGGCTGTTTGGCCCATATTTGGCAGATTAATGCATGGACAGGGCGTAACCATATTTTTAGCTTCATTCCTTCGTAGCACTTCCTGGAAGTGCATTGGTGGTCTACGTCGGACCATATAGATCATTGATGTGTTGATGTGGCAAAGAATGAAAGAAATGACCCGTAAAGCAAATGCATCTGACAGCGCGACTGCGTACATAAAATTCTCAGTTTTACCTCCAACTGCAAGTTTATCATACATCAGTGCGTCATTTCCCTACGGCCAGCAAAGGTGAAAAGATAGTTTCGTAGCAGCTCATAGTTATCAACACCGTGCATATGAAGGATTTCCCACCATGTCACTTACGATATCATGGGAAAACTGTTGGACAGCGATACTTATTTTAGACGTTCCAAAGGTCCATCACGAACGTAGGCGTGCAAATCGCTCTCGTCGCTCTCGCAAGTTTTCTGTTACGAACTAGGCATGGAAGCTTGTTGAGCTGCATTGTCACTTTTAGATGACTCATTCATGCTAGGCCTGCTGAGTAGCATAATTTTGCGTATCGACATGAAATTGCACAAGCTGACTTTGATAGTACTCGAGCCTTCAAGGTCGTTTGCGGAAGCTAGTGTCACTAGGACTGAGCAATTCAGACGAGCCGTCGCAACGCTTTCTCTCCGAAGTGACAGGTTGATAGGGTGAGTTGTAGTCAACCTGGGTGAAATGGACAGCCCAGTTCGTAGAATGTTTTGCAACCGATGAGTGTCTAATCTTCTTCACGAGCTGTGGGCCGGAAAACTGGGGTGCTTCTGTTGGCTGGTAACCTTCGCTTGCCGTATCGCACTTCCTCTTACTTGATCTTTGATCAATGGTGGAAAGAGACATATCCGATCCCATAGCCAGGCGCTTTCTTGAGCGAATGGAATACAGAATGGAGAGATGCAAGCACTGGGCACAGCAGAGGAGCTCCAGTAATTTAAAGTCAAGTTGGCATGTCCTAAACTTCAGATTGCTTGACGATCCAAGCAACAGACCTTCATCCTTGACACAGCGGTGTTTGCACCTTCCCATTACCCGGTCTTTTTGCTTTTCCTGCTGCCATCTTTCTTTTGTCCGTCCTTCTTGCCAACCTTCTCCTTATATTCTGATATTTGCTTCGCAGCCTCCTCCTCCTCCTCTGCCTCTTTTTTCTCTTTGGCGATCCTTGTCCTGTACTCTTTGCCTCTCTTCTCAGCTTCTTCCACCATCTTTTCTGAATATTCCCAAAGAGCTTTTTGTACCGACTCATCCTTCACATCCTCACGCAGGTATGGTCGCTCCTTGCATTCCTTGATAAGCCAGCCTCCACTTTCTTCTGGTCTGCTTGTGATGTTGTCGCCTACGATATCGACCGACAAGCGCCCAAATCGCTCATCCATGCTTGCATAGAGGAAAGACTGGGCGCCCATGAAGGGACTCTTCAAAAACAACCAGACCAATGGATATAGGAGCATGTACAACAATAGACCCCATAATGTCCCTCCTGTTAGCCAACGGCGGGTACCAGGAGTGCGACAGAAGCCAGGGTCTACGAGCGCAACCTTGGTGTTCATGGGCATCTTATCTGGACGTTTGTATGCAGATAAGTGCTTCTGGTAGGCAAGGGCGAAGGTCGTTAAAGCATACTTGCTTGTGGCATAGGCGTTGGATGGTGAGAACTTGGTCGGCTCCCGCGCTTGATCTGCATTGGCTTGCTTTTTGTCTTTCTTCGAAATAGGAGGTGAAGATTTGGGTGGAGTGATGTGCAGGAGGTCCCCTCCCATGTAGGATGAGCAAGTACCAAAGACAACTCTAACATCTCGATCTGGAGGCTGAGCTCTCAAAGCAGGCGACAGTATGCTGAGCAAATGGAAGTTCGCAAGATAGTTCACTTGCCAGTTTAGCTCGACTCCATCTTCTGTGCTCTGCATTTTGCTAGAGGCAGGCGTTTCGATGTTGGCGCATAGGATGATCATGTCTAGGCGCCTAGGGGGAGCATTGTCTATCCATTTTGTCGCAAATGTACGTATGCTGTACAAGCTCCTTAAATCCACTTGCTCGGCGGTGATGAGCTGGTTATTCGTGTCTTCTCTCAAGTCGTCGATGTATTGAACCAGGAAGGGGTCGCTGAGCGAATGTTGTGTAAGGAGCAGGATCTGAGCTCCACGTTGTGCCAACTCCCTGACCACTGCTGCGCCGATTCCAGAAGTGCCACCAGTCACCATGACCACTCGGCCGTGCATCTTACGCTCGCTTCCATTGCTGTATCCCGAGCAGTAGGTCTTTATCGCGCCTAAGATCGTGATGAATGGGAGAACTTTGATTGTCGGCCATAGGAAGGGTATGGCGGAGGCGCCTTCCGTTAATGCTTTGGCAGCGATCTCGACAGGCATTGTATTGCTGCCTTCTCTCGGGTGGGCGTGAAAGGAGAATAAAGGAGGAGTGATGATCAAATCGAAATCGGCCTGCTACTGACGCCGGTAGCTGCAGCCGTTCAGGGATCGGTGTGGGGGTGGGGTGCTCTATACATCCTCCCATCTCTTAACACATCTCAACTCTCTACAATCATAGTAACTCCCTCTGTACATAGTAGGTATCTGTAAGGTCTAGATTCGACATGCCCTGAGATCACAGATATGGAAGAGGATGAGTACGAGATCCCTTTGCGCGACCAGCGCTACTTCGGCGCCGGTATCAAACGCAAGCGCATCCAGTTCGTACCATCCAGCTCTGATCGCGACCGTCCCACATACTTACCGAATACTTCCACGCAGACGGCGGCGGAAAAATACTTGGATATAGTGTTCAGCAAGAAGAGGCATGAGACAGGTTCAACACAAATCACCGGCGAAGCTTCTGCGCCCTCTGCATCTTACGCCAGCCCTTCACACCCAGAGAAAGACGATCACAGTGCAGAGGCGAGCATTAATAGCTCGAACAGTGTGGCGTCACTAACACCGCTATCCCCTGCGAACTGTGAAATCTGCGCTCGACCAATAAGTCCTTCTGATGACCGCACCCAACACAACAGCAGCATAGCGCATCAAATCCGCCTACAGCATTCACACCCGCCGAACCACGTGGATCGCAGGCGCAAAGGTCTCGCGATACTGGAAAGCCAGGACTGGGACCCTGATAGTCGCAAAGGACTGGGGGCCGAAGGAGAAGGGATTCTGCATCCCATTAGAGCGAAGGAGAAGAAAGATAGGGCCGGGCTGGGGGCAGTGGAAAACACGAAGAAAGTGGAGCAAATCTCACGACCGAAAATGGTAGATGCTGGAAGTGTCAGAGAAATTCACAAGCAAGAGAAACGACGTGGAGAACGATTGAGGACTATGTTCTATGGAAATGATGATGTTGAGAAATATCTTGGAAGCGATACTGGGCACTGATATCTTTCGGTGAAGGATGATAGCGGCAGTAAAGAGCATAGAGACAGCAAGATACTTGCGCATGTATTCAGGCATCAAATGGGCTTCCTGAAGCAATTCAAGCGTATCCCTCGATTGCCCTCAATACTCTAAGCTTGCCTGACTTTCGATTCAAAAATCTATCGATGTCCACCAACGATGCTGAGGCTCTGCGGGTCGGAACGGACCGACGGTTTCGAGACCCTCTCTTTCATGACGCCGCTTGTTGGGGGCACGGCAGATGCAGCTTGAACCTCCATAGATATCTTAAGATCGGCCGTAGGTAAATACTTGCCGTGCGGTTTATCCACTCTGACGACCGTTCGGTATTCATAATCTTCTATCTAGTTGGTCGCCGCGCAAGATTTGAAAAACCCCACGAGAGGCATATTGTCGTTAGCTCTCCGCAATAAACTCCCAGTACAGCATCAAGCGACTGGGCATCAAACATTACAGTACACGCCGTTGGCATCTGCAACACGATGGACGGTGTCAAAACTTTTGGATCGACACATGTCTTCCAAATAACGTCGACGATCGGGCTGGTGACCTTTGCCCTGGCCAAAAAGAAGTTGACGCCAGCCGGCATTGCAGCGGCAATTCTTACCGCGATTGTACACATGCTCCATCCATGGCCGGTATTCCACCTGCTCCTGATCACCTTTTTCCTGGCCGGTGTTGTCGTTACCAAAGTCGGCCACGCTCGGAAGGCTCACCTGACCCAGTCTGCAACCGGTAGCAGCGGAGGCGAGGGGGCCCGCGGCTGGGTGCAGGTGCTAGCGAATTCCCTCGGCGCCAGCGTGCTCATACTGATCCACGCCTGGCTTCTCCGGAACAGCTCGCCCTTCATCAGCTCGACTCTGCCGCTCTCTGCCGGTCCCCATGCACCGGCACTGGAGAGAGCCATACCGGTGGGGATCATTGCCTACTACGCCGCTGCCGCCGCCGATACTTTCAGCAGCGAGCTCGGCATCTTGAGCAAGTCCCAGCCCTTCATGATCACGGCGCCATGGAAGAAAGTGCCAAAGGGCACCAACGGTGGGGTGACCCAGGACGGGTTGTCGGCAGGTGCACTCGGGGCGTGGATCATTGCTGTCGTTGCAACATTCGGTATCACGGCTTTACCGCCTTACGGCGAGTTGAACTACTGGTTGCCGGCATTTATCACCATTGCGGGACTGTTTGGTAGCGTTCTCGACTCTGTGCTTGGAGCGGTCCTCCAAGAGACCGTAACAGACAAAGGCACTGGGAAAGTCATCGAAGGAGTCAACGGTGGCCATGTCGCTGTTGTGGAGGGCGGTAGTAGGAGTAAAGTGGGCTGGGATCTCTTGTCCAATAATGGCGTCAACTTCGCCATGGCTACCGGAACGAGCCTGCTAGCCATGGCGGTTTTTCACTTGGCCGATCTGAGAATATGATATGGGCTGTTCAGTTTGGCCAGGTAGGGACGAATACACGTGCTGCACAACCGCAAAGCTCAGCTTCATTCCAGTTGTGAAAGGGGGAAAGTTTCGTGAGGTTCAAACGTTCTGTACAATGTTGCATCATTTATATGTATTCAAATGCTCGAAAATCGATCCCGTCAGATGCAACCCTCTACCGTATCTCATTTTAACTTCCAATCCTTGTAAGTCCATTTCTCAGTGATGTGTTTCTTTGGCTGTTTCACCTGGCCAATCCTCTTTCTGACCTCGATCTTGCCATTGATCAATAGGTTTCGGTATCGGTCGGTCAAAAGATTGCCTTCAGGCTTCAGTCTTCGAAGAGAATCCTCAAGCTCATCCGGTAGTACAACTTCAAGCGGAGCGTCAGGTACCTGTTTCTGACCAAATCGTTGCTTAACGAGTTGCACATCATGCCCATCACGCTCGCTGTCAGAGCTCATGGTTTGCTGAACTGTGAGAGCACGAGGCCTCGACGCCTTGTCCTTTGCGGAGACCTCCTTCGCTATCTCCTTGATCCTCTTCTCTTGCTCATCTCTTATTTTCTGTTTCATCTCCCATTTCTCTCTCGCTTCCCGCTCCTTGCGCTTCTTGACCTTGTTACGCTCGGCAGGGGTCTTCCTCTTGTGGATCTTGTGTGTGTAGCCCTCCTCAGCCTCGCTTTGGAAGCCTTCCCATTCGCTTTCCCACGCACTCTCGTAATCCGTGGCATATTCTTCCCGCTCCCGAGCCTCTACCTTTGCCGTCTCTTCAGCTACCTTACGCTCCTTTTCCAGGGCTTCGGCCTCGGCTTGAAGCCTGGCCATTTCACTTTCCACCGCAGCCTTACCTTCGCGCTCCAAGAGCTCGGCATAGTCTGCAGCTTTGGGGTTGTAAGACTTCCCACCAGTAGGCTTAGCAATGTGAGGAACCGCTTTGCCGTTTGAAGTAAGGGATTTGGGTGCAATTCGTTTCGTGACAGGTTCCTGGATAGGTCGCTCTGGTTCGAGGAAGCTATAACGTTCATCTTGAGCGGGAGCAGTGGATACAGCCCAAGGATCGTAGTGTGCATCTTCATCGTTGACCTTCACCACGATCTTGTTGTCGGCGACATCTTGTAGTCGTCGTAGCTGTTTATGGGATACGAAATCTCCGTTGCCCTTGGACTTTTTCAAGCCATTTGGGATTGCGATGTCTGCAGCTTTTCTCTTTCTTCCATCCAGCCCAGGCACCGCTGAGCGTTGAGCGAGGATTTCATCTGCCTTGAGAAGCTTTTTGGGTTTGTTCCGACGTTCAATATCCTCGTCTCCATGAACATCGGTGGTGAAAAGCTCATCGGCGGTCTTCTCGGCAACCACACCACCTTTAATCACTTCGTCGCGAACATTTTCCAAGCCTTGCTGAAGTTCGACTAGATCAACATTCTTGCGCCAGGCCTTCTTGCCTTTCCTGCTTGGCTGCTTGTGGGTCGCTGGCGCTGATACAACCGAGTCTGCCATTTTTGGTAGTGCCTGCACAAGGTTTATGAATTGGGCTCCTACCTATATCATAGGTGTAAGTTATGGAGAACCAAAATTTCGAGAATGGGAAAGCCTGATTGCTTCGGCAAGAATTTCTCCGACAATGGTCCAAGCGGATCTACCCGCATTCGATAAGCTCTTTAACTAACTAGGCTAGCCACCTACCGCGCAAGACAGGTGGAAACAAGCACGTAGGCTTTTCCTTCTGAAGCTCACGATAACGCTGGCAACGAAATTGATGTTGCTGACTGTTGCTCACTGTTGCAATTGGGCATTCTGCATTCTGAGATCCAAGACCTGAGGCTCAATATCTCAATATAGTGACGGGAGGCCCTTGGTTGGAGGAAAGGGGAGGCTTATGCTGGCAAGGGAAGCCGCGTTCAGGGTCTACGGGGGCACGGAGGCGGGTATATAGTATCTCCTGAAGCGTCCGAGGGGCTGGCTGTTTGGTTGGTTGGTCGGTCTGGTTAGTTACTTGCCTACCTTACTACCTTTCGTCCCTGCAGATCAGCATACAGACGACAACATTCATAATCGACCTCCTTTCACTCATCACGACCCGTCAAACATTGCTCTATTGACGTTGCGCCTCGAGACTGCCTACCTTGCTAAAGTAGAGAAGCCAACCTGTGACCCGATCATACCACACTCAGAGCAGGGACGCTACACGACGACTTCACAAGCGATCGCACAAGACCATCCGAGCGAGCCATCATGGCGCAAAGCGTGGGTTCCTACACGAATCCGCTGAAGAAGTTCAAGCTTGTCTTTCTCGGCGAGCAATCTGGTGCGTCTTCCTGGCTGGTATGGATGGCGTGGTTCGGATTGCCAGATACCTTTACCCCCGTGGCGCATTGAAGGACACAGAGAACCAGACAGCTAATCGATGCCTTATCGGAACAGTCGGAAAGACGTCACTCATCACGCGCTTCATGTACGATTCTTTCGATAGCACGTACCAGGCAACGATAGGAATCGACTTTCTATCAAAGACAATGTACCTCGAAGACCGCACAGTTCGCCTACAGCTCTGGGATACAGCAGGTCAAGAACGATTCCGTTCGCTGATTCCCAGCTACATCCGCGACAGCAGCGTCGCCGTGGTGGTGTACGATATCACGTCGCAGAAGTCGTTCCAGCAAACACGAAAGTGGGTGGACGACGTTAGAGGGGAGAGAGGTAACGACGTGATCATCGTGCTTGTGGGCAACAAGACCGACCTTAACGAGAAGCGAGAGGTCACCGCCCAACAGGGCGAGGAAGAAGCGAAGAAACACGGGTTGATGTTCATCGAGACGTCGGCGAAGATCGGCCACAACGTCAAGACACTGTTCAAGCGGATAGCGCAGGCTCTCCCTGGAATGGAAGGGGAAGCGCAGCAAGCGCCAAGCCAGAGTAAGTTCTACCGATGCTATATGAAACGCGCATGTCTCGAGAGTCTGGTTACTGACATTTTTCACCAGCAATCGATGTCAATGTTGCACCAAAGCCTGAAAGCGAAGGTGGTTGTAACTGCTAAAGAATGAAGCAAAGACTATCGGATGTAGAAGAGTTTCCAAGCAACGGATAGCAGGCTGGACGCGTGCCATGCGAGCAGCCGAAGAAGATGGATACAAAGTCACGATTGAATCAAGACAGGACATGTGAGTGGCCGGGCGAACTGCACATATGCATGTATGCATGGTCACGATGGAGGTATGTGCATGCGGTTGATATCGGTCGTTTGGATACGATGGGTGTCGGTTGCAAAGCCCAGAAAGAAGAAGTTGGTTGCATCTTGGAAGACGTTGATAGTTCCGGCTTCAGAGACGTCATGCATGGCGGGTGACAATGCGATGCAGAATACAGGGCATGCATGTGTATCCTAGCTCGCCAGATTTCCAGGGTTCATGATGCCGCACTAGCTGGAATTGCTATCGTACAATCACTGATGTAGCAAAGGTGCCATGGCATTATCACTACTGGGAAGCTCATCGCCAATCTGTCCATCCAGGTTCGTAATCTCATTAGACGCCCGTTGACATGACAGCATGGTAGACTGCAGCCAGTGGGGCAGGATGACCCGACCGAAAGCTGAGAAGACGTCGAGTGCCGTGAATAGACGTGTGGTATTGATTGCGCTGCCGCAAGATGGTGGAATGGTCAGCATCATCATCACCATCATCACCATCATCAACCATCATCAACCATCTTCATGGCCATCGGAAGGCAAAACCCCCTCCACTCTCGGTCCCTCGCCCTCCACCTCTGCTATGTCCACCTGTATCCGAGAGCGGAAACCAGTTGAGTGGACATTGAAGCCTCAGGCAGCAGACGCGCTTGCAAAACTACCTAGGAAGAAAACATGCACGAGTTGCTCTCCACCGGGCCGATGCGGAGCGGGAATACTCGATCAGAGCCAGCCCTACCTACAACAACGACAAATGAAAATTGGAATGACGATAACAATGAAAATAACAATTACACCGGTGGTTATGGGTGAAAGAGATGGGGCGCGAAACGACGGCCCGTGACGCATGTGGCTACAGTACTAGGTAAAGAACAACCTTTGAACCTTCTTCCGTCCGGGTGTCGGAGGAGCGTGCACGTGCTCAGTCAATGCCCCAGCCCCGGACGGAACCTCGTACCTCATACGGGAATACCTCATACCTCTCCATACGCCTTCCGTCGCACCCAAGTGGGAAGCTTCGCCCCTCGTCTCGTTTCGTCTCGTCTCGTCTCGCCTCGTCGCGTTTCGCCTGATCGCGATGTGGACTGTAGATCTTTGCTGTCGTCGTTGCAGGCCGCGTAAAACCACACGGCTGCTGCTGCTGCGCACAATCAACCCTTGCACTTTGCACATCCTCATCACCACTCTATAATCCCTGACTATCCCGTGTTGCCTCTTCTGCCGTGTCGGCTCCTCGTCTCGTCTCATCTCGTCTCGTGTTGCCAACCCGCCGAGCCCACTCAAATACTTTACCCTGCCCGTCTTACTTGGAGAGAAACTCCCGGACTCGCCATTCGACTTCTTTCCACATTTCGCCTAGGACACTGTCTGACCACCATAGACAACTATCTCGACCACCAAATACACACCCACATATACACACAGACACATACAGGCAAACATCGGCCGAGATGGTCGTCGGTTCGGTCCTTGTAACTGGGTACGGATCGCAATCCCCCACACTTTGACTCGAACAAGGGCTCCATCTGTCATTATGCGCTGCTAAAGCTTCAAACCCTGACTGACAACGACTTTTTTTTTCTCCCTTCAAACAGTGGCACCGGTTACATTGGCTCCTTCACAGCACTCGCCCTGCTCGAAGCAGACTACAAGGTCGTCATTGTAGACAACCTCTACAACTCGGACGCTGAGGTTCTGAACCGCATAGAGCTGATCAGCGGCAAGAAACCTCACTACACCGAGTGCGACATCACCGACGAGACTGCACTGGACGCCGTGTTCGACGCACACCCAGACATCGACAATGTCATCCACTTCGCAGCCCTGAAGGCCGTCGGCGAGTCAGGGGAAATACCCCTCGAGTATTACCGCGTCAATGTCGGCGGCACCCTCTCCCTGCTACGAAGCATGAAGAAGCACAACGTCACCAACATTGTGTTCTCTTCATCTGCCACCGTCTACGGCGATGCAACCCGATTCGAGGACATGATACCGATCCCAGAGGTCTGCCCTCTCGGGCCCACGAATCCTTACGGGAACACCAAGTTCACGGTCGAGAGCATGATAAGTGACCACATCGCTGCCGAGCGGCTGCAGGCCGAGAAGCAGGGAAGAGAAGCGAGTGTATACAACGGCGCGTTGCTGCGCTATTTCAACCCGGCTGGCAGCCATCCAAGTGGCATCATGGGCGAGGATCCACAGGGTGTCCCCTACAACCTGTTGCCTCTGCTAGCCCAGGTCGCGGTCGGCAAGCGTGAGAAGCTGCTCGTCTTCGGCGATGACTACGATTCCAGGGACGGCACTGCCATCCGCGACTACATCCACATCCTCGATCTGGCACGAGGCCACCTTCTCGCGCTCAACTACCTCCGTTGCCACCAACCAGGAGTACGCGCTTGGAATCTCGGCACTGGTAAGGGCAGTACCGTGTTTGAAATGGTCAAGGCTTTCTCGACAGCGGTCGGCCGTGACTTGGCCTACGAAGTTGTTGGCAGGCGCCAGGGCGACGTCCTCAACCTGACCGCGAACCCACAACGTGCAAACAAGGAGCTGGGATGGGAAGCAGAACACACACTCGAGGAGGCTTGTGAGGATCTGTGGCGGTGGACGGAAAACAACCCACAGGGATACAGGCAGCCACCTCCCGAGCAGTTTGTTGAGACGCTGCAACAGAGGAAACGATAGTTTACCCTGGCTTCTTCCACATATGGCATGCGCCGATCGATCTGCTCCAGGTATCTTTTCGCCTGCAGACTCGGCCGTTTACTTACAGATCTTATGCATGTATTTTGAGACATGAAAAGGAGCATTGGATACCCAGAGGAACAGCTTTTTCGGAATTCGGTTGGTCGCACTTTCGATCGGCTTGCAGATGGCTGGGGACAGCTCGGTTAGATAGGTCTTACGAGATATAATCATATTGGGTTTGACATGGTCCATCTGCTACCCTTTCCTGGTCTCGTCTACATACAATGTTTCACCTCTTGGTATGACAACTTTCGTCACGCACGGTCCATCGGCAAATCTGGATATCGAAGCACAATAATACATGCATTGCACACCCAATGCTGCTACTGCTGCTGCTGCTGCTGCTGCTGATGTTCTCATACCCCATACCCGATGATGACTGTGCTCGTATCCTTCCTGAATTCATGGTTCAGCCTGTCAGTGCCCCGGCATCAGCTGTGCTCATACCTACCGCCTTTGGCCACTCTCATGTCCAGACCTGATCCGCTTCTTCAAAGCTTCAAAGCCATTCTGTTTGAGATCTGCTCGGCAGTATCCGCACATCCTGAGTGCGCACCAACTACAACTGAAATGTTCTAATTCAATTTCGGCCCTGCAGACAGCACATTCAACTGGTGCATCCTTGTTCTTGCTGCCGTGTAGGCGATCGTGCGAGCGGTAGCAGTTCAGTTGTACGGTTGTCAGACGAGAGGCACATGCGTAGCCGGATGGCTTGATCTGGACTGGGTAGTGAAGAGGTTCTGATGCAAACGCCTGTCCATCTTCAAATTCGCCGGGTGCAGTCCGCACGATCGATATAGGCGATGGCGGTGTCGGCGAAGACGAGTTTGATTGTGAGCGCGAGCGACTGCCAGTAGCTTTGTTACTGGATGCAGCCCTATCCGCCACAGTTGCTGATGGGCGTGCGGCGCCATTAGTGACTGTGAGGTGGCTCGATTTTCGAGCGTAACGCGACGAAGCTGCTCGGGAGTGGACATGCTCTGCCTCGGATTGCACAATGGCTCGTTGAGAGTTTCTGGCATCCTGTTGGATTGTCAGTTCGGCTATGCAATTGCGCACTTGGCAATCGACAAAAAATGGAATGGCTTACGTGGAAGACCTCGGCGCCGGTACTACGACGTCTGACCTTGGTGACCTCCAAGGCTGGGATGGGTTTCTGTGTCTTGGCTTTTTTCAGCTCGTCAACCGAACTACTGTCGCGAAGCCCGTACTTGTGAGGCGAATCCGATGCAAGAGGTGACGGGTGAGGAAGCTCAGGCAAAGCTTTGTGAATCCCTTCGATACTGGCTGGTGGCGTCGGTGGAGAAGAGGAATATCTACTCAGGGGTGATGATCGTGGTCGAGAAGGCTCTCTTGAATGGGGTAGGTGGCTTTGAGAGGCATTATGCTGGTGAGTGGTATCTCCACTGAGCCCAAATTGTGGAATAGCCACTGCTTTGGCTCGGCCGTCTACATGTCCTGGCTCAGTCATATGCTGCTGGTATTGGCTAGATACCTCCAAAGAGCCATCAAGCACGGAATGGCTTCTATGTCGTAACGATATCACCGACTCGACTTTCTTGAAGACCGCAAGCGAAGACAGTGACTTTTTGTTTCCACGATCAAGGGAAAGTCGTAAGTCGTTGTCAAGCCGAGACCGAGACTGTCTGTTGTCCATGGAGGCCGCATTACCCATGTTTAAGTAGAAGCCTCGACAGTAAGTGGTGAGTGCAAGCCTTTATGAAGCGGTATGTGTGACAACGAGTGTGCCAATGATTGGTGAAACAACTGTTCTCACATACAAGCCTCCGTGCCATCGAGTTTGATGTTTGCCAGCATTCGGTTCCCTGTTGTGGCTGACCGATGTGGTGCTGTCGGCTCATCATGGCCGTCGCTGCGTTTCAGGAAGTTGAGTTCTGGCTGCTACAGCGTACCTACCCGGTGTCATGCGCGTTCTGCACCTGGTGTTGAGAATTGCGATTTCCTCTACGGTTGTCTCTTTCGGTATCAACAGGCAGGGACTGAGACTGAGATCATGCTTAGACCAAACCAGATATCGCTCTACCGTTTGAGGAAGTTGCCATCCTAGCCTTGCTCAATTCGTTAATACATTGCTGAATTGCAACTGACGTCCACACATCCTGTGGCGTCTTCGAAGAAACTGGAATCATAAGAAGCAGCGATACCCTGTGCGAAGGGGAGACAAAGTACAGACAGTGCACAATGGGTAGAACCACTGTAATCCGCTCGTCCTGATTATCGACAACCGGAAATCCAGTACCTGTTGTCTTTTATACGATGCTGCGACCCTGTCATATCGCCACATCCTATGCTGTTACGAGGTGATTTCTCTCAGCCATCCTGGTCCCAGGGCAGAGGAATGATATTTGTAACCGTGCTTCGACCACCTTTTCTGTGTCTCATACAAGCTAGGTAGACGGACATAGGTAGAGTTGCATCCAGAACTGAAGGAAGTTAGGTAGCTGGCGGTGTCAACGCGAACAGAGAGAACCTTGAAGTACCCGACTGCAGCACACGCCACAGAGCTTATCGGTACTCTGGTACTGCAGTCGCCCTGATTAGGTAGTACCGAGGCGGGCGCATTTCATTACTGTAAAGTGTGGCTGGTGCCGCTGGACTTTTTTCCCGCGCTGCGCAAAGCTTTAGAAAGTATTATAACTTGGATTCTGCTGCCAGAACATCAAAATAGTAAGAGCTAAACAGTAATGTCACGCTCACATACTCAAGGCGACGTTAGTGGCCGTACACGGCCTACGAAGCCCAAGAAACAACAGCGGACCCAGAAACGGAAACGAGGAGATGTCGACATCGCCGACCTGGAATCTGCTGTGCAAGCACTCGATCCGAAGGCTTCATACACCTCATTCAATGATTTGCCCTTATCAGAGCCCACAAAGTCTGGATTGAAGGCTGCGTCGTTCTCGAGCCTCACCGATATCCAATCGAAATCGATCCCTACCGCTCTCCAAGGGAAAGATATTCTAGGTGCGGCCAAGACTGGCTCAGGAAAAACGCTGGCATTCGTTGTCCCGGTGCTGGAAAACCTGTATCGAGCGCAACATGTTGGCCAAGACGCTGGGCTGGGTGCTATGATCATATCGCCCACCCGTGAGTTGGCCATCCAAATATATGAGGTTTTGCGAAAAGTAGGAGGGCGCGGGCATCAGTTCTCGGCTGGTTTGTTCATTGGTGGAAAGGATCACAAGGTGGAACAGGATGCTTTAGGGAGGATGAATATCTTGATTGGCACTCCAGGACGGATTCTGCACCACCTATCCTCTGCGCCGAATTTTGACATCGACAACCTAAGAATGCTGGTCTTGGATGAGGCAGACAGATGCATGGATATGGGGTTCCAGAAGGATGTCGATGCTATTATCGAATACCTTCCTCGTGAGAGACAGACGCTGCTATTCAGTGCGACACAGAGCAAAAGAGTTTCGGATCTCTCCCGTCTTGCACTGAAGGATCCTGAATACATTGCAGTCCATGACAAGTCACAAACTGCCACACCAAAGACTTTACAGCAAAGCTATGTGATCACACCTCTCCCTAAGAAACTGGATACCCTTTGGTCGTTCCTTCAATCCTCCAAAAAAGCCAAAATTCTGGTGTTCTTCTCCAGTGCGAAACAGGTCCGATTTGTCTATGAATCCTTTCGTCACATGCAGCCCGGTATACCGCTGCAACACCTCCACGGCCGACAGAAGCAGACTGCTCGATTGGATACAGTACAAAGATTCAGCCAGATGAAACATGCTTGTCTGTTCTCAACTGATGTCGCTGCGCGAGGTCTCGATTTTCCTGCCGTAGATTGGGTCGTCCAAGTAGACTGCCCAGAAGATGCAGATACTTACATTCACCGTGTCGGCCGGACAGCACGGTACGAGCGCGATGGAAAGGCTGTATTGTTCCTAGATCCCACAGAGGAAGAAGGAATGCTAGCACGACTTGAGCAGAAGAAAGTTCCAATCGAGCGAATAAATGTGCGCGCGAAGAAACAGCAAAGTATTGTCAATCAGCTACAAGATCAATGCTTCAAGGATCCACAGTTGAAGTACTTGGGGCAGAAAGCCTTCATATCATATGCGAAGAGTTTACGCGTTCAAAAAGACAAGGACGTATTCAACCTCGAGAAGTATGATTTGCAAGGCTTTGCAGACAGCATGGGTCTACCTGGGCAGCCCAACATCAAATTCTTGAAGAGTGATCCTGAAGAGGTGAAAAGAAGGAAGAATGCTCCTCGAATGCAGCTTTCTGACGACGAGGAAGAAGAGCCAAGCGGCAGTGAAGACGAAGCGATTGAGAGGAAGAAAGCAAAGAGCAGTAAAGATGGGGTCAGGACTAAGTATGATCGTATGTTTGAACGCAAAAACCAGGATGTTCTCGCAGATCACTACACAAAGATCATCCGTGAGAATGACGTGGATTCGGGTAAGCTTGACGGCGAGCAATCAGAGGATGACGACCTTTTCGGCGTCAAACGGCGAATCCCAGTTGCAGACGACGAAGATTCGGATTCGGCAACGGCACCTGCCGATGTCGATGGAATCAAAACTGTGCATATCCCAGGAGCTAAGGAGGCTTTGGTACTGGACTCGAAACGCCGCGAGAAGCTCCTGAAGTCTAAGAAGCAGCTGTTGAAACTCAAACAATCTGGAAAGAAGCTTGTCTTTGACGATGATGGGCAGGCTCACGAGATCTACGAACTGGGCGATGAGGATGACTTCAAAGCACAAGGCGATGCTGCTGATCAACGCCGGCGCTTTGTTGAGAACGAAGGCGAGAGAATCAAGCTCGCTGATCTGGAGGACAAGGAGTTGGTTCGGCAGAAGAGAAGGGAGAAGAAGGAAAAGAGAAAGGCGAGAGAACGAGAAGAGAATGCTTCCGGCAGTGAGGACGAAGACCAAGATGACATCGACGGTCCTCAGCTCGCCGGAAACGAGGTGGTCATCGATCCCTTCGCATCTGATTTCGAAGGATCTGGTGATGATGGCGGCTCCAGCGACGATGAGCGTGACGCTCAGCGTAGCGGACCAGCTAAAGAGAAGAAATGGTTCCAGAAAGACGCCCTATCAGGTGGAAGAAGGTCGAAGGAAGAGGACAGGGAGATTGAAACGTTCGATGACCTGGAAGCGGAAGCTGCGAGGCTGTTGGGCTAGAGGCTGGGGTGATGCAATCCAGCAGGGCATTAAGGTACTTATATGTCTCCTTATAATTAAATACTCTGTTCCATCTCCGTGATGTACAACCGGATGTGGCTTTCCATCTTCATGTACTCGACCCGTGCACGTTGTACCTCGTTCTCAATCTGAGCTTTCAGATCCTCCATCTTCTTCTCCACCAGCTCGATCCGAACTCGTCTCTTCTCCACTTCTTCGCCTCTCTCTCGCCTTTCGAAACTGAGCTCCTTATGTACCGCGCGCAATTGCTCCATCTTGGATTTTGCCCTTTCGGCCTTCGCTTCCGTATCGTTGCGTAGCCCTTCTGTCCTCGATGCCCATTGCGAGAGCTGTTTTCTGAGCATTTTTTCTTGGCGCTCTACCTCTCGCACACCATTGCTCTTCTCAGCCAGAGCGTCTCTGGTACGCGCTGCGGACATTCCTTCCTGTTCTTCCTTTTCTAATTCGTTTGCCACATCGCTGAGCAAACGGGTGAGTGATGTGATATCGGTCGTCAAAAGCTGGAAAGTGTCGGCCGAGGTTTGCAGCGCTCTAGACCGCTTGTCGAGCCGATCGATCTCGCTGCGGTCGGCGCTGAGGTTGCTACTCAGCTCGCGCAGAGATTGTTCAAGGACCGCAGGCGACTGCTCTGCATAGGGTCGTAGCTTGTTGGCCTCGGCGCGGACGGTCATAGTCTGCTCAGTCTTCTGCTCAAGGAACTGTTTCAACCGGCTTTGCTCGCTCTTTATACGCTCTAGCTTTTCCGACACTCGCTCTTGCCCTTTCTTGAGCTCGAGCAACCGTACTTTCAGCTCCTGGTTCCGTTGTTCCTTCTCTTTGATAGCCTGCTCCACATTTTTGCGGTTCTGTTGCATTTCTCTCAGGTGCTCTTCCTTCTCCTGGTTTCCGTGGTAGAGGTCCTCGATCCTCTGCTTTGTCTTTTCGGCCATGTTGTAATGCTCATCAATCACACTTGTCTGACTCTCTCGAAAGCGAATGAAGTTGATGATGTAGCTGAATATCTTGACGAGCCTCCCATGCGTGGGTTTGTAGAGGTCGGTGAAGGTGAAATCGCGAACTCCGCACTCGAGCAACAGCCGTCTCAGGGTGATGAAGAAGCCCATCAGCTCTCGGGTGTCTGGGGTGAAGACACGGTCCGCATCATCACCACATGCCTCCTCTGCAGCTACGCGCATGGCAGGCGCCACCACCTCACGAGTGGTATTGGTGAGCAATTCTGCAAACCATTCAAACACTTTTTGTATCTGTTGCGGGTTTGGTTTTCGTAGATCTTCCACCGAAAATGCGATACCAATGTCGCTGATACAACCTGCTATCTCTCGATCTGGCTGTGATAAAGTATCAATACCAAGTCTACCTCTGTAGCTGCGAACAAACACATACCAATGTCATGAAGGCGTCGCTGTCATCTTGGTGATTTTGCCTTTTCTGTGTGCTGGGGGGCGCAGATCCATGCGCAACGCTCATTCGAGGGGCAGGCATGTTGCTCAAGTCGCGAGAAGTCCAAATCGATGCTTGACGGAAAAATTCTCGCGAAGTGTATTACGATAATCTCATTCGTAGGTTTCTAAGGGTCGAAGTCTCCCAAGCAGCGTGTTGGAGTTTACTAACATCAACAAACCGCCCGTTGGCGGGGAAAGCAGCCCGTATCGTGGCTTAGTCATGCTTCCGATAGGCAGCACGGACTTGTGGACAAAATCAAGGTCATTCATTATTGAGATTATGTCTGTACGGAACCACCATACGTCGATCCTCGGCGGAGGCGGCGGTCAATAGCAATTGCGTGAATATGATGCCCTCTCTCAGAGGAGCCATAGAGGTGTTCCATTACACAAATTGATGCATATAGTTCGACCGAGTAGAATGAGGAGCTGAAGGTCTCAGTTTCTATGCAAAATCCAACAACGTCATTCTTGGGAGCGCGCAAAATTACACTGCGCCTACATATCTCAAAAGCGGTTGTAGGTCCATCAGCCTTGCACTGAGCGCGAGCCACCAAATCGAGCGGATTGTCCGCTGCTCATCGGTGCGCTCATGAAAAGGTCGCCCCAGATATAGAAATTCGGATTGAACAAGGCGTACAGAATTCGCCCAGCAAGGTGTTGCGTACATCCATGCTCGGCCACACCGAGGGCGACAGTGGTGCACCTGACACTTCTACCGCAGTCCCCCATTGGCCTCATCTCGTGCAATGGTTCCATCTCCCCTGGGTGGCAAGAGAGCGGTGGATGTTGTTGTATTCATGCCGACCCCATGAGCCGCATGGCAGCACGTTGGGGATTTCTTCCAATTCAGCGTCCACCTTAGGGCCAAAAGAGCGAGCTCTGCGCGAGGTTGCTTGAAACGACATGCATGCACCGTGTATTCGTCCCAATGCATGGGCATTTGGGATCCGCGCTATTGAAACATTGTTTGAGCACTACCTGCCACTTAGGCAGTGGGCTATCTTGGCGAGAGCATTTAGTGTCATGAGGGAGGAGGGCATCCAGGTTCCTTTGGCGTTTCCGATCCTTCTACGATTAGAGCGAAATTTCAAAGGTCCGTCCAGGCTGCTCGGTCACTCTCTGAAATCTTCGCTGTACTGTGCCAGGCTTGTTTGAAGGAAGGAAGCGAGGTCCTCATAGCAGACAGCAAATGGCCATAAACAGGAACAGATCTGCCGGGTTCAATGCATCTGTTTTCAAGGTATCCTTTGCAACTGCGGGAATGTGGTGCCCCAGACCGAAGAGACCCATGTCCTTGGGTAGCCCAGGTGACATCGGTCCCTAAACTGATCCATTCAATCGCCACCACACATTACCATAGGGTGACTTCCATGTCATTAACCATCCAGACCCACCCGTCGTTAGAAGCATCAGCATTTGCGCCGCAACCATGCCAAGCATCCCAAATTAGCAAGCCAGGAGGCTTGAGATCCGCATTTGCCACGAAACGGAACGAACCGGGAGATCAAGCTTAACTGGAGGAGGTATCGTTGATGTCGATCATACGCAGGAACCTGTGCGAATACAAGCTCCGCACGAGGATTCGTCTTAGACGTGCTTGGCATGGAGGAAGATGCCGAAGAGATGATTGCCGGATGCTTGCCACGGACTTGACACGATGTCTCAGCAGTAAGAAGCCCCACTCAAAAGAGGCGAAGAGGCATGGAAGGTGAACATGTGAGTGCCACATTGGGAAAGGCGAAGTTCGATGTTGCACAATGAGCAACAGGGAATCTGTAACGGGTAGTTGGCCACATCAAACCTGATTGTTGTGCCTGACTTCAAGGCAAGGTACGGTCCAGTCATGAGGCGACATCACATATGGCGAAGTGGGACCAGCTAGCAGTATGGGAGAAACAAGCATTGGAGTACGCTTTTCAACAGCTTGGCACCTCTCAACCTACTCAGCAAGGGAAGACACCGGCTTCAAGTTGGCTTTTGTCTTTCCTCGGTGGATCTCGATTCGGCCTATTGTCCGGAAGTTGGCCAGGCACAAGGCGCGAGGCACCTAATTGAGGTCTATCGAGCCTGGCGTTGTGTATGACATGTTTGCAAGCCCGCGGTTGTCACCATTGGCCATGGTATTCACCCGTAGGGTATAAATAGTCAAGTACCCAGCATAGGTATTGAATTCTTACAGTATCATCAAACTTCATCTGCAAAGTACCACCCAGAATCAATCCAACAATTTCCGAAATGCTTTTCTCAGTCGCAACTGCCGCTGCCGTCATTGGCGCAGCCACTGCTGTTGCAGTTCCTCGTGCCTCTGGCGAATTCAAAATCCATCACCGCTGCGTCGGTCGCACCGATTTCCAGGACAGCCTGGGCTACCTCTACGCCGAATACATCTACGGCGGTGGCTATGCTGCTGCTCTCTCCACACAGCAAGCCATTACTGGCTACCTGACCGACCCATCCAACCCAAGCAACAGCACCCTGGTCTTTCCAGAGGGTGATGGCTACTCTCAAAACTTCATTCTCGGCACTCTGAGCCAGCAATACCCAGAGAGCCTTGCCCAGATTTTGAGCTACGGCTCCGCCACCGATGGTGTCTATGTCGACGACAACGGTCTTCTGCAGTGGCAGTCGCCTGACGGCATCCCAATCAAGTGGGAAGGTTGCCCTAACACTCCCCTCGAGTACGGAACCGCCACTGCCCTCAAGTACAGATGGGCCAACACCACCACCAGCGAAGGTTGCTGGGAGTCCGAGCTTGTGGTTGAATACCAGTAGATTTCCGCCGGGACGAGCAGAGCCGACGGGCTTAGAGGTCCTCTATGGATGGACAGGCCAGAGCCATTACGCATACCTCATTGGACAATTTGGTATTTGAGAGTTGAAGCATACTTATGACACGACGTAAAACTATACCATAATGCCAAAATGATTACTTCTGTTGAAGTCAGTTAGCCCTCTTCACATTTGTTTCTTCGATCCAAGTCTCAAATATCATGCCCCCTGCATCGACTTTCCTCAATGGCTTAGTAGAAATATTGGCCCCTGTCGGTGTCTCATCTCCGTCGATCGATTGCGTAGTGGAGGGTTCCAATGGAATCCACGGCTGCGGGTGGCTTATAGGAGCCTCTGCGGACGACTTCAAGTCAATGGCGACAGTGAAGGTACATTGCGCAGGGACAGGTTTCAGAAAGCTCTGGCAGTTGGTCAACCGGCTCATTGCTGCCCTTAGTTGTTCCTCCAGGTCCACTTCTGGTAGCACAGCAGATTCGTCTCCGTTAATACCGAAACCCTCAATTGGCGTGTCAATTTCGCTGTACGGGACAGTCGGCAGACGTGATACGTCGAACACGAAACGTTCGAGAGCCTGATTCTGCTTGTCAAATATCACGACTGAGACCTTGTCGACTGTGCATTTGAGCATTTCATCCTCGACGGAGGTGACTGCGTCGTGGATCCATTCGCACACCTTCGGATGCCGGTTTTGTCTGACGGCAAAGTTGTACTTCCGAGCAGAGAGGAAGGTCCTGGGCGGGTATATCGATCTCTCGTAGAGGATTGTATGAATGGCGCATGTGAGAAAGTCGGCAAAGGCCGCCACAATTGCCCGGAAGTTCACTCGATCTTCAGTCATGATGTGTATGATGGTATTGGGAACGTGTCTTGTGATCAGAACATGACCTCACGGCCCCGGCCATAGTGCATATGTAAAAACAGGCTTTGAAGTTACCGCAGTATTAATAAGTGTCTCACTTTTATATGACAGACATTATCCTGGCGTTCAACGATGCCTCCAACCGTGGACGTCTCGACAACAATGACGCAGGCAGGGTAGTCAGCCTCGGCGGATGAACTATTGGGCGTTGTCACGTGATTGTTAAATCCACCAGTCTTCCGGCTGGGCGGATCAGAACACTTCAATTCACCCAGTGAAAGTGTTATGGAACACCTGAGATTGAGTGAATTGAAAAAGCAGGACAGCCTTATGCTGTGGTGACAGGGGCGTCTAAATCTTCACATGGTTGTAATAAAGACTTCGAAATAATAGCCACAGCGCTGCCAACAGCTTTGCCAAGAAAAGATTGTGCTGTGACAGATTCCCGTACCCGAGCAGTGCTTCAATTCTTTCAACAAGTTAGTCTGGGTACGAAAGATTGCCTTCCGCCAACTCAAATCCAGCGTCGATATCATTGTGAAGCGGGCGTGTTACATATAATGAAGATTCGCGTCGCCGCTTCCTTGACATAGATTGTTATCGATTGGCAAGTTCTCCCCTCGGCCTTTTGGACTTTCCGTGCAACTTTAGCGGCCGCTGGACTTTTAAGGTACGATTACCGCAACGCAGACCGATGATAGGCGTTTAGTCTCAGCCTTGCGGTTTTGGATTGAAGACTGTATTGATCGGACGTAGTTCAACAACTCTAACCAGGGTCGACGCTCAGCCTCACCCTGCAACATGAGTGAACATCTTCTCCCTGTCCTGACCGACCTCCAATCACCCGTCGAGTCTATCAGGAACAATGCTCTATCGCAGCTTAAGTCTCAGCACAGCAACCCTGAGTTTGCAATTGGGCTATGTAGTATTGGCTCGCATAGCAATGTGTCGACTCCTCTCCGCCAGGCAGCTCTCTTATACCTAAAAATATGGGTGCTGGCATGCTGGTCGCCACAATTTGCCGAATTCGACGGCTTGCTCTTTGCCAATGAAGGAAGGAAGGCTCAAATACGCCAGTCGCTTCTTGATCTAGCCTTAAGTGGTAGAGACGAGAGGGCGATCAAGAGTGCAGCCAGTCTGGTCGTCAGTAAGATTGCCTCTGTGGACTTCCCTGATGATTGGCCAGACTTGCTTCCCACCGTACTGAACGTGGTAGCCAATGGTCAAGACACGCAACTACATGGCGCACTCAAGGTTTTGAGTGAGTTGGTTGATGATTGTTTCAGTGAAGAGCAATTCTTCAGAGTTGCTCGAGACCTCGTCAAGGCGATGTATGACATAGCCGTGGACGCGAATCGAAAAGGCACCTTGAGAGCACTCGCCGTGTCTGTTTTACGATCCTGCTTCGACACATTGGAAATGGTGATGGACGACCACAAAGCCGATGTTAAAGCGTTTGCAGACGAGTCACTCAGCAGTTGGATACCGTTCTTCATCTCGGTCTTAAGGTCGTCAATACCCGATCCTCCACTGGAGGGGAACGAAAAGGTAGAAGTCGATCGAAGCGCAGCACATAGAGGAGCTGTTGCATTGAAGCTGCAGGTCGTCAAGGTCTTGATGCGGATACGAACCCTATTCCCTGCTATTCTTACACCTCACAGTCCGGCCTTGTTTGCTGCGACGTGGGATGAACTATCGACCCTGCAACAGCAGTACGGTCACTTGTACATTGACGATGACAGGCAAGGCCGTTTGGAAGATGGCGACCGCTTGCCGTATACCCTCGACTTCCTTGTTCTCGAAGAGCTTGATTTCATGCAAGCCTGTCTACGCGCACCACCGGTGCGCAAGGAGCTTGAGCAACAGCTTCAGGCACACAATGGACTAGCACCTTGGGTCACAGAGATCCTGAAGATCGCTGTTGCCTACTCTCAGATTACTGTTGAAGAGGAAGGACTATGGGAAATCGACGTGAACATCTTTCTTTCGGAAGTCGCTAACATCACCGCAAACTATACGCCACGTACTGCGTGCGGTGACCTGGTCAGCAAAATGGGTGAATGGCAAACCGGTGTGACTGTAGAGGGTCTTCTATCGTACACACGGACCTTGTACACAAGCAACGCTTCGTGGAAGGCTAAGGAGGCAGCATTATATCTGCTCAATCAGCTTCTGGGAGAAATGCAAGAAGTTGACAAGCAAATTGGCCAGGAGGCCGCGAAAAGCTATGTCGACTTTATCCAACATGCCATCCAAGAAGAGGCACCGTTCCTAAGGGCAAGAGGGTATTTGGTAGCTGGAAGCCTCACTCGTACGTCCGGTGACGCACTCCAGTCAATGGCAGCATTGTTCATGCAATCATCTCTTAATGCTATCCTGCATGATGATTCTGAGGTCGTGAAAGTGTCTTGCATTAGAGCTCTTCAGTACTATCTGGCCTGCTTGCCTCCTTCCATCACGATCGTCATGCAATCAGCTATAGTTAAAGCCCTGTCCGAATTCCTCAATACACAAGACCTTGGAGACCTCAACGAGAGCGATGATCTTCTCACAACTATCATAGAGACACTACGTGATGCAATGCTGCAGGATACTAGGACAAGTCTCGACAACGGAGGCATCGACTTACTCTTCACCGTCGCCAGCCAAGGTGCTTCCAATTTCCAGATTGCACTCCTCATTGAGGAGACTTTCGAGGAGATTGCGAGCACGCTTGCAAACACTAGTGACGAGCTCTACGCGAATCTCACTGCCAAAGTATTACCGACATTGATGGGCGCGTTTGATGTGGCTTCACTGACAGAGGAGAACTCACTTGCTAATCTGGCAGCCCAGCTACTCTCTGTTCTTGCTGCAGAGAGTCACTCTCCCATGCCTGCAGGCTTTGTCGGTGCCGTCATGCCTCGCCTAAGCAGGCTTCTATTAGGCTCAGATGATGAAGAGCTTCTGAGATCAGCAACTCTAGCTATGCAGCACATGTTGAACAAGGACCCGGAACAGCTCTTCAACTGGCAGAGTGCAGACGGCAAAGGAGGTCTTGAGGTCGTGCTCATCATCATAGATCGTCTGCTCAATCCGTCTGTTGATGATAATGCCGCAGCAGAGGTGGGTGGACTTGCGGCAGAGCTTGTAGAGAAGGCAGGACCCGAACGTCTCGGCCCTTACCTGACTCAGATTCTGAAGGCTGTGGCTATACGCCTCGCTACGGCGACCCAGGCTGCATTCATCCAAAGTCTGATTCTTGTGTTTGCTCGCCTTTCCCTCATATCTGCCCATGATGTGGTCAATTTCCTCGCAGAAGTGCAGATGCTCGAGGACGTCCTAAGCAAGTGGCTGGAGAACTCTGTAACTTTCGCAGGATACGACGAGATCCGTCAAAAGTAAGTGGATGGCGATGCGAAGTTTTGATAGATTGAGGACTAACCCGACCTAGCGTCATTGCTCTTTCCAGACTTTACGACTTGACCGACCCACGCCTCGCTCAGATCCAGGTCAAAGGCGATCTCATCGTGCCGAAGTCCGATCGCATCATGACACGGTCGCGAGCGAAGCAACAGCCGGACCAGTGGACGATGGTGCCTGCGCAGTTGAAGATCGTGAAAGTGCTAGTGGAGGAGCTGCTAGCAGCGACAGGTAACAGGATCGACCCGTCAACGGCCGCAGACCTCGAGGAGGATGACTCAGACGACGGCAGTTGGGAAGACGATCCCAGCGACTTCCTCGACCTGGGCTCCGGGATGACCAAGCAGCAACTGATGGCATTGGGTGCGGAAGACAGTCCCTCGGCTGCGAGAGTCCGTGACGACGAAACCCAGACATACCTGCTATCCTGGTTCCGAGAGACTGCGCACAAACCCGGCTTCGCCGAGGTGTTCAATGCCTTGACGCCGGAAGAGCAAGACAAGCTGCGTAACATGAGCGATTAGAGCGGCTGAATGAAAAGTATTGACGGGCGTTGACGTTTTTGAGAATCACAAAAGACCAGAGTGACGAGGGGACGCATAGCATACCAGGCAAGGCTAGATAGGCCATGGATTTGACTACGTTACTCCTGCCACAACTCCAAATCCATTTATCATAAGTGAAAGAGAGACCTGCCAGTATCCAATCCAGACATCTTCACATCTTGCGGTGTCTCGCCTATCTGCATTCATCAACACTACTACACCGCCTACCGTTTGTCAGCGTCATCTCGGTGTCGCGTGCCACCAATGCTAACGCCCGGCAGGGAGTAGATCACAGGCGACATACAGACAGCATCGGGCAAGGCAAGGCAAGGTCCAGTGCATGCAGTACACATACAGTACCTCCTCCTGCAGCAGTTTGACCCCACAATCTCAACCGCAGCCGAGGTGACGGTCGCGATGGCGTAGCTTGTTGCCATATAGAGGTAGGTACTTGGGCATGTACAGTGGGCATGTAGCAGATGGGTATGGTACAGTAGTAGGTATGCATGAATGCTGTAGTGCCGTCTCTGCCCTACCTTGGGAAGTAAACATTACCGTGGGTTACCTCACGGTGCTTTAACTTTACCCCAGACCTCCACCATTCCCCAGGCATTCAGTATTCCCCACAGGTACAGAGGGTGGGAAGAACGTGACCACATACCCTCTCTTCTTTCCAATCTACCATAACAGACGGTGTTCTGTACCAAGCCATAACCAACACTGCCATTCGAGAAAATAAGTCTTAAACTAAGAGCGACGGATTGCCTACGGTCTGAGAAGCTGTACGGCAAAGATGGCGTTGGAAAGCTACCTCAAGTAAGTCCTGCGACGTGCATTACCCACTGGTGTTCTGTAAGTCTGTTATGGTGTGGCGTGGCCTTTCGTGGATAGGATGAAAGTACAGTGCAGCCACGCAGTTGTCGGCCTCAAGACACCACGGCAAGGGAGAGGTGAGAGAATGGGCTGACATTGTCTTGTTCGCTATAGCCGGCGCAATACCGTGGTCATAGTCCTGGCCGCCGTGGGAGCCTCCTTCTACCTGCGCCGCCAGCAGGAACTGCAGTTGCAGCGGCACAACCAGGGGACTTTCCATGTCAAGCCTGAACGATCTGGTGAGTCGCCTTGTATTGATTCCCTTTGCCGATAATGGGGAAGTGACAAAAAGTGACGATTTTTGCTGACTGAGACCTATGTTGCTTCAGGTGGTGGCGTTTAGACAAGGAGAGAGATTGGTGGAAGTCAAAATGGCAAGCGACGCTTAAACAAAGCTCCCCATCTAAGGTTTTTCCAATGAATGCGACATGCACGAATTGTGGCTCGGAAAGTCTTGTTCACACAGATTACTGTACTTCTCAACGATCTATACTTATGAAACGTCGCGATTGTGAAATTTAAACATGTTCTTCTCGCTATGTCGGGAATGTGGCTGCAAATGCCGCTGCAATACAACGCTTCAGAAGGTCAAAATTGATATAATGCTGCAACTGAACGTCTCAATGAGCCGGTGGTGTCTGATGTGGAGAAGTTCAGATGCGCTGTAAGCTTCAAAAGAAATGGACTATGCAATCATGATCAGCTTTCATCTTCCCCCTTGCGTTGCTCGTCGTCAGCTGCTGCTGGCGATTCTCCGATAGACTGCTCGCCTGCATTCTTGCTGCCCTGCGAATCGCTTGTACCTTGCCGCTGCTCTTTTTCTGTGGGTCCAGCTTTGCGGGATTTCCTCCCTGGTCTCACTGGAGTTTTACCGGCGTTGGGGCTACCGACGAGACGACTTGTTGCAGCGCCTCTGTGGATGTCGCTGCCAGAACTCTTGCCACTCTGCTTGCCCTCGAGCTTGGACCGCAACTTATTGCGAACGGATGGACCGATACCAGGATCTGCCTGGCCGTCCTTCCCTGTCAGAGTGAAGTGTTTTATTTCCTTAAGCACCTCTTTGAACCCCTCTTCCAGGGTGTTCATTCTCGCCAGCATGATCCTATTCACCATACCCTTTTCCTCCTCCTCACTGCGACGACGCTCCTCTTCACGACGTCGGGCAAGGTCGTGATCGCGCAGTAGCTGCTCACTGAATGACGCTGGCATGCCTGACATCCCACCCGCATCCGGTGCGAAGCGGTTGTCTCCGATTTCACTGGCGAGATCTAATGCACGAGCGTTGAACGAAGGTTCACGTGCTGGGCCTCTTGTGCGAGCGAGAAAGGCCGGTGCAGGATGTATTTTAACAGGGACAGTCTTTTGCCGTGATGGCATAGTGGGACGTTGGGAGATAGGTGCGGCCTCTGATTTTCGCTTCGGCAGAACCTTCCGCTGGCTAGCATTGTTCTCTACTTGTCCTGCTGTAGGGCCGAGAGAATCTTGAAGCCCACCTCTACCCCCAGCAAGATTTGATTGTGGTTTTGGTGCGGATTTACTCCCCCAGAATGCTGGTGAAGTTGATGACAAGTTGTTGTTTGAAAGACCATGCCAGCGTCGCCTGCTGCTCTGTTCATACGGATGGACGGTGCTTGTCAGGCTGGACGACTGCATCATTGGCGTTTCAGTGTCTGCTGGTGTGAAGAAGTCATCGGCCTCGCTTTCATCGCGCCGTTTGGTGGATCTGTCTTTGCTTGCGACAGGTGTCAACCCGTCCAATTCACTCTCATTGTATTCCTCATCATCACCATCCGCATCAGTATCGTGAGGAATACTCCTGCGATTGGGCTGTGGCTCTCCTTCCTCGTCAATCCTCTGGGGCCAATGAGGACGTAGCAAATCTGGATCGCTAGCGATGCTCCGAGTGGCTGTAGAGAATTCTCGAGACGGCTTCGTCATGCGCCCTGATATATCGAGACGCCTGCCTCGTGCCCGCCTTCCCTCCAGCCTGTCCAGTACACTGCGTGGTTGCTCAATAGGCGAACTTGGGCCACCTTCTTCATCGGCGTTCTGCATCCATTTATCAACAACGCTTGCCGAATTCCGTCTATCGCCGTTTGTATCCCTCATTGTAGTGTTAGCAAAGCTTCCCCTAAAAGGCCGCCTAAACACCTCATCTAAGGCTTGGTCTTTGCGATAACTGATCACCGAAGGTTCCCGCAACTTGTGGCCGGGACTGAAAACATTAACCTTGTTGAGAGAAAAGTCGAAAGGTTTGCTTCGTGCGGGATGCGGCGTGTCCACAAGATCAGTTGTATCGTACATGCTTCGAAGGAGGAAAGTTCGTTCATAGACGTAGATGGAAAAAAGGATGGGCAAGTGTGTGACTTTGATGATCTCACGGTTTAACTTGACGTATCGTCGAAAGGGGATAAACCATCGCAAAGGTGTCAAGATCCAGCCCATGATGTTCATTGGCGGGATATAGCTGAACAATGCATCACTCTTTACCATTGAGATGGTATTGACGGCAAACAGGAACTGGTGTTCCTCATTCGCGTTCTGAACCACTGCAGTGAAGCTATTGGTGAGAACGGTGATCAGTATAGTGACGATTAGGAAGTGACATATGACGAGAAATGCGACCAGGATGATCCTACCCAGCCAGTTGTAGGTCTCCCACCTATCCCAGGCGGCTGGGGTGAAGCCCATAAGAATCTGGAAGAGTGCATAAGCCACTCCTCTACCATCGCTCCTATCGTCTGAGAAAGATAGAGTGAACGCAACGAAGAAGCCTGAGCAGGAGATGAAGATGAGAACCAGGATGGCGATCAGATCTTGAGCCATTAAACGAAAGGCAATGAGTAACTGCGAGAAATACCGATAGTGGTCGAGAACGCTGAAGAGGCGAGGGAACAGAAGTATGGCAGTGGATGCAAGAACATCGTAAGCTTTACTTGCAATGGCATGTTTACCGGTCTCAACAAGGACAATACCGTAAAGCCGTAAGCAGTAATAAGCCACGAAAAGGAGAAGGATCCCAAGATCGAATGCATTCCAGAAACTCAGGATGTAAAGACCAAAGCCTTGCTCAGTGAAACCGACTACCTCATCAGCTAAGTAGCCTATGCTCCATATCCAGAAGAGGATCTCCAGCGGTGTGATAGTCAAGCTACGGTCGACTAAGACAGCAAGAAACAAACCTAGCATTGTTGCGTAAGAAAGGGTGGTGAACAGTTGTCGATACCGAGGGACACGCAATCGGCTGAGTTTGAAAAGAGAAGCCTCCCTTGGATTGTAGAGTGTGACAGAGCGACGCAGGTCAATTGATCGAATAGTCTGCCTACTGCTACGCCTGTCATTGGGAGAATGGGGTTCTGAGCCGCGTAGCAAACCTTGAGGCCTACGATGAAGGTTGTCAGCAGCCGAGTGGAAGACGATGGTACCTGCCCAGATGGCCTCTAGATGCTGAACCACTAAAGGGTGAGCCAAAAAGTTTTTAGTCTGGGCCCTGATAGCGACCTCGATGGTGCTAACACGAGCGCTCCTAGCGTGTGTCTTCCGGCCCTGAGAGTCCTGAAGGTAGGCAGGAGTAGCATAGCCAGAGGTCACCGGGCCAGAGGCGGCAGCTGGCTGTGCCATCCCAGCCAAAGGATCAAAGTCATAACTAAGTGCGTCAATCAACTCTCGAGTTGAAAAGTCTCGCAAGAGCCTAATAGCGAGCAGTTCACTGACACGTGCCCTGGTCTTCGAGACGCCAACATTGCCCGGGTACATCTGAGCCTCTTTTTGGAATTGAAGAGAGTTAGAGATAAGTGCGCACAGTGTAGCTCGATTGAAGTGATCGGACTTTATTTGGGACTGGATAGGTTTGACCAGGAACTGGCTGACCTGCGGACTCCTCAACTGGTCCCATGATAAGGTTGTCTCACACTTGGGTATGATCAACAAACGTATAGCGTGGGTTATGTTGTAGAGAGGGATTTTGTCAAGATGAGCCGCTGAGAATAGAGGCAATAGAGGCGCTCGCTCGTCTTCACTGGTGTGGCCCACCCCATCTGACCCATCTTTTCCATTCTCATCAACTTGCTCTTGCGTCGCGTCACGGGCTCCATAGTCGAAGTACGAAATGCCACCATGTCTGGCCGTAGGGCTCATCTGTTGATCAGTGTCCCCCACCTCATTCTCGCCAGTAGACCTCTGGCGTACCAATCGGGTTTGGAAGTTGTCCGGAGAGCTTGCAAAGGGAGAGGCGTCTTCGTGTGAACTTGCAGCGCCATTTCTGGCAGGCCGCTGCGCTGAAAGCATATGGTATGGCGACCGGACCAGACAGACGATCTGGGTGGGCCAGGGATATGCACGACGGTGTGCACGGCTGCAGGGCTGGAGTTGTCAACAAATGAAGGGTGCAGCAGGCGGAGCAAGCAAAAGAAGTTGGGTGTCGATGGGAGGCCAACAAAGTGAGGTGGACGGCAGCCACCCTGTCAATACCTCCCTAATACCTAGCTAGGCTTTTGCCCATGCTTCATCTACCAGGACTGCTTTCCCTTCTCACGGAAACTGTGCTATGCTAGGCCACGATACAGCTGTGGTCACGTTCCAGGCGAATCCCCCACCCATGATGGTGCTAGTCGTACAGACAGGCCGAGGGCACGGGGGTCGGCCTACTGTACCATACTGGACCGGGTCTGGGTAGGAGATAATGGATTGCACTGATTGCCGCTGTTCAAACAGAACGCATTACGCTACCTTATCAAACACGCCGGCCGGCTTGAAAACGAGAAGCTATAGAGGAGCACCACAGTCATGGTTTTGTATTTCCTACTACATTCAGCTGTCCATCGGTATAGTTCCCTCTCCTCGCCCTTATGTAAGTGCATCTCGTCCCTCATTCACATTCACATTCACATGAAAATGCGGGTTGTCCCGTAAACCTACCTAGAGGGGAAGTGAACACCGTGACCTGAGCCAATCACGGACGAATCGCGGTTGAAACATTGCTCTAGAGGTATTGTTTCATAATCGAGCGTCGATCCTCGAGTTGTCTTACCATCGACAGATTTGCTGTGATTTCATATTGATCCCTCGGTATAACCAAACTGCAGTTACCACCTGACGTCGACCAGGCCTGCTTGCTGTTTTGGTGTTGACGTTGCGGTGATAGGTACATCACCGGTCAACAGGTAGGAGGTAGGTAGGCATGCACATATACGCATGGATGACGAACATCTACATGATTGAACAGATACTTACAAACAAATCCTTATGAGCCCTGATGGATCTGACACACTGTTCAAAGAACCCTTTCGTGTTCCTTTGATCACATTTCAACATTCCACCGTTCGGTCTGCGGTCTTCCTCCGGTCTGGCACACTGTCTATGACTGGACCTGCCCCAAAGACCCTTAAGGGCTTGCTTCTTCAAGCAAGCGCAAAGAGAGCGCTAACCGACGACATAGTTCCAAGTTAGACTTCTCACCAATGACTGGTCAAATGCGAGCCGCCAACACTATTCTTCGTTACCCATCAGGCTCTTAGATTTGCTGGCTTCGCGAAAGATCTACCGCTTTTGCTGCATGAAAAATCGACACCTGAAGAGCTGGGCTGACCGATATCGCAATGGGGGCTCAGCATCCTCACCAGTAGCCGTAAAAGTGCCGAACTATTGGCGCGGGTCGGACTTCTACCTGCACAAGATAGTGGAACCTAGCTGTGGACGACGGACAGCATGCGCCTAGACTCAGAACAGGATGCGGAGAGTCTGCTTTCATTTACCTCAGTCATTTTCGTGGTCGATGCATGGTCGTTTTGACCTTCTTGTACAGGGACAAATCTCTTATCAGAACATGCTTTTGAAGGGTGAAATCAGTGTACTCGAGATGCTTTCCTAGATCTGATTTGGAACCTGTTCACGACCGTTGGGAATCTTGATTTGTTGCACTCGGATCCTGTTCCACAAACATACAGCCTTGCTATCAGAGCACAGGTAAGGCCACGCGGGATAGCACCGCATTAGATTGTATTAGAACGTCGTTTCTTATTGGACTGCAAGTAGAGAATGCATTGCAAGTTACGGTGGTAGGTATTTGCGGAAGGTCCCCACCACTAACTCATTCTGTGATGTGCTTCATCGTGCTATATTGTGCCCATGACAATCCGATGTGAAACTTTGCACAATGCTACGCTCAATGTATTCTACTGTGTTTGCTTGCCACCGCGCCGTACCACTGATCAACAGAGATTGCTCGCTGCAGCCATGCCTACCTCCAAGAGGATTGCGGATGCCATCTATGAAGAGACCTTGACACCACCAGGTTCACTTCTGGACACCCAACAGATCGCACGCCTGAACAAAGCTGCCGGTAACAACCTATATCACCTGGAGTTACCTGATGGCACCACAATCATTGCCGAACTTGAAGCAAAATTCAGGTCTACCATCTGGCTCAAGCGTGGCTCCTTTGTGCTCGTAGATAGCGCCGGTCTTGCAGCCAGGGACAATAAACTTGCTGGTATCATCATCAACATAGTCGGCAATGAGAGGGAATGGCGCAAGATGCCATTTTGGCCCAAGGCCTTTCAGGCCAGGAAGTCTACCTACGCTGATGATTCTGATGAGGACCAGGGCCCACAAATGCCTCCTTCCGACCCTGAAGATGACTAAACACAAAAAAGTTTCCGACTCGACTGCTTCAATATAACCATGTCTACTCGTCCTTTTTCGGTCCAGACTGGACGTCACCTTTCGTGCTGACTGTGGAGAGTGTACCGACCCACACTGCGACAACCTGTATCGCCAGACTTGTTACCACGACGATCGAGCTCAGGTTCGAACTCGGATACACATTCCAAGCCCATTCTTGAGCTGCCCAGACGACGTACTGTAGTGGCACCGGCAATCCACTCCTCCACAACAGAAATGGTGTTGACCATGCGATGTATGCATAGAACTGGTAATGCAGGCTGCGCGCAGACAGACATCCAAGTACCACTGACGTCAACACTGCTGTCAAGATGAAGTTTGAGGTCAACTTTCTCGAGATGGCAGCTTGTTGCTGAGACGTCGGTCCTGCTTCGTACCCCACTAACTTCTTTGCGACACCAAAGAGAGAATCGCCACTTGGGCCGAGCCATTTGGTTTGCATGAAGAGGAGTAGCAAGGAGGCATGAAGGACTAGCAATGCAGACGAGAAGGGTCTTGATAGGAACGTTTGCTCCCCAACAAATCTCCAATTGACCGTCCATTTAAACATGAACTGACGCGTGAACTCAAATGCCCGTGAGAGGTAGCTCTTGTAATTACCTGCCAAGAATGGGTATCCAAGGACAACCTACTATGCAGTCAGCACTCAACCACTCCCAGTCCCCACTGCACATCCTTACCTGAAGTTGAGCCATGAATGTAGCCTGGCCAATAGCTCCATCTTTGCCCATCCCCTGCCATAAAATCGCCGCAACAGCGGGAAGTGCAAGCAAAAGACTCATCTTGGTACCCAAACCAAAAGAGTAGAACAGCGACCCTAATGTCCATTGCCGAAGTTGATAGCACATAATGGCCAGGAAGAGCAAAACCACAGCTGGGCCATCATTGAACAATCTCAGCATGAAGATCGAATGCAATCGTTTACTGAGAATCAGCATTGGGAAGACGTATGGTGGCACGCGGGCAAGGCGGTAAGTCTGCATAACCACGGCTAGAGCTACCAGATAGAGAGAGATGAAAATCTGCTGCGCTCTGGCGATATTACGGCCCTCGTCCGTGATAGCATACAACAGCCTGTAGACGTACACGTGCGCAGCTGGATAGACCAGGGGCCCAGTGTCGCCAGAGATCTTGACATAATCACGTTCGCCGGACAGGTAGATGGCGATCTGCTGCATGTACGCCTTCCAGTCTATCTCGGTGTCTTGTCAATCATGTCAGCCTGGTGCTCGTCCGGAGGCGAGGTGGCAGGAGGTCCTTCGTCTCACATGGTATTTTCCAGACTATGACGATGCAAAGCAGAGCGTCTACGGACCACAGCAGGGGACACACCCATCTCGACTGGACCGGATCTCTCACGAGGGCGAGCACATGCTTGAAGAGATCCATCGATTAACCAACGACACAGTCAGAATGCCAGCTTCGGGCGACTGCATGGACTGTACAGGTCAGATGTGAGATTTCGTCCGGTCATCAAAGGGACCACGCGGCTGTTTCTGCAAAGTGTATAAAACGGACGAGTCGAGGATGCACAACATGGATCAGCCAGCGGGCCGGACCGCTAGAACGTTCCCACCGCGCCGCATCTAACTTCACCTCACCCCAACTGCCTCACCCACTCCACCATCTACTTCACTAGCCCTCGCCATATGGCCAGACCACCAACTCCACACCTCCGTTACCACCCATGGAACCACACTATATCCGCTGCGAAGGGTGACGGTTGAAGTTCCGCCGAAATGGCTGAAACAGCTCCAGTGATTTGCTCCCAAGTGGCTTCCTACTCTGATGTTACCGAGCACTTGTCCGTCTGCATGTCTGACAAGGGTGTCGTGCCCTGTTGACTTTCCACCCGGTCCTGTCTTGCTTCGTTCCGACCAACCAATGCGAATGCTCTCATGCTCAAACATAATTCGTGCGAAAGAGGACATGCCGTATTCGGACGGCGACGCCCCGGTATACCCAACGAGAGTCTCTCCACGCTGGATTTGAGTCTAGTGGATTGACAACTACAGCTTGGATGGTTCGTGCGTTGCTTGGCATGTTGTCGTCCACAATGGATCAAGTCTTGCTTCATGACGCATACTGTTGTTGATCGAATGTATGGATTGGGTACCAGAATGGCTGTTAGATAGATTGGTCCATAGCGGGTCGTGAGAATCATGATATATACCACCATCCCCAACTGTCTCATCTCCAGATTCTATCACATCAACACTCACACAACAACTACCAGGCTATAAAGCAAAACCGAAACCAACTACTACAACAGAGAATAATCAACACTACGCCAATCGGCTCATTCAAAAATCTATCAGCTGGTTTGATCCAATTTACCCCCTCTTGCGCCCAGCGATCATGGCTGCAATCCTCAACAACGTCCAGAGCTTCGACTACTCCTCTCTTGGTCTATCCAAGATGCAGGACTTGGACTATGCCGACGCCTTCTCGTCCTTGAACTTCCCGACTGTTCAGGACTACACTGGCTCTTTCAATAGAGCTCAGCTTGAGTTGGCATGGAATGTAGCCGCATATGGTGCCATCATGTGGCACCATACTCGCCGCACGGCACCGACCTACAAGAAGGATTTCCAGACCGGGAGCGTCTGGCCATTGGCCATCCACATCGTTAGTGGTTTGGTCGAAGTGTTCAGACTTCATATTCGCTCGCTTTACGGACCTGTCTATCCTGATCTTCTGGACCTCGCCCTGGCTTTCTCTCAGTCCATCACCAACCTGATCCTCGTCAAGCCTCTTCGCCGTGGTCAGCCTTCTATCACTCGCCCATCCTACCAGGCCGGTGGGATCCTGCGACCAATCGTTTCAACCATCGCCTACATGACGCAGAATCCAGCTCTCCACCGGGGCTCTGTCAAGATGGTCAATGCTTTCGTCTACACTCGTATGGACATCTGGATCCTGGTCAACCTCAACATCGTGAAGAGCTACGCTACGATCTATGCATTCGCAGTCACCCACGGTGCCATGCAAGCCATCTACGAGGGTACTGGCCTGACCGGTCTTTCCATCTACACCTCTCTCATCGTTGGCCTGATGCTTGTGGAACGATTCGTCTCCAACTTCATCTCTGACAACGAGGAGGAGCTTGTCCTCGACAGTGAGGGTAAGGTGCCAGCCGACAAGACCAGCAACGCCAGCCGTCTGCTCCAGGCTGCCGACAATGTCACTCACCTCGGCTTTGCTGAGCTGCACACCGTCCAACGCCACAACACCCGCAAGCACGGTCCTACCACTCAGGTTGACGACTGGGTTGCTCCTCACCTCTCTGTCATGTAAATCAGCAGCCCACGATGAGCTCAGCACAACAGACTTCTGATTCTTCCCTACCTAATACCTGGGTAGCCGGTTGTTGTGAATCCGAACCGTGATCCAACTGCACATCGACTGCCCATGACTTCCTTACGTGGCATGTCTCCGACTCTAATAAAGTCGATAATTCAAACGAGCACGACACACTGCGCAAGCAGATTTCGAACCTCGATCTCCTTGATCGTTTCTTTTTGCTCGCGTTTACTCTTTGCTTCAACCACCACGATACTGTACCATCAGAAGCGCTTCTGCTTGGCTTGCCTTTCAGTTTTGATATTTACTTTGCAGCGATCTTGTACTTTACATCAATACCCATACCTCTGTGTTGGGAAAAGATAGACTATACTCGACTTGCTTGCTAGATACGGCCTTACGAATACAACATAGATTTTCTATACCTAAAGTCTCCCCCTGTCTCTTACTATTTTCACTTCCTCTGCATCGCTTTCAACATTTCGATCATCTATACGAAGATCTTGATTATCATGTTGTAGCTTAATGGATTCGGGCACTAGGGAAATGGATGCATGGATATACTAAGTCGAGGGTCGACCCGAGAAATGGCTGGTCACTCGTCATGTATTGCGATGGCGCAGTCGGCTTACTTGGCTCGATCAAAAACTCTCAAATTTCCTACATATTCCACATACAATGTACTATCTGTGCGACAAGCTTAGTAGTGTAGAACTTTGTACTGAGCCGATTCGCTTGAAGCGTGCCCAACCTTTCCTGGCCTCTAGGATGGAGAAGCCACTGAGTTGGAACGACTCATGGCTCGTCAGGTAGTGAAGTCGCAAGACTTTTTGTAGTGCAGATCACCATGGTTGGATCATGTTGGATCGGATTACTCGGCCGACATCCTGATCCCGTTTGCCCTCGACGACATCTTTGACAAAATTCCCACCAATCGAGGGGTCGATAGCGCCCAACTAGCAGACAGAATGGGTCAAGGTCAGTCCTCACGATCATATCACCTGATGTTGTAAAGATGATTACAGACAAGAACTTACCTGCTTCAACTTTTCTGTTCCAAGACCTGCGAGACCGGTAATGAGGAAACCTGGGGACACACACCAGACTTTGATGCCGTCCTCACGCAAGATCCTACACCACTCTCTCATAAGCATGTTCAAGCCCGCCTTGGAGCTACGGTAGGAAGTAATAGGGTTGCCCTCGGGTTGCTTAGGCCAGCCTGCAGCCGGTGAGGCATTGATGTGCTTGAAGGGCTCCGATTCCATCAACTCAGTCTCGGCGATGGAGGAGGTGCCGCTGGTGATGAAGATGAGGCGAGGGTTGGCTGAGCGCAATAGCAACGGCACGGCGAGAGTGGTGAGTACGTGTGTACCGGTGACGTTGGTGTCCCAAGATGCATTGAACGCTTCCCGAACGCTCATCCGTGCCTTCTGGATCTCGCCATCAAAATTGGCCCCGCCATTGTTGATGAGCACGTCCAACCTGCCGCTGTGTGTTGCCCGGATCGACTCTACTGCCTTCTCCAGCGTTGCATCTGAAGCCAGATCTACATGGATTGTGCTGAGCTCGCTGGTCGTGGCTGGGACTTCCTCCTTGACCTGTTCGATCGCCGCTTCACCCTTGGCCACCGTGCGGCAGCCAATAATGATATCGTAGGCTGTTTCCGTCTTGCACAACGCTCTGACAACCTCAAGTCCCAGTCCAGTGTTTCCGCCAGTGATGAGGATGACTTGCTTGTCTTGAGCCATGTCGATGTCTTGGTTTTGAATAATTGGACGATTTAAATGATTGGCAACCTCACTCGCAAATCGATGAATGTCGATTGTTCACAGATGAAACTTATTCTAAAAGACGGAAGCTGCATTTCAGCCTTTATAGCAGTCTTCATGACATCTACAAGCTTAACAAGCGCCATGTGCGTACATACATCCGGTCGGGTTTGCATGCTTGCAGTCCGGTCATTCCATCGATCAAGCCCGGAGTTGGACGTTCTCCGTTGGCGATCCCATTGACGGGATTTCCCGCTCGACACAAAGACCGAAAGACGGGCGTAACGGATATAAGGAGGTAAGGCCAACGGGGCTCCCAGCTGATACCCGTCACCCTTTGGATTACTCGAACTAGGTAGCTCCCTACAGGTATACATACATCTACATTAGAGACTGATTCACTTTCATTTCATCAATCTTCACAGCGTATTCGGTCACTGAAAAGGCCAAACGGCTAATGTGGGAGAATATTTCGAGTCCGCCGTGGAATGTCTCGAGCTGATTACCATTTTCCTTGTCTGGTTCCTGATACATTTATGATAACAGCAACTCACTAAGCCTGCCATCTGCATGGAGAAGAAGTTGGATCTCACTGTCCCATTCGCACTCCATTTGGACAGCCGACTTTAACATTACCACAGTTTCTTTCAGCTCTTTGACAAGTACTGACTGGGGTGCATCATTGTTTCCTACCCCAGAATGGCCAATCTTGAGCCAGCAAAGCGTTATCCCTTTCAATATCTCTCCTCTCCATTGAGGAATTCTTGGCCAAGCATTCAGGATCACTGATTGCATTGCTCTGACAGCTGCTAAGGTAGCCTGGGCAGACCTATCGTCATTCCCTGTAGGGAGATTGGAAGAGCCGTCTTTGGAAGCTGTAGGATCGGTAAACCGTAGCAATGGATGTGACATCGCTCCTGTTAATGTAGGGATCACGTATTGTAAGTGCCGTACGGTCTCAATCTGCAGCATTCCAATCAGGGTTTTCAAGTGGTTGAAGAGCAATGTAACTATGCTAGAGTATTGGCAGATCACCTCGTAACTGTGTAGGATACCAGTTCGTAGAACGTTGTCAAGAAATTTTGTTCGGTCCTGGCTGACTTGGTTTTGATGGTTCTCGACATTAAATATTACGTCACAAAGCCGGAACAAGGTAGGATAGACTTCTGTGAGCAGAGCAACACACTCGTCTTCTGGGGTCACGGTGGGGAGGTGTGATAGACAAACCATCAGTGACTCTTCAAAAACTTTGCCTAAGCCAGTCCTTCTGAGAAGATCTGGTGGCGTTGATCTCAGGAGCAACCCCAGAAATGTGGCGCCCTTCGTCTTGTAGACAGTCTCCCAATCATCAATTAGCGTGAGTATCGGTGGAATCAACAGGGGCCATTCCCGTTCGACCACAGTTTTGTCAAGACCTTTATAGATGACCCATTGTAGCAATGCAAGCGCCTCAGAATCCTTCTTCCAAGGTCGCATTTTCGTATCATCATGGGTGTTCACTGTGATCCTTGGAGGCAATACCTCTGTCGTGTTCTTGCGACCCGCTTGCGTAACAGTCGGGGGGTTAGCTGCCTGAAAGAGAGGACGAATGGTTAATCGTAGAAAGTGGCTTACGAGCGCAGAGGTAAGCTCACCTCTTGCTTCTTGGGAACGTTCGACTTCAATTATTGCCTCCTTTGCATTTGCAGTCTCTGGATTGCGGAGCTGGTATGCCATGACAACCTCGAGAGCATCTTTCATCCAAGGACCCGGGGAAATTGACATGGCCTTTGCAAGCGCCTTGCCGTCAATGAGTGGCCTGAAACTAAAGGCTTCCAACAGATCAAGACTTTTCAGGTGGTCGACAAATATAGCATATCGATCAATAACTTCTGCAGGGATAGTTAGCGATGGCCATCAGTTCAACGTTAGACCGAGAGATTGGCATACCTTTCGATTGCTCTGGGGCATCTGCAATCTCTGCAATCATGGAGAAGAAAGCCTGACTCCTCCACGTGGAACCCCATTTGCGAACAGCCATGCCAAGTTTATCCCTGGCTACGGCTTGTTGCTCATCTTGCGAACTTTTCGACTTGCGTTTGTGCTGCGCAACTACGTCAACAAGATCACTAATATCTGCCTTGTTAAGCACAGCTGATTGTACAACCCCCGATATTTTCGTGGGAGCCTTTATGCCCTCCCTTACTACTTGCACTGCAATGGGTGAAGGGGTTTTCTTTCCCGGTGCCGGCGGCTCAGGCTGTGGTGCATCCCTATAAGGTACAAGTGCAGCGAGTAGCCACGCAAGATACCGTTCGTCGCTGTCTCTCAACAGGCTCTCAGCCAGCGTCTTATTTTTGTCGCTCAGAGTCTCTACCTGATGAATGATGGCCTGCCAGTTGGTCTCATCAGGGACGAAGTGTTTGCCCTCAGATACTGTTGGATCGGAAAATATTGTCTTGTAAAGTCCAAGCCTGAAGACAAACTCAAGTGCTGTCTCTGGGTGCGGCCCACTCAATGACTTCTCCATTTCAATTCCCACTCTCTCACGAGAAATCTTCTTTCTTAGGGCGTCTTTGATCTCTTCATTGGTCATGGCATCTTGTGCCTCATCGTCAATCGAGTAGCTCAGCCTTGAAGCAAAACGAATCAGTCTTAGAACTCTCAATGGGTCGTCTTTGAAAGTCTGATATGGCTCCAAAGGCGTTCTGATGAGACGATTCGCCATGTCTTCCCTGCCACGGCCAGTGAAGTCCTCTATAGTTTCGGTGTTGATGTTGTAAAACATAGCATTCACCGTGGCGTCTCTCCTCATTGCATCCTCTTCTGGAGTTCCAAATTCCATTTGAGGGTTTCTAGAATCGTCAGAATAGGTTTCTTTCCTCAAATTTACCAAGTCGACGTCAAATCCAAGAATTCTCGTTGTGACAGTCTCTAGATGCTTGGACTTTTCAGGGTTAGCCTTGATTTGATGCAATCCACCCATGTCCTTGTTAGACAGAGCATATTTCTCAAGGTTTCCTTCTAAAGCAAGATACTCCTTCAGCCGAAGACCAAAGTCCAAACCGGTCATGGATGAGATTCCAACGTCGATGTCATGACTTGGCACATTCAAGAGTTTGTCTCGAACCCAGCCTCCAGTGAAGCGGAGGACAATGGGCTCATCAAGACCAGCAGTTGCATCGATATACCTTGCGGTATCAAGTAGCAGATCTCTCAATCTGGCCTCTCCATCTGTAAGCTGCAACGTTGTCGGGATATGACTTGTGTCAATGGGTGTGGACAGATCGTCCGTAATTTCCTGTATGAGAGGCGCCATAGTACTATGGGGTTGAGAGTTTGATGGCACTTCGGTCTTGCGCTTTTTGTTGCTATGCAATGATTGTGCACTAAGTCGAGCTGGAGACATGTGCAATTGTGACAAACATCGAAGTTGGCGAGAGGCAAACGACCTGGTGAAAGCAGACCAAGGCTGCAGGCGCCAGCGCAGATGAAGTGAAATAGTATGTCGGGCGGCACATTTCATGCCTTAGCCCTGCTTGAAAGTACTGAAGACCATCTGTCTTGGGCTGATCCGATCGCAAGCTTTGTATTGTTCTGGCAAATATCAGCAAGCCAGTAATTTGGGCTTGAGACCCAGGTGCACAAATGGGGATCGGGGACCAGCCGGGTAATTCTCGGGATGTACACAAACGACGGCATCGTTTGGTGACATAGACAGATACAGCCACAGCTTTGGGCTGCGGTGGCCGACAACAGTTACGATCAGACGAACCTTCAGCGACACATCCTCTCGATTCCTGGCATTTTTTCACAGGTTCGAAGTCACATTTCGATGCGCTGACTTTCAACGAAGAAGTATCCCGCATACAGATGCCCTACATAAAACAACGCAAGATAGTGTACCACCGCATACTTGGCCTGATCAATGCCCTCGACTCTGGATGATGCATTGCAATCGCCTGCAACGTCATTTTCGGATGGTCAGACGATTCTAGATCGAACGAACAATGCGTCGCCTAAGCGACGACCCTTTTCACCAGCTTCCAGTCTGCCTTATCGCCGAAGTAACAATGCATCTCTCACGTCGCTCTTCGCGGCGACCACACCCACAACATCAACAAGATCTGACACTACGACACCAACAGGGCCGAACGGGAGCATAGCGTCTCCTGGAGGGAGTGGCATAATGACAAGCAGTACTAGAATCAGTTCCCCAATCAATGGAGGCGCCATAGTGTTGGACAATGCAGAAATGAAAGAGCTGGTCTTACGGGCGTTTGCTCCCCATGTCTCGATACTTGCGTCGCAGGATACCGAAGAGCTGGTCAGGCATAAGGGGATCAATGGTGGTGTCTTGGAGTTACTACGACCCTTTGGGGAGCGCGTGCCCGGAAAGGTCACCATTAGGGACAGTTCTGGCATTAGCAGGTCTTGGGAAGACTACAGTGTCAAATTCATGGGTATCCGAGACGGCCTTGAGAGTCCAAGACCACAGTCAGCTACTGAAAGGAGCAGCTTCGAATCCGGTAGTGGCAGAGCCAGAAGCAGTGTCACAGAGTTCAAACCGCCTCGATTACGGACAGGTGGTGATATCGGACAAGTAGATGACCTGGTCGAGCGGCATTTAACCTTTGCCGAGGAACATTCTGCGCCTCTCGGCACCGATTATATCAAGCCAGAAGAGACAGAGGGCTTGAACCCAAGAGCTACTTCACCTTTCTATAGGCTTTACCTCCGCCGCCTTCTTTCATGCATGCCGTTGGTCCCGTCAGAAAGTCTGTCTCACCCTGTGGCATCTATGATTATGATTTCGAGTCGCAATCCCGCTCCAATAGAGGAGCTACGCGCGCTTTACGCATCATCGAACAACGGTGAAGACAGGTTACCGCAATGGGTACATAACGAATTCTTGCGATACTATGTTTTGGTACATGACGAAGATTACGATGACATCACCAAGACCATGGCTTTGTATGAGCAGATGAAACGGCATTTTGGATTGCATTGCCATCTTTTGCGATTGCGATCAAAGCCATGCCCTCGCGGTGAAGCTAGCGCTGTCAAACTGCCTCCTTGTGAATGGACAGCGGCTGCTGAGGATCTAGCTGAAATCAACCGGCGAGGGACTATGGATGATGAAGATGAAGATATTGATGGCAATCCCTACATATTTGAGTCCGATGCTCAGGCTATACGCGTACTTGTAAGGGAGATGGTAACACAATCGATTATTCCATCGATGGAGAGAGCATCTGCCACATGGAACGACCAAGTGGCGTCTAGGCGACGTGGTCTAAGTGGTCGATTCATGTCACTTTCAAAGCGGTTTACATTTGGAAGTGGTACCAATTCCGGAAATCGAACTTCTTCAGGTCTCGGATTTGGTGGAAGTGGAGGTAATAGCAATTATGATGCAGCACAAGGATTTTATCAGCCGGAAGCGGCCGAAGCTATTATGAGGAAACTTGCTGACTATTCTCTAATGCTGAGAGATTGGAAGCTTGCATACAGTACTTTGGAAGTTCTCTGTCAGGATTTCAAGACTGACAAAGCATGGCGGTATTATGCTGGCGCGAATGAGATGGCAGTCATCTCATCCCTGCTTGCTGCAAGCACAAGCACTACGGCGAATGCAAAGATTCGTGTCGACACCGTGGACAATTATATGGAAACAGCATTCTACAGCTACCTCACGAGAGCAAATGCGCCGTACAATGCTCTCCGTACCTTACTTCTTGGTTCAGAATTACTCAAGATGCGAGGCGGGCCTGCATTAGATGAAGCTGCCAAATGGTACACTCGTGTCCTGGACGATCGTCTGGTAGGTCCAGTGGGACACGTCCTCATAATGGAGCGCATAGCAAGCTGTTTCCTTGATCATCGTGGACCCCATAACAGTCCTGATAGACGAAGGAAAGCTGCGTTCTGGAGTACTCTATCAGCTGAAGCTTGGCTTCGTCTTGAAAAGACAGCGGAAGCGGAGAGATGTCTCAATTTAGCTGTTGAGCTGTACAAATCAGAAGATGGCCAGGCCGGTTTTGAAGGTCTGAATGCCCATGTTCGCTCACTTCAGATGTCCGTCCAACAAAATCGCCCTGGCTCATTTGCGCTTGACGGTGCCAAACAGCTGCTCCCACATGATGAACTGGACCCTGATGTGGAAAGCATGCAGGAAAAGGCTGACCAGATGCCTGCTCTCCGAACCAGCCCTATTGTCCACCGTAAATCCCTCTCGACTGCAGTTGCACCAACGATACAAGCACTCCATCCGCAACCTCCCGCCCACAGGCGACGGTCAAGCTTGCAACCTGTCATCCCCGGCATCCCTGCTGCTCTCATGCCTGCATCTACTGTTCCTTTTGATTCAAGATCATTCCAAGGGGCTTACGAACAGAGCGACACTATTGAGCCTATGAGCGCTACAGCGGAATCCAGATCTCCAACATTAGGACCACCGCCGATGAGCCCAATGAGTCGATCCAGCGTTCGCCTCAGTGGTATTGGACTGCAAAGAGAGCAGAATGACGGTTTCGAGTGACGGGTTGATGTAGCGAATGATCTAGGTGTACAGTGCCGAGTTCGAGTGTAACTTAGCGTAGGCGCGTGGCGCATCTCCATGCGAACCGATATCAATTGTGCATGACATCCTTTTACATTAATGGGCGCATTATTCGATCTGTGAACGTTGGATTCATTTGGCGATTGAATACTCAACATTGATTATGTACATGGTAATGAGTAGAGTCTACTTCGGAGAAAGCCAAAACCCAAGTTATCTCTCTGCACACGGACAACTGCCCCATCGTTCATGATACGTTATACGCCATTTATCCAAAGCGAACGTGATCAAGACCTATTACGCTCTCCAAAGCGGATGTCCAGACCGGATTCCGGCCGATCACCGCAATGACTGATAGTGAATGCCTGCGATAGTTTACGTGCGAAGCTCTGACAGTCCGCTGGATGCTTAGAGAGCTCAGGGCTGAGAGCACCTGGTGACCTGGCGACTGCGCATCCAGAAATGACATCGGAGCTGGTAGGCGTTCATGAGGGACTTAATACAGAGGGATCATTATAGCTGAGGAGTTACCAATCATCTCTGACGAAGAGGTACCAGTTGGAGCTCAGGGCTGGTAGTGGAGTAGAGTGGGCGATCTTGAACATCCGAATGCGGAATGGATTGCGAGACGGGTTTTTTGCGAGGTCGCAATTGCTCCGTGCTTCCTTACGCACGTATGAAGCTGAATTCCTTCTATCGCAAATAGGTGAAGCTGTCAACCCTATCGCCCGTAGTGCTAATTGACCGCCTGTGGAGAATGGTGAAGTTTAGATGGGTTGAGTAGATTCGTGCAATATATAATGGTGAGGGATGGGGAGGCCATGATGAAGTAGATCCCCCTCCATCTTCACATTGATCAAGGCAACAACACCATCATATTGGCCCAAAGCTGCGACCTTTTGGAAAAAATTCCAAGACTGAATCTACCAATCCAATTTCATCATTCAGAGAACAAAGACTTGAAACAAACGCATACCCACTCGTCAAGATGAGTTCGAAACAAGCATTCACGCCTCTGCTGCCTACGAAAACCCGCAGACCCAAGTCTCAATTCTTCGGTGCAGCTGGCCAACTCAACCTCATAAGGGACCAGCTCAGCATCAGCACTTGGCTGGGATTGGGGGCAGTGCTCCAGGGAGCTCTAGTACTGGCAGTCGGCCGGCTTGCGCTTGTGCCAGCAGTCGTGCTGATCCTGTACCGAACGCTGGACGTGTATGCGCAGGCGACGGGTTGGAAGCGCAACGTTTACATGGACGGGGTGATAGGAAAGAAGTTTTCCGCACAGTTCCCGGATGAGGTGGGTGAGTATGGAGCGAAACCGGCCAAGGACGAGGTTGTAGTATTTCTCATCGGCTCGCGCTGCAACCACCCGCTAGGCCTGCTGGCGCCAGGCTTCAAGAAGCTGGCAGACTACTTCGTGGGTATGACAAGAGACGTGGACCGCAAGGCGGAAGAGTACGGCCTGCTGGGCGTGACGTCGTGGATCAACAATAGCGACCGTACGACCAAGAACGAGCTGCTCGTGGTGTGCTACTTCAAGAACTACGAGGGCCTGCACCGCTTTGCTCACTCGACCTACCACCGCGAGGGCTGGAACTGGTACAACAGCACCGCCAAGGACCACCCGCACTTCTCCATCTACCACGAGACCTACTGTGTGCCAGCCGGTGCGTGGGAGTCCATCTATGTCAACTCGCATGCCAGCGGCATCACGTCAAGCTCCACGAAGGTCGTTGATCCCATCACTGGCGACCAAAGCTGGGCCAGCCCTGTGGTGGATGCCAGCAAGGGTCTGCTGAGGACCAGTAAGGGTCGCATGGACAGAAGCGACAAGGCCAACGAGCATGACGGCTATAAGAAGTCTGTCTTCGAGGACTCGACTTGATCCGACTTGAATCGGGCCCTGTCGATTGTCATGAGCGAGTGACGATCAGGCGAAGGATGTTTGAGTAGGAGAATGTGCGGATACTTGCGCAACATATCGAGTTTGGTAGATTGTTCATGATACGTAAGGCGGACTCATGGGTTTCAGGTGTACTTCGACCCATTGTAATTCATAAAGTTTATCTCTCGACGTTCGTTATTTCAGATGCAGTTTGCCTAACGCCCATATGTGTACGGCAAATCCATGCAATGCTGTGGTATCATATATATAAAAAAAAGTCGTCAACGTCAAGCCATGTCATGCCTGGCAATTCACAATAATTGTTTGCCATTCTCGATCCCACCGAATCCCTGTTAAGATAGCACCGTTAATGATGAGACCATGGTACCTTGCTAGGAAGGGTCGTCGTAACGTACGTAGATAGGAGTTCCCAGGCGCTGCAGCGAGAAGACGATATCAGCGACAGTGATGGTCTTCCTGTTACGCAGCTCGCATACTGCAACGGCGCATCTGATGATCTCAGTGAGGCGTGCGCGAAGGGCGAGGCGGACATCAGAGTAGATGGTAGAGGAGATGCGCTTCACGCCGCCACGGCGCGCCAGGCGCCTGATGTCGCCTCTGGTGACGCCTTGGATGTTGTCACGAAGGATCTTGCTATTCATGCGCAGAGTAGTTAGCTGGGGTTAGCCTTCCAGCCTGATAGATTGAAAAACGGGTGGGCGTCCTCAAATCTGACAGATTCTGTGCTTACCGATGTCGTTTAGCAGTGCCACCAATGCCCATACCGACCGGAATCGTCTTACCACGCCCTGGTACAGCGCCGGCCGCATTGGGATTTGTAGTGGCGTTGGCAGCAGAGGCAGAAGTACGACCGGTCGGAAGTGGCCTGGCATCTAAGCCGCTCACGTCCCATCGTCGTATTCCTGAAGAATGGGGGGCGCGGAACCCAGGTGGCATGGCTTGGAGAGGAAGTGGTGGAATGTGAAGCAGACGCAAAATACAATGCAGACGCAGTCAAGAAGAGAAGGTGTACCGCGTGCAGTAGAGAGATGGATGTTGTATGTTTTACGTGTACGGCGAGTTGGAGACATTGACGGTAGCCTCGGGTTAGGTATATAAAAGTAAATAAAAGAGATAACAGGACTTGAAAAGGCAGACAGCGCGCTAAGCGGACGCATGCCTGAAACTAAGCTTCACTCAAGGTGCAAGTTCAGACGAGCGACATTCACGTACATGTCGCAAAGGCGCATAGCCGCCTATATGCCGTACATGTGAAACGCAGCCCAACAGCTTCGACTGCAGAATGACCGTCCGTTCTCGAGCTCATAGCAGGTCGTATGGGCCTTATCTACTTATCAGGCGTGCACACGCGCAATCGATATATCGAAAGACCTGTACAGGGGAATTATCCAGGTAAGCTACTGAGCCATCATTTCCTCCGGTAGCTTCTTTCCAAACACAATCTAAACCGTTCAAGAAATGAAAGTGGCCTCCATGAAGAGTTGACCCTCCTCCTCCGTGACCTTGCCGTTCTCCGTGACCTTGAGCGTCAACTTGGGGGTATACTGCAACTGATGTCAGCCGCGTCCGTCATTAAGTAGAGCATCATCCTCCAACTTACCTGGTAAATGTATGGCTTAGTTCCACTCGCACTAGTGGCGATTTGCTTGACGAACTTGGGCAGCTCGCCCATGACATCGACACGGTCGATTCTCGAGCCGAGACTACCCTTGAGCTCTGCCTCAACTGGGGTTCCATCCTTGGACTGGCCCTTCCAGATGACGGATATGGCTTTTGGCTCTGGCCACTCGTTATCCGCGTCGGACTGGAATTCCGTGTGCTCGATCGTGCCGACGGAACTTCCGGCAACCAGGAGCTCGCCGTCCTTGGCGATACCTGAGACACCAACGAGAGTGCTACCGTAGGACTCGGGAGTAGTGAACTCCATCAGGACGGCGGAATAGGATGGTGTCTGGAAGTTGATGAAGTTCCACCTGGCGGCGGCAAAGTGAGGCTTCATTCCCATCAGCGCATGCACGTAGAAGCCTCTACCCTTGAGATCGACCGGTCCCTCTCTTGTGATGATGTTGCCCTCTACGCTACACCTGGGCCAAAACGAATGCCTCATTCTTCCCCATGGATTCTTCGGGTCGGTGCCGAAGTAGCTGGTACCATCATTGCCAGCAACGAAGCCTGGCGCCGCTTGAGTGAACTTCAAGTCCACAATGCTTTGCTTGTTGATATTGCTCTTGATGTGGTACGTCTTGCCATCCTCGCTGATTTCCATCGAGCAGCCCTCGCCCTTGAAGTCGAGGCTGTCATTGGGGAACGAGTAGTTCGACAGGTTGTCGGTTGACCACAGATGTGGCTTACCCTCTTCGGGATAGATGATTTTGCTGCTGAACTGAGCCGTCGTGCGGATGCCTCTGTCAGGTGTTTTCATGTCAGTCAAGCCGCAAAGCCTCCTTTCGCACACCTCTCTCCGACGTTTCTTTCGCATTTCCCCTACGTGGAGCTCACACGCGGTGGTTGGGTGGGTATTATCACTCACAATACGTTGCTGTAGATCACCTGGGCGAGGCCAATGTGCCCACTATCGGCAGTGAAGTAGAAGGTCTTGCACTCGACGTTGGTGGCGTCCATGCGCTCCCATTTCTGATCGCTCTTGCTGGTCTCCGTGTATCCTGCCTTGTTATCCTGCTGGCCGACGGCCTGGAGGGCTGAGGCGCCGTAGATCGGCTCGGTGATACCGACGCTGTAGGTGCCAAACCGTCATGTCAGCGAAGAGGTCGGGCTGGTGGGGGATCTGGGGTCGCACATGCGTCTGCTTTGCCCAACTCCACATTGTGAATGGATATGGATTTGGATTTGGGTTTAGGTTGGAGTGGATTCTGCTCTTCGGAGAACAGGGTGATGGGGCGGTTCCTGGTTGAAGGTTGGAACCTGGTCGTGCAAGAGCGAGATGTTCGATTGGCGGTGACTGGAGAGGGAGAACTGTAGAAGATGCGAAGAAGGTAGTGGGTGTAGTTTGCAGCGTCTAGTACCTACTCGACTACCTACTGCAAGTCACCTGTGCCTCGATGCCCGCAGCACAGCGAGCGTTCACCTTTTGGGCAGCTCAAGCTCACGCGGCGGGCGCAGTACCTGTGCACTACACCTAGTTACTCCCGGTCTGCACCACTGCAGCACTGTACCGTGCCTCCCGCATCTCGACGGATGTATCGCATTTACGTGAATCCCCGTCCAGCCCGACGTCATCCGTCATCTCGATCTGCTGATGCACGCCCATGGACCCCTGAAGACCGTTCCGGTACCGACTATTCCCTTGACGGGGTACCTAACTTCTTATCTACATCCTACACATGGTGATAGACCTATGTTTACCTCTGTTCGGCCTTGAATCACAGATGTTCAGAGCGGATTGGAATGGCCTGGCCTGGACTGGACTGGACTGGACTGGACTGGATCACGTTGTATTGTGTTGTCCAACAAGGATTTCCACTCTCACTGCAGAATGCGTACCCAAATCATCTATTCGTGCCCTCGTGGCAATGACAGTGACAGGGCACTTCATGCTAGCCCTCCCTTCCTCCGTCGTCAGATTAGTTGCCTGGCATATTTCGATCCAATCTGTCTTCAATGCCTCTGGCAATGTGGATCTCGACACCAAAGCTGGGTATCCACTCACGCATCTTGTTAAGCAAACCAAGTCAAGTCAAAGCACGTGATGGTTGGTGATAAAATGTTTGTTGCTGGTAAGATTGGCTGTGCTGCCATTGGGATGGGCGGCTGCAGAAAGCTATGCCTGAATCATGTAAAAGACTGGGTATCACAAAAGTGTGCTGACGGCAATCACCGTGACCACCTCCTTCAAAGTCCCTTAAACAAAGTCTGCGCTGTATGAGAAGCCTCTGAATTCTTCTTGCATCGCTTGTGTAAGAACTACAGTTTGAACGGTCAGTATTCGATTCATATTTTCCTGTCATGTTTGCGACGAAATAAGGTACTCACCAGATTGTACGGGTGTAAGGACGGGCGTAACGGAGGTGAACTCAGTATCGAAGTTGCTAGTATCGGTCCTGCTCTTGACAGTGGGAAGGAAAGGTGCTGGCACCCTCTTGTAATAAACGTCCTCCCAGTTCACGTTTCTGAAGAAGGGGTGGGACATGATCTCCTGTGCATCGGTTGGCCCACCTCCAAGTCTGAGTTCTGGGTCTCTCGTCAGAAGTTTCTGCAAGATCGAAACGCTGTCACGAGGCATGTGGATGGGATAGAGAGGCTCGTCTCCCAGGATTGCATCGTAAATCTCGTCCTCGTCTTCACCACGGAAAGGTGATTGTTGGAGAAGCATTTGATAGATGAGCACACCGAAGGCCCACCAGTCCACAGCGCGTCCATATTTCTTGTCCAGAAGAATTTCAGGTGCCATGAACTCGGGGGTTCCGCAGAACGTGGATGTCGTTGATTTGTACCACATGTCCTCCTTGCATAGACCGTAATCAGCCACCTTGATATGGCCGTCAAGCATCAGCATGATGTTGTCTAGCTTGAGATCACGATAGATGACACCATTCTCGTGGAAATATTTGAGGGCCAAGCAGACTTCCGCAGCATAGAACTGTGCGCGCTTCGTACCGAACTGGCCGCGCTGGATGTGCAGCATAAGATCACCACCGCTAATGTATTCCATTACGAAGTAAACACGGGTTTCAGTCTGGAAACAAGCATGGAGGTTCAAGAGGAAAGGGTGGCGCTCTTTATTTGCGATCAGGAAGACTCGCTTCTCCGACCTTGTGCTTTCCACTTCGTCGTGTTCGATGATGAATTCCTTCTTAAGAACCTTGATGGCATACAGCTGCTTGGTAGTCTTGGTCTCGGCAAGCATGACCTTGCCAAAGTTTCCATGTCCCAGTACAGCCAGGAAATTGAAATGATCGAGACCGATACGTCGATTGGTGCCGGAAGAATTCGCCGGCGGCGCGACCTTACGATCTTCCGGCGCGGCAATAGCAAGAGGGTTGTGGGGTGGTTGAGGCGATGGTGTCGCAACCGGCTGGAAGGGCTGTTGCACCTGTGGAGGTGAAGGTATTGTCTGCTGGAAGGACGGCTTGACGGCTGGAGGAGCAGCTTGTGTCTGGATGATGGGCGGATTGTATGCTTGGGTTGGGGTGCTATATCTAGCGTAGTCGGCGGGATTGTATGCGGGTGTCTGCTGTTCTTGCTGTCTGCTCGCCGCAAGCTGTTTCGATTCCTTGTAGCCATCGGCATATTTGGTCGGTTGCGGTTGTTTCTTGCCCGATAATGCAGCTGAGGCGGCGGCAGCAGCGGCTGTAGACTGGGTAGACTGGGTTCTTGGCACTTGTGGTCGAGATGGGCTCTCTGGAGATGATGGCAGGCCAGCTGTAGATCCCATCGAAGCGCGGGCGGCACCCATCGAGACGTCGCTAGGAGGTCCATATGTGCTTGTCCGTGGAGGCTCGGAGTACTGGTCCGAGTTCCTGTCCCTTGCACTCCCGAACGAAAGGGGTCGGTCATCTGACCTATCGATCTGTTCCTGATGACCAGGTGCGGCGGCATAGCTTTGTGCCTGGTTTGGGCTCGGTCGTGCCGCACTAACGCCAGAAGGTGGTCGCAGAGAATTACCGGCTTTGAAGTGCTGACGGCTCGTTTTGGTCTTTTTCAATTCCGCCAGGATTTGATTGGCGCTCTCCATGGTCATTCCACAGAAGTCCGGCATGAAATGAACACACGCCGCATGACAGGTGAGCTTGCATTCGGTGCAACGCCGGGCTTGTCTTCTTCCAAGAGGAAGCATATAGCCACAGTGACAGCACCAGTTGGCACCCATGTTCGAGAATGGTTCGAACCTGTGTGGGATTCTGTGATTGATCTTCTCCTCGTCCGGATCGCTTTCAGAGTTGGACTTGCTTATGCATTTGGTGACCACTTTTTGGTAGCAATTTTTGTGGCAAGTGTAATTGCAGTCAGCACACTGCATACCAGCCGTATACTTGAGGAAATCGCCACACAAAGCACAACGCATAATGTTGTAGAAGGTCTGTACCGCGAACTTGTGGCCATACTGCTCAATGATGTCCTCTTTCTTTTGACGAACCGCACCCTTACGACCAAGTCCGACGTCAAACTTAGATCGTTGATTATTAGTCTTCACGAAGCTGAGAGTCAGGTGAATGCGGCCAACTGGCTCGAGGGAGAACCAAGTGTCAACAAAAATCGGACCGGTCTGCGGCTGCAGACCAGATCCAGTAGGTCCGCCAGCAGATGATGCTGCACTAGCAGCTGGAGTGCCTGATTGCGAATTTGGAGGTGGTTGGAATTGCAGATCAGGTCGTGGGGTTCCATCTGCGCTGATCTGATCTGCTCGCATCCAACCGGCTTGATTGAATTCGGCTTCGACCCTCTTCCTACGGATTTCATCCACAAGATCAGCAATGCGGATCCACAAAAGTCCAATCGGAATCGGATGGTCAGCACCAGATTTGTCGTAAACGGTGAATTCAATCTCGTTCGCCTTGTCGACGTCAAAGTTGTGAATCTCGTCGGTCCATCTGTCAGTCCTAGAAGCTCTGGTCCTACCCTTGAAGGCATCCTCGACCTTCATAATGACGAAAGTCTCTGGACCTCTAGAGAAGCGACCGGTCGAGGCATGGTCAACGTCAGCGACTGCATGGATTTTGACGCTCAACTGACCGCTCAGTGGCTTCCGTTGAGTGGGGGTATCCATGCTCTCGTCGTCGGCTATATCTACGGTCTCAACATCCACATGCAGGTCTTCGTATCGCCTCAAAGCTTGTCGTAGCAACTGTATTTTCTGGTTGCTCTCTATCCGTCTTCCTTCGGCGTCTTGTTTACTCTTCCGATCACCTTCCATTTGATAGAGCTTGACCATCTTCTCAATGCCATCTTTGTACTGCCGTTCTACACTCAATTTGAACTCGAGTTGGGAAAGCATGAGTTGGATGCGCGGCCCAAGTTCCTGGGTGTCGGCCTTGATGAGATCTATCGCAAGCAAGATTGTCAGCCATGATTTGATGCTGGGCAGGTGGGAACAGCGGTGATGGAGGGCTTACCTAGCTTGCTATAGTTCGGCCGCGCCTTCGGGCTTCTATCGGCCGGACCAGGAGGAGCGTAGGGAGCCCTCGGCGGCATGAGGCCTTGCCCACCGCCCATGCTATAACCGCCGCCGGTGGGCATTCCATAGTCTGCCTCTCCATTGTAAGTGTAATCCCGTTGATTGTTGAGGCCTGTGCCTGTGATTCCATCCTCGGGCACGGGGTGTGAGGCAGAAGCGGGACCATCGTCAGAGATGCTGAGCGAGCCGAGTTTCCTGGTCTGAATGTCTTGCAGCGTCTTCTCGAAGTACTGGATGTTGCGCTGGGAATCTCGAATCTGGCTCTCGACGCGGGAGTTGACCGAAGGGTTGTTGGTAGCCTGGCGCAGCTGATTGGCGGCGGTGATGAGCTTTCTCTCCCGCTCGATCTTGCGGTGGACGTCCTGGATGGCCGCGTCGTCATTCATAGTGACGTTGAAGCGGCTGCCCACGCTGGGGCAGGCTTTTAGAGGTGAGGTTTACAGGCAGGCAGGTAGGGTGGACAGGGCGAGGGTGACCAGATTATCGAAGTGGATGTTGCAGATGTGGTGTGGTAGAACCGTGGGTGGGTGGGCGTCCAACAGCGAAGTTCGGCACGGGCGTGGGGTGGTTTGCCTTGGGATGCTTTGGGAGGGCTTGGATGTTTGTGGTGCGTGCTGAAGGGGGGGGGATTGGCGGAAGATGGATCTGCAGATGGTGGACGGTGGACTGTGGATGAGGGGGCTTGCCTGCTTCCCTGCTGGCTTACCCGCTGGCTTGAGGAGGAATGGAGGACCAGCGTAAGGATGTTTAGGCTTGGGTTTTTGACCTTTTGATGGCCGAGCTTGGTGTCCCGGCTTGCCGTCTAGGTAGGGTGGAATGTGGGCACGTTCGAGCTTTGCTTTCTCTTCAACTGGATTGGTTTGAATAGACAAGTCTGAGCTGGTTTGGCGGAAAAGCAGCGGGGAGGGCCAACAACCCTTCCTGACTAGTGTGATGTAAAGCCCTGTTTTGTTTTGTTGTGTACTTCGCTGTATTATCTTTCCTTACCCTGCACCTTGTCAGTACGTTTGTACACGCGGCTATGGAATAAGGTAGTAGTGGAGCGAAAACCGGTACTGGAGGGACTGGAATGGATGGATGGATACACAGTCACCACCATCCCGGCCTGTTCTTCTTCGCGAGGCTCTGTCTCTGCCGGCCGGAACAGTGCCAACTGCCTCGGTCTCTGGCACTCCAGTACTCCGGCTACCAAGGGAAGCAATTGATTGGGTAAGTCGATAGGTAATTTGTTTGTTATAGCGTACCGGTTGAGGAGGATGAGCGAGTTCAGAAGTAGGGAGATAGATCTCTGGAAAATGCGCACGAATTGTTCGTATTCCAGGCTTGCTCAGCCACAGTGCCGTAGGTGCCGTGGACACGGACTACCTAGATAGATGGGTGGCTGCACTACTGGAATCGTTCGATATAGAAACAAAGAATGATTTTATTGGTGGCGATGATGTCGTTGATGATGATGATGGGAATACCTGTCACTCCAAGGTGGATCTCGGTGTCGATGCGTTGTACTATGGGATCTACTTGATTTTCTTTTTGACTGTGAACATCAACGCACGCAGCACATGCCGCACAACATGTGCGATACACGTAAACACATGCGACTAGGGACGTACTCAAGTAGGCAGATTCATGGGTGATCAGATGTTTTGCTGTATCTCTCCTTGGATATCACAAACACTGAAACAATGCACTCAATAAGGTTTGTTACGATTCCAAAGCCCATACATGGATTGAAATTACAATACGGTTTGGCATGGTCAGATAGCTATCTGGTATTGCCATCTCATACACAGCAGCAGCCAACTTGGATACATTATTCTACTATAGTAGGATGCTGGTAAGGGATTGGTCAGGCGAGTCTTCGATCTGTCTGCATATGTACTGTGCTGTACCCGCGCTTCTTCACCAGGCCAGTTTCTGCATCGTTCCATCCCAGCCTGTAATAAATACCCACCTATTCCATCCCATCTCCGAGCTGCAAAGAAAAGGAGACGGTCGAGCAAGCGTGGTGTGGCATTATAGTAACACGGAATTCGATCATGGTAAGATAAACGCCCTGTCTGATCTGCGATAACTCAGCACCAGCCATACTTCTCATTACAAATCCAGTCTACACTGTTCCAGTCACCATCACCATACCATTGCAGACTGGCGATACTCTCTTCCTGCCTGTACTGCACCTCGATCCCACTTTGGATTGATTGAGCAGCTGCGAGAGATGACGAAGTTGGATTCCACAACTGCACCTCTTCCATACCCCAGGCGGCAGCCTCTGCCGCAGCCGCCGCGAAGAGGGCAGCTGTAGCCTTCGATAGGTACGAGTCCGTCAGACCAGCCGCCTTTTCGGGATCTGCAGCCTCAAAGTCGCATGAAGCTGGATCTTCAAGCCCGAGTCGAAGGATGTGTAGCGTGTCCACGCCACCCTCGGAAGGGTTGGGCCAGACTCGCGTCCAGTAGCACCAGACCCGTCTGCCCAGCTCGCCCGTGACTGCGCCTCGGATGGAGATTTTCTTGTTGAACAGTTCGTCAGCGATAAAGTCTTCCCGCGCATGATGCCAGGCCATCGTGCTGTGGTCAGGTACTAAGGCCACCAACGTCCGACCCGAACTGTCTGCCTGCGAGAGCCGCTGACGGATCGCCTTCTCATCAAGACGGCACATCTCAAGCAGATCTGCGGCTTGTAGCAGTTTAACAGGAGGCAGACCCAGCGAGTCCCGGTCTATTAAGGTCGAGGACTTCAAGGCTAGATGAGAGGACGGGAAGGGGTGCCAGCCGCGAGCATCATAGAACTTCTTCCCAATGTCCGAGTACAGGACGCTGAACCCGACACCTTTTGATCCAGCTTGCCACGTCTTCAGCAGAGGTCCAAGATCGTCCATCATGCGTCGAGCATACCCTCTGCCTCGATACCGAGGCGGGCAGAATACGCTACCGACACCGTGGGAGATGACCTCCTGCACCTTACCATCCTTCGCCATCAATGCGGTCTTCCTGAACGTCTCGCAGCCGCTCAACACCAACCTTTCATCGCTACCTGGAGGCTGAAATACCAATGACCAAGCGGTCTGGCCACCGTCCTTGGTCATATCCTGCTGATTGAGGAATGCCTCGCGGCGCTGGTAGGCTTCGAGATCGAGTGCTCCTCGCCATTCAACACTGTTTTCCAACAGCTGTTGATGGACTTCCTCGACGGTAGGCTCAACGAGCGAAATGTGGGGTGACGTGCTGTCCGGTAGGTCCTGTGTGCTTCCCATTTCGATGTGGCTGTATGCGGGTGCAACAAACGCACAAACTAACAATATTTCCTACGATTATATGAAGAGAAAGAGCGATCGAGCAGACAAGCAGGACGTTATAAGAGCAGTTTGACCACGTGCCCCCAGTTCTTTGTCATTTATAGAAGTGCCTAAGCCCCTCAATGCGATGCGGCATGCTGTTGTCGTAACGGAAACTTAGGCTGCTGAGGGTCCTGATCATGATACTTGATAAGCCGCAAGTAAGCGAATTCTTCGTACCTTATCTGTGAATCATAGAGTCGCAGAGTTACAGACGGGAGTCACAGAGTCACGAATCTCCCCTGACGAGGACGAGGGTCCGACTTAGTAATATTATATTCTGTATTGGGACGTGCGGTAACGGAAGCAAGCGGCAAGCCTATACTAGGCAGATTCGGGTTAATGGCCGATCATCGGTCCATCACGTCCAACGTCCATCTATCAATCCAGATTTGTTTCAGTAGTGTTCGGTAAGTAGTTGTATCATCAAGAACACTCCTTTCGCTACTGCGATGTCCTCACAGTATTCATGCGAGGCAGCCAACGCTCTGCCCAGCTGGTACTGGGACTAGATACCTGTGGTTCTGATGTTGCGAGCGAGCCATGGCGGGGCAGCACTTCAATCTGCGGTTGTCGTGGGTGACAAGTATGAAGGTGCTTTTCTATCATAAGGCTGTCTCCCCCTGGTTTTGCGTTCGATCTGTGTCATTTCCATGGCGAAGAAAGTCTCGGGTTGCAAACGCTACAAACGTAATGTGGAAGTGCGTTGCTAGGCGACTCAATCGTCGTCAAGCATCGACTGTGTGCGGACCGCACCCTGAGGCATCTCAGGACCCGTCAATTCACTCGCGAGAAACACCCCCATTTACTGCACATACTCCCTCACGCGTCCGTTCTCCCTTCTTACCTCGCACATCCGACTGTCCATCAGCGAAACTCCTCCATCGTAATCAACGTAACGTCCTGAGCGTTTGCCAGATCACCTCTTCAACACCATCATCAGCTTCTATCCCTTTACTACTTCCCCTTCATCCACAAAACTCTTCCAGGCACAGCCGTTTCCTCTCGCCAGGTCCCAAAATATTGCTCGCGTGTAATGCCTTGCCTGCCCACCTGCCTGGATCGTTTGCTCTGAAATCACACGCTCGAATCGAGTGACCGATTTTCTGTTACTTGCTGACACAGACATTCAGACCTCATCTCATCTAGTGAAACCACGTTCACAGTCTCATTTTCACCATTCCAGCGTGTTTCACACGCTGGGTCGGGTTTTGCCCATTATTGGAAATGCAAAACGACAACGGTAATGGTAACGGCAATGGCGATGGTTATGCCATCTTCCACATGGACGGCGATGTCCGGGAAGCGCCAGGTATGTTAGACTTCGTCACGCCACAGCATGGAGTAGATTGAAACATGCCTGTGAATCAAGATTCTAACCTTTGTTCTCGACTGTTCCAGATATCCGTCCCACAGACGACGCCACCCTAACGAAGCTTCCAGATGGAACTCTCGTGGATGATACACTTTTGATCAACCAAGCTGAGCGGTTTGAGGAATTCGAACGCGACAACACCGATAACAGAAATCCTTTGGCTGGCCCTGAAGCCTGCCTTCAGAGGATACTTGAAGCGTTCCCTGATGTTGATCATGACCACGTCCTCAAGCTTTATGGTGACGTTGGCCCTGCTGTTGAAGTGGAGATCTTCCCTGACCAGACCAGAGTTACCATGATCATCGAGCATCTGGTTAACGACCCGAACTATCCAAAACAAGAGAATGGTAGTGGAGCGAAGAGGAAGCGCAAACTTTCGTCGTCGAACGACGATCTGTCTCTCAAAGTGACCCTTGACCGTCCTCAGCCTGATGGCACCTATGCGCGCAAGGCCACTGTCATTCTCAAAGCTGAACTTCCGAAGGTTCCACGCCACAAGATCGAACAGACGCTCAAGCAACACCGCTATCTCTGCGAGAGTTACGTTGCCATTGAGAAGGAACTGGGTGATAAGTTGCTGGGCGGATCCTCAGACGGCGCAAAGGCAATTCTTCCACCAGAGGATATCATTCAAAAGTGGGGCAGCAACTCCCTCCTTGAAGAATTGGAACTTGCTCGAGTGAAGGTTGCTCAGCTCAGATCTGCGAGAATCGAAGAATCCAAACTGCAGCAATCAAAACAAGAAAACAAGAAATCGGCCAAGACCCAAGCGTTTGGTGAGTGTCAGGCCTGTTTTGACAACGTTTCATTGGACAAAACGATCGCCTGTAACGGTATAGATCAACACCCACTGTGCTTCGACTGTGCCGAAACCTACATCAAAACGGAAGTCGGAGCTGAGCGACATGAACTTGTTTGCGTTTCTGGATGTGGGAACGGATATGCACACAATCAGCTCTACTTGCTGCCAGATAAGGCTTTGCTCGAGAGGCTGGAACGTATCGAGCAACAAGAATCCATCCGCAAAGCCGAACTTCAGGACCTCGAGGAATGCCCATTCTGTGATTTTAAGATGGAGATGCCGCCCATCGATGAGAACTTCGTCTTCATCTGCCTGAATCCAGATTGTGGTAAAGAATCTTGCAGGAGGTGCAGGAACGTCTCGCACGTACCGGACAGCTGTGAGAAATTTGCAAAGGACCACAAACTTGAAGCTCGTCATACTATCGAGGAAGCAATGACTGCTGCCATGGTGCGGGCCTGCAACAAATGCAATCGGAAGTTTGTCAAGGAAGATGGCTGTAACAAGATGAGATGCGCTTCCTGCGGCAATGTACAATGCTACGTATGCTCCAAGAATGTTGTCGACTATAATCACTTTGTCGATTCCGGCACAGGCCAATCAGGGACGAATCGTTGCCCACTGTGGGACAATGTGGAAGAGCGTCATCAACTCGAGGTCGATGCAGCCGAGAAGAAGGCGCGAGATGACGCATTGGCTCAAAACAAGGACATCGAAGCTGATGATCTCACCATCGAGGTCTCTGAGAGAGTGAAGGAAGACGACAAAACCCGTGCTAGACGTGTCGCCAGACGAGCGAATCGGCCAGTGGAGTACATCCGTGAAGGGCGCGTTGATCGAATGGCGTTGCACGTGATGGTTCCAGAGGAAGAAGGTCATTATGTCATAGAAAACGCGTTGCTAGACTGGGATCGCGCACCGCCGATCTTTGCCCAAGCTCGTGTAAGGGAGGGCATTCGACCAGTGATTGGTGACGTGCGTAATGGCGACTTGGAATTTTTGGCCCCGGTACAGCCGATAAACGATCAGCCTCAACCAAGAGGGCTTGAAAATCTTCAGCCCATCCCTGAACCACATCAGCCACCCCGTGAACCTCGAATGATTGCAGACAACCAGTTTGTGGATCCTAGGCTCCTAGATCTACGTAACAATGCACAAGGTCCGCAGGCTCAACCTGTTCAACCACGTGTTCTTCAGAATGCTGGGCCTCACACTGTCAATCCAGCTCATCAAGTCGGTCAGCAAGTGCAGCAAGGACAACAAATGCAGCAAGGACAGCAGAGGCAACAGAGGCAACAGAGGCAACAGAGACGACAGGGGCAACAGGTACAACAGGTACTCCAGTTACACCAGCTACAACAGTTACAACAGATACAACAGATACGACAGTTACAACAGATACACCAGATACAACAGGTACAGCAAGTACAAGAGGTACAACAGGAATTCCCGATACCTCACATTCCTATGAGATGGTTCGACTGGCCGAGGAATCAGGAAGAAGTCCCTGCTAACCCACTTCCTCCGCACCATGATCCTGTCGTCTTGCCTAATCAGAACAACGCAGCAGCTGGGTACAACCCGGCCAACATCCCACCGATACTTGAAGACAGAGCCTATCTGAACGTGATGAGAGATCGAGCTCCGCGGATGGATGACATGCGTCAGGGAATGCACCGTGGAATCGATCATCCACCAATGGCTCCAGTCGGTATGGGTATGGCTAATCCGGCACAGATGGCTGGTCGGCAAAACCCTGCTGGCCGAGTTCCCACCGGTAACCCTCCTGCTCGTGCCCAACGACCGCCGTGGCTTTGGTTCTTCTAGCCGCGCAACCAACAGTGACTTGCGATCTGATGACGGACAGACAGGATGTCACTCATGATCACCTTGCTTTTCCTTTCACAGCGCCATCTGGCATGTTTAATTAGTGTTTAAAGGCTACTTTGGGGAATGATGTATGATGGCGAGTGATGACATTTTGCGTTTGATTGTCAACTGTCGACAGCAGCATCAAGGCGTATGAGATGGACCGGCTGTGGGCTGTTCTACAGATCGCATTGGTTGGCTCTTTTGTTCACTCAAATTTAAGGATAGCGGTAATGGAGTAGTCAGCGAATAGAGTGAACGGCAGACGCCATCCAGCTGATGCTTCTTTATTACGAACTGCTTGTCGAACTCCTACCTACCTGTCTATCTATCTACCTGTCTAACTACCTGCTGGCCAACCCTTTTCATGTTGATGGCTAGAATGCTTCACGAGCACACGAGGCCAAGTCGGCCGAATATGGTAAGGTATAAAGATTGCCTTGCCCCGCCACATCAAGGCAAACCGACGCCAAGTCAAAACTTACCTAAGCAAGAAGGTACGAATTGATGCCCCGCGCGCCCGCCACAGTTGATCGTGAACGGCTAGTTAGGTAGGTAGGTGGTGACTGCAGCAGCAGCAAGCCGACGCAAGGGCCGAATCTGTGAAAACATCATCCTTCGGCAGATACACCAGTGCTGCCGACGCGCACCAACTCCATACACACTCGTTGTGCGATCCGGCATGGCACCCAAAGTGCTTGCCAAACCGCAGAACGAGCGGTCTGGCGGCGGCGCACCTGGCGTATTGCCGGTACCAGCATCGGCGCGAGCGACAGGGCAGAAGAACCAGAATGTGGCTCGATTGAAACTGGTGGTACGGCGACTACCTCCTGGGCTGACGGCGAAGGAATTCGACGAGGCGTTTGGGGCAGAATGGCGGCTAGGTGGCGGCAAGGTGGACTGGCGCGAGTTCCGGCAGGGCAAGCTGAGGAAATCCAGCAAGTTGCCGGAAATGGGGCGGTGCTACGTGCACGTCACGAACGAAAATCTGGTCCGAGAGTTCGAAAAGCGCTTCTTCAGCGTCCGCTTCGAGGATCAGGCCGGCACCTACAAAGATCGCGACATCCGCAACCTCGGCTGGCTGCCCCTCCTCGAGTTCGCCCCCTACCAGCGCGTGCCTTCGCTTGGCCGCGCCAGGCAGGACCAGCGCCAGGGCACTATCGACCAGGATCCCGAATTCATGGCGTTCCTTGAGAGCGAGACCCAGGCCATCTCGAAACCGTCGACCGTCGATGCCGCTGGGGAGAAGGATAAGGACAAGGATGCGGCGGATGTCAAGAGCACGCCACTGATAGATGACCTGAGGGAAAAGAAGGCCAAGGCAGAGCAGAAGAAGAAGGATGCACGGGAGAGCAGTGGGAAAGGTAAGCACGCCAGGGCAGAGAGCAAAGAGGCAGCGGCAGCGGAGAAGGAGGGCAAAAGCAATCATTCACATAAGGGTGAAAGTGGATCCAAGGCTGGATCCAAGGCTTCTAGCAAGCAGAACTCCAACAAGCAGGCCCAAGCAATCGCCAGTGCACAGAATCAGCAGCCGACAAAAGGAGGCCAGAGCCCTGCAAAGTCCAAAAAGCAGGCCTCACAAGCCGCTGCTCAGTCGCCAAAGCCACAGGCTGCTCCACCAGCGACAGCTTCACCAGCAAACCCTAGACCTACCAGCTCGCAAGGTCCAGCTCCCCAGCGCGGCCAACCAGCACGGCAGCGAGGAAACACTGAGGGTATTAAGAAGATGCTGCAGAAAGACCTCGGCCTACAGCCCAAAGGTGCCTCCAGCCGGCAGCAGCGTGCAGCGGCACAATCGGCATCCAGTAGTGCTACTGCCTCGCCAGCAGCAACGTCGAACTCTGCACCGTCTACGGCTCCGTCAGAGTCCAATGTCACGCCGACGAGTAAGAACGCAAAGGCACAATCGCAGCCATCGCAGAACGCCGCTCAGAAACAACAAGCCGCGGCAGCCCAGCCTGCGGCAGCTGCATCGACCAAGGCATATCTGAAACACGCGAACCCATCACAGGGCATCACTGAGATATTACTACAAACTACACTATCACGCGCGTTTGGACCCGTAAGTAATGTCACTATTGATCCACGGAAAGGGACAGCAATCGCCGTGTTCAAAGAAGCAGGTGACCTGAAGAAGGCTGTGGAGGCCAAGAAGATTCAAGTCGCCAACGGAGCGGTGGAGGTGATCGAGTGGAAAGATCGGTCAGGAGGAGGTGGTGGGAGCGGAGGAAGTGGTGGAGGGAATCCGTTGGGAGGTTCACGAGGAGGCTTCAGAGGCAGTCGTGGTGGACGTGGAGCCAGGAACACTGGCGGCGGTGGTGGTGGTGGCGGCGGCGGCGGCGGTAAAACGACCACGACTGCAAATGCGAGTGGCGGTACGTGAAGCGACTTCAACGGCTCTCCAAGCACAAAAATCTCTCGAAGCTGGTAGCACTGCACTGCTACCGTCCACTCCACGCCATCTATCTACCACCGGCAATTATACCCAAAGTTAGAATCGGGGCTGTTGAGGATATCGCTGCGATTCAGCCATCACACATGAAAATTGTGGCTTCCACGCTAGTGTGACGCTTCTCTACATGAGACAAGAAGTGGATACTGAGCATACTTTTAGCAGCCGCGATGTGACCTCACGAGGCGCCGCGGCTCTATCAAGATGGGAGAGAGAGAAAAACACGCTACCACGCGCAGACACAGGCTCAAGCACAGGCACAAAGACATCACAGGGGGTTGATTCCATGCTGGGACTACACAGAGTACTAGGCTTCGTAGCAGCGTAGCGACTTGGCACAGTAGTAGGATTTAGCAATACGCTTTAGCGACGTAGAGGGCAAGTATAGCAGTGTCGATCACGACTGGCTTGCTGTTCATCTCGCCTACCGGAAGAGATGCAGCAATGACCAGCGTCCTCAGTCGGCCCTTTCGCTTGCGATCGTCACACGGGTCGTCGTTTCATAGCCTTGCATGGACTCCGGCACATGCTGTTTTCTTTTCTGATTAATTTTCGTCTGGCGCGGTTGAGGGAAAATGGGGGATGCTACCTCCACCCCCCAATGGGTCCGGCGTCGCCGCTTCATTGCGTGTACCCCACAGACTATCGAATTTCCCCCACGGACTAGAGCATCAACACGCAGCCAACTCCACTCGCCACGTTGGTCTGAGGTCTGGGGAAGACCTGTACAGTACCCAACGAGCGCGGGGAAATGCGATGCGACGGTGGGCAGTGACGAGACAGCACAGGAGCATCCATCCGTCCGACGGCCACCTCCAGTCAGGGCGACATTCCAACTGCGAATGCGCCCATGATGTGAGTTGCTCCCATGATATGAGTTGCTCCCATGATATGAGTTGCTCCCATTGCGGCGGAATGCCAACGATTGTTTGTCCACAGCGCCCGTGTGACTGCGGTCTGAATGCGTTTGTTAAGGCTGGCCAAGAGACGACGAAAAAAGACAAGACGAGACGAACCAAACCCAGACAGTCCAGGCTTTTGCTTGACTGTACGACATGTGGAGGCTAAGCTTTGTCTACGACCGAATGGAAGGGAGGCTCGCCGGCCCACTTTTCATCAGCGCTAGCCTGTGCCCGTCTTCTCCATCGCTGTCGCCGCTGTCATCACCACCGCTTCCGGGTGGCAAGCCCTTCTGCCCCAGCATCGTTGGGGTAGGCTGATGTGGATCTGGACCGCCACGCTCTGCTGGAATGTGGAGTCCCCGGATTTACCCCATGCCCCAGTGCCTTTGCCCCTCTCCATGATGCCTGTCATCGCCAATTGCCGTCGAAATGCAACTGAAGCCACAGTCTAGAAACGGCTGAGCGGCTCAGACCATGCGCGGTTTATGTGACAGAATGAGTCTGGACGGGTGGATGACAAGGTCACCGGGGTTGGGGTTGTCGCTAGGAGCGTCGACGAGATGTGCTCAGTCTGCTCACGGGCCCGGATGAGATGTATAAAGGCATCGCCCTTGCTCACTGGGGGGACGAGGTTGGCCATCACACTCGGAATCGTTATCACAAGATTGTCAGATTTGCTTGTTGACACAACTCATCCCTCGTTGTCCACACAATAACCATGGCTCTCAAGAAAGAAGCCGCCTCACAACACATCGATGTCTTATCGCACAACACCAACGATGAGAAGTACCTGGCTGACGAGGCTGTCAAAGGGGTAGACCTCAACAGCAACAAGGACGCCAAGATCAAGAATCCTCTTGCTGGCCTCAGTTATGAGGCGCTTATGAATGATGTAGAGGAGTTCGCCTCTGACAATGACCTCACTCACATCACTCCTTTGCTGAAGAAGGGTGCACTTGTTGCACAGAATCCTGCTTCCTTTGACCAAGTCCAGGGACTGGAAGAGAGCGAGAGAGAAGCTCTTCGCAACGAAGTCGTCCGCAAATGGAAGCAGCCCAAGGCGCTTTACCTCACCATCTTCCTCTGTTCGATTGGTGCTGCTGTTCAGGGTTGGGACCAGACCGGCTCCAATGGCGCCAACTTGTCCTTCCCCGTCGAGTTCGGTATTCCAGACAGCCAGTATCTGCCAGACTCTAACGGAAACATGACAACCACCCTCAATCCAAACTACGAACGCAACCTCTGGCTGGTTGGTCTGATCAACGCTGGACCCTACATCGCGTCAGCTCTGTGTGGTTGCTGGATGTCCGATCCACTCAACAACTATCTAGGCCGTCGTGGAACCATCTTCTTCTCTGCTGTCTTCTGTCTGCTGTCCGTCATTGGCTCTGGTTTCACTCAAAACTGGTACCAGCTCTTCATCTGTCGTCTACTCCTCGGTATCGGCATGGGAAGCAAGGCATCCACCGTCCCCATCTACGCTGCCGAGAACGTGCCCGCTCTCATCCGTGGTGCACTAGTCATGAGTTGGCAGATGTGGACCGCGTTCGGAATCTTCTTGGGTTTCTGCGCCAACTTGGCGGTCTACAATGTCGGCCGCCTCGCCTGGCGTCTGCAGCTTGGATCCGCCTTCATACCAGCAGTGCCTCTCGTCCTCGGCATCTACTTCTGCCCTGAGAGCCCTAGGTGGCTGATGAAGAAGGGAAGATACGCCGATGCGTACAAGTCACTTCTGAGACTTCGCAACACTCCGCTCCAAGCTGCCCGTGATCTTTACTATGTTCACGCTCAGTTGAAGGTCGAGTCTGCCATCATCGGCCAGTCTAACTACGTCAAGCGCTTTGTCGAGCTCTTTACCATCCCTCGTGTTCGCCGTGCCACTCTAGCTTCCTTCACCGTCATGATTGCCCAGCAAATGTGCGGAATCAATATCGTGGCCTTCTACAGCTCTAGCATCTTCGTTGCTGCTGGTGCATCTCACCTTACTGCTTTGCTCGCCTCGTTTGGGTTTGGACTTGTCAACTTTGTCTTCGCCATCCCAGCCATCTGGTCGATTGACACCTTCGGCCGCCGAGCCCTTCTGTAAGTTCCCGCCTTTCACATATCCCCGCACAGCAAGAAAACTAACCACGCACAGCCTATTCACCTTCCCTCAAATGGCATGGACCTTACTTGCCGCCGGTTTCTGCTTCCTCATCCCAGAGACCAGTCCTGCACATCTCGGCCTGGTTGCGTTCTTCGTCTTTCTCTTCGCTGCTTTTTATTCGGTTGGCGAGGGTCCAGTTCCATTCACATACTCAGCAGAGGTGTTCCCGCTGTCCCACCGTGAGGTTGGTATGTCCTGGGCGGTTGCGACGTGCCTGTTCTGGGCCTCGGTGCTGTCCCTGACCTGGCCTCGCATCGTGGCTGCCTTCACTCCCACCGGCGCCTTCGGCTTCTACGCCGGTCTCAACGTCACCGCCCTCATCATGATCTTCTTCTGGGTACCCGAGACCAAGCAGCGCACGCTTGAGGAACTCGACTACGTCTTCGGCGTGCCCACCACCAAGCACATGAACTACCAGCTCACCAAGTCCCTGCCCTTCTTTGTCGACCGCTACATCAAGATGAACAAGAATGCCAAGCTCCAGCCTCTCTATGTCTTGGACCACGTCCAAAGCGAGGTTGCTCGCTCGGCTAGTGTTGCAGAGTACAGGAGACAGTCTACCTCTGCTTGAGTGCCTCTTGTTTGTTCTTGTTTCTTCCGTATGGATGATGACGATTGATGATTACCGGACTCGAAGTTGGGCATTGTACAGACCAAGTACAGTGATGCTGCCCACCTTTATTACTCTTTTTGATGTATATCGGAGATACCTTGTAGAATCTGTCTTATGATTAGCAATTAATCAAATTGAATTCCTTACCTTAATCCAAATCTCTAGTCTGATCGCTATTGTCTACCAGCTCATGTATATGCCAGCACCTGGTGTAAAGGGGGATAAAAAGTCTTGAGTCTTCCGACTTACCTCTCTAATGACATTCATATCCACGAGACGTAGAGAAGTTCGTGCGTCAGCTGGCAGCTTCGTAGGACGATAGTATTTATGCTTTTACGTAGCCTATTTAATCAGGCCAGCTTTTTCATCCCTGTCACTGTCGGTTTCGTATTCGCTTTCCTCCTCACTATCCTCTTCACCATCAGTCTCATCCTCACTTTCTTCTTCGCTTTCTTCGCCGCTCTCGTCGCCTTCGCTGTCTTCATCATCCTCATCCTCATCTTCTTCTTCTTCTTCTTCTTCTTCTTCTTCTTCGTCTTCGTCTTCGTCTTCCAACCAAGCATCCAGAGTCTTCTCCTTCTTGAGTCTCTGGCCTGTATACCCGGGATCCTTTTCCAGTGCTTTATCAAGAATGGAACCCGCGGCGGTGGATTTATTTGGCACGTACAAATTCACGCCCCCGCCATTTGCACCCTTCGAGGAAACGTCAGCCTCGTCACGGAGGCGCGGATCTGGCTCGTGACCTTCCTGAACCCAATGAGGAACCGCTTCATAGCCTTCCAAACCCTTGACTCCACCCTCTTCACCAATCACGAGGCTGGAGGAACCTAGAGTGAAGTCTTTGCGGCTTTCACTCGGCGAGGGTGCTTGAGGGATCGGTTTAGGGGCAAGCAAGAGTAGGCTTGCTAGCTCTGTACTACTAGGAACTGCCAGCATTGAGCGGAACATACGAGCCCGGTCGCGGAGACCGTACGAAGATGTGTAGCGAGCTAGGAGCATGGCGTGGTTGTAAAGCAACGCAATGGTGTCTGGCTGCTCTTCCGCTGAGACATCTTGGTCTTTGTCATCATTATCATGTCCACCCTGGCTGTCCTCGCCAAAGCCTTCATAACTGGGGTCAACCGCATGGTCGTTAGTTTGAGAAGGGCCAGATTTTGAGCCAATAAGCGTGTCCAGTAACCTTTTTCTGTCATTCTTTTCGTTGAGATAATTGAGGTAGACTTTGGCGGCTAGTAACACGATCTGGGCTCGTACTTCGTTGCTTTCGTCGGCATACCCTGATATCAGAATTCTCAGTACATCTGCTGCAATATCCTGCTCCTCGCTACCACTGGCGAACTCTCCAACAAGCCAGATAACACTTGCACGAGCTGCAGGAGAAGTCAAGGTGTCAAGATTCTTCGCAAGACGAATAACTGTCTTTTTGTGCTTCGAGGGTGAGCGCTGGATGAGATGTCGGACCACTTCGATGGCCTCGCCTACCAAGTTCGAATCGGTCGAGTGAATTTGGCGCAGCAGCAATGTCAGGCATCGACGAGACGTCCTCGCATCAGAGACCTGTGCGCATCGTCCAATCGCTCTCACACTCTCTTTCACTAGGCCATTGTCATGAGTTTGACTGAAGTGCTCCAGTTCAGCCAAAATAAGATCCTGTATTTCCTGGCTAGCGTAAGGAAAAATTAGAGTAAGAACCTCCAATTTTAGACTGGAAATCTGGGGACCTTCCAATGCCCGTATGAGGAAATGACGGAAATACTGAACGAATAATGTTGGGCTAAAGAGGCAGGCCTGGACAATATTGTACAGCGCCACTTCTCGCACGTCATCAGAACTTCGTAACAATGCAATCAAAGGTCCAACAGCCTCTTTCAGATGAGATTGTGGAGCAAGGTAAAGATATAGACGGGCGACTCCAACCGTGACAGCACTATTGCGGCTATGCAATAGAGGCCGCACACTGTTAAGCAGAAGTTCAAGATCAGAGTCCATGACTTGGACTTCCTCGAAATCCTCGGCACGCACTTCCTGAGAATCATCGAGATCCTCATAGAAATCCTTTGACTTCTGTTCTATAGTCTGCGCTTGTCGACGAACTCGTTTGGTGCGAGTCGGAAAACAGTGCCTGGCATAGACGACCATCAGTCTAAGGAAAGCCAGTTGGCCCCACTCATCGGTATCCACCACCATCCTGCATAGCTTTCTGTACACAGGATGTATAAGATCAAGACGATCAGGACATATTTCCAGGAAGGCTTGTATGGCGGCACCAGTTACATAGTATTGCTGATCTTTTAGAAGGGTCGTAAGGTATTCCTCCACCTGGGGCTGGGTAGAAGGGTCCAACTTCACACATTTCACACATGCGAAAGCAGCTGTCTTCCTCACGAGAGGGTTCAGATCAGAGATACCTTTCTTTATCGCTAGGCTGATGATCTGACTGATCATAGGGATCCTGATCCCAGACATGGTCTTCAAAGCCATTGCTCTTATCCTCGGATTTGGATCGCTGAGGCTCTTTTGTATCGTGTTGATCGAAAGTAAAGCGGTGTCTGGATCAAGCTCGGCATGATGAAGGAGATAGTTGTAGACTAAGGGACGGGTACTCGGAAATGGATTCGAGAGTGTCTTCAATACTGCTGGGAAGAAGGTCAAGGTTGGTTGTGGCGGGTTGGCGTACTGCATCGCGACAATCCGCCGTAATGCATCAAGGACATCGCGTTCGTTTCGAGAATCGAGCATCTTCTTGATCTGCTGAGCTGGCAGTTTCCTGCCAGCATTCGCATTGGGCGTATACCTCCCTGCATTGCGGGATGCTTCGAGCGTCAAGTCTCTGGCTGTTCACATGTCTTGAGCTGAAGGTCGACTAACGGAGGGTAGGCATGAAGGTGCCGCGATCAGAAGGTAAAGAAAGCCGTACCTGTCTCAAGCAAGCCGCTTACGCGGGAAATAGATTGCATTCTGCACACCCGTAATGACAGTTACGAAAATATCGCGACTGTAGTATCGAGTTGCCAGACTGTCTCTGCCATTGACGCCGTCATGCAGGCGTTGTGATAACTTTAGATGGACTGTGCTTGGTCACGCCTCAATCTGGGTAATCGTGCATTCAAGCATATCAAGCACGTGCTGATAAGCCGACATCGCCTTCCGGCACGGCAGGTTCCGCACCAGCCGAGGCATTATGTTGACGCGCCTGGGTCCGTACACAGCTCGACGCTTGCAAATGTCTAATGAGACTGACGATAGTATCTTGATGTGATTTGGAGTCGCTGCTGCGGTCGTAGCTGCTGTCAGGACTGTGGCGATCGAAGATGGAGTTCATGGCAGCTCTCCAGTCGCCCAACGATAACAACAAGCCGTCCATCTTCGAGCTCCTGAGCGAGCAACAATTATCCTCACTGGTACCTCCGTCTTTGCGATATTTGCTTGCAGTAGCTACTCATCGACACCCTCGCTATCTTCTGCGTATCCTTAATTCATTCGACGAACTATACGCTTTACTATCCTTGTTAGTGGAGCGGCACTATCTCAGAACTTATGGCGGCGGTTTCACAGAGAACTTCTACGGCTTGAAGCGTGAGCGTGTGCTAGCGATCAAAGGCGGAGAGGTCCCTCGCGCACAGATAGGGGCACCACAAGAAGTACGGGAGACCCTGCGCCTACGGCGTAGCGATGTGTGGAAGAATCTTGCAGTTATGGTTGGATTGCCGTACGTGAAGAGAAAGCTTGATGAAAGTTACGATATCCATGCAGCTTCTGCTCAGGTGTTAGGACCAGCGTTTGGACATCGGGATGAATATCCAGAAAACGGAACTATCAGGCAAAAGTTGTTCTGGTTCTACAAGTGGTTCTTGCGAAGATTGTACCCAAGCATCAATGCAGCTTACTACTTCACTTTGCTGGCCTTCAATTTGGCATATCTCTTCAATGGCAGCAAGTATCACTCGCCATGGCTATTCTTAATAGGCACGCGTATGAGAAGGATGAATGAAGCCGACCATCGTGCCATTGCCACAGCAGCAGCCGCTGCGGGTGCTGCGGGATCTTCCTCGGGATCGGTTCCCAGGTCTATGACCCGTACAGTATACCCAAAAGTTCTATCAAGCTTACGACTGCTCTTGCCCACTAGCATCTTTGCTCTGAAGTTCCTTGAGTGGTGGCATGCCTCAGATTTCGCACGACAGCTCACTCGCAAAGCCAACGAAGGGATAGAGCTGCCTCCACCAACAATAAGTGGCGCCCCTGCCTCGCCTTTGCCATCGAAGACTGCACCAAAATCTTCTGAGACCAAGAGACAAGACAAGACTGCATCGTCTCTATCACGCCGAGACTCTGCTCATTCCACTGGTCCTCCTATTTCATCTATCACCGGCCTCCCAATTCTCACCGTTCCAGCTCCCACACCTGCTGATGAGTCCACTGAATCTGCCAATACGACTTCGCTTTGCCCAATATGTACGTCCCCAATACAGACGCCAACAGCTGCCCAGACTGGGTATGTATACTGTTATACTTGTATTTTCAAGTGGGTAGAAGGTACGCATTCGCGACAGGAAATCTTTATGGAAGGGAGCAAGGGCGAAGCTGGTGAAGAAGGGATGAGCGTCTGGCTAGAAGAGGATGGCGGAAGCAGGGTGGGTAAGTGGGAAAGTGGAGCTGGAAGAGATGCTGTCACTGGGCGAAGAGTGCTTGGTGGGACTGGAGGACTTCGCAGAGTGATGGTCTAAGGCACAATTGTCTCCAGCTTACAGGCGACAAAGACCTTTACAGTCACCAATTTGCTTGTTATGTCGACCCAACGAGAGCTGGTCTTCAACAGCACCTGCCGTGCTCTTGCGACTCTAATACTTCATGAGAGAACGGTAAGTTGTTCGCTGACCGGGCGGATGATGTAATCCGGGAGTGGTCACTTGTTTCAATCCGAAGCTGCATTTCGATCATGGAAGAAAGGCATGTTGCACAATGAGCTGCCATCCTCAGTGCGTGTAGCCGAGCGGGAGAGGTCGCATGTCCTCCAAGTCGCCTTGATGGCCCAATCCCGGATTTGCCTTGGAGGGGGTTACATTCGCTATGGTTCACAGTGCCAAAATAACCGATTTTGCGGCTATCTTCACCAGCGTGTGTATGAGAGCCCTGGCCTCGAATCCACTGTGGAAATTTGCTTTAAATCGGACACAACCAAGCTAGGAAGCAACTGCCAGCCGGAACCACCCCCATAGTCACAAGTCTTCTTGTCACGAAAGTTAGGAGGCTGAAACTTGATCCTTGTTTGGACTGGATTCGAGGGGAAATTTGTCGGCTCACCACGGACAGAAAATGCAATTGTCCCCTGTCAGTAAAGGAACTAAAGCCCAAAGCATTTTACGCTGGGTCTGTCCTTCCATTCATGTTATCAGGACGGTCGATGCGCCACCCGGACATAACCCATTTCCCCATGGCGGCATTGACTAACCGAGCGTGTGCATCTTCTATGGATGGACTCTTGGGCGTCCTGACAAATCTGTCGTGTACATGGGTTGCACGAGCAAGCACGGCATCACAGAAGCAGCGTATAGCCAACCGACAAATGTCAGTCGTCAATTGGGATAGGCAGCCAGTGACATATGGCGATGAATCTTCAGCTATCCATGTGTACTAACTTTTTTTACACTGTACTATACTGCTCTTCTGCAGCTTATTACGATGTTCAATGATATTTATACCCTTAGAGTAACATGGGCATTGCCGGAGAGGTCATGTGCCCAAAGGCGAATACCTCTCAAATTGCGATAAGGTTATACCGGTCCACTTCTCAATCATCGTTATGGGTCAAAACGAACATGATCACTCCTGATACTGAAAATCAATATTCAGGATGCAGCAGTGTAACATCGGCCAGTATACGTGCCGGAAGGTAATCTGCTCTTCGAAGGGAAAGAACGGTAAACCTCTTCGGGCAGGAACGTGGGGCTGTGCGTTCCGCTCAGGATACAGGATGAAACCTCGGAGCCAAGTGCGCGCCGGCCATGGCAGCGAGCGAGCCCTCACTGTCTGATGATGATTTTCCTTCACGACGATAGGTGGTCAGCTTCAATTTGAGCAGAGTTGCATAAGGAAGACTGCGCCTTGGACTGAGTTGTCTGTGGTGGTATTGTCGGAGGCTAGTGCTTGGGACATCTTGTTGCACGGCCTGCTGGCTGCCAGGCCGGGCTCTTGTCATCACAGATTTCACGCAATGCCTCCATCCGAGCTCATGGAGTCTGCAACACTTGACGCCGACGTTGCAGTGCTGTTGATGCCGAAGTCGTTGTTAATGCATATATAGTCGTACAACCAAACGCTTCTTCAGTATGTCCAGCATCTACATTGCCGTCGTTGTCTCATCTCAAACCAGCTAGCCAACATATATCCATTGTACCCAAAGAAACCTTGCAGATCGAAACTGATTTTCCCAAGATCAAATGCCAACCGCTACAACGCAATTGTTCGGCACACCAGCTGTCGCTTCCGCTATCCATCACACGCGGCTTTCGCCAACATGCCAGCAGATCATCACGTCAGACATTGCATCCACGTCAGTCCATGTGGTCATCAGATCCTGTCTGGCGGATACGGAACTCTACCCATCCCTCAGTGCGCACGAATGCAACAACACCGCACTTTTACCCTCCGGTCTCTATGCAGATATGGCGCTTGTTGTTGGAAAATTCATCTGGCAGCAACTGCACCCACGAGACACGGAGGTCGCAGGTATCAGCGTGTGTGACAATGAGGTGACGAAGAACCTGATTGTCGACACGCCTCAGACGGCCCCAGGTCAGCATATCGAGCTTGAAGCGAACGCTGATTTTGTTAACGAGAAGGACGTTGTACATTGTCAGTGGCGTAGCGTAAGGTCGGATGGTACAAAGCTTCAGGACCATGCCCGATGCTTGATACGGTTTGAAGACAAGAAGGCGTGGCAGGAAGATTGGTCGAGACAAGCCCATTTCATTGTCACTGCTATCGAACATCTTCAGGGGAGAGCGCTCGTCGGCGGCAGTGCAAACAGGATGCAAAAAGGATTGGTTTACACTGTCTTCAAGTCCTTCGTTGATTATGGTCCACTGTACCAGGGCATGAAAGAAGTCATCTTGGACGGCCTCGAAGCTTCGTCAACAATCGAATTTCAAACCTCGCAGGAAGACTATGGTCCCCCATTCCATCTCGACAATATTGGCCATATATCCGGCTTTGTGTGCAATGGTTCAGACCTACTGAAGGATACTGAGGTGCATATCTCGCACGGGTGGGGAGCGTTGAGAATACTAGGTAAGTTTGCCGTCTCTATAGACTGTCAGAAAGCAAGTTTAACATTCACACAGATCCTGAAACTATACTTGACTCCAAGCTGTCTCGGAAACAGGCAATTGCTGGCAGAGAGCTGCGAAACTACGTTCTCATGCAAGAGAAACCAAATGGAGTCCTGCAGGGAGACGTTTACGTTCTTGAGTCCATACGGTCTGATGATGGTCGACGCGGTGAAGAGCGTGTGGTCGCAGTGTGGGAGGCCGTAAGATTCAAGGCCATACCAAGACGGGTCCTTGATATCCTTCTCCCTCCAAAAAAGAAGACAATACGGTTTTAAGCCAGTTAGAGGCTGACAATTTCTGCTATGTTGCACATTGATGTACAGTTTGGTTTAAAAATTGTCTAGTGCGAACAAAAAGATAATTCACTTGGAAGAAGGTGTCAATGGCTGAACGTAAACACATGATCATCAAATACTTGCTTTGGAAACTCTTGGAGAGACTCCCGAGTGGTCGCATGCAACGGTGTCACGGCACGGATGCAGAAGGCAGATCAAAGCAGCCTCAAAGACGGTGCATCGCCCTTCGTTGTACCAGCGTCGTCGTCAATGAGGCTGGCCATTTGCGTCTTCTGGAGCGGTCTTGAGTAGTCTAGAGCACGCTCAACAATTTTCCACAGATCTTCTGGAAATCATAGAAGGTATCCTGCAGACGGGAGACTGGCTTTTTTGGCCGGGATAATCATCGAGATTTTGCGGCTGTGGTGACAGCAACGCGTGGCGGAGCCATGGAAGGTAAGCGGATCAGGTACGCTGTAAATCCATGGCTGTCGCAGACACGAGTGAAGAGGCAACCCCAATCATACCATTGATAATGCGCAAGGAGTATGCTCTTTCAACCAACCTTTGGTCTTGGACCCTTTCGAAGGTTCAACCATTTCAAAGACGGTCAACACAGCAGCAACTCGTCCCAACCACTCACAAAGTAGGCGTATTTTAGGTAGAGCGGGATTCTGTATCATCATAGACCTGCTGGGTTGCATTATGGCTTTTGCTATGGCTGTGCAAGTAGACATGATGTTGGCAGGAAGTGCGAGCGGGCAGGGTGATCTGCAATGCAACCCCACAGGAACGGCAACGGTGTGACCTCCAGATTTTCGCCTGCACACACAGGTACATGCAGACATGGGTACTGCATACCTACAATACCACTTCAGGAGACGCCAAACACGGCTGCGACCATGGTCAGCCCATTCGTTACCCGATCTACGAGGTTACAGGCGAAAAGACTTGACGACCGACGCTGTGTCATTCCATAGCTGTTCCTGAACCGTCCAACCACAGCTCAGCTCTTGCGCCGCACATATCCTGCAGAAGCATGTGAGAGCTGAGGCTGACAATTTATGCAAAGGAAGGCAATCCTCTTGTCGCCTTTGTTAGGACTGATTTATATTATTGACCCTCGAAACTAGTACAAGTCGTCTTTATCCGCCTGTTTTATGAAGGGAAGCATGGATTACGCTCTGGACACCCTATCATACTACATGACACATTTGGGCCTTCACATTCATTATGGGAGACGTATTCACCCTTCCAGTGTCTACCTTCATAAGCAATGTGGTCCCGAAACGAAGCGAGCGGTGTCACGTCACATATACATCCGATCATCGGGTCTTTGGGGCTGAAGATGCTGTATCATCATCAGCAAGATAATGTGATTGTCTTACTTGTAGTCTCGACAGATATATAGTATATCGTCTACCACCAGACCATACTACTACTTCACTCACCTGCGATCACAGGCTTTCAATTCAGCACACTTTGAATCTGTTACGAACCAGCAGTGTCTCCAATAATGGATCTCATAACCCAAGTCGTTCCCGCGCCCCTCGTGGACACGTTTTACGGTACCCGCCTCAGGAAGCAAGTTCCTCGGTCAAACCGCAAGCTCTCAATCATACCAGAAGAAAACCTTCCATATCACTACGAGCGCAATACCAAACGCCTGGCTTCCGCACCTACCGCGTCAAATTTGGATGGTCTGATCTCACATGTCTTCGGCTCTGTCGATTGGGATGATGGTCAAAACGAAATTGACCTACAAGTCTTATATAGACTTCATAGACCGGATCTGACTGAGACCGGCCTATCTCGGTCAAGATCCCTCCCTCTCACATTCTCCCCAATTGATTGGGATATGCAATCAACGTCTGCCGACGATGCAAAGGTCTCTCGACCATGGGAGGATACAACGACTGCGAATGACAAGGAGCGATCTTCACATAGTGACTCTGAGGTTACGAAAGAGTCAAGTAACCTCGACGACCGAATAGAGGTGCTGATGCTTCAGGCGGTTCAAAATGCATCGGCCAAATCCGTCTATTTCGATTCCGCAACGACTGAACGACGGCCAAAATACCGTGCGCCGTCCCATTTGCAGACTCACAACTTATACACACCAATGATGACACCGGTGAATAGTCCGATGAACTCAGTTGTGTGCTGTTGAAGGAATAAATGCTGCAGAATCACGGGTCCGTATCGATGTACGATTTGCCGAATTTGTAATGCTGGCTTGATGTACCACCGTAAAGTCTGCGTGCTTAGACAGATTGTTCTGATATCCTAACGAGAATTTACGACATTGCAATATGAGAAAACGATTTCCAAGAACTTATATCCAATTCAAGCTGTCTTCGTGTCATTGCAAAGCTAGGGTAGTAATGAAACGATTTTGTTGCTGTTCTAGGCAAGAGAATGGCTTATTATCTACCATACTATAGTCCACTAGCAAGTGTAAGACAAAAGTCGTGGTTGTCTCCACGCTCCCTCGTCACTCTCTGGTGCCTGGGTGCGCGCTGCGGTAAGCTAGGTAGTATAGACTGCTGCAACATCAACTACCAGAGCTTCATCCAGCATAGTCCGCCCAGATCACAGCAAGAACATAGACTTGCAAGATTTCAACCGAGTTCCAAATCGCACCTACAATCTCAGTTCAGCCTTCTTTGACAACAATTCATCGTCAACATGGTAAGCCAGTTAGACATGGAACCTGTTACCCTCAAGACTAACACCTGGACAGTCTCTAAGAATCATCCCAACCGCTTCAAACCCCAAATCGACACAGGCCGCAATCGGCGCGCCATCAGCACCGGGAATCCACGACACTCTGCGATCGAACCTGAACCTCACAACACCCGCGCCTAAGGCGGGACCAGCAGCACCGGGTAGCGACAGCGAGCTCCAATCCACACACCCACTCGAATCGCGGCTGAGCAAGTGGCGCCAGCAGCAAGAGTCGCTCAAGATGGAGATGCTGAGGCGGAACTACGGCATTGCCGAGCCAGTTAAGCGACAGATGGAGCTGGCGATCGTCAGGCAGGGAGAATGGCAACCAGCCCAGTTTGGCATCGGCAACGGTGCCACCGTCCACTCTGATATCCTGGCTGGCCGCGATGCTGAGATTGGCTGGGAGGATGTATTCCAGGGCGATATCATGAGACCTGCGCCGGACTTCCACTCGGATATGGAGAAGAAGCTTGGTATGAACTGGTAAATGGGGAGGTTCTTTTACGTTTTGACATACATGAAGCAGCCACTGCTTCTTGAGGCTATGATGAGGGCTCTGCATGGACGCATGGTAGAGGCTACACCGGCGCATGGCTGTACCATAATGACCAGAAGTTCAAAATGAACATGAGAATCTTTGCATAAGAAAACCGTGAGGCGGTACTGCCTTCTCATTTCTCCCGTTCGTCTGAAGGATATGTATTATGGGCGACCATGAGATCTGGAGAACTGATGGCTCGCGCCTGCTGATGGTTGCCGTCAAACTGACTCCTGCAGCTCCTTGAAACGGGCTTGGTGATGCTTGGTGGTGATCACGACTGATCATTTCAGAAGGAATAACGGTCTCTGACCCAAGCATCATGCGTCATCAGGTTTTGACTTTCAACACCGAGTCTACAGTCTATATCATATGCTCGACGATCTCAGATTTTCATACTGACGCCTACGCTCGATTGGCAATTCAATCTCAAGAACAGATGGAGACGTTGGCTACCCAATCCAAACCTCAATTTGAGCTGCGCAATCACGTCGGCAAGGAAAACTGATACTCGTTCAATGAGATAGCCAAAATCCTCGGCACCCACAATGTTGTGACGCCGACTTCTACACTGGTTTAGCAGTGCCTGAAACAGCTACCCATCACGGCCAAAAGGCAATCATGTCGATTTAAGAACTTGGTCATATCGCTAGCCGGATGCACATTCGGTATGTAAGTATTGGCACTAAATCTACCACTCCCACCGATGCGCGAGATCAACCTGAAGAATGTGCGCGTTGGCTCTCCTGATGGTAGCCCAGTTGACTTTATTTTAGGATGTCAAGTGCTCCTTGCAGAGCGTAGCTGGTCTGTACCGTGAAGTAACTCTACACACATACTTGCCAAACACCGCGGTTACGGAAAGGAGCTTCTAAAACATCGTTGTAGGTCGATTGAGAGGATCTGCAATTTCTAATGACAGGACACGCGCAGGCGCTGTGAATATATGCACATTTGGATATTTTCACGGCCTAGTTGGTTGGCCACGGTCATTGAGCTAGTGACCAAGCTAATTCGAGAGGAAACTTAATAGTGACTCTTGGTTTACAAGTTGTTGTCTTGAAGTACGCGTGCTGTGGAGCATCCTTCCGGTGCCGAACCGTCAGATGCAAAAACACCCCAGGCCAGGTAGAAGGCATCCCCGCCATTGATTGTGCCATTGCAAGCTTAGGGCTGGTCAGTATGCTTTAACTCCCATAATCACACCTCATATGGCAGCAGGAAGGATCGCTCACCAAAGAAGGATTCAAGCGCAGCATCAAGCTTGTGGTAAATGGTGCCGTTGGAGATGCCCCAATGGAAGTCCTGGAAGCCGAAAGTGGCAGTCACTGTACGTCATCAGTGTAAGCATGAAACCTACCTCTTACCTAGGCAGTGCAGGTAGTGCAGGTTGTGTTCCGTTCCAGTGGATGTTCCGCTTACCTGGGGCGGAGTAGCCGTAGTTATCGCCAACCTCAGGGACACTCAGCCCGTAAACACCCTCTAGAGTTCCATCGGTAACAGAGGTCAAGTCGAAGTTGAGAGCGGCAGTGCCGTTTGAGGCACTACCGTCGAAGTACGCTACGGTAACAGACCTGCTTCAGCATGCCTGGTTTCACGATGTGGTCTTCGGCATGGCGGAAGCATACCAGCAGTACCCGGGTAAGCACTCAATCTCTCAGCCTGGAGGACGAGCTCACCCAGGGTACCATTGTTCACGGCATTCAGAGAGACGTATGTGCCTTCAACGGTCATAGAAAGTGTGAATTCATGACCCTTTGGGGGCGACGCAAGAAGAGCAGAGCCGGCCTGAGGAGCTGGCATTACGCTGACCGCGCCTGCGATGGCGGTGAGGATGAAGCTCTTGACGGACATTGTGTTGCTGGTTGAATGATTCCGTGTTCTCTAGTAGATGCGGATCTTCTTCTTCGATATATATCTAGATTGTGGTGGTTTGATACTTTTTCAGGATTGAACGATTCAATTCAATCACTGGGAAGACGAGTGGAGACTATTTAAGTATTTCCATCGATGGATAGGCTGAGCATTCTCAAGACCAGAGTTGTGGCACCATCGAACGGGCGAGAGCGCGTGCACCTCGAGGATGATCGACACGAGCCGACTAGACCGAGAACCATACCATTAAAGAACATGAATCCCTCAAACCACAGCAGGTGGCGACAGGAGAAGTAGGCTGAATGATTCAGGATGATTTCCAGATACGAGAAAATGCAAGACCTAGCATTCGAAGAGGTGCGTTGGGTGCAGATCTTGTGGGTGCAGCGTGTATGCCTTCGTATCCAACATAGTGAATGTGACGATGTAGCAACGCTTTCGACTGTACCCTTCATCATAGCATCTCGAGTGCCTAACAAGCTTGCATAGGCGTCGACTTGTCTTTACCAGAGGGCTCTCCATGCTAAACAATCTAGGTAAGGCCAAATATTTGCCTAACGAATTCCGCAGCATCGTGTCCGAAGTATGTGGATCTCTATGCCGGACGTTGCAATTGGCTGTAGCAGAACCTAGGTACGGCACCTAGGTTGACGTATAATAACTCTCTTTATCGATACCGTGTTGGTCTTTGGCGAGCGTCTCTCTCGTATGCACTGGACCACCTGCACTGCTGTACAGGACAGGGACAAGCGCTTCACGAGCCAATGCTCGATCGGGAACAACATTTTGAACGACAATATGACTCTACACTGGGTCCTGATATCTGTGATTCCTGGTTATTGGCTCATTGCCACCACCAAATCAGTTGCGAAAAACGTTACATCTCAATAACCACACGACTCAACACGTCATGCCTATCTAGGCCACTACTTACCTCTCCATTCCACTTTTGAGGTCACACACCCATACACTGGCAGTGCAATGCCAACCTGTCAGTTGGAATGCCTATTAGATCTGTGTGGTGGATGCATTGGCCAGCTGTAGAAGAAATCCAGTAGCATTTCCGAGACAGGGTTGTGGGACTCTCTAATTGTTACCAGCTTGTTGCGCTTGTGGCTCTCTTGCTCCCCTAATAATCATGCATGAGGTGCTTGGGTTTCCGCCTCACCGTTGGCATCTCTGTGATCCACTGCTTTATGTCATTATAGAAACAACAGAATGGTCGATACAGGAAAGTTGAAGTACATGGATGATCTCAGAAGCATTGTCAGAGAGAAGAGAACCCATCTAGGGTGTTGTAGCGAAAGCAAGAGCACGATATATCACTGACACAGCAATATATTCAATATGTTCACACGCTCTAATATCCAATAGCAGCTCATCTGCGATATCAGCCCTCTTAGCTCAGTGGTAGAGCGCGTCACTAGTATCCGCTCGGATATGACGAGGTCGCCAGTTCAATTCTGTCAGGGGGCATTTCCTTTTGCCATCTTTTTGCACTTCTCTTTTCTCATACTAACACATGAAATATTGCCATATAGAAACCATTATGTGAATTTAACTTGAATGATCGATCGACCGGTAACAATGTACCCTAGCTTCCTAGATCAGTCACAGAATTGTCTCTTGAAGATCGATTCACAAAAAGTCGAATTTTTTCATGTTTTATGTGCCTGATCAAGTTCATTGCCTCCTCTAAGCAAAGTACGAAGTGGGTCAAAATTTCCACTCTCCAATTGAGAGGTGCTACAGTTCCAGTGGAAATGGCAGGGTCTTCGTGGTTGCCACCATCCCTTTCTGTCGGGACAGATGCTATTCGATCAAATGCAGTTGGGGCACATCTGTCGGTGATATGCCCAGTATAAAAAGCTCAACGAAACAGCATAATACATGATTCGATACCGGACGCATCTACTGTGTACGTGAATCGCCGCATCACCGCGGTTGGCTTCTCTTTCACCGGCTGTCGGAACAAGTAGGTATGAACAAGCCGATTGGAAGCAATGCACCATCCGCCGACCACACTTGCAGTCCCCGCGTGGCGCTGGGCTTCAAATCCAATCTCACTTGGAAGCAAGCCGAGGAAGATCCGATTCCTTCGTCTTTCATCTTCTCAGAAGGTAACCTAGGTCCCCTCACGTTCCAACGTGTCGGAAGGCGGTTTTGGGAAAGTCCTTGTTTTACGGGAATGGCCCATGGAGTAAAGCCGGCGGTATTGAAGTACGAAGTCATACCTACATGGCTTTGGCCCTGGCAATTGCGACCATACCCCTCATTCTTTTGATATGTACAACATGTACTGTGTCACTAGCCATCAAGTAACTTCGTGCTTCAAAATATACACGCTCAAGAACGTCATAATGCTGCCTTTCATCCGGCTCGATCTTGTTCATTTTTTGCACAATGACTATCGATTCTTTATGGTTGCTGAGCGAGATGCAGGTTGGGATTGAGAAGCTCATACCCAAAGCTGCAAGATATGGGAAACTGCCTAAGCTTCATGTCGGTGGAACAATAAAGGATGTCTACAGGCCAGGCTTCGTGACGGCCCAATGACGCCTACGGGAATAGACTCTGAAAGGTACTACGTGCAGAGAGAACCTTACGTGGGGTGCTGATAGTGCATCATGACTGGTTGTAGTCACCTTGCCACAGCTCATTGACCATTTGCCAGGGTTGTTTGCGATGCCTAATGGGTCCCCCATTGCACCGAGTGATCTGTCGACCCATTGCTCCGGTATGTACCCCTCTCGAGAGTCATGCGATTGTCCAGACCTCAGAGGGTATAACAAGCAGTTGATTTGGAGTTTTTGGTTGTGTTGATGGTATTCACCCGAGGTTTACTTTTCTTGCTAAACGTGCAATACGAAGACGACTTCATACTCTCACATCGCTCATCCATCCTGCAAACTCGATTTAGTGGCCCACAATGGGTTCAGTTGAGCAAGAGCAAATCCCAGAGACTGATGTCTTACTCGTTGGCGCTGGCTTTGGTTCATTCACCGTGCTGAACAAGCTCAGGAATCTTGGTCTTCAGGTAGCGATTTGGGAGAAGGGACCTGATAGTGGCGGTATCTGGTATTTTGCCTGTCGTATCGTGCAACTCGAGAGCAATTGCGATCACTGACCACTTGTATGCAGGTATTGGAATTGCTATCCGGGAGCTAGAGTAGATTCGGATACGCCCATCTACCAACTTTTCGACAAGGAGTTGTGGGAGGACTTCACCTTCAAGGAGAGATATGCTGGTTGGAGAGAACTGCGCCGTTATTTTCAGTTCGTCGAAAAGAAGTGGGATGTGCGAAAGCACATTGAGTTCAACAAGCATGTCGACACTGCTTCATTCGACGAAGATAGGCATCAATGGCTGGTTGAGTGCTCTGATGGTACACAGATCTATGCTCGTTGGTTCATCCCTTGTATTGGATTCGCATCCAAACGGTACACGCCCCCGGTGCCTGGTCTGGGCAATTTTCGAGGTGATATTTACCACACTGCCGTATGGCCACAGCACGGTGTGAACTTCAAAGGTAAACGTGTGGCTCAGATCGGCACTGGCGCTTCTGGGATCCAGTGCGCGCAGGAGATCGGCGACATCGCGAAGGAGCTGACAATATACATGCGCACACCGAACTATTGCCTGCCGATGAACCAGTGCCAGCTGGACCCACAGGAGGAGGAGAGGAAGAAGAAGGATGGAACTTACGAAAAGCTGATGAACGACACCCGCAAGACGTTCGCGGGGTTCACGTACGACTTCGTGCAGAGGAAGACGTTCGACGACTCGGCTGAGGACCGCGACAAGTTCTACCACAAGCTGTTGGTCGAGCAGGGAGGGTTTCGGTTCTGGCTTAACACGTACAAGGACATGCTCTACGTCCAGGAGGCCAACGACGAAGCATACAAGTACGGGCGCAAGTACGTGCTAACCAGGATAAAGAACCCAGAGAAGCAGAAGTTGTTGGCGCCTGAGGAGCCGCCGCACCCGTGGGGCACGAAACGTCCGTCGCTGGAACAGCACTTCTACGAAACCGTCGACAAGGACCACGTCCAAATCATCAATGTCAATGAGAACCCGATCGAGGAAGTCACGGCTACCGGGCTACGGACGAAGATGGGCGAGGTTGAGGTGGATGCGATCGTCCTTGCGACTGGTTTCGATTCCGTCACTGGCTCCCTTGCCCAGCTGGACATCAAGGACACCAAGGGGCAGAACATTGCCAAGCATTGGAAGGACGGTCTGAAGACCACTATGGGTATTGCAATGCCGGGCTATCCCAACATGTTCTTCCGTAAGTACATCCACGTCTGGTCAAATTCCGAGGTAGGAGGACTTGAGGAGCAATTTGCTGACCCCCTTTTCCTCGCCATAGTCTATGGGCCCCAGGCACCAACCGCTTTCTCCAATGGGCCGAGCTGCACGCAGTTCCAGGCCGAATTTGTGGAGAAGTTGATCGAGAAGACGCTGGCGGACGGACTCACAAGGGTCGAGGCGACGAAGCAGTCGGAAGACGAATGGACCAAGCGAATGCACGAGAAGTGGGACGAGACTCTCTTCCCATTGGCCAAGGTAAGCACATCCAACCAGAGCCTTATCCGCGTCCACATCTACGATTAAGCACCTATTCCATGTGGATGACCTCCCCGCCTTCAAATATGCCGATGAAAGTCCGCGAGACTGACAATGGACGAACCGGCGCAGTCATGGTATTCCGGCGCGAACATCCCAGGCAAGCGTGTAGAGCCTCTAAATTGGGCCGGCGGGATGGTAGAGTATGTCAACTCTCTTCACAAGAGCCTCGAGAACGACTACCAGGGATGGACAGTGGCCAAGTGAGTGGGCTGAGCGAGTTGAACGTCAGACTGAAGGCGTCACATCATCATGCCATGTTGCCGTCGTAACTGTTACCTGCTGCTGATGCTGTTGAGTGTGCTACTTGCATATCGTCGATAATCGCGGGCTAGGTTAAAACAACGTTATCCCCTGGATGCCGTCTCTTGACCACTCCAGCCAGAGCGTTAATTACATTGCCAGATCACCAGCCGTGTCGACATCAGAAATGGAATCAGATAAGGCTGGCCCCTGTCTCTGTAGTGCTGTAGTACCACACGGCAAGATCCAGACCGAGGCCAAGTTGACCGTGGAGGGGATGGTGGGCGAATCGGCCCATCCCGTTGGTAGCCGCCAGGGGAGAGACGGTTTAGGTAGCTTGGTACCTAGCTAACGCGTATAGCGATAGACTCATCAATGGATTATTCCAAACTCGCCGCTATCACGCATGGAGTGGCATCATATACACTACCACCTGCAATCCTTCACAGCTCTGATCCTGGATAGAAACCCCACCCCGATCGCCTGACACATGCGTGCGAACGGCCCGTGATTATTACAGTCCGGGAAGCATCCGCCAAGCGGCCAAGCTATCATAACTAACTCTTGAAGCAAAGCAAAGGCGGACCAGCGCAATTCCAAACCGATCAGATCCTACCGCTTGCTCTCGCCTGGGAAAGGACACGCGAACGAGCGAGCGAGCCCCATCACGTCATTCCGCATCGCAGTACAGTGCAGTGCAGTGCAGTGCATCTCTAGACGACGATTCCTCACGAGCGCAGCTCAGCACGGTACAGCACGGCATTATGTCGTCGCCTTCCGACTATGTGACGCTGGTGTCGAATGATAACTACTCGTTCGTGGTGCAGCGGTCGGCTGCGTGTGTGAGCGGCGCGATCAGGCGTATGCTGAACCCGGAAAGTAGGTAGGAACGGCAAGGAGGTGATGGTGGTAGTGGTATCCCATCACTCTTGCGCTCTCACTTCTCGCTACCCGGACCTAGGACCTGTTTGATCGGACGAGGAACTAACCGCCTCGTCTCTACAGGTGGATTTTTGGAAGCACGAACTGGAGTATGTCATTTCGAACACATCAAGTACGTATTGCACCCGCTCCACCCCCAGATAGAGCGTTGGGCGGGAAAAGTTGGGGAAAGTTGTTTGAAAATACAATTTATAACACTCCCATATCGTGATCTGCAATGCGAACTAACACACTTTTTCGTTTCGATGCAGCGGCCTGGTACTGGAGAAAATATGCGAGTATCTATACTATAATGAGAAGAACAAAAACGCCAAGGACGTGCCGGATATGGACCTTCCAACCGAATTGTGCCTGGAGATTTTGAGCGCGGCCGATTATCTCCAAGGTATGTTCGTTCACGGTGGCGTGGTCGAGAGCCTCGTGCACTAGTCCATTTCTCTATATCCCCACCGAGGCTAACTCCTTGCAGTGTAATTGATCTAGTGAAAGTGAAGACTGAATATCCGTTGCGGCTTCGGGTGCAAATTAAAGACCAGAGGGAATGCACTCGTAGGCAAGGATCCGCCAATGCGTCGCGCGTTACTTCGTGAAATTTTGGAAATATAACCTGCACCAATAGGGGATCGCCACTATACCGATCGACCTGATCGGGAGGGTTTGCGTAGAATCGTCCAGGTGGTCCTAATGATAACAAAGGCTAGACGCCAATGCCAACGCCGACATCGTGAGGAGGCATGCTTTGCGGCGTATGTACATTAGCGAGCGATATGTACGTGATCAAGACCGTATTGAAGATCCTAAGAAGTCAGCAGAGCCTCAGGGTGAACGGGTGCCGGTGGGGAGGCCAAGCCCGGTTGAGTGAAGTCCAGGGCTTGCATGACACCGTCGAAGTGCTGCCAGAACAGGTCCGTGGATAGCACGGCGCCGAAGCCGTAACAATGCACCAGGCTACCCAGAGGCTCCTTCAATGCATCGAGTGTTGGTCGCAAATAAGAGTTGTTGGGAACGCGACCCTTGATGGCGGCGTAAGCTTGCGCTGGTGTCATTTGATCGTCATCAATCTCGAGAGATTCGCTTAGAGCGATGAGTCTACAAATCACAACCGGTCAGCATCACATTTCTCCTGCATGTGTCTCCACCCATATATGTGCACAAGGTAGACATACTTATCGATCTCAGTGTGCGGTAGTTCCCACTTGCCCTGTTGGCTGGCTGGAATACCTGGTCCAGCGCGCTGGGGCCCAAAGTGACCAGCTGGGGGGTGGGCACTGGCATAGACAGCAGTCATGGCTGTGAGGGCGTGGCCATCGGCCTCGGCAGTCTCTGGGCTCGCTGGAGGCTGCACGTTCGGGTTGATGTGGACGTGTGGAACGTGGTCCTGGCAAGGCCATTCGAGCGCGAGGATGAAGTCGAGAGCAGCCCAGCTGTCACCCGGATTCTCGCGCTTGGGTGCGTAGCGAAGTGAGGCGGGAGCCTCGTTCAACGGAGAGCCCAGGTTGGCGATCTCTTCCTCGAGGAAGTCGATAAAGGTTCGGTCGTGGCCCATCTGTGGATCGTGACGCACTTCTAGCGCACAGCTGCCCATCGAGCTGGGTGGGAAGGAGAGGGCGGGAGCAGAGGCGAAGTCCATGGCATCCAATTGGACATCCAGAGCCTGCGTCTTAAGCAGGTCACGGATGGCCTGGTTCTCAGCAGCAATCTCGTGTTTCTCATTGTTCACCACCGCGCCCATCTGCTGGAGGCGCGTCACTTCCAACTCCAGGGTTCGTACATAGTCGGCCTTTCGGTTACGATGGCGCCTGTGGTTGTCACGGGTAAGTAAGCGTTCTGAAGTAGCTCTTTCTAAGGATCAGAATCCGGGCGTGACGTACTTCTGCGCCTGGTAGACTTGTTGTCGTCGCTTCTGAGCCGCACTCTTGGCCGGCTCTACCGAAAGGTCGCCGGTTTCTTCTGGTGAAGGAGACGTACTGGCGCTTGAGCCGCGCAGCAGGCGGCCGATCCTACTTTGCTCTGTAGGCATGAGGTCAGCAGCATGTCGGACGGCAGTACAGCAAAGCACAGCACAACCAGCCAGCCAGCCAACGCTTGAATGGAAGATCTCTGGTGTGGAGCCGTGCGGGGAGGAGGTCGAAGACACATACTCTTGCCGGAGGAGGGATCCTGCGGCACGAAGGTGACGACGGAAGAGACTGAGCTTCTATCTGAACGCTTCCAGAAGGATCGGAAGCCACTGGAGCCCTCTGAGGCGGAAGATGTAGCGCGGGCTCGCGAAGAGCTTGGGCTGAGGGTAGCAGTACTCATCACTCCAGGCAGTGATGGGGATGGTTGAGGAGGAGGACGAGGAGGCGGCGGTGGTCGGATGCGAGAGGAAGGGTACGTCTGGAACAAGACCAGATGGTATGGGACATGGTGGGGAGGGGAGGAGAGGGGAAGGGAGGGAGACAGAGGACAAGTAATGAGTTCTTCAGATTGAGTTGAACTGGCTGGATGCCAATGCAGCGTGAGAGGCCTGGCAGAGTCTGACGGTACCGGAGGGTAGTGTACAGTACAGTACCAGCTAGAAAGAATAGACTACTGTCTGTCTGGATAGATAGATAGCATACCTACAGCGCAGGCCAGCACAGCGCAACGCAAACCAAACGCAACGCAACGCAACGCAGCGCAGCGTAGCGTAGCGACACTGGCCATCGTCGTCCGCTGCCCGTTTGCATTGTCGACGAAGAGTAAAGACAGACTAGACAACGACTAAGGATTCCACACCCTCGGCGGATCTGTTTTGTCAGCGCGGGTGGGCTCGTTTAATAGGGCACTTATTCGCTAGTCCAACCTGATGGAATATCCCTACCTACGCTATCAGCCCTGTTTCTGTCATGGCCTCTGATTTCATCGCCTCCAGCCCTGATAGCTCTCGTTTCTTCTTCTCTACGCTTTCCGACTTCTACGGTTTCTACGGTAGCTAGGACGCCATGCTACACTACAGGATGAGGAAACGCTGTGTCTGTCCTCATCACTGGACAACTTCAATCGGTAGGTTGGATGGAAACAGCAGATTTTCATCTCCATCACATCACATCACATCACAGCACAGCACAACACAACACAGCATCGCAAATTCCCTCTCCAGATTCCACAGGTCCTCCTCCTCCTCCTCCTCCTCCTCTTCCACCGGATCCCCTTCTCGGCTTGTCAAGTGGAATTAATACAGTTGAGACGATCATCTCGTCAGACACAGACACAGACCTCGGGACACAGGGACAGGGACCAGACCAAGACCTACGGCCGTCCACTGCGGTAACGATGTCTTAGTCATCCCCTCGCTTCGTCCCGACATGCATTTGTTTCGCATTCCATTGCATTGCATTGCATGACATCGCCCACTTCACCTCTACCCATGGAATCCATATGCCATTGCGCACTGGTGTGAAATCTTACTCTGACGCTGGATAATAAGTCTTGAGAAGAGTTCCGAGTCAACGTACAGTAGGTAGGTAGCTTAGATCAGGTGGTAGGAACCCTAAGATTGTAGCTATCCATGACAAAAGTATAGACCGGAACGGCTGATCCGGCCATAATAGAGGGACTGCGTCATGACCACCTCATCATACCTAGCTGGAGGTACCTGCGTAGGTAGGGAAACAGACTTCGCACATAGGTATACCTAGCTCAGCTTCATCAGGCATAATCTGGCCTGACGAATAACCCGTAGCTTCATCATGTGAAGCAGGCAAGTTGACATTGGGTGTATACCGTAAGTAATATCCCTGCATTGCGCGTTGTAAGACATATATATTCTTAACACTCGATACGAATCATATACAATAAATAGTATAGGATGTGCGGTCGTTAACCAACAAGATGTAAGACCCTATCCGTTTCACCCCAACTAGTGTTGAACCGTATATACGTCAAATAACAGATGACTAAACTGCGTACGAAAGTCTATCGACATGATGAAACCCATTCACGTTTCACTCTAACCGCGTACAACAAATGAACTCACTGTGACAAGTCAAAGAAGGACTTAACACAACCATCTGTCAGGCGATGAGATTGGACTGCAGATTCTCTGCTTGACAGGCAATTCGCTGGTGTAAACCACAGTCCACCAGTCACAGTATGGATGCTCTTCCAACTTGGCTGTGAAACCGAGCCAGAAGGGGAAAACGAATGCAGTCTCGAACATGATCAAGCAAACCAAGCGGGATGAATTGTGTGAGTTGTTCTGTGTGACAAGTCTGTGTATATACCCTCAATGACGGACAAGAAGTACGGAGGTTTGCGGATTTGCGCGGAATATCGCAGTGTGATCAGCCTCGGCGCCTGTACCAACCCTGTGTCTAAGCCTTCAAGCGTATATGACTTGAGAGTGAAAACGATAAGCTGCACACCATACGAGTCGAGCACTGAGCAAATATACAGTGTGAAAGGGAAGGTCAATACATAGTAGAGTCATCAAACACCACCAGTAGCTTTGATCAACAACCCCATTTTATACTCACCACATAATTCACAAACATAAATCGAAAGGGAAATGAAACTAATTTGACCAACGAGTGCAAATATTGAGTGCTAATAGTCTAAGATTTATGCATGGCGCTAAGGTACTAATGTATGAATGAAAAGTATGTACAATGTTGTAGTCTTTATCTCTTCTCAGTCACCACCGATTGCTGATGGATGGACGATCTAAGCGTAGATAGCCAGACCGGTCCAGCCCTGCCTGCTTCCGTAGGAGCTCAGGTCGAGGAACTGGATCTGCTTCTCGCTCTCGAGGTCGACAACGACGAAACCTGGCTCACCACCGAGAGAGTACATCTTGTTGTTGTAGATGGCGGAGTCAAAGAGACCAGGACCGAAAGCGGTAGCGTTAGAGGTGGTGACGTTGATAGTACCCTCCACGGCGAAGGTGGTTGGGTTGATCTTGGTAATGACGTTGCGGCCAGCGTCGGGGAGGTAGGCAGTGTCAAGCTCGGCATCGAAAGCAGTCCAGCAGATAGCGGCCTGACCCTCGACAGCGACGTTGGCCTCGACGGTGACAGTCAGGTTCTTCTGGAGCTTGAGGAAAGCAGCACCGACAGCGGCGTCAGAGGCGAAGATGGTCTGACCGTCAGGAAGGAACTGGGAACCGAAAAGGACTGGGACAGTGTCGAGGGCAGTGTAGACAGGGGTGGTGGAGATGGAGCCATCTGGCTCAACCCTGTAGGCAACGACCCAGCTGGGGTTCTTTGGGGAACCCTTGGTCAGGGCAAGAACAGCACCAGAGTCTGGAGTGAAGAGGATCTCAGAGGCAGAGAGTGGTGGGGTGGTTGGTGGGGTGGTCTGGTTGAGAGCCTTGCCGAGAGGGCGGAGACCGCCAGCTGGCTTGAGACCCTCCCACTCGTCAACCTCGTAGCAGGTGACACCGGCGACCTTACCACCGTTCAGGACACAAGCGGTCTTGAGGGCGCTGGAGTAGGTGATGCTGACTGGGAATTCACCCTCGGTGCTGACTGGGGAGCCAAGCTGGTAGAGGCGGGTTGGATCCTCTGGGTTGATGCGGAAGACAACAGCGGTGTTGTCACCAGTGTTGACAGTGAAGAGAAGCTGTAGAGCGTGTTAGCACTGAGATCGTTTCAACTCCCGGATGAACATGAACATACACCGTCACCAACAGCGATGGATCCCTGAGAGGCAAGAGGGTCGGCCTTGTTGGGAACGCCAGCGGCGCTGACAGCGTAGGCACCCTTGCCGCCAGTGGAAGTGCGGACTGGTTCGCAGAGCTTGCCCTCGGCATCAATGCTCATGGCCACGACGGAAGCACCATCGGCAGAGTCATCGAGGAAGTAAGCAGTTGGCTTGTTCTCTGGGCCACCGAAAGGACCTGGGAAGCCGGGAGGACCGTGAGGGCGAGGACGACCGAAGCCGAAGCCGCCTGGTGGGCCCCAAGGAGTGGCAACAGCCGCGGTAGCGAAAGCAGCGGTAGTGAGGAAGTGCATTTTGATGGCAACAAGATTAATGTTGTTATGTGATAGGTATTATTAGGCACTTGAAAGAGACTGTAGTGTAGTGCTCTCTGTTGTTGTTGACACTGTTGCTGATGAGGATAATAATCAACTTTGGAGGAGGCAGATGGGCGGGTTTATAGGCGTCGAGAGGACGCAACGTTTCCGGTGCATCATCATCGCCTAGCCTCGAAGCAACACCATTAGCTCACCATCTGAGCGAGTTTGGCGCAAACCGAATTCCTCATACGGCACGGTTGAAGATCCACAAAAGCTATGGTAAAGCGGCGATCGTTCATACGGAAAGAGAGCGTTCGTGTAAGGCTGACATGGAATCACTACTGACCCTTGAGTGAATTTCCCTGCGCACTCGGGGGTGCTACACTTTCGATGGCTGCATAGGGTCCCGGTAGGAGGATGGTCGAGTGGGCCCGACGATATTGCGTTCCGGGGGTGGGTGATGTTCCTGAATCAATTCCCCTTCGGGAGGCATTCACCAAGCTACTGTCGGTGGAATCCTGCGGTAAGATAGGTATCTATCAGGGAGGTTGTGTGGTTGATTCAGTAGGGCGTTTTGGTATAGCGTTGGATACTGGTGCCCTCCATACGGAATAGCATCGTACATTAGAAGGATCTCACAGAGTGCAAGCGAACGCATCTATATCTCGAGGCTAAACCGCAAGGAGAGAGACAGAAGACCCACGTGTGTTGCTGGTTCATGCAGCATTTGCGTTGCCGTAGTCAGGGGGAACTTGCAAACGGACGAGCTGGCTACCAGGCAGGCCAATCCGGCGTTGCTTACGGTGGGCTCTGGCAATTGGTAATCGCTCCATGCTGAACTAGCGTTGTAATCAAGGAACACAGACCGGGAAAGACGTAGTCAGCATTGCGGCACGCACTCACCAAGTCTTGCTTTTGTACAGTACGTACTGTACGGCAATCCATCCCGCCTTCCTCCCGTCCATTCATTGTGCACCGGCGCCTGCACCGGATGCCTGTGTTGACGTCGGTGGTGCTTTTGTTGTTTTTGCAATGCTTGATTTGACAGTTGTCAGTCGTCAGTGGTCAGTCGATAACGAATGATCGAAGATCCATTGCCCTCTGCCGTTCATCGTAAGCCTTGACTCATCCTCGCGTGGTAGCATCGAATTGGAAACCTACTGTTGTGCTGTATGTGGTAAGGTTGTGCAAATCCCTACATAGGAGAGGCAGCTACTTTCGCTGCACGCATAATTGCGCTGTATCTTCCTGGGTTGACTGCATCCCGGTCCGAGACTGTACTCTATACGGGCCTGCGTATAGGCGATCTCAATCGCACTTGGGATTTGATCTGTGGCGATTGCAAAGGGGGAAATGAAAAGGGGAATCGCCCAAGGGGTGGGGTTTGGAATCTCACCCTCCATCAGGCTTAGTTAGCGTTGGCCCTTGTCTCTGAGCGGGCGCCACTTATTGCTACACGTCTGGATGCAGGGCTGGCACATAACAATGGTCCATAGTACTGCCCACGTTGTCCAATACATTTGCGAGCGATGTCGTCGTACGTCGATGCAGTTCCGTGAAGTTCGGGTCAGGCCAAAGCAGGGCAAATCTGACAGGGACCAGTGCTTCACAACGCATGAAATATTTCGACAGCCACAATTCCGCGCCCTCTCTTGTTGGTCGTCTGCCGTGTGCTATGTGCTCATGGACGGAATGGCGTGCGCACCACTTTGTCATCCTTCAACCGTCTTTGGGCTGCTCAGTCCGGTCCCGTCAATCTCTCTTTGCCCGTTGCCAATGCCTAGTCTTTCGATTTACCGTCTTTGTTTCTACGAGACAATCGTCACCATCTACCAGGCAGGCAGGACGGCTGGGTGACGACCTTGACCGCCCAACGCCACACGTCTGTCATCTTCCGGCGTCTTTCTCTGAAAGTGGCGCGAGCAACCGGGCTGGCGCCCAAGACGGCCAAATCCCACAGATCAATCCGTGTCTTGTGGTTGGCGATGAAAGACAACGCCGGGAGTATACGATGACTAAGATCAACGATCGGTTGCGCAGACGTGGTCTGTGGTGTGCCCGTTCGCTGATAATGTTATCAGTGTATGCAAACGACCGTGCGCTCTGGCATTGATACATCACAGTAGTAGGCCCGTCATGGCAGATCCCTGGCTGACGTCGATATCTCCACGACCTTGCCCAACAAACCGTTTTGGTCGACGAAGGATTCGGGCGAACTTCGACGTTAGGTACAGTACCTTATGTGATGTGACGGCTTGTCAGCTCGGGAACTTCTTGATTCCAGGGTCATGATCCTGGAGGTACGGCGGTCAAGTTAATTCGGCGCCTACGACGCCAGGGTCGGTAAGCAACATATGATCAGGTTTGTCGCTGTCTGCTCATAGCTCTACCTTGTCTGTGCTTTGCGGCTTTTTCATTTTCCAGCTACTCAAGACGGAGAAGAGGCGCACCTTTTCGAGGAAATGATGGCAGTGCAACACCGCTCATCGGTGCGCGAATGCAAAGCACGATATACTGACACCGACAACGTTGTACGTTGAACACCTGTGCCGAACTGATCGACGGCGCCGCAATTGGAAAAAGGGCCTGTAAACAGGACCCCGAGCTTACACAATGCTCTGATCAGGCGCCCTTGTTCTGGGGGGCGGCCAGACAGCAGAGCCAGTTCCAAAGTGGGCATAGCCGGAGGCACGACTGGGCGTCTCGCATTGGATTCGAAATCTCGCCGACCTCGGGAAATGCGCGCAGGTGACGTCATTCTGGAACGCGGCTTCATGTCGTCAACGCGGTGAATTCGGCCATCTCGCATACAGCTCTGGCGAGCTCTGTCGGGTCGATTACGACCAAAGAAACCCCTCAGATCGATAGAATCCCATGTTCGCGCGATTGAATCAGCTTGCTCGACACTTCTCCCGGCCGCTGCCTAACTACCTCCACCATTCAGCGGCAGCGAGATCGTCGGGCTTCGCAACAAGTGCCGCGGCTATGGCGCAAGAGCGAAGCAAAAGGACAATCCAGACGGCGGGCTGTCTGATAATCGGCGATGAAGTTTTAGGTGGCAAGGTATGCAATATTGCGCAGCCAGACTAGCACAGCTGGAACATCCGAAAGAACAGTGAGAGCTGAAAGTTTGCCACCAGACAGTCGATACCAACTCGGCATGGTTCGCCAAGTACTGTTTCTCGCTGGGGATCAATGTTAGGCGAGTGGAAGTGATTCCCGATGAGGAGGACGACATTATTGAGGCGGTGCGCCGCATGAGCAACAATTACGATTTTGTGGTCACATCAGGCGGTATAGGTCCAACCCATGACGATATCACTTATCAGTCCATCGCGCGTGCCTTCGATCTACCCCTGGTCCTCCACGAACCCGCCTACGAACGCATGAAGCGCCTCTCAAAAAACAGACCTGGCCAGGAGAGCTTCTCTTGGGATGTGGATTCGCCATCGCGGAAGGCCAAGCTACGAATGGTCGAACTCCCATACGACAAGGATTTGCCCGATGAGGACCAGGTGGTCTTCGTTGCGGACGACTTGTGGGTGCCGATCAACGTTGTCAATGGGAATGTGCACATCCTACCTGGCATCCCAAGGCTATTCGAGAAGATGCTGACAGGGCTGAAGCCTAAGCTTCTGCCTCGCCTGGTCGATCCGGAAGGGAAGGGCGTTTACCGGATGCTGTTCAGCACGCCACTCCCGGAGAGCGAGGTGGCGGCATATCTGACGGAATTGTCGCAGAAAGTTGGCGACAGGAACATCAAAGTGGGCAGCTACCCGAGATGGGGCAAATCGAAAAACACAGTTACACTGGTAGGGAGAGAGAAAGAGTATATGGAGAGTCTGGTGGCTGAGGTAGAGCGCGGAGTCAGAGGCCGACGGATACAGGTCGAGGGCGAAGACGATTCAGATGGCAGCAAGGACTCATAGATTTTATGAGCCAGTCCAAAGCACCAGATTAGGTCTTTACGACACGATAAAAAGAACACTTCAATACAAGTTACAACTTTCCTTCTAGGAATCAAATCTCAGCAGTCCTCATCTTCATAGTGCACTTTGAAACTCTGCGTGATGACGATGCCTCTGTCGAAGGAACCCACTTTGCCGCCATCAATAGAGCTGTTTCTCATCCGCATCGTCCTTAGCTCATCCGACGGCACGTGCCGCACGCTCGTCTGGTAGTTGCCGCTGCGCGGGGTCAGTGGACTATGGCTTCCAGCGCTGGTCCAGCTCCGCGGCTGGCCGGTGCTGTTGATATTGTTCTTGTCTGTCCCAGACTCAGACGTGGGGAAGTAATCCGCGTGCAGACGCTGCGCTCGACATGGACTTGGCCGTAGACGTGAGCGTGGTCGTGAGCGTGGTCGTGATCTGGAGCGCGAGTACTGGCGGGTGGGTACATGGGACGGAACATTCCGCCATGTCTCGCCCCTCGACGTCTGCCCTGTCGACGAGATCGTCACAGTGTCAATACCGGTGCCAGCACCATCACCACCGGCGTGCAGCACGGCGATCAACTGGGCAGTATCGAAGCAGGCGAGAAAGGGCTTGGCGCAAGGGATGGTGCTTGTCATCACGGCCAGGTGCATGACCAGCTGGGACAGGATCGACAAGCTGATCCGCAGCGAGATCTCGTCGCCACTTGATCGTGACAAAAGCAGCATCTGGTGGGCTGCATAAAGTCTGCAGCACGCAGGTGGAATGATCCTAGAAAGCAGCAACGCAAAGTTCACCCACTCATGTCAGCATCTCCATAGTACTATACGGTGCAGGCTGTCTTGGTGAGGGGGTTCTCTTGTGGAGTGGTATCACCATACAGTAGGCGGAGGCTAAAGGCAATCATCACCACTGCTTTGTCACGTCTGCGCATCTGCACGCCCCAAAGCAGGAAAACCGCCGTGCTGAATATCAACAGCTCGACTGCCATGTTGCAGATGCCAAATGTCAGGGTCGTGTACCACTGTGCATATCGAATGTTCAGCAACAACACTCACTGATTCGTCTTTTTCTTCTACTACTTCTCTTATGTTCATCTTTCCACATATTAATGTAGTGACATTGGCTCACCTTGTTGAGGCATCGACCCGGTGGAGCATCCTATGGCTTGGGAAGCTGACATTGGAAGGCATTTGTGAAGATGGCAGCTGTGGCGACGACGATCGACAACGCCACCACACTGTATGTAGCCACGAGATGCTTGCGGACTCTAGTGATCCTCGCAATCAGACAGCAGATCGAGAGTTGCGACAGACATAGGGTGAACTCGTAGAATAAGCGCGCGAGATAAATGAACAAGTCAATCAACTCGACTCGGCTTGGTGACAGCTGCGCTCCATGTCTTCCCAGGCCGAAGAAGATCTGCGCGATGACTAGCGAGGTCTGTATCGTAGCGGTGATCTGTGGTACACGTCGAATACACATCAGCCAAACGCACACTATATACGCGGTGCTTGGATGTCGCTCGTCCCGAAGCGAGGTGTCCCACCGTGGCGACAGCGCAGGCGGCATCGTCCCATCCGAACGGCCCATTGATCTTTAGTCTGAGGAATATTCGAATGAGAAAGACCAGCAGGCTCCAGATTTCTCCCGTGATGCAGATGATGAGCAGGTAAGCAGCGGTTTCTAGGATGTTGAAAGGCGGCGAAGTCATGGGTACTGTTTATGTATTGACTATATCAATCATACTGCTGCGATAATAGAGTAGGATTAAGGATCCAGGTCAACAACATGATGCAAGTTCTACAGGTATCTAAAGAGGTTGTCATTTCTGACACTGGGAGTAAGCAAAAGCCGACAATGCCATGCTTGTTTCGCTATACCTAGGAATTCGAAGGTGCCATCGATATGTGGACAGAAGGCACTTCAGGACGTCTGTTTTGGCATGCTCCCAACCCTAAGGGTTTTCGTGGCTTGTGACACCCGCCGCGTCTGGTTGCTCAAGAAAGGTACCTCCCTACCTACCTAACCTACACAGAGAAATATCGTGTTAATTTTGAATAGACTGTGATTCATTAACCCACATAACCTGTCGAAAGTTGCTAATTGCAATTCTGAACCATCTATCTGCGCCGCGCTACAATACCGACGGGGTTATATACAGCAATTATTACTCCACGCGCCACCGACTAAGCACATCTCTCAGTGGCACACAGAAACAGCGTCTGATACACGTTGCAAGGTTTAATAGTTCATCATATCTGTCACACGGGTTAGCTGGCAAAGTCTCTCAAAAATATAATCACTTGCGAAGGCTTACCTCTTCCGAAGAGTGTCCTCTTACCCCAATCCATGGCAAGCAAGATTCTCGTCCTTATGCTGACACTCTGGGCGAAGTAAATGCTTCGCCAGAGGTACACAGCCAAGAGCCCACCACCGAAACTCAACCCGTTGATGTCGAAGATTGCAGCGTTTCCAATATAGGCGAGCGAGCCCATGTGACGGTATTCGAACGCCTTGTAGATCGCCTCGTCGATGTCTCCATCCGTGATCTGGTTGACCCTCATGCCCGGCTCTGCCAAGGCAAGCTTGTTGAACTTGCGACCCAGGTACTCGCCCTGTTGATTGGCTCGCTGTGCGGTTGCGGGAAGAGATGTCAGTTTGTTGTCGATCTGTTTGAGGAGTTCGCTAAGCTCTCCGAAATCAAGTGTTCCTGACTCGTCCTTGTCATACGCTGCAAACAGCTTGTCTAATCTACGGAGATGATCCGCAGATTGTGGGAATCGCTGCTTCACACGACCAGCAACCTTTCGCCAATCACTGTAAGTAATTTGTAGTTTTTTCTCATCGACGCCCTTTTCCCAAGCCAGGGTACGGAGAAATGATACGATGTGGTCTGAGACATTGTTTTGCACGGTTGCGCAGTCACCAACGGCATATACTGTGCCGAGCGGTGCTCCAGTCAATCGAAGGTGGGTATCAGTCTCAAGCGCATGACGATTGTTCTGGAAGTCGCCCAACTTTTTCGCAATATTCTGACAGAATTCGGTCTGTGACACGCCTGTCGACCACAAACAGAATCCCATGGGAAGTTCCTTCGTGACGAGGTTACCTTGCTCATCCTTTTGCGTGAACACTATACTTTCTGGCTTGACTTCTTTAACTCGCGAATTTGTCTGGATGTCAACCATGTCGTGCGCAAAACGCGCTTCGGCATACTTGCTGAGCGCCTCGTCATAAGTATTCAGAATGTGACCTCTCGACTGTATGACGTGTACTGAGATTTCGTTACGAAGAAGGCGTGGGTAGTACTTGCAGAGATCCTCATTCAGCATGTCGTAAAGCTCAGCGGCAAATTCCACACCAGTTGGGCCACCACCAGATACGACAAAAGACAAGAGCCGCCTCCTTTCAACGTCAGAAGTAGTGGGCAAGCATGCAATCTCCAGGTTCCTGATGACTTTGTTGCGGATCTCGCGAGCGTCAGTAATATCCTTCAAGAAGTTGCAGTTCTCCAATCCCTTCACGCCGTGAGGATTCGTAGTTGCGCCAACACCGATCACCAGTTTGTCATAGGGCAGGTAAAAATTCTCGAGCTCGCCAGTTGGCCCTCGACCTTGGATTTCGACAAGCCTCTCATTGAAGTCGACGTCGACAGCTTGTGCCTTCAAGAAGTGACCTTTGACCCTTGCTACGATCCTGCGGACTGGCTCGACGAGCGACCGAAGCTCCAAAGTACCAACGGTTGCCGATGGCAGCATCGGTGTGAAGAGAAAGTGGTTGGTTGGACTGACGACAGTTACGTGATATTCCCCAACGTTCAAGTTCTTCAACATTGCAACACTCCCCCATCCTGTGCCCAAGATCACAAGCTTCGGCTTGTGCTTCTGTGCCCTCATTTCCGGTGTGTCATCATCGTCGACGAAGTATTCGGCAATAGGGAGATTTTTCGGGCCTCCACGACGGGGGTTGAGGGCGTATTCGGAAACTGGAATATCAAAGGACTCGGGATTGCTTTCGTAGGTCATAGCATCGTAGACGAAGAAGGCCACGACCAAGGTGCCGCTGATAACCACAAACACTCCCAAAGTCGCAAACGCCTTGTATGTGTAGTGGACAAAGGCCGATCGAGGTTTGGGGACAATCTTTGCCTTGGCCTTGGCTGTGCTTATCGAGGCCGAGCGTATCTGCTGCTGAAGTCCGGTTTGCGGTCTCAGATCTCGTTGTAGGCTGCGGAGGGAGCGAGCCACAGGCGTTGAGCTATACGTGCGACCTGCTGGAGCGGCGCTCCATCTGGCAGCGGCATTGGCACACGCATAGGCATTGGCATTGGTCGACCGGTGCAGGAGCAATCGCGTGGAGCCAAGCGCCGCCCTTTCGGCGATTCGAGGAATCATTGCTGATCGCGGACGAGCGTGTCTGAGGCCTCGGAGGTACAGCTGGGGACCATACGCGTACTGGAGGGTGGAAGGGCACAGCAACGCGATCTGGTTGATCCGAGATACCTACAGTCGCTAATCTACATATACCGACGAGGTGGAAACGCACGACGAGAAGAACGAAAGTGCAGGATAAGGATGATAGTGACGATACGGCAGCTCGCGGGCCGCCGATTTCCTAATTCCCGTCAGGTCCCAGCCAAAATCCCAATCGCGGCCGCTTCCAACCTTGAATTCTTGGAGCTTGGACCGTTGGACTACGTCACCACGAACAGCGCGGGTTCATCCCACCGAGTGAGTACCTAAGCTAATGAGGTACCTAGGTAGGTAGGTAGGTAGGGAGGACTTGCATCCATCCATGCAGGTGGTGGCAATGATATCGGTCTTAAACACGCTCCGACACTGCTGCTATCTGTGATTCAGAAATCAAGGGTTCAAATTTTCAGATCCGTCAAAGATCACTCTGAGACCTCAACATTGTAACATCACGACGTCTTATTGTGGGTAGAAAGGAAAATGGTCGAGAAAATCACCACTATCTCGCCAACCACCAACAAGCCGGTGGTGGAGAGAAATGGCCTCACGGATGAACAGCTCGCGCAGCTTCCCAAGACCGCCCATGCGGCGTTCCTGAAGTACCGTAAGGTCTCACTGTTGAAGCGACAGGAGCTGGTCAGGAAGGCTCTCTCGATCCTGTCAGAGCGACAGGATGAATTGGCCAAGGAGATTACCGATCAGATGGGAAGGCCCATCAACTTCACCGGCAAGGAGGTCGCCACAGCTGTCAGCCGTGGTGAGTACCTTCTGAAGATCAGCAACGATGCTCTCAAGGACACTCCCGGCGAGCCTCAGGAAGGCTTCCACAGATATATCAGAAAGGTCCCACTGGGTGTGGTGCTTACTCTCTTCCCATGGAACTACCCTCACCTTACTCTCGTCAACTCGCTTGTGCCTGCGCTTCTTTCTGGTAACAGTGTCATATTGAAGCCGTCACCTCAAACGCCCACTGTCGCCGAACAGTACCAGAAAGCGTTCATCGAAGCCGGCTTCGACAAAGACGTCATCCAGGTGTTGCACTGCGGCAACATGCAACAGATAGAAAAGCTTGCACAGGCACCAGAGATCCAGCTCGTCTGCTTCACAGGTTCGGTAGCTGGAGGTATCGCAATCCAGAAAGCGGTCGCAGGCCGTGTTGATTGTAGAGTTGGTCTGGAGCTTGGAGGCAAAGACCCTGCTTATGTCCGCCCAGGAGTTGATTTGGACTGGGTGGCGGACGAAATCGTGGATGGCGCAGTCTTCAACTCAGGGCAGTCGTGCTGTAGCATCGAGCGTGTCTACGTGCACGAGAGCATCCACGACGACTTCGTCAAGGCGGTCCAGAAGGTCCTTTCGGGTTACAAGCTGGGTGATCCTTCAGATAAGAGCACCCACGTTGGTCCCGTCATCAGCAAAGCTGCAGCACAGCGCATCGACAGTCAGATCCAAGATGCAATCAAGCGTGGCGCTCAGGACGCTACCCCAGAGAACGCCACGTTCGCAAACCCACCCGCGGATGGGAACTTTGTTAGGCCGACCGTCCTTACCGGCGTCACTCACGACATGGAGGTCATGAAGGAGGAGACTTTTGGCCCGGTCATCCCCATCATGAGCGTCAAGGATGATGACGAAGCGGTAGAACTGATGAATGACAGCCAGTTCGGCCTGACGGCTTCCATCTGGACCAAGGATGTCGCCAAGGGCTACGAACTGGCGGACGATGTCGAGGCCGGCACAGTCTTCGTGAACAGAGCCGATTTCCCAGCCCCAGATCTTGCTTGGGTCGGATGGAAGGAGAGTGGCAAGGGACAGACCTTGTCGATATTCGGCTTCGACCAGTTCAGTAAGCTCAAGAGCTACCACATCAAGAACTATCCCAAGGCATAGGAAACCCACCGAGGAACGGGTCATGCCCACGCAACGTTGGAACGCAGTCTAATGAGGTTGCATGATGTGTGTGCCTAAGCGTTGGGTGGCTGGCTGGCCGACTGGCTTGCTTTTGTACCTACGGATAAGGATAGATTCGTATGCATTATGCCTATCATGAATTGCATGTCACCCTACTACAGCCTTACCTGAAAGCCAAGCGTGTCCGTCGTGAGGTGAACCCCCACGAGTATATGTCTCGGAACGTGCCCACACAGTATCTTTAAGACCAATGTACTTTTACGAGGTAAAGCGCTAGCAATCAGCAACGCCTCGCTTCTCGTCACCATATTCATTGATGTAGCACTCTATGGTTCAACTCAACTCAAATCAACAAGCGCTCAGTAAGGCCCAGTTCAGGATCATCCCTTCCAATGATAGTCTGGCCACAGGAGGCAGAACAGTGGGAGGAGGGAGAGGGCTAAGCGTGGGTAGGATCTACTCCTGTATATCCCAAAGTGTGGTCAGGGAAAGGTGTAACACCGTCGAATGGAACTGCTATCGTTTCTAGAAGACGCGGATATGTCTTCCCAGCGTGCTGGAGCCGCTGCATTAGCTAAAGGAAGCAATGGGTAAAATGATACATGGGCAGGCGAGGATTAGGTCCGGGAGATATCGTAATTGGAAGTGAACACAATGAATGTGTGCTCATGGCCACCTGTCTCCAGGGAGCCAGGAATGTTGATCTACTGGAAAAGCCGACTTTGCCTGCTAAGTAGCGGAGATTTGCTGCATGCGCGCCGCTCTGGAGGGGGGGCTACACAGGATGATGAGGTCGGCTCATCGTCATCGTTGCTGCTATGCACCGCGTGTAACACCCACCACCTGAAGTGTCCATCTGTAGCAGTCTCGGCCAGGCACTAGGAGAGAGGAAGGGGGTTTGAAGCAGACGACGCAGGTGAAAAGCTGTGGGATGCTTTCGAATTTGCCTTCGCGTTCGCGTTCGCATTCACGTTCACGTTCACGTTCGCGTCTGCATTTGCGTTCACGCACGCCGTCGATAGGTACGGCGGTAGGCAGGGGAGTACTGTTGCGACTTCGCTTCATCCCTCACTTCAGCTACAGTGTACACATGCTATCCGCCAACGCATGCTGTGGGAAGTCTTTTCTTTCTGGGGCAAATACTGCGAATGCACAATACATCCATCTCCCGTGACTCTCTCAACGCCGCACACGAAACAACCCCATGTCTATGTGTGTAGGAGACGGTTTGCTGTCGCAGTGCCCCTCTGATCCGCAGAAGCAAGCCACATTCCAGCCAGGGCTGGAGCTCATTGCCATCGTTGAAGCAGGAATGCGGTCTAGCACGCAGAGAGCAAATGCCATCGCAAATGGGCCAACTCGTGTTGTCATTGCGTGAGAATGGCAAACAGATCACGGAAGCAAGGAATCGAATGCCTTTCCATCTCTCCTCAGCCCTGTTCATGCGATGTGGGCAAGGCATGTTCTCGACTCGTCACTCATTGTCCTTTCCTGCCCACCCTCTGCGCGTCTCTACATTGCTCAGGCATGCAGCCTCTTGCCCTCATAATCCACCCCGCCGTAACCTGCTCCCCGTCCCAGCTCGCGCAGATACGTCTTGTCGAGGCCAATACTGGCTCTTTTCCCTTGCCTTGGATCTACTTGTACGCTGTGCCGAAAACCCGTCTGATAGCCTGTTCCGTCGATCGTGCGTGGTATCAGAAGACCCAACGGGAAATTGACTGTCCTTCCCTTGATCTCTTGTCATTTGTCTCAACCTGCCCTCTGACCTGTCCTTGCACTACACACTACACGCTGGCCGAGAACATCCAAACCAGCTCGCTCGAGTCGTTATTGCTTTCCTTCAAAGCATTGTCCTTGCCCACCTGCTCAGCGACGTAGACAAGACAGACTCATTCATTTCCCTTTTACCCTCACAATACTGGCCGCCAGTTCTTTCCCCAATAGGAACGGTTTCACTTGTTGACCTTCCAAGGTTGTTTCTTCCAAGCGTTGGAGTCTTTGTTTCGGTTTTTGTATACTCGTCTTATTATTGCTTCATTCTATATACCCTTGCGCCACTGCGTTGCGTCTTCACTTCTTGCATCTTTCTCTGTTGGCTGTTATATCCTTCCGCCATCCTGCACTACTGGACATCCACCACACCGGCGAGACGCCTCCATCCTTGGCCAATGGCTTCACGATCTGATATCCGCACCAAAGTTGCAGTTTTCTTCCTCAATATCCTATCATGTGGAGGTAGAAAACCCAGTGACAATGAAGAGTACCCTCCAAGGCCAGTAATTGTAAGTCTTAGGATTTGTATGTCCAGAAGCATTTTTGCAGCACTAACCAAACCATAACAGAGCGAGCCGAGCAACTTCCGTCGAGAAGACGTCAGCATTCCTGGTCTGACTCTGCAACAGTGAGTATTGGATTCTCCCATTCTTGAAGCAGTCCGTCAAATTGCTGACTTTTTCAAATCAAGATCTTCGAGCATGCGTGAAAAGCCAACTACAGATGTTTCACGAACGTACGATACGTCCGAGACCACAATACACCCGCTGCGTTCGAACCCAAACAGCGCCAACAACCTGTTTGCATACAGCGGGCCACCAAGACGCCAATCCCCTTCCACAGCACCTCGCAGAGAAACCTCACCCTTAGGCAGTCAGGGTCAACGAGCAGCCTCTGACTCACAACTGCCAACTCCGACCCACAGACAAGGGCCGCTGGACAGGATAAAGAGACATTCTAGAAGAATCAGCGACGGCCTGGCGAGTTCATTCTCCATCTCCACCGCTGAAAACGCTGGGTCCAAATTCAAAATCTACAACGAGAAGGATGTTGGTGATGGGCAACAAATTCCTCTGGGGAAGAAGAGCCATGAGAGCAGCAGCACCTCCACAACCAGGAGCGAAGGAGACTGTGATAGTGCTCTGGCTGGGATTGAACCAAAGTAGAGCCGTGATGTTGGCCCATGTTCTGAGAGACAGTCCCTTGGGCGATCCCCCCAACATCAATGAGAGATGTATGATTAGAGATTGTGACGAACACGTAACTTTAATTAGTGGTGGAGGATTAGATAGCTTATTTCAGTATGTGACGAGCCTGGCAGGCCATAGTCTGTCCCACAGCAATCAGTGCCCGCGCTATGCATTCATTTCTCGAAGGACGAGTTTCTCTACATAGGTGGGTCTTTACCTGTCTTTTTGCGCCATGTGAAGATACATGACGAAGCCTCGCGCACCATGACACTCGCACGTGGAAGCAGCTGCCGACTAGCGGTCTCGTGTCTGGATGAGCGGCTGCCGCTTGCAGGTGGATTCTGCCCTGCGATCACAAATGGCTTGCGCTCACAAATGACTGTCTCAGTCCTTCGTGTCTAGGGGAAGGATCGTCCCCTTATTCATGGTATTGTCTCATGTCTCGTCCATAACGTCCTCATCAGCCATAACACCTGGAGGTACTCGACCTTCAGCCAGATACTTTTCCAGCCTTTGAACCTCTGAGAGGGTCTTCGCATTACGGATAAGCGATTCCAGCTTGGACTTCTCCGTGGCGGTTAACTGCAGTCTGTTCGCCTTGCTGGTGCCATTGACCGTAGCAGAAACGTAGCCACCGGACTTCTTCGACGCTATGATGTCCTTGGCAAGATCGCTCGGTGCATCCAAAGTTCCAAATAGTTCCTTTGCTCTCTCCCTTTCTGCATCCTTAACCTTCACGAAGTCTAGGAAGCGGATCTGTGGTGCGCGCCATAGGATATAGTATCGGTAGTTCTAGACAATCAATAAGCGTTTGCTCAACAAGCACGGCATGCCGCTCGGTTTGTTTGACGCACCTCCTTGCTGGTCACCGGGTTCTCCACTAAGCTGAGATGTGTGAGCTTTGCGAACCCTTGTAGCGGGTCCAAGTCGGTAAGGGTCGAGACATTGTTCTGGGTCAGCACCAGGGTCGTGAGATTCGGCAGACTCTTGCTTAAGCTGGATTGGATGGAGGAGACCCTGTTGCGCGCGCAGAGCAAAGTCTGCATCCTAGGCATGAGAGGGAAGTTGGCGAGGGCCGTGATATCGTTGTCGGTGAAGTCGAAGCATTCCTGGTCCTTGGGTGCCGCGCCCAAGTTTTCGATGTTGGGGATTTTGTGGCCTATATTCAAAGAGGCGTATGAAGCCTATGTATCAACTAGCTCTTCTGCATAGCACCTGCTCTTTCCAGGGCAATCGTCTGGGAGAGAACCATACCTCGTAGGTCGAGCTCGCGCTCTCTGAGGGGGTTGAGGTATGAGAGCGAGCCGTTGATCAAAGTCGCTGTGAGCCGCATCTCGAATATCTGACTTGCTGCTGCTCTCGGTCTCGGTCTGGCCGCTCGAACAGCTTGATATCGCGAAAAAGCTGCCCTGCAAGCCAAAGAAGTCGTAGTCTCGATCGCGTATCTTCGACGGTCCGCCAGATCGCGACGCCGTCCGCTAGGTTCCGACTATCAGCAGCCAATCAGCTGAATTTGGGCTGGAGAATGACCCCCAAGATGCATGACTCGTGCGTCGATACGACACTTTGATAAGTGAGGTCGTCTCTGAGCCTGTTCAAACTTCTAACTTATTGTTACCGCAGCATCAAAGTCACTTCTAAGACATAGGATCACTTTCTGCACATACGCTACGATAATAACGCCTTTTGCTTATCAAGATGGGTTCCGTGGTCCTTCCTCACTTAGTGACCGGCTGGCACGTCGACCAGGCCATCATGTCTGAAGAAGAGCGTCTCGTAGTCATCCGCTTCGGTCGCGACTGGGACCCAGATTGCATGCGCCAAGACGAGATGCTCTACAAGATCGCCGAGCGCGTCAAGAACTTCGCCGTCATCTACGTCTGTGACCTCGACCAGGTACCTGACTTCAAGCAGATGTACGAACTGTACGACCCGGTCACTCTGATGTTCTTCTTCCGCAACAAGCACATGATGTGCGATTTTGGAACCGGAAACAACAACAAGCTCAATTGGGTGTTGGAGGATAAGCAGGAGCTGATCGATATCATCGAGACTATCTACAAGGGTGCCAAGAAGGGCCGTGGTTTGGTAGTGTCGCCGAAAGACTACTCGACTAGATACAGGTACTAGATTTTTGGACAATCCGGCGATCGATTACCCGGCAGATCTACCTGAGAATGGGTCCTCTATCTACACAATCCACCAGGATCGACATATCAATTACAGATGTGGGTTATCGCAATTGATTCGAGGACAGGGTTCGGGCCACAACCCAACCGGCGAGGTTAAATCCCAGCGCGATGGCTGCGTGGATCCCTCCATGCCCAAGATTTATGATCTACATGAACTAATCTATTGACGACCTTCGGTCAGTAACTCAAGTTCATCATGAATTCAGTCTCACTTGCTGATGACATCTTAAGAATCGATTACTGGAGGCATAGTTGGTGCTTGATCACACAAAGTCTCCATTTAGGCCTGAGATCTGTGATTTGGCAAGCGTTCTGGGGCTATTGTCAATACCGACCTGTTCCTCACAGTTCTCTGACAGTAGACGTCAAATATACACATGAGGGGTTTGAAATGGTCACCGGCCGTAGGAAAAGCATGAGCGTGCACGATTCGGAAAAACCTAATCTGCTGGTCTTGAAGGGTTGCGCTGGACTGTCGCGACACAAGAAATCACAGCTGCTACCTTCTGGTCGCACGATTGACCCTCTAGCACTACAGGTAATCCACCATCGACGCCGTAATTTATATGTACACACATGTTGTCGTTTGAACGCAGTATCCTCACAAGCAAGAACGAGATGAGATGCAATGCAATGCAACAACTATCGCCTACGCTGTTCTTCCATTAGGACATCTTTCAACTGACTTACATTGTCGGGCGGTCTTCAACTACTGTCCAGCCCGTTCAACTTCTTGTCAACCCCACGGCAATGTATGAAGCTGTATAATATTATCGTTAACTCGATCTGCAGTATCGACCAGTTCAGTGCTCGGGCCACGGGTCAGACGCATCTACGCATTGTACAAACAAAGATATTTTGGGTTACCCAGTGCCACATGAAAATGATTCCTGGCAACGTTGTTAACGACTGAAGCTCGACACAGAAATCATAGAACTACTCTCACAGCACCCTAAAAGTGACAGATAGCTGCGTAGGTAGAAGGTAGGTTGGTAGGTAGGTAGGACGTAGGACAATAACTGTCACTGTAGCTGCAATCGCAAAGCACTGACCATGGGGGCCCGTGCAGCACATCCCCGCGGCATGCACGCCTAGAAAATTTCCACTACTTATAATACCGTCCGACAACTGTGGCTTGCTTCACTCCCACTTCCACACCACACTTCCCCAGCCGATTCTGATATGGGCACCTGACAAATACGAGCGGTCGACGGCCACGCAAACGGGCTGTGATGTGACACGACCATGGCTCGGGAGGAGCTCCAGCCGCTTGTTCTGGATCCCATCACCCTGCCAGCTTTCATCGAATACGTTTTATATAACCACACTGCACAGTCAACGTTAATCGTTTGTAGCGACAAGGAGTCGTTCATTCAAAGCTTACAGCTAGCGCTTGCTGAACCAGTTGTCGAAGAGAACTCTGTCATCACCGGGGAAGTCTCGAGCGTGCCTGTGGAACGTCAGGACGATGAGAGTCGTCCACAGAGTCCTGCTTCGGGCCTGTTGGCTGCCCCAACTCTCCGTTTTCTTGCTAGCAGCCGTACGCTCGACCTTGCTTTTTGCCCTGACGTCGTCACGTTACGAGCATATCTAGCAAAGCTTGCAGCTACCGTTGCCACAGAGTCCCATATGGAGACCCGAAAAGGTTGCAGAATGCTAGCGGTATTGAATCTTTTCGCTCTACACGAGACCACGTCAGCATTCTCAGCACAAGGTCTGAACAGGACCATGGCGATTTCTGTAGATGCAGCGTACCAGACTGGTGCAAAGCTAATCATAGGTGAGTGCAACGCTGACCGCGGCTCTTCCCATCTAGATGCACGTCTGCACCGTATGGATGGCTACGACGAGAGTACACCTGAATTCGGGCTCGATGCCAATCCTTGGGATCGGCGCGTCGGCATTCTTAACATCACGACTAGAAACTTTGGGGCTGGTGAGCGTGGCTGGGTAGGCAGAACTGTGAAGCTCAGAGCTGTGGCCGAAAGATGGTGTGTCTTCGGAACTTTGCCTGGCTGAGTGTCTCCAGACACTTCAAACGTCATATTTAACGATCAAAAGGTGTGTTACAACCCATGTCCTCCCCTCCCTTTTGAAAGATGAGCAAAAAGAAACCTTACAGACCTGTTCCGAGAAAATCTTGCGGAATGTTTTATGCGGAAAACCTGACACATTTCTCCATCGAATCTATTTGATCGCATTCTTATGGTTGGGATGAGAAGCTAACAACCTCGTTAGATTTTAGGAACTCATAGTAACAGTGTAAGAAGTCTACAGAAGGTCCGTCGGCGTGTGTGGGGAGGAAATGATGCTGCAGAAGATTAGGCCTTGCAATCTAAGCTCACTGACTCTTTCCTTGATGCTTCTGTTATCATTCGAAGACATTCTTCTTGAACTGTACTCCATACCATATAGTGGCCAATCATTATCAGGTGCATTCTAAACCAACTGCTCTACATTAAACATCTATTTCTTCAATTGGCTAATGCATCATGAGTCTGTATGATGGGGGAGGTATGCAAAACCGCACCGATTTCATGTGATCGCTCTATTCCTTTCTCTTCTTGCCCCAGCCGTCCTCCAGATCACGTGTTCCTTTCGTAGTGCCTAAGAGCATACCTATGATCGGATCCTTCTTCGCTCTTGCTAGAGTCTCGTCGTAAGTTTCAACGGCCCAGTTGGGCGTGTTCAACCTTGGCCAGTTGACCTGCAAAGATGATCAGTATGTAGGGAAGGATCACTGGCACGATAGGATGTAACTCACGTATAATTGGCCGTGTTTGAAAACGAACGTAGCTGAGTATGCAGCAATACCAAAGCACGCCAGGGTGAATAGGCGCGATGGCCAGACGGCGCTATTGGGTAGCCTGTTTGTGCTCAGGCTCAAGATGACGAAGAAGAGGCACACGCCGAACACGTAGGGCACAGCTTGGATGGTGAGAGGCCTGCGGTCGAGGAAGTGCCCTCCACTCCCGATGCCGCCAGCGCTGTCCATGTTCCAGTTGCCGAGGAACAGGTCGAAGCCATCCTGCCTTGGGCCGTCGAGGAAGTTGTTGCGCACGTAACGTGTGATCGACCGGTTCAGATCGTCCAACGCACCTGCCTTGGTACGGTTGCCCGTCCTAGTGAAGTCGGTCTTGAGTGCGCCCGAGCCCGAGTAGGACTTGCTGACGACGTCGGCGTTGTCGGCCCACACGTTGCGAAACAAGATCTCGAACTTGGTGTCGTCCTTGGCAGATTCGCCAGGTCTCAACACTCCAGTGTCTGTGAGGATGGAGCCCAGTGCCCAGCGGCCCAGCATGCTCTGGATGACATTGGTGCGGTCTAGGCAGTCCATGCAGTTCGTCCTGACCACGGCGGTCTGCCGCTTGCGCACGTCAACAGTGCCCTTCGGAGTGTCAATACCGTGGAAATAGCCGCCAGCCCTCAGCCCTTCCTCCAGCTGGTCAATCAATAGCTGGGTACGATGCCATTGAAGGCCCTTGGTCTCGTGGTGGAAATCAAAGTATATGTAGTGCAGGTGGTCGAACCGGCCACGCCTCTCCGACGACTCGATGATGTTGAAACGCTCGTCGGTCTTCCTACCTGACTCTTGCTCCTGTGAAGGGCTTGATTGCAGGAGTTTGACAACTTGCTCGTACGCCTCCTTCACCTTTTGCTCTCTACCCTTCTGCTTCACCAGGTTGACCAGGTAGTTTTCGCCGTATAGCCGGATCTGCTCGTCGAAATGCAGAGCGGCAGCCTGCTGCGCACTATCTACTCCCCTAATTGAGAGTTTCGGCGTATACTTGAGAGTGTTAATCTCAGACCAGTAGGCCGGAACGCTTCCACGAGTCTGCACGTAAGACAAAACCTGCGTTTCCTTTCCGTTGCCAGCAGGCTGTCCGTTCGAGATGCCATAGCCACCAAGAGCCGATGTGGTGACAGACGCTTCATCATTCAGAATGACGGCCTGTTCGGTCTCGTTGAAGTTGGATACGTGTCCTTGCTCATCCAAACCTCTAGAAAAGTAGCGAGTACCGGCACGATGGCGCGACCTTCTGGTGATGAGGATGAAGGTTAAAGCGGTTCCCTTAATCGAAGTGTTATTGATGCTGAGCATTCCCTGTACAACAGGTAGTATGTATGGGTCAATATCAGGCCTTGTCGCAGCGCCCGGTTGACCTTCTCTGAAATTGGACAGGGTGCTGCTCAGGTGTTTGTTCCAGAAAAATCGATCGTCAGCTCTCTTCCACAATGGCTCATCCAGATTAGCCGCCGCTTGGCGCTGGAAGCTGTTGGTGAGATCTAAGGAATATGAGAAATACATTGGTCCTGTCCTCAGAAGATCCTTGAGGATGGAGATATAGGTGTCCTCGTCAGCATCGTGGATCTGTCGCTCGCGTAGAGGCAAGAACTCGGTGGCGAGGACTTTATACACCTGATGACCCTTGATCCGTCCAACAGGGGCGGCTTTGGCAATTGTGATTATGTAGGTGTCTGAAGAAGGAGGTTGTCAGCTGTACTAATACATATCGCTCTGCGAATTGAACATCGAGGGTCGCCTTACCCAGACGCAGCTTGATGATGCCTAGTATGCCAGATACCGAAGACACCCGGTTGCCACCTGTGAGTTTGCCATCGTGCAAGCGTATGTCTCCAGATGGCCTATCCACTACCAGCGTCGGCGCGCTTGGTGTGGAAGGGGATGAGAAAGCATAGTATGTCGGCGAGGCATGGATGTTGATATCGCGAAAGGGGAGTTGTGCAGGCATGTTGACAGGCAGTTCTCTACGGCCTCCTGCACAATTAATTGCGGTTGTCGTCGCCGGCAGTAGACACTGAGCAGGGCAAGAGTCTGCAGTACCGAAAGATGGTTTCAGAAATATAGTGTTGTCCTTGTATATCTCCACCACCTTGTGATCTGTCGAGGCTGTGTCGTGATGGGCGACGCGTACTGGGAAATATCCAGTGATGACGTTGCCCTTTTGGTGGTATTAACTGCCCAGGTGCCCAGTGAAAGACAAGTGTAAAGAAAGTTATCGTGGTTATCTACCGGTAGTATTCAGCGGTAAAGCGAGGGTCTGCCACTTATTAGTCAGTAAAGACGACGCAGTAGACGGACGCCAAGGCTCAGCATACGGTCCGTACATAGATACAGTACCTGCTCTACCGCTGCTGATAGACTCACCTCCCGCCGACGGTTTGCGACTTGCCTTACTTGCTGCCTACCTACCTATACCTACCTACTTACACACTACCTACTGCACCCTGGCGACTCTGCTTGTCCACTTATTCACCACCGCCAATCTCAGCATAGCTTTCGGTGTTCGCTTGCAATAGCAGGCCTCTCTTCTGCCCTTTCGATTCCTCAGGCTTGGCCCAGTCCAAATACAACGCGAGCAGCTGCTCTGAACTCGGACCAGCAATCCTTGACGATAGCCATCAACACACGATAATGTCGACCGGCAGACTACAACCAGGTGGCCGCCCTGGTGGCGCGAGGTTTGCGCAATTCAAGCTGGTCCTCCTTGGTACGATCATGCTCAGCGGCTCTCTACGGAAAGCCTTAGGGAAGTTGGCATTGCTAACAGTAAGCTCCAGGCGAGTCAGCAGTCGGAAAGTCCTCTCTGGTCCTACGGTTTGTCAAGGACCAGTTTGACGACTATCGTGAATCTACGATTGGAGCCGCTTTTCTCACCCAGACCATCGCTCTCGACCCACCCGCCGATCAACCGCAACAACCACCAACCACGGTAAAGTTTGAGATATGGGACACCGCGGGTCAGGAGCGCTACAAGTCGCTTGCGCCTATGTACTACCGTAACGCGAACTGCGCCGTTGTCGTCTATGACATCACACAGGCCAGCAGTCTCGATAAGGCAAAGTCATGGGTCAAGGAACTCCAAAGACAAGCTAGCGAGAACATTGTCATTGCGCTGGCAGGAAACAAAGCGGATCTGGTGGCAGAGCAACCCGACAAGAGAGCTGTATCAAAGGAAGATGCAGAGGCTTACTCGAGGGAAGCCGGCCTGCTCTTCTTCGAAACGAGTGCAAAGACGGCGGAGAATGTGAAGGAACTATTCACTGCCATCGCTAAGAAGCTTCCCATCGAGCAGGCGAGTCAGAGGGGTCTGGGTGCTGGTCGCGGTGGACTTGGTGGGAGAGCTGGCGGTGTTGAGCTTGGACGAAGGGAAGGTGTCGATGCCAACCAGTCCGGCGCATGCAATTGCTGAGTGAGACTCCAGCATGTGAGTGTACGAGGTGTGTTATGGGTCAAGATTACTGTGAAAGGAGTGTGCTTCTCTCTGCCCACCATCTGTTCAGCCATAGGGTTGGTGCTTCTTTGTTTAAGACCTCGAGATGCGCAGACACGGCGTCATGGAGTAGCTATATCGTTTACGTAGTTATTGCGGGCAAGCCGATGAGGAATCGGCCAGAGCATAGCTTATACTAATGACTTTTCTGAATTCTCACTTCCCTCAATTCCGACCCTATGCGATGCCGGGAGGCATTCTCGGATCCTTTGCGGTAGGTAAGCTAGTCTAGATGAATGAAGACAAGGCTGGTCTGCACAGCCGTATGACAGCACAAGGAAGATGCGAACGTGGCCCACTTATCAGGTCAAGATCCACCAGACCCTGGATTGCGCTGTATGCAGTGCATAGACAGGGCTGCTTCCATAAAACCGTACCGAGGCAGCTCGAAAAGTACAATCCCAGTTTCATGGACAGCACTGGGAAAGCCATAGGAATAAAGTCGCTACTTCTGAATCAATTAAAATAATTGTTTTTTTTCTTTTGAGGTGACTTTGCAATGACGTCTGGCAAAGTTTACGGGACAGGTTCCGACCAGAATCCGCTGTGCTTCCGCATGTTCCTGTACCGCAACGAGAAACGATCGGAGCAAATCCCTACAGTCAGCGCCGGTATACACAAAGTGTACACTTCGAATTGACCTCGCTCATTGAACGCCTACACCAGCTAAGCCGGGAGACAGTAGCACTGTTGCGCAGCAGTCTGGACGTACAGGAAGGCTTGATGCATTGAAAGTCGATCATAAGTATCTAGGTAGGGTCTGGTGAATGATATGAGGTCGAGTTTCAGTTCGAGGCCTGAGGCATAACAGCATAAGGCTGGAGAACAGAGCCAATCAGATTTCACAAATAGATTCACAAATTCCAGACATCGACGTAATGACAGCCTCGGAAGCTCGGCTCGTCTGAGGTGGTGTATTCTACCATAGTAATGGCTGCAGGGGTAATTGATCAGTAAGACGTTCATGTCCAAGACGTTCATGTCCACCAACGTCTTCTCGGTGCCGACATATGTCTTCCACCCCCCCAATACGGCAATGGCCCTGCGAACCCTATGCCTCGGAGCTTTTTGTGTGCTCTATTGCGACTGCGCTCTACAGCCTGATACTACTTCTACTTGCGCCCCAGTACCTGTCAACTGGCCCTGTCATCCATACTACATCAGGAAGTCCCATGCATCTAGCACCGTCATGCGCGATCGCGGCCGACCCACGCCGGAGCCTCTGTGGTGATCTGCCAGGCCTGATTCCCTAATTCACCTCTAGATCCTGAGAAGGCCGATGTCTAGACAGGTGCCAACTCGTTGCCTGACTCTTCTAGCCTCCTAACATCGCTGACCGTCTGCGGGTTTAACGGCGACACCAATGCAGGGGCCATCGATGTTCAGAACGTCTCGAACTTCTGGGTGTGGCGATGAAAGGTGGGTTCTGATGGTTCGTGTCTTCCATAAAGGCCGCGTGCTTGCGCGTGCCGCACGGCAGTCTGCCACATGGCGGCATTAGGAGATGACTTAGCTGCAATTGTGTTTTTGTGTTTCCACCCATGGCATCCGTCACGCCACATCTGCGCCTCCCAGACAACTCACCTTCGGCACAGATCCAAGTATGTGACCGGTGCAGGTTGTAAGCCAGTCAAGCATCAAGCCCAAGCTTCATCCTCCTGTACACTGCTGACCGAGATGCAGCAAGAAGATCAAGTGTGATGGGCGACGCCCCGTGAGTGTTCCGCCCTCGGCAATGCTTCAGACTGAGCGCAACTGCTGATCTTACCACCCATTATCCAGTGCTCTGGCTGTAGACAAAGCAACTTTCCCTGCGAGACCAGAGCGAGACTTGCGCGCCATGCGACACCTCGCTCGTATGTACAGTACCTGGAGGCTAGGATAAGGCAGCTGGAAAGCGAACAGAAAGCGGACCGAAGCTCGCCAGGTACTCTGTCCGCCCAGCGAGGTGCGTATGGAGGTCGGACGCCATATGCTGCACCATCGTCAGGGACCGGCAGTGGCAGTGGCAGTTCTTCCATTAACCCTGTCAAGGACAGATCTGTATCCAGACAACTTGTATCCCACCTCGTAGACGAGGAGGGCCGTATTCACTATATGGGTCCGTCGTCCGGGTTTGGTTTCGCAACACATGTCCTGAACATCTTCCTAACTGACGAACAACAATGTGATTCTCGACTGAACATGCTCTTCATCTCGGACGGGTCCAACCGTTCTCATATCCTGGAACGAATCGATGCATTGACCTGGTCTGTTGCACCAACAAATCTACCTCCTCGCTCAGAGACCGAACACGTCCTGGCCCATTTCTTTTGCTTTACCCAGCGTCTCTTCCCTGTGACCCACAAACCCAGTTTCATGAAAGCCGTTGATGCGCTATATTCTTCAAACACTTTAGGTGGGTATGATCTCTATACTAACAAGGCGTGGCATCTTGCTGATCACCAGGATCAAGGGAGCGGTGCTTTTGAGTTGTTGGCGCAACTTTATTTCGCTTTATCGATTGGACATTCTTACATACAAGCATGCAGCGCTGAAGAACGACTGGAACGACAGACTAGAGCCATAGAGTAAGTGGACTCATCACGAGCTATGAGTTCTCCATCCAAGCCCGATCTAGGCACTACTAACATATTTTAGAATGGGGCTCCGTTGCCATTTCAACATCTTTCATACCCGCAGAGACGATTTGGCTAGACTCCAGACTTTAGCGCTTCATTCATATGCGCTTGTATTGCTCCGCCAGCAAAGCGAAGCATATCGGGTCAGCTCTTTGGCAAGTGCTCATGCCCTTGGATGTGGTCTGCACCGCGAAGGTGGTCGTGGTAGCACCGATCCACTCGAGCAGCAGATGCGGCGTAGGGTGTTTTGGTCTGTATTTGTGCTGCATCTCCATCTTAGCTCATTGGCTGGCCTGTCATGTCAGCTACATGAGGCTGATATCAACACCCCAATTCCTGACGATGTCGACGACGAGCAGCTCATAGGGAGTCAATTTTCGGATACATCATCGGAAGAGACCAAGATCCACCGCTTTATCTCGATCTGTCGCCTCACGCGTATATTATCTCGCTCGCTGGATGTGCTGTACACGACCAATAGAAGAAAGCAGCCCTCAGTCAAGGTTGATCATATGGCTCGACTGTGCTGCGACCAATTGCTTGACCAACTAGAGGTCAAGTTCATGGAGTTCCCACCTGATTTCCCTCGCCAGGAGGCAGCAGAGCCAGAGCAACTCGCCATTCTGGCATCCCACGCCAACGAGCAGTTACTATTCTTCTACATCCGTTGGCTAATCTATCGGCCTGGCCTTGCTATCGATCATACCGACCCCTTTTTCATCACTAGCCTGCAGATGTGCACAGAGGCGGCGGGATCGCTCGTGCGCACGCTGCACAGGTTCTCTGATGTTGCGAACTCTGCCATCACACCCAACCCTGCAACTCAACCAGCCACGATCTTCACCTGCGCCCTCACGGCCCTCTATCGAGTCTATCTGACCGACAAGACCTCACGGCCACGCTTCGACCCGGCCGCCGAAACGAGGCATGACCACCACACAGTATCCCTTGCCGTGGACGGCCTGCAAGCCAACAGCGCCGACCAGGCGGACGAGTTCCGCTCCGAGCTACTGCGGACGTTGATGATCCAGACCTTCGGCAGTGGCAGTGGCAGGAACACCGGTAAGGAGCCACAGCGCTTCCTCCCGCTCTCCCTCCCAAATCGACACTCACTCACTTCACTCCGTCCACAAGCAGAAACGCCGACCGACAGCGACCAGGGCGCTGCCGCGAGCCATGCCTCGTCTTCATCAGTCCCGGCCACAACGCCTTACAGTCAGCCGGCTCGCTTGCACGGCACGACGCAGGGGGCTGGTCCCTCCACCTCGCCGTCCACGGCTGTCCACACCGACCTCCGTTCCTCCAAACTCGCGCAGATCAGCCTGCACGACGACCTTCGCACATTCGTGCACGAGGCATTCTCACCCGGCCTGGCCGACCTCTGGGATGATCCTGATGCCGACGCCGAGGCCGACTCCAACCCAGATCCCAACCCTCGTCCGACGAACCCGAATATGGATGTGGGTCCGCGATGGTGAGGAACATCACGCAAAGTCGTATAAAGAAGATCGACTTTTGAGGGTCTGCGCCTGCGCACCCTCGAGTCTGATACTGTACTGTGTTTTTAGCGAGTGTCTTGTCTCTTGCAGCGAGTGGTCGGGTTGCCCCTCATTCGCTTCTCACCCTATGTTTTACATCCACTTCGAGGTCTTTCTGTTGTTTTCTCCGTAACATTGAATTGCATAGCGTGGAATGGCATAGCGCGGAATGGCATGGCATGGCCGAGAAGGGCCAGTGACCTTCACTACCATTAGGGAAACGGAATATTCGGGATGGAACTGGTCCAAGCAGATCGATGATCGGGTTACCAGAGTCTATAATATCGCGTTGAAAATAAAGTGTCTCTGCAAAAGAAAAGGAAAAAACCGGTATGCTTTCGTTTCACGTACATGGTAATCAATCGTTAAGAATCCTAGCACATCGCATCGTTTTGGACATTGACTCTACCATATTCACTCATTCATCTCATCATTCTTACCTTGTGGCTGTAACTGTTCAGCAGCTCTGCTTCTTCCTGCTTCTTCCAGATTTGGCCCGGCCACATTCTTCTCTCTCTCTCTCTCTCTCTCTCTCTCTCTCTCTCTCTCTCTCTCTCTCTCTCTCTCTCTCTCTCTCTCTCTCTCTCAAACCGGGTAGAGCGCGAATTGCGGCGTATGCACCAAGCACAGCTTTGTACAATCAGAATCGCTTCGCTCTATACAATTCCAAGTCCTACCTGTCCACTGGCGAGATGCTCGCCAGCGGCCTTGGCCCTGTCACGCATGCGGTGGCCCTCCATGAGGCCACGAAGGCCACGTTTCTGCAAGCCGACCACGGCACTGGTGACGCCGGACCAGATCTCGCGCTCGAGCCTATCGGCACCCATGACAGAGCTGAAGCTGGCATCGCTCTCGCTCATGCTGGCGTCCGTGGTGGCGCTCTGGGGGGTCTCTTCGTCGGTGGTCTCGCCGCCGGTGTCTTCTTCCCCAGCACCGCTGGTGGTGAGCAACTGGCCTGGCCGTAACGTGTTGCGCGTCGTCGGTCGGCCGTTCGCCATGTCGGTATCTATCCGCAGCAGGCCGTTGCCAGCGCCATTACCGCTGACTCGTGTGGAACCGTTCGACCCAAGGGCGTCCATGTGCGCCAAGCTGGCTGCGCGCAGAGGAATCACGCTCTCTCTGGACCCGGCTTCACCGTTGGTGAACTGCACAGCGCTCCCGCCACCAGCAGACATAGCCGCCGCGTTGAAGATTGCAGCAGCAGTGCGGCCGTCCAGCGATTCATGCAACCGTTCCATGACGGCCTCTAACAGCCCGTCGATCTTGTATGGCCGAGCGAGCTGCAGCAGCGAGCAGAAGATCTGGGTCGTCGCGAGCGGGTGCTGACCTGCTGGCAACGAGGAAGTGTAGAGGTAGTGCACTAGAGCGTGGACAGTGGGTGGCGTGTGGGGGAGATAAAGCAATCTAGGCCGCGAATGAGGTGCGGACGACCTTATGTCGGTAAGGTCCGATGTTGTGTTGTTCCGCATGGGTTCGCCATCGCCTTCTGTGGCCTGCGTGATAGTGAGGCTTGAATTCCTAAATGGGTGACCCGCCGCACCTGGTCTTAAAGTCATGTTGTCCGTCTCAGGACCTAACGAAAGCGATTCTCGTAGGAGCTTCAAGAAATACGGACCCCACCTGCGAGCGACGATGCGGGAATTGACAGGTATCCTGCTGCCGTCAAGAGTCAACAAGTCCATGTCCGCCAATTGATGCGCGTATAGCGATTGAGCACCTAGCAGTTCCGCGCTCGGTCCAAAATCACGTCCTGATGCAAAAATATCGCTACTTGGGGTTGGAGAGCTTGCAGATAGGAATTTCGACGTTGGGGTGGTCCGACGTGGGTTGTTATACAGTCCAAACGCTTCAAGTTCAACGAGGCAGATGTTTGTGAAGTTTATTCGCCTGTTGTTGTAATCGTCCACAAGGCTTCTTTTCCTGTTTCCTAAGACAACGAAAGTATTTCGTCTTGGCCATAGAATTCCTCGATTCCAACTCCCTTGGCTGAAAATGCTCGTTCCGGCATCGATCCGACTCCAAGCTAATGTCCTCAGATCCAGGGCCCATAAGGCATACTCTTGTTTTGAAGACGTAAGGAAGGTACCAGAGACGACAAAGTGATTGTCTATCACGGCACCGTTTGGGAACCTAAGACCTGGTGGTGAGACGCTGCCCTGCATCGGCTTCTCGGTGAAAGTGCCATCTTTATTCCGGACTTGCAACTCCAGCTTCACATCTAGGAAGTTATAGTTTGAATAGACAAGCAGTGGTGCGCCTGAACCAGCAGCCGACTGCTCTTCGTCGTCTTCGTCATCGTCGGTTTCGCTCCTTGGGTGGGATCCAGCGCCAATCTCAGAGCTTTCCATGGTGGTGAGAGGCGCTACGACGCTACGATAAGCACCACAACTCCTTTCCAGTGATGCTGTGCTCGTCCACTTCAAAGAACGTAGATTGAAAACACTCATTTGCTCGATGTAGTGATTTGCACCGTCTTGGCCCCCTACGACCACCATTTCAGCTCCTCCTGTCCCATCTATCTCGATGCCAAGTGAGCCCTGATTAGCGTTGTCGCCCCCCGGATTGTGGTGAAGAGCCGAAGCTGGCGCAGTTGTAGAAGCGAAAACTGCGCTCGATGGTAGAATGGCAGCACAATGGGCATATCTTCCCTGTGGCGCGTCCGAGGTCGAAATTTTCGTCCAGGTTCTAGTTTTGACATCGTATATGTGAATATCAGACATGACGACGACGTCTGATTGGGGATCATTTCCAGGTTCTTGCACTGTAGGTGGCGACATACCACCGTAGCAGACTAGCTTCGTATCACCCAATGCACAGACACTATGGAAGTATCGTGGAGGAGGAATATCGCCTTGGACATCTAGTTTGGTCCAATGCCTACGTAGGAGGTCGAGTTCATAAAGATTCGCAGTGAGCTGAGGCTTTGAGCGAGATAGCTTTCGCCCACCGAAGACATAAAGCTTGTCACCTAGGATGGTTGTTGTTGCGCCTACAAGAGCGCGCGGTTCACGCCCTGTGGTTCGATGTACATTGCAGACGAGTCCAGATAACTGTTGTGTGGAGGCATGTGTAGTGGTCGTCTTTCGGCCTCCATCTAACGAAGCATGTGTAGAGTGTGAAGGCGCTTGAGAAGTGGTTCTGGGTACACCATGTCGTACCGACTCAGATTCCGAAGCAGATTCGTATTCCTGGCGCAAACCTACCAGACTTGACTGACTACTGTGAACGCTGGACAATTGCGCATTTGAACCGTTGTTCGATCGGTTCGCATAGAATTGATTAGGTGATGGGGCTGAAGTATTCGAGTCCATTGTGCTGGTGCGACTCGAGTCTGGGGTGTGTTGTGACATGTTGGCTGTGGAAAGAGTTAGAATACCAGAAAAGGCGTCCTCAAAGGCTGATTTACGTAGACTGATCCGTGGAGGTGCAGCGACTTCTCTGATAGCTGGCTGAGCCCAAGGAGGGATCTTTATCTCAACATGTCTCGGTTTCTCACCAACCCATGAAATTCTGATGCCACCAGTAATGGGCGGCGGCTCGCGTCCAGGTTGTCTTTGAGATCTTTGTGGCGATGGGATCAGGGAATCCGACTTTTCTACGACGTCGTCGGTGTATTCGCTGTCATTGAAGATTGATGTCAGAGATCGGCGTTTCTTGATTGAAGCATGCCGTTGTGGTGGCGTCGACAGATCCGTAGGCCCGGCACTTTTCAGGAATTCCGCTAGACTGACTTGAAGAAGATCTGGGACGGGTGGGATATCTTGTTGTTTTGCGAACGTGAAGTAATCCGATCGTGACTCTGGTCCAGCAGACTCGGTAGGCGAGGAAGGTGCTGTGCGGACACCTTTGCGATGTAACTTCGAAGGTCTCTTCTGTAAAACCTTGAGGCGTTTTCGAGAATAGCCGATCTTCGAGGATCGACTTCTGCTTTCCTCGAGTGGTGGGCTTTCGGCACGTGTCCACAAAGGCTGTCGTGCGGTGTCTTTGGGAGATCCAGTCCGGAAAGCGGGTGAGATCGCACCTATTGATGGAGCCATCTGGTGTCAGTAACGTAGCTCTATTCGTGCGAGCAAAATGACGAAATTTAGAGGAGAGCGGCGGCATTCGACATTGGGAAAGAAAAATCCCATCAGACAGCCATTACGCTGGATTGATGGACTCATCTGCGCGACGGAGGAGACACTACATGCATTCAAACTTTCCATGGACGAGATGTTGTCGGCATTAAGGGGAGTTAGACATCAACTTTTGGGCGGTCCGGGATCTGGTACCGACGCAAGACATGCTGTTGTGCCATGTCACCATCGGGGGTCCAGGGAGTCAAACCTGGCGTGCCCTATAGATAGCGGTTCCTGCTCCTTTTTGGGGGACCACACAATGTGGATTGTCGCAACACGAACGAACCAACGACTGAACGTATGCACGTACACATGCACGCACACACAGACAAACGCAAGGCAAGGCAAGGCAATGCAAGGCAAGTCAGGGCAAGGCAGGGCAAGGTTGGGTAAGGTTGGACGTAACAAAACGACAAGTGACATAACCTACCTCTTGCGACAGATTGTGGTCCAAGTAGAAGGGGGCTGGGTAGAGCGTTGCTGGTACCCCCTGAAGTTGTCGATGAATCCTCCTCTCCGAAGGCTTTGAATTCCTCTCTATGCGGACAGGGTTATCCAGAGGTCGACTTTCCACACACACACAGGGTCAGCCAATGATTCGTTCGTCCGATCAGCCGTACAAATTGTCCATTCGCTCGATGCCAGACCAGACGAGACCAGACCAGATCAGACCAGACCAGACCAGACCAGTACAGACCAGACCAGAACAGACCAGACGAAATCAGACGAAACCAAACGAGACCAGACGAGACGGACTACCTACTCAGCAGGGCTAGGCAAGTGTCACAGTAAAGAAGATGGACGGACAGAGTCTCCGTCTACCTGCCCGCGACAATGGGATCAATGGCCCTCGGGGGCGCCAAGAACGAGGATAATGCAAGGGACGGACAACCGTGCGGGCGCTAGCCCCATGCGGTGACTTCTCACTACAGCAGGTCCAGAGGTCCAGTACGTACACACTACACACTACACACTACACACTACACACTACACACTCCTACAGTACCTGTATATGCTCGATCTAGTCTAATAACTATGCTGTATACCTCCGTATCCGCGCTGTGATATAGGCTACCTACCCTTACCTAGGTACCTTACATGCCTCCCTTTCCCTCTTCTTCGTCCAGTACCTGAGTCTCGCGCCAGCCACGCTGCATCCGAAAGGGGAGACGTGATATGCACTGTGATGTGATGCTACAATGTAGCCATCTTCCGGCGGTTGGCCTCGTCGCTGATTGGATACGAACAAACATCACAATCAACAGCTACATTACCCACCCGTGTTGGCTCGAACATTATATGTGCGAACATGCGTTTGCCCTTTATCGCATTCCTACACAGCATCGACGCCCTTTCAATGCCCTTGTCCATTGACCTATGTTGAGCGTGATTGCTTGGAAAGGCTGGCGCAGTGTCACGCAGGACCGTTTGGCTTTCTTACAGGCAAACCCCTAGTCGTTCGGTCGTGCGACGCCAGAAACTAGAACCCCTTCCCATCCTTGCCTACTACGATTCCGTATCCTAAAATTAATTGGTGCGCGATCTGATGATGAGAGAATACGAGTGGAAAGGAAGGGTATTTCATGCAGTCGTGTCGTAATCATTGTTTTATATCACGGTATCCTCCTGCCCCATTCATTGGACCAAGCCTCTTGAAATAGCACATCCCCAAGTCAGGAGGCAGCGCTGGTCTCCTCCTTTGGCAGAGGAGTGAACCTGAGGTATGGCCTGACGACAGTCAGCTTGGGGAAAAGCTTGGTCGCCTCCTCACCCTGCACGCTGGGGTGGACGATGACATCGTCACCTGGAACCCAGTTGATCGGGGTGGTAATGCGGTGCTTGTCGCCGGTCTGGAGAGAGTCGACAATGCGCAGCACTTCGGCGGTGTTACGGCCAGTCGAGGCTGGGTAGGAGAGGATGGTACGGATGGTCTTCTTTGGGTCGATAACGAAAACGCTACGGATAGTGAAGGCAACGCCCTTGGAGTCGACGTTGGTGGCATCCTGGTGGTCGATCCTGCAGCAGGCAGAGTCAGCAACCCGCTCAGGGCAAAGCCATGCGCGCTGCTTCCGAAAGCGCAAAGAGAAGGAACTTACATGTCGTAGGCGAGGGCGACCTTGCGCTCCTTGTCGCCAATGATGGGGAACTTCAGCTTGGCGCCAGAGATCTCATCAATGTCCTTGATCCAGCCACCGTGGCTCTCGATGGTGTTGGCGCTCAGACCGATCAGCTTGACGCCCCTCTTGGCGAACTCTGGCTCGAGCTTGGCGAAAGCACCCAGCTCGGTGGTGCAGACAGGAGTGTAGTCCTCAGGGTGGGAGAAGAGGACGACCCAGCTGTCGCCAATGAAGTCGTGGAAGTTGATGTTGCCGTTGGTGGTTTCGGCATCGAAGTTGGGGGCGATGCTGCCCAGTCTGAGAGGCTCTGCGCGGCCGGTGGAACCCATTGTGTGGTATTGGGGGGTCTGGTTGAGCTTTGAGGAGGAAGACTAGGTAAGGATGGAGGTCGTAGAGGTCGGATGGAGAGAGAGAGATCGAGGGTGGGGGATGGAGGGGTGCGGGAGGAGAGGGTTACTATATAGGCGCTGTACAGGTCCCTAGGGAATAACGTACGCTTTTCGGCTGGTTGGGATGAAACGGACCAGGCGTGGGCACAGACAGATGATTTAGACTGGTGTAGGCGTAGTGTAGGCGAGCTGGAGAAGGAGAAATCTGACGATGAGCTTAGAAATGTCGCAAGGGCCCAGGGACGAATGCTCAAGCCAATGAGCCTCGAAGCTGGGCAGTGGAGGGACAGCTCCAGAACCCATCTAGCGTCTATTGCGTGATCAAGTGTACTGTTTGCGGCGTCATGTCATGATGTAGAGTTATATATATTTCCAACATTGAAGCATCCAATCTCTCTGTCTCTCCCGCCCTGAGACTTGAGGTGGGGAGGGATTAAAGCCAGGATGAGATGATTGTTGGATAACGCCATCTACCGTCGGAGATTCGCGAAATATCTCTTTGTAGACACGTGAGATCTCCCGGTAGACTTCGTCTTTTCATCCAGAGTACAACACATCCGTTATTGTGTATGGGAACAATCACTGCCCCTCCAGCAGTAGCGTCAAGACGCTTCCGGTCTCGGCTCTTGTGCAAACACTAGCCGAGACAGGGTCCGACATTCCTCAGACGTAGGCAGGCAGCGTGTCATCTAAGACCACAATAGCAGAGACATGGGATCTCGTCACAACTTTGAATGATCAAGGCATTGGATGCATGCATTCAGCGACTGGCCACCTTAATATACCTAGGTAGGCAGATATAGGCCATTCTCTTGGATTCGAGTAACCGCACTGCAAGGCCAGTGATAATTTTCCATACCACCGCAGGTAGTGGGGTTACCGACGGTGGTAGAGGGGTCAGGTGGTGGGATTGATTAGACCGTATCAGATATGATATGATATGACTTTGACATGCGAAGTTGATAAGATTTATCAGGAATCTAATCATAAAATATCTAATCAGATAAGATGAAATACGATCAGATCAACGTTGAGTGGCTGATGAGTCTTGAACGTCTATCATTCCAGAGGTTCCAGGTTGTCGACAAGTTTGAAGCTAGGTAATACCTACATAGAGATGGTTCTGCAAACCTGAGTCATGGATCCACACACACAAACACCTGCCGCATACCCACATATATCATCATTATCATCATCATCATCATTATTGTTATCATCATTGTTATCATCATCATTGATCAGTCACAGGCTGCTTCGTCTCTTCTTGGCCCCCCCTCCTCCCCCTTTTAAAACCGCATCCTGGCACAGAATCCCTGCGTCGTATCTACTGTACTGTATCTGCTGCATCTGAGTAGGTACAGTAGGTAGAAAGGTAAGTAGTGCATCCAGGCAACCACCAAAACCAACAAATCCCAACTGCAGGATAGACCAGATGTGTCGTGCGTGATTTGATCTGGCCACCGTCGTTTCCACTCGCCTTATGGGATAGTTTGCTGTAGGTATCATCTGGTATTGCTGAACTGCACTCTCAACAGATGCATGTCAACCAACCATCTGGCAACCGTAAAAAGCCTCACTACAGGCCACCTTAGTGTTTCGTATCCTCCCGTCTACCTCTGCCTAGACATAGAGTACCTGATCCGTCATTTTCAAGGCGTACCATACCGCGCTGTAACCTTATCAATCCGATCAGCCTACCTAATCCAACTTTCTGATCTGTAGCCCTATCACCTGATCGCATCTGCTCATCTGCTCATCTGCTCATATGCTCCTGTTGAAGCCGTAACCTGCTGCGATCGTAGGTAGGTACCTCTCAAATACTCTTACCCTGAACCATAGATCGCAATGGCGTAGGTACGGCAGCAGGTAGAGTGGTAGTCAGGATGCAGTAGGGTTCTTCAGGCCGTGATGATCTGCCCGTAGACGAGACGGAAGGATTGTACCTGTCGGGATGAGAGGTTCCGCGGATCGGTACACGTACTACGCAACGCAACGCTGCGCCGCCGCCTCAAACCTGGTTACATAACCCCGGTCTGGTGATTACACAAGCAGCGTATCAAATACCCACCACCCGCACCCGCTTTTACCTAGCACTATCTCAGGTAGAGTACGCTGCAAAGTCAGCACGAACCGCAACGCCGTTCACCATACACAAATTACCCATACATACTAGGTATACCAACACAGGCTCACACATCCACCCACTACAGAAGCTTGTTTCGCTCCAATGCCTGTCTGGCCAACACCTGCTCGGCATTCAGGCGAGAGTCCCCCGGAATACCGGCGACCACTGACTGTCTCCTACACCCTATTGGCTGGTCCCCCCTCCGTTCTGCTACCAACGAACGCTGATCCACAACCACCATCTCGCCCAGTGGATCGAAACCTCCTTCCACAGTCCCTCCTGGCCTTCGATTCGGCCGTTGGTAGATATAGGTAGGTAGAGGTAGTTAGTTAGGTACCTAGTTCGAGCGTTTAGGAAGGAGGTATGCAAGCAAGATCGAAACTCTCGTCTTCTCATCTCATCCAACCAACCAACCTGCTTCTTCTCCCGTCCTACCTCTTTTACCAAAAAAAAAAAAAACACCAACCCGTACTTCATTACGTCCATTGCCCTCTGCCGTCCTGCTTTCCCAACTCGTCTCACCGATCAACCCACCGATTGACCGGTCAACGATCCAACCAACCAACCAACCCACCGTGCGTGTCTCCGTCGCTCGACGGTTGCAGATACATCAGCCTGGTCGGGTCTTGCTTTACTCTTCGGTGGCAGGCGATACCCGTTCCACGTAACAATGTAGGCCGCATGTTCTGCTTGCCAACACGGCCAACCGTTGAGTAAGTAATCAGGATACCAAAAGTCTCCCGCCTATTTGAAGGTTATCACAAGACCGATGTACCGTGTCATCTTCCGTCCTGTCTCACCCTACCTTGCCAAACAGACAAACATTGTCTCCCGTCACATTTCCCGTTCAACCCCCCCTTATCAACAATCACAGTGCAGCTCGACACCCACAATTCGCTGGCATACATGGAGTCGAAGGAGACGCCGGCCGCCAACCCGCCTGCAGACAAGGTGTATCGCTTCATCTCTGATCCCGAGCACAAAGAGACCCTCTCCGGCCGTGTGAGGGCTGCCTGTCGGACTTGTCGCCGCAAGAAGATCAAGTGCTCCGGCACATACCCGTGCCAGACTTGCTGCGAGCGTGGCCTGACGTGTGAAGGCCTGCCGGAGAGACAGCCGAAACGTACCAACCCCTACCACTTCCCGATTTCTCCGAATACGGATCTCGAAGAGGCCGAAAGCATCTCGGGTTTGAACCGTTCTCGAAGTGTGGACTACTCCACCTCCCGTCATAACTCCTTTGGAAGTTCCCTTGCCGAGTTGAGCCCCGTTCATTCTCTGTCGGCTCAGTCTTTTGGATTTCCCACGTCTGAGATCCCGCAACGATCGCCTGAGAGATCGCAAGATGGTCGGATCGTCTCTCATACCCTTAACGTGGATGGTAAGCACCCATGCATGCGTACAGATCTCCAGATAAGATTCTGTGATCTCTGTGATCTGAGTGAACTGATCTTTGTTTTTTTTCAGTACCGAGCGGTCCGTCTCATAGTCACAGTCAGGCAACCAATTGGATAACCTCTTCCTTACGTACAACCAGCCTATCGACATCAAGCGACATATTAGCGTTCAGGGCACCCGAAGACATTGGCCTAGGCATTGGTTCGATCACAGAACTGCCAGAAGTCCAGGGTAACGACGATCTACATCAGAATGGCAGCTCTGTTTACACGACAATGTCTGCTGATCAGCTGCCGACATTCAGGAGTGCCACTGATTTGATGCGTTCTAACGAACTCGACAACCTTGCAATTCTCTTTCCAGGGTACGCACCAGGCGCTTCCACCTTGCAAACATCCTCAGCTGAACCAAACCCCGACTTTGATGCGCGTCATTCGATCGACCCCACCGGGAACAGTGAGAATAGACAGCAACAAACGAATGATTTCAATCACATAGGCATCGGCCATGTGTCAGAGTGGGAGGGTTGGAGTTTACCTACCGAAGCTCATTTCTTTCACCAATCATCAGATGCGACAGAAATGGGCCCTTCCACCAGCACCGATTTTTGGGACAGTACTATGGATACGACGAACAATCAGAGACAAGGAAGGGACGGCTATCTATTCAGCAAACCACGTCAACGCCCCTGGCCATATAACGAATGAGGGAGAAGACATGCTGGGCCCACCGACTACAGGCTGGACGTGGGCCAACCGAGCCCAATTCATCACCGTGTTTGTTCTGGCTTCTGTTGTAATGTTTAAAGGGCTATGCTTCCGCTCAGAAATGTGATGTTTCTCAGACGGTAGTTAGCGCAGAAGAAAAACAACGGAAACAGAGACCGACATGTCAAGATAAAGATCGTAATGCCAGGCCAAAATCTTCGGCCAGCTTCGACCAACAAAATCTTGGTTTATCCATACCTGGATCGCTCAGACACTGGTTGATACACTCATAAATCACCGACTGATAAGCACGTCTTTGGTGTCACCAGACCTTGTCGTCAGCTGCAAACGGCACCAATCGTCGTCCACTGGTTGTCGACCGACTTAAGGATAATAGACAGCCCTCGAATTCTCGGCTGGAATAGAGAAAACGGCTTTGCATGCACAGAGGTACTTGGTGTATAAAGAAATTAAGAGAGAGATTGTTTGAGTTGAGTAGGAGAGTGTAGCCGTCGAATTTACTCATACGTGGTGGACCCTCTAGCAACGTAATACCCCAAAATCTAAACCATTGCAGAATGCAATATCGACTATAGGTCGATAAACGCCTCTTGTCCAGCCTTTCGACATCTATTAACGCGCATCAGATCATCATTGTAGATGATCTTGGGACGTGTCCGGTCCTGTCGCGTGATGGTCAAGTCCACAGTCCCTAATAGGGTCCGATCACGACGATGGTGATGTATGAAATCGCGAAGTCCTCGATCTTTCACATTCTGCATCCGGCCATTGCCATTGGATGTCTATTGAAGCGCTGACAGAACATAACAATGTATAGGTGTTTTCTCTCCATTGGCTCTACAGATGTTGATATGCGACAACGAGAAAGGATATAGATGCCTAGTTGGGTACATGCTCTCGTTGTTTCAGATTGACGCCTGAGGCATCCAGAATCAATTTAGCACACGGACCAGAGTCCGCGCTGTGACGCGAGCGCGTCCTGCAGCTCTCTCTTCCCGGTGCAGCTAGGGACGCGTTGGCGGGAAAGCCGTACAGTGCTGTATACTCTTTGCATCAAAGAGACAGTGTTCATTGTCTCAGATTTCCTCGTATCTGTATACTGTGTAATTGATTATTCATTGCTTCAAAGGCGTACATCACCTTTGCCATCTTTTCCATTTCTTCGCCACCACTTCGCTACCGTACAATGGCCATCAAGCGCAAACGGTCCACACCTTCAATCAGCTCGGCCTCGTCCAACGCTGGCAGCGATGGCTCGACGACATCACCGATGGCAGGACGCTGGTTCCAACAGTCCAAGCCGGTGGATTCGATGCTTAACTCTGAGCCTACCTGGTCGTTCCCGACGTACGAAGACGACTCGTCGCTCACCTCATCGCATCTCGGCTCGCGCACCCGCAAACGCCACCGCGACGACAGGCCCGAGGACGCGGCCGTGTATGGTGTGTCTTGCTGGCTGGGCGCTGTCATGAATATGAGCTCGCTTGCTGATGTCTGCCGCTGTGCAGCCTCCACCATGACCCGCCTGTACGAGGCCCAACGCAAGAATCTCGACGCCCCACCCTCCTTCCAACCACCACCGGCTGCACCCACTGCGTCGGCGCAGCTTCAGCACCACACCCTCGCCTCTGCCCCCCAGAAGAGTACCCTCCACTCCTTCTGGCAGCTACCAGCTACACGTGCTGCCGGCAACGCCAGAGCTCCGGATTCGATGCAGGTCGACTCGGCCATAGGTCGCACAGACACCATCGAGAGCAGGTGCGAAGGCTGTAATGGGCCTCTAAGAGGGGATGAAGAGATGGATACGGACGATGACCTTCTCGACTTCAACGCTCAGTGCAATGCTTGCGGGAGACATGTATGTGGTTCATGCGCCATCACTGCTGAGAATAGAGTCTGCTTGGGTTGTGCTAGCAGATTGTAATCATGTTGTTTCGTTTCGGGTTTATGGAGGGATCAGGTCTACAATCAGCGCGTGGACTTTTTTTTGGGATTTCCGTCGTATACCACTGCTGTAATTCTGGTTCTGTTTGTGATGGATTCTATACAGCACCTCGCCTGAAACATGGATTGGAGCCAATCACTTGGTCAGGGTGACCAATGTTGGTTGGGCTGAGTTATATTCTTCGAGGCCTCAACGTTTGATATCCACAATGCTATAAAAATAGCTATACTCATTTGACATCACGCACTTCGCTCCAGTTAAAAAAAACCAATTGATGTGTGTATCGTCGTCCCGCGAATCGTCGTAAGGAAAAACGTGCCTTCCAGAAGAGACATTCTGGCACCGTAAAGCCAATGCCGAGCGGAACGTCTTCCGCATGGTCTTCATGCACTCCACCCGTCATAAACGTCCTACATCCTACTCGCATCCATGGCGCAACGCATAGCACGTCTGGCAAGTGCCAGCAGGGAGCCTTTCGTGTGTTGTCAATGTCAACTGGGCCTCTCTTCTGCACTACTCCAACGCGCTTCGAAACGATGGAACAGCAGCCACTCCCACAGGCCGCGACCTGGCGCCCTGGCCACACTGGAGGACCGAGGATACGTGAAGGAGATAGCTGGGTAGGTTGAGGGCGATGCCTGACTTGATTCCTCAAAGCAGAGCCATGCGGCTAACATTTCTTCCCAGAGACCGTGACAAGCTCGCGAAGATCCTAGACACTCGCCAGGTTGGCTTCTATAGCGGCATCGACCCCACCGCACCCTCGCTCCACCTCGGCCACCTCCTACCTATGATGGTCCTCATCTGGCTGTACCACCATGGTCACAAGGTCGTCTCGCTTACCGGAGGTGCTACTGCCAAGGTGGGCGATCCCTCTGGGCGACTCACTAGCCGAGCCAGCGTCGGTGAGACCACCCAGCGCAACAACGAGACCTCCATGTCCGCGCAGATTAGTCGACTGTGGGACAATGCGTCGAGATTAGGGCAAAGACATGGCTATGATGGAGAGGGGGCAGGCCAGAAGGTGCTGCTGAACAACGCCGAGTGGTTGGATTCGCTGAACATCCTCGACTTCCTAAAGATGGCAGGCAATGGTGCGAGGATAGGGACTATGCTCGGACGAGACACGTGAGTTGCGCACATGACGGAATGCTGGCGAGAGTATACGTGGGAACAAGTCTAAAATGTTCATCGGCAGGGTCAAAAACAAGATGGAGAAGGGTGACGGCATGTCCTTCTCTGAATTTACATATCCCCTCTTGCAGGCTTGGGATTGGTGGCACATGTATGACACCAAGGCCATCCAGGTGCAAATAGGCGGCAGCGATCAGTATGGCAATATCATCGCCGGCATCGACACCGTGCGCCATATCGCACAGTCGAAAGCGACAGTCGTGCAGCCGGCCGAGTATCTTGATGAGGCTGGCAAAATCCGGGAGGAGCACCAACCTATGGGTCTGACGGTCCCGCTGCTCACAACCGCTGCTGGTGAGAAGTTCGGCAAGTCCGCCGGCAATGCCATTTGGCTAGACCAGCGCATGACATCAAGCTTCGACCTTTACGGCTTCCTGTTGAGGTCTGCCGACGACGACGTCGGTCGCTACCTGAATCTTTTCACGCTGTTGCCTCAAGATCAAATCGCAGATGTCATGGCTCGCCACAGGCGTGATCCAGGCAAGCGCGAGGCTCAGCATCTCCTGGCCGCTGAGGTTGTCGAGTTGGCACACGGTCCCGAGGCCGCGGCTAGCACGAGAGCTCAGCATCAGCAGCTGCGCGCACCAAGCTTGGATTTCCTCGCCCGACAGAAAGGTGGAGCTGCTGCATCTGGGGGTAAGAATGATGCCTCAATGCAAGAAGGGCGTGTCAAGCTTTCGGCCTCAGATGTTGTCGGACAACAATTCCAGCACGTCCTCGTTCAAGCCGGTCTGTCTCCAACCAAAGGTCAGGCGAAGAGGTCGATTCAGGCCGGTGGTGTTTATGTCGCCAGGAGATCTTCCGCGGAGGGCCAGGATAGCAAGCTTGACTTCGCTGCCCTGACGTCTGAGAGAACCGTCGTAGGACAGGAGGATATCTTAGATGACGTGTTGGTGATTCGGATCGGCAAGTGGAAAGTTACCGTGATCGAGGTCATGCCTGACGCCGGAAGCTGAGATCTTCCACAAGAACCAATTTTGATTCGAGCTTGTGTGTAAAATCATCTACAGTGTATACTACCTCACTTCTTTCTGTTTGAAGCATATATTGGTATCTGATTTTGAACATGAGTGGTGCTGTTCCTCTATGTGCAAACACTGGAAAAGCTTTGACCGGAAGAACATCATGGAGAAGTTTTCACGATCGAACTCGTCAATCGTTACGTGTGGCTAAATAGAGAGAAGATTACTGGAATCGTGACCAGAAATTATGCGTTTATAATCTATAATGTATGTGAAATGCAATATGTATGGCTCGCGACGAATTGAAGGTGAGCGCTCTATATATGCAATGCGTATGCGCCAATCCCGCTGAAACGAATATCAAAGAACCATTTACTCATGCATGATCTCGCTGGCGAACTTGCTCCTAGCCCTGATGCTGGGGCCGTAGAAGACGAGGACCCAAGGAACGATGGTGAGGAGAGCGGCGAAGCCACCCAGGAAGCTGCCAGCGCCCTGGAAGGTCATGGCCTCGAACATCTGGCGGGTGAAGAGGGGAAAGGCGCCGCCGAGCATGTTGCGGCAGAAGCTCTGGGCGGCGAGGGCGCTGCTCGCATAACGGTGGTAGGTGTCGGCCAGGTAGTTGAACACGGCCAGGTAGATGCTGAAGATGCCCATGGTGGCGCAGCCGATGGCCAGAGCCGGCACGATCCACGGCACCGAGGAGAACGACGTCCAACCGAACCAGAAGCACCCGATCGGCAGCAGCACCGACTGCACGCATGCCAGATAGAGTCGCCCCTCCGGCGTGTCCAGGAGCGCGCGCCTCTTGCCCACCAGGCAGCGGCGCGCCAGCTGCTCGCCATAGATCGAAATCAGCGTGCTCAGAATGGCCGCGATCGATATCGCGGCGAACACCGCCCCCGACTGCTCCGTGTTGAACCCGTGGCTCGTCTCGAACACGAGCGGGATCGCTGCGAAGGTCAAGTACAGCACTGCCCAAGAGAATGAAATCCAGAGGCTGAAGAAGAATACCACAGGTTCGGTGAACAGGAGGTGGAAGGGTCGGTAGAGCGAGACTTTGACCATCTGGCCCAACCCTGCTCGCTCTTCGTCCGACTTGACTTTCCATCGGATCCGTCGTGAGAGTAATGGCTTCTCATCATCCATACCGTCGCTGCTGGGAAAGACGACTCCGTAATATCCCTGTTCTTCAAGCTGTTCGTACCATTTGTTGATAGCCTTCGCTTTCCGGGAAATCAGCACCGACCCACGCGTCTCCTGGAAGAAGACTACTATGAGACCCATCATCACGCCGCAAGTGATGACCTGCAGGTAGAATATCCATCGCCAGGTGGTATGCTGGGCTATGAAGCCACTGACTAGGGGACCCAGACCAGTGCCGAAGAGGGCGGCTCCGGAGAAGAGCGACATGGCAGCGTTTCTGTCACGAGCATGGTAAATGTCACTGACAACACCACCAACCATAGTGCTGAAGGTGCTACCTGCACAGCCTGTGAGGAAACGAGCAACGATCATGCCGCCGTACGTCCGAGTGACAGCGCAACAGAGCTGGAAAATTATGAACAGCAGACCGCTAACAACGAAGACTGGCTGCCGTCCATTGATCTCAGAGAAGGGTGCGAGAAACATCGGCGCCACTGCAAAGCCGCAAGTGAAAGTCGTCACGCCCACCGCGATCGCCACCGACGAGACGCCCCATTCGGCCTGCATCTGCTCGCTGCCAGACGAATACGCACCGGCTGTGTATGCGGTAATGGTAGTTGCCGCACACGACAGCCAGGTGATGGTGCTCTTGCGGGCCTCAGACCAGAGGAAGGGCGACTCGTACTTCTTGAGATTGGGGCATGGCCGTGGCCCTGGCCCATCACCGACACCACCAGATGAGAGCCGTCGTTGGAAGTAGTATGCGGGTTTGGGTAGAACAGTTTCGTAGGTCAGATATTCCCATTCGGTAGGGCTCTGCGCGTTGCATTCTTCCAGATCCACCGCTTGCGAGTCGCCATTGATCTGTTTCTCCTCGTCGTCGGCGCTAGATATCTGTGCTTTCGACACAATCTCCTTATCTTCTGATTCTCTATGAGAGGGCAGTTCAGAACCGGCTTCTTGCGCAGCCATTGGACCGAGCGCGTGCACACGGGCAACGAGCGGGCCTTCGTTCCGCCGAGGTCTCACAGAGGTTGAATTCTTTAGCTAAAGGGAGAGAAATCTTGACAAAAAAAATCAATAATGATGCTACAGACTGATGGTTTTTAGGAATTGAAGAATCGAAAAACAATACTAAGTATCCATTGTAATACCACAAGCAGTGACCACAGTCATTAGGTCGCGAGAATGACTAAAATGTCAACCGATAGGAGGTATGCATACTGTGGACTCCGCTACTTGGGATAGTTTCGAGATCACTGTACTTTACAGGGCGTGGCTTCTCGGCACTAACTCGCGATGGGTAACGAAAGCAAGATAGGTCGAACTCGAAGTGGAATAGGGCAAAGGGTCAGACGTAAGATCCGGACGGTTTTTTTCAGCCCTTTCCATTGTAAAGTTTCCTTCTTTCCTTAATGTTCTGCTGTTTTAGGAAACGCTTGTGGCATGATATGACACATTCTGTCTGTTGAGGGGAAGTTGGAATGCTTGGCCGGCTTGCAGCGGCCGAGCGGCGGATATTGTACAGACTACCTAGAAGACATTACATCTCCTAGTATTGTAGAGCAGCCGTGAATCTTCGGTAACTACTATAGGTACGTCCATTCCATGGCTGATCGGCAATAATCCTGCGGGAATAAAGCGGCTCTGGAGAGAAATCTCTCCAAGATCCCTGTCAACTACTGTACCACTCCAACTCGCTGCAGCTCCACTTTGCCTAGAAAGTTCAGTCATACAACTTTGGTATTGCATTGGGAAACAGATGTATACATCATTCAACAGAAGCTGCAGAGCGGAACTAACATACAAGAAGAAAAAAAAGAAAAACAAAACGCCATTGCTTGCAGTTGCAATATAGGTAGGTCGGTTCAGAGCCAGGTTGGATGCTTTCAAACATAGGAGGTCCGCAAGCAAAAGTCCCAACGCCAGCTACAACAAGCCCTCAAATTGGAACGCCGAGTGATGGAAATCTTGAGCCGCCTTGTCTCATGTCGTCCACGATCAATATACATTGACATAGAGTCCGATGGGGCAAGGGTTGAAGTCCTGGAACCATTGGAGTAAGGTATTGCCCTCGGCAGCCATCGCCAGGGATATCGTCTGCCCGGCCAGACATTTATCTTTCCACACTGTCGTAGCGCTGCCGGGCTTGACACCCTTTGGTTTCTCCCAATTCTCAGGAAGCTGTTTCGCTTTGGTGAGCGAGTCCCAGGTGCTAGATTCTTTGGCTGGCGAGCTCAACTTCCCAAACACAATGGAACCCTCAGCACCGGAGAATTGAAATTCAGATGTCTCCATCTGGCCGTGAGCTGGCCATAAGAAGTCCACTGCACAGTCTTTGCCATTCGCACTGTCAGGGATGTCGAAATTGAAGATTGAGATTCGGCTGTTGGTCACTAGTGGTGTGAGCGTATTCCCTCGTGCTATGCTGGGGTTTTTGCCATCAATCTGCACGATCAGGTGAGGAAACTATATGCAATGTTAGCAGATGAATACACTGGTCCATGGGATACATTGGTAGCATAGCAATGTGGTGGATTAGCATATTGGACACATGCTGGGATGCACTTCACCTCGAAATGTGGAGAAAGGGACCCTGGGCATTTGTTGGCAGGACTCTGTGGTCTCTGTGGTGGACAACTGCCTTGAGTTGCAATCGGACACGATGGATGAGAAGGACGTATTTCAGTTGAATTGGAAATACTTGGTCTGGGCGGCGGCGGTGGTGGTGGGATTGGAGGGGCGCAACCTCTGTGGCATCCATCGGCCAGCAGCGTAATGGGAACACACTTGAGCTGGTCCCTGAGAGGGTGTGCGTAGATGTTCCAACCGCCGTGATCGCCGGTTGGACATGCCCAGAAAGTGTTGTTGCCTCTGAATGTGAGAACGCCGCTACATGTGATCTTGAATCCTGGCTTGGGAGCAGCACCGGCATCACACTGCTACTGCGACGTTGGCGGTGTCAAGATACAACCACGACCGTTCGAGTCAGTGATACCTATCAGCGTTAGCATTAAGGCAGTCCGCTCTCCTGAAAAGATGATTTATGCTGGCATACCACCGTTTGAATCAATGCAGAATTGCCCTTGAGGCAAGTTGTTCTGGCTGATGCGATTCTGTCCGTCTCCAAGCTGCTGGACCTGCTGATTGTCGGATGAGAATGGACCTTGCGGCTCGCCTTTGGCTTGAAGATGAAAGCAACAAGGATCCTGGCCAAATGCAGCGGCATGCGAGCCAACGACTAAGCCCAGAATCGAGAAGGCCAACTTCATGATGGAGGATGAATAACGAATTATGGATGGCTCGTGAAGTATTTCGATGGGATCAATGTAAAACAATGGATTGTATGAAACTGTTGATATTGGATGGCTATGGTGCAATCAATGTTGATTGAAAGGAAGAGAACATGAGAAGAGAGGATTCCAAGTAAACATTCAAATGATATGGACTACCACAGCCTTGCCTTCCTTATTTAGAGCGTCTAGCGGCTTCTTCATGATATCGAGCGTTCTTGCTGCAAGTGGCCCACGCCATGTCATGACGGGTCAGCGTCGCATTGCGAACGCAGGTACACCCATCGAATGAGGATTAGAAGCTGAACCGATGGAAACCTCATTTGGCGCTTTGAAAGAGAACCTCGCACGCAGAAGCGGCTTCCAAGTTTACTGAGGCATGTAGCAGTGTCGTCCTTCCTCACCCGAATGCTCTCTTTACCTGCTTACCTACCTAGGTAGGGATCTTGGCAAGTGATGAAGGATAAAAGGAAACCGTCTTGGGTATCAGACAGCTGCATTGCTACCAGGATGATTCAGAAAGTGCGGTTGAGGCCAGCTGACAACCTACGGTCTGTTTAGAATGACACAGGGTTGTGGGAATGAGCCCTTCTAGTCTTCAAGGTGGACGTGTCTATAATTTTATGGAAGCCAAGGAGCCGTAGACCATCATCGTATACGAAGTAGTAGAGGAGTGGGAAGCGAAGATGCCCTTGCCGTCTGGTCGTGGTCGAGATTATTCAGCCGATGCTAAGCGGCCAATTTGCGATATTCACATGTGAAAAGAGATCATCACGTGATGTCGCGTCAAAGCGCGACATCGAAGCGTCTGCCTGATATCGTATCGTGGATAGTGATCCGAGCAATATAAGGTCTGACTCCTGTCTTTGACCTGCTCCTATGTAATGACACCAGCGTGACCCAGGTCTTCGGTGGCCGATGTGGCTGTTATCCTCTGATGGCCCATGGCTGGGCAATGCCAGACTCTGGCTGCGACCAGGCGAGCGTCATCTCTTCGGCCGAACGACATCCTCCGCAGCTGCAGGGCAAAAGAACCACCACATCAACGAGAAAAGTGTCTCACGCCAGCATTTATTGATTGAGGTGTCTCCTGTGCGTCAAGGAGCTAGCTTGCGCACTTCCATCCGCTCCGAAGTTCAACTAATCGACAATTCGAAAGTCGGTACTACCCTCAATGGCGTTGCTTTCACAAAGACTACCCAAGTCGTTGATCAGATCGGTGCGGATTTCAACATACAGCTTGGAAAGAACGGACCGACTTTCAAACTACAATGGCACGTAGTAACCCTCAGCCTCACGAACCTTCCGAAGGGTACAAAGCAAAAGAACAGTATAATTCAACCGTTACAGGAGAAGTTGGAGCAGGCCGACATTAAGATTCTGACGGAATACGACACCACCTGTACTACACACGTTGTTGCAAAGAAGAGGAACAATCCTGCCGTCCTTCAAGCTCTTAACCAAGCCAATCGTGTCGTAACCTTTGATTTTGCTGATGCGCTATTCCATGCCACCCAGAAAAGAGGGGTTGATGCGAACGAGGACGTTATACCCAGCTTGTTAGAAACAGATTTCGATCGCCACTGGCCTGATGAAAACGACTTCATCGTTCCGGCAGGCGAGGAACCTGTTCCTCGGCCGAAAGAGCTTCTCAAACCAAATCCTGCGCGCATGGAGATCTTCAAAGGCTTCATCTTTTTCTTCTTTTCAGAGAAGCAAATCGACCTCCTTAGACCTGTCATCACGACTGGAGGTGGTAAAGCCTTTCACTGTAAGTTTGAAGCGAATGTTACCGCTTTGTCAGACGTAGTAGACTACATTCGTGATGTTTCTGGATATACCGGTAAATCTATGCAATTTGACCCACAGAGTCAACGCTCCGCTGGGCCGGTCCTCGTTCGATGGGTTGACGAAAGTGCGGAATATCTGGCTTTCGAAAGAGCCATACAATTGGAATTCGATCAACGCTCGATCGAGCAAAATGAGCTATTGGACGTCATCCTCACCTTGGACACGAGTGGTCTGAGACGTGCGCTTGACGAGGAGTTTCGTGGAGCAAGCGATCCGACTTCATCTGATGCATTAGCACCGTCTGTTGAACCGTCTCAGACATTAGTATGTTGCACTCCCAACACCCACGACGAAAACAGCACATGCTTCGGTGGTGTCCCTTTGTGCCATTCTTGAAGTATAACTTTTCAACCTCGATCACCCTGGCTGACAATTCGTAGGCTGCACACAGCAATACAGAAGCATCGAAAGAAGAGACGCAACCCAACGAATCTACCCGACCAAGAGAAAGACGTATTGTCACTCAATCGCGCTTCAAAGGATTTGCAGATATCGACCCAAGTCAATATACGAAGCCAGAACCACATTCACCTGAATCATCGCCAGATGCCAACGATCCCGAGACGAGCTCCAATCAAGTTTCAGGCAAGGAAAATGTCGACGCGGCTGGTGTAGCAAGCTCTGATACAAAGCACGGATCTCTTCTTCGAAAGCGTAAGACCGCTGACGAAGAGGATGTGGAAATGGAGGAAGCTCGTTTAGAAGAGATGCTGGCAGGACCACAGCGTTTCAAGCGTCAGAGAACAGAAGCTGCCGAAAATGGACATACCGAAGACTCTTGCTCGTCATCGGACAGGCAAGCTGCTCATCCGAATAAAAGTCTGACTACAAATTCAAAGCGAAAACCCCCAAGAGAGATTGATTACGATGCTGAAATGCTGAAGCGACGCGAGAAAGCCGATAAAGACAGAGAAGAAGAGGAAGAAAGCATGAGGCAAGCCATGAAAGACATCGATTCATTGAACCTGAAAAATCTTGCAAAGGTTGAGGTTATGGATATGCCTACACGCAGCACACGGCCTAAGCGACATGATGCAGACAGTCGCAACATTGACAACGATCGATGGGATGTGAAATGGAACGGGAGAAGAAACTTCAAGAAGTTCCAGCGGCAAGGAGAGCGGCGCGACAGACCGCGTCTTCAACGAGTCATGATTCCACTCGAAGAAGTGTCTCGTAAGGGTCAAGGTATTAGTGAAGTACATTGGCGTGCCTCAAATAACCAGAGCTTAAGCCGTGGTGGCCAGTCCGCGTCTCATCTGACCCAGAGCAACTCTACCCAACGCAGTGGCGCTAACTCTGCGCATCGAAGCATCGGTAATGATGGTGATGATGATGATGATGATGACGGTGAGGAGGTATTTCATCGCCGACTTCAGATATCCCGGGATGAAGATGCATATGACAATGATATCGCCGGGCTTGTACAAGGTCAAGTTCGTGGATCAGCACGCAGTGGCGGGCATACCAGCATGGAATACGCTGATACGGACCATCCATCAATGCGCTCTGGCCTGAGCCGTGCTTCCGCAATTAAGCGGTCTGCCGGTGAACAAGGTGGTACAGCCAGCAAGAGGATGAAGCAGAGCCGTCTGCCTCCTAGAGAAAGCATACCCCTCGACGATGACGATGATGAAGATGAAATGACCTTCCGACGAAGGAGATAATTATCCGTACAATGAAAATTCCGACAGCACTAACACAACAATGAATGCGATGCTACGTGTGTTGGGGTCTAATCCCAGCCTACACAATACGGCCTGCGCAGAGTGAACACAGACCAATGGGTTTGATGCGCGGGCAGGTGGTGTAGTCTTGCCGCTTACTCCTCTTCTGCCCTGCATGTTTAAACCGTGTCTCTTGCATGATCTGCTGAGATACTTTCCGCCTTTATCTTTCCAAAGTGCTATCCCATACATACAATCAAGAACTCCAACACCCACACACGAAGGTCAGTGGATGGAGTCCGATAGTGCACTCGGGTACAGCGGCCAAGCAACGCTAGACCCACACATCCCACCGCCAAAGCTTAGTTCCACCTCCCCGGTCTGACCCTCAGCGCTTGTTCTGCTTCGCTTATTGGCTGCCTATGCATGTTCCATCTCATCAACTTCATATCACCAGCCTACAGCCAATACCTATCGAAGCACTGCAGGTATGGCCTGGCTGCAGATGGTTGACCAGTGATATACTCGAGGTAGGCCGCGCCTCAAAGGCCATCCATTTCCTACTCTCAAATCCAACTTCTCCTCCTCTAGATATACATTGCGTGCAGTCGTGTCTCTCACTCTCGTTACTCCACCAAGCTGGTCTCTGGGGAGGATTTGTTCCTAATCACGAGTGAACGAAGGTCGCGCAATTAGAATAAGGACGGTTGTGGTCGTGGTTGAAAGAGATTATCCCATCTCGACAAGATGTCTTCCTACTTTCTTACTCTACGCTGGCGCTGGACCAAGGTCATGGTCGGCCTACTCATATTCGAGTTCTTCTGGACAATTGCGATGCTTACACTTGCTGGTGTTGCCGATCCGAACACTTATCGTACCAAGCTGTGGCAGAATGGAGCCGATCACGGTTTCAACAGTAGCCCATCTTTCGTCACATCCTCCCAAGGCAGCGGTCATCCAATTACCACGCCATTGGTATGGAGTACTTTGTAAGTTCATCTTTGAAAGACACAAGATACCAGCAAAAAGATGCGATTTAGAGACACTCAAACACGTGTGATACATTGCCACACATAGATCACCAGGCTAATTGGATCTGGATATTAGTGTCACCAAGTTCAATGTCGTCATCTCGGTGTTATCAATGTTCATACTGCTGGTGAAAGCTGCTATGTTCCTACTGCACGCCTTCGTCCCGATGTTGAGCGTTCTTGTTCACATTGCTCTTGTCGTTCTCTATGCGTACAGTACCCGCATTCAGTCGGCTCCTGACTTGGCTGATCCGAACCACCCGAGCCCTGGCATGCCATGGATGATGAGCAAAGGGTGTAGCTATGCGACGGAGGACAATTTCAGCTACTGCCAACAGGCATCCGCACAATTCGCGGTGACGATCATTGGGATGTAAGTCTGGCTTTTGACATCTGAAACCGCTCGATGCGACAAAATGCAACGACAAAGCTAACAACTTCCAGGGTCCTCTTCGTGGTCTACTTGGTTCCTTCGGTCTACTCTTGCGTTCCCACCCAAGGTGAACGCGATGAGCGCGATGAGAGTATTGAGCTGAAGAGGACAGTATTCGCAAACGCTGGAAAAGAGACCGACGAGGAGAGGGCAGAAAAGTGGGAGAGATCCAGGCAAATGATCCAGAACATGCCAAAGACACCAACCGTCCACTACCAGTTTACCCCAGGTGGTGGTCTCAACCCTATGACGCCTCGTACGACCGCCTTTACAACCCTCACCGGGCAACCTCCAACTGCGAAACAGCCTACGTTCAGTCCAAGAGAGCTGCCACTGAGGGAATACCGAAGCGATGAGCCTCTGAACCGCCATGGATAGCGAAATGGTATTCTGGTAGTACTGCTCGATCCTTGTGGTGTTCACGGAAGCCAATGTTTTGTCGCATCTCTTATATTACTCTTAACTTACGATAATGACGAGATCTCTCGCAATATACCCATCCCTCGAATCAAAGAGATTGTTGCTGAATCATGGAAATGCAAGTATAGCTTCAGAACCTCTGACTTGGTGAATATGTCAATCACTGGACTATTATTGTAGTGGGATGGTAAGAGATCCCTTTTGTTTCTCATCTACGCCTTTCTGGTGACGAAACGAAACAAGAGGGGCCTATCACCAAAGTTCTAAAATATTCGGGTTTGGAGCACTTTCCCTCGCCCGAACATCTATCGATTGACACAAGCCAAAAAGTAATCCCGCACGATGAACCTGTCGATAACGATCATGATACGCCAGTCTGGAAGCACCTCCTGTCTGATACGGCGCTCCTCTTCCTCCAAAGCCCTGCAAGTCTCCGGCCGCCGCCTCTCGAAGATGTCGTCATGCACGAAGGGATTCACCCGCTGCTCACTCTCTTCGAGGAGAGAGTCCCACCAATCAATAGCATACGCCGTCAGGTACATCTTCTCCAGAGCCTTCGCCATGTTGATGAATTGCGCCATCGTACTTGTTTCGCCACCTCCGTCATCGGGGTTTGGAGGCTCTGCTTCGACGGCCTGGACCCAGATGTCCGTGAGATCCATTTGTCCGCTCATAAACCTGTTGTCGGCTACGCCACTGAAGTTCTGCATGATGCTTTGATACTTTTCCATGACGTGTCGGTTGAGCACTGTCGCACATGGATATGACTTGAAGCAGAGTCGGTGGTCCCCAGCCGGCTGCGAGTCCATTATGTTGCTTTAGTTGCAGGCTAACGGTTTATCGCGCATTTGTTATGATTGCTTGCTGGGTAGAATTGCGGACAGAACTAGTTGACGCTGGTCTACAAGCTGTATTCATACAGCTCTGGATGCTGATATTGACGGTGTTGTATTGGCAGAGCAATCCTCTAAAGGTCGCCTATCCGTTGATAGTAACAGGTTTGCAATGGTGCGGCAATTGGTGATAATTCAGTGTTCGTTGGCCCTGGTTAACATGTTATGTAGTGTCTATACCGAGTCAGTGCTCGAAGTCGAATGTTGTCTTTCACTATGTTTGTCGAGTCGCACGTATTGCTTGACAACTGCAAATTGGAAAGAAGTAGAATCGACTGGGGAAGTTACAGACATTGAGGTCCTTGCTGTTATGGCGTAGTTTGTTCACGTTGTCATCATCGCTTTGTATTCCAAGTAAGGAGCGCCATAAGCCTTAGATAATGTTGCCATATCACCTTTTGATGGTGGCTCCGTCATTGATATGGACTCAAAGCAGGAGCAAAACCAATCACGCTTGCTACCTAGGTACTCAGAGCAACAGGTACTCAGAGCAACAGGCATCTGGCGGAGCTTCAGTTTTAACGGAAGGAATCATCATTTTTAGAACGCAGGACCGAAGAGGGTCATTGCCTAACGTTAAAGTAATTTAGAGTTCACTTCTGCCTCTTTTTGGCTCATGAAGGGGACCCCTCCATCAACAGCCAGGTCCGATGACTAAGGATACATATTTCGCATTTGCAACTTCGTAAACTCGACAATCAATTGAAAATGGCGGACCGTGCAAACTCCCCTACTCCTTCAGAGCGCGAGCGCCTGGACAAGGAAGCAAAAGCAAAGGAGATTGAGGAGCAGAGCAAATTACCCTACAAATGGACACAGCAAATCGGCGACCTGGATCTGACCGCAGCCATACCGGCAAACATCAAAGGCAAAGACCTCGATGTTAAGATCACGAGCACGAGCATCAAGGCTGGCATAAAGGGGCAGGATGCCATTATCGAGGTACGCGACCACGAACGTCGGCCACCCTCAACGGGCGTCGAACCCAGACCACTGAGACCAAGTGCAACTTTCTAACAGATCATTCCAGGGTACCTTCCCGCACCGTATCCGCGTCGATGACTCCGCCTGGACGCTAGAGACGATCCCCTCCGGCAAAGAGCTGAATATCCACCTCGACAAGGTGAACAAGGCTGAATGGTGGGAGCATGTCGTCACCTCTGCTCCAAAGATTGACACGGCCAAAATCACGCCTCAGAATAGCAAGCTGAGCGATCTGGACGACCAGACAAGAGGTATGGTCGAAAAGATGATGTACGACCAGCGACAGAAGGAGGCTGGCCTTCCAACGAGCGATGATCAGAAGAAGGAGGATATACTGAAGTGAGTATAGCTACATCGGACAGGTGCTGGGGTGTGGTCGACCGTGCTAATATCGTCGTTGCAGGAAGTTTCAGGCGCAGCATCCAGAAATGGACTTTTCCAACGCGAAGATATCTTGAGCGAGTGCGAGAGACCTGTTGTGGTTGTGAAGCCGGGCGTAGTCTTGCATCAAGCAAAGTCACACTGGCAACCGAGTTGAAAAGGCACGAAGGGCTAGGCAACATAAAATCACACTTCCAGAAGGCAAATTGCAATACAATTGTTCAACCTGATGAACCGACTGCTATGATCCCATTCGTATCTTGCTAAACATTCAATGTCTGGCGCATGTCCACTATCCCAGTGTCGCCTCTGAGCCAATACGCAGTTTTAGGACATCACTCTACCACAGGATTAAAATCGTGTTGTCCGTACCATGCAAATACCAACACACCATGCAACACCAACTAAGAATACCGCCACCAATATGGCTGGATGCGATAGCACGTCTCAAAGCCATGATACATTACGCCAGTCTACACAACGCTAAATGTTACTTACACTGTTATGTATCGAGGCATCGGTCCCTCTTTTCACCAAGGCACCTGGTTTATGTCCTTGAATCCCTCCCCGGCCAACAGTGATTCACATACTGGCTGGCGGGAAGTTCCGCAATCTCGCCGATCTCGCTCATTCAGCGTGGAGAAATTATACTGTTCTATGGCGCAAGCATTGGATTCTGGAACTGATACAAATCAAAAATCAAACATGGCAGCCAGAACATTGAGAATAGGTCAGTAGGTCATACAGGAGCTTCGGTTACTCCTTTGTAGGGCAATATGGCTCTTCCAGTTTCTACCTGAAGCTCATGGCAGTGCATTGAAGCTCTTTCAGGAAGCATGTGACAGCTGAAATACTTACATTCTTTCAACCTAGGCCTCATACCCGGCGACGGTATCGGTCGCGAAGTGATTCCTGCCGGGCGTCGCATCCTCGAAGCACTCCCTGCGTCTCTCGGGTTGAATTTCTCGTTTGTAGATCTTGATGCCGGCTTCGACTGCTTCAAGCGAACAGGCGTTGCACTTCCCGAGAAAACCCTCGAGACCTTGAAGAAGGAATGCGATGGCGCGCTCTTCGGCGCTGTCAGCTCGCCTACAACTCCGACCAAAGGCTACTCGTCGCCTATTGTGGCATTGCGCAAGAAGCTCGACCTCTACGCCAATGTCCGTCCCGTCAAGTCTGTAGCTCCCACCGCCGCTTACCCTGATCCGATAGACCTTGTGATTGTGAGAGAGAACACCCAGGATCTTTATGTCAAGGAAGAGAAGACATATACACTTGAAGATGGAACTATTGTGGCTGAGGCGATCAAGCGCATCGACAGCAAGGCTTCCTCGCGCATTGCTCGTATTGCGGGCGAGATCGCCCTTCAGAGGAAGGCCATTCGCGAAGCTGCAAAGGATGTCTCTGGGAAGCAGACCATGGTGACAATTTCCCATAAGAGTAATGTTCTCTCTCAGACAGACGGTCTATTCAGATCATCGGCGCGCGCTGCACTGGAGGAGAAGAAGTTTGTGGACGGTGGTGTTAAGATCGACGAGCAGATCATCGACAGCATGTTCTACAAGCTGGGCCGCAACCCATCACCATACGACGTGATTGTCGCTCCAAACCTCTACGGCGACCTGCTGTCAGACGATGCTGCTGCTCTAGTCGGTAGTTTGGGTCTCATTCCGTCCGCCAACGTTGGTGATGGTTTCGCTATTGGCGAGCCTTGCCACGGTAGCGCACCTGATATTGAGGGTCAGGGTATCGCCAATCCTATTGCCACCCTGCGATCTGTCGCTCTGATGCTCCAATTCCTTGGCCAAGAGAAGGCTGCTCTGGCTATCGAGAAGGCTGTCGACGCCCAGTTGCTCGAGGCGAGATTGTTGTCGCCAGATATGGGCGGAAACGCTAAGACTGATGAAGTGGTCGAGGATGTTCTCAAGCGCTTGTAGGGCCCAGACAGCGCGACATGTATACCTATCGATAGGGTTCAATCGCCCTTTTGCAAATGCTATGATGGCTTCCGTACCGGGATTGATGATCTAGCACATACAATTGAAAGCCTGAACTTCTTAAAGAAATTGAGCCACTTTTGACATCTCATTCGTTAACACAGCTAGTCAATGCTTATCATGTTGATGCCAAAGGGCACGGAAGTTGATGCATCTCCGTAGAGAACTGGAGGACGTAGTGAACGTACGGACAATTCGTAATGGAATTCTACCAAAATTGGCTCTCCCATGGCATCGCTGTACGGAGTCATATAGAGCAAAGTTATCAAGACAGGACAATGACAGAGCGCTGAGACACCTCGTCGATGTGATGCTTCTCTGGCCAAGTCTGCGGCATCAAGCCGAGCTGTTGTAACAACTTTTTTCGATTAGCTTTCCTCGGTTTGCTCAAAGTCTCGCCGTGAAAAACAAATGAGCATTGTTTACACCAGTAAACGTCTGCGAACTACAAGGCAGAAACCGGCAAGTCAAAAAGTGATGGGCTGCCTGTCATGCTCAAATAACCCGTATTTAGCGTATTGTCGTCGACAAGATCCGATTGATAGACAGACATACATATGAGCATGCATCTTCACAAGCAGTTTCTCGCGTACATATTTCATGAAGTAAACACCAGATTGAAGCTCGCCGAGCGCAGAGATACACACAAATTACAGGAACGCCAGCTCTGATTCTCATCTGGAACAGACATGACTGGCTGGTAATGGAAAGGATTGAATACTTCGGACTCGTCTTCGACGAGTCCCCAACCAATTACCAACCATGCTTTACCTCTATTTTAGCCCTCCCACCATGTTCACACGCAAATTAGCCGATTCCTTCGATACCAAGTATATAGCATCTGTGAAAGTACAAGTATCATACATCGACGGAAGCAGGAGGACAACAGCCGCTCAAGCCTATCTCTTCCCTGCCCTGCGCCTTTCCATGTCCTCCTTCTCACTGACGTGGCGATCGTCTTCATCTTGCACAACCATTTTACCGCCTGTGAGCGTTTCACCAATTCTTCTGAGCCGATCAATGTTGACATCGGCCATTCCGATACCATCGCCACCCACACCCTTTCCGCCATCAGCAGTCTTTACCATCTCAGCCACAGTCTCCGGTCTACCATGGGCCCAAATGCTATGTGTCTGAACATGGTCCATTCCACTACCATATAATGAATCGAGGCTTCTATTCCCGAATGTCGTTGGTTGAGCAGGCGTGCCGAAAGCGGTGTCGATAGCATCTTCAAGTTGGCGAGTGTTGACGATGAAGTGGCGAGCGTTGGTGTAGAGGGTGTGCAAGTTGTCCATCCGTGCGTCGCGCTTGAGTTGTGCGTGGTGGGCAAAGTTGTCACGCTTGACCTTCAACCGCTCGTGGCGAGACGGATCAGGCAGACCTCCATGGTACAGCGCATCAAGGTCAAGGCCATGTGAGGGTGCTGTTAGGCGTTCGTCTTCTCGCTCAGGGGCATGTGCTCGCTCAAAGTTTTCTCTTTGTTTTGTAAGGGAGCGTTGGCTTAGACTTGTATCTGTTCTTGTCTTACGGGCTCGCAAAGCTGTGATACCCTCTCTCAAGTTCTGTCGTCGTCCTTCGGCCAATTTCGCTTTCCATTCCTCTCTGCTACCTTTCGCAAGCTCTTTCTGATGTTTGGGGAGAGGTGTAGCCTTGTCGATCTCAGCTGGATCGGAAAGGTCTTTGCCACGCGACCCGGCGAAGATGTCTCGAGGTACAGGGAGAACGCCCTTCACTGGGGGTCTGTCGGTAATTCCAGCCTGAGGAGGTTCCGGGACGGGTATGAAGCGAGGTGATTCAGGCCCATATGATTTGAGGCTGGGGGTGTTGGTATACGCCCGACATTGCACACATTTCCAGTTCCTTACGGGACCGGAAAAGGCAGTTCGAGGAGGCATTTTCGAAGCAATTGACCATTTACGTTTGAGGCGCGCAATTACAATGGCCATATAATTGATGTATAACTGCGGCGGAGGAACGGAGATGAGTGGCCCGTGCACTCTCGCGTTTTTGGCGCTTCGGAGCGAAATCTTGGCATGAAATTATCTTTGCTTCGTCTCACCTGCGCTGCAAACTTAACCTTGCATAACATTAACACCTCACGCTTTCTACCATGGGTACCGGGAAGAAAGAGGCCACCCGCCGCGTGCGGCAGGGTAAGGACAATGATGGCATGGCAAATGTCAGAACAAAAGGCGAGAACTTCTATCGTTCGGCCAAGCGCGTCAAAACCTTGAACATGTACAAAGATGGCAAAGCCCAACGAAATGCTGCTGGAGACATTACCAAAGCCGCGTCATATCAATCGCAGGATGTACCGACGGCCCGAGTTGAGCCGAACAGGAAGTGGTTCACGAACACCAGGGTCATTTCCCAGGATGCTTTGACCGCTTTCAGAGGAGCAGTAGAGGAGAAGAGCAAAGACCCTTATTCATATCTGCTCAAGCAGAACAAGCTGCCAATGAGTCTGATTACCGATGGCAAGGACAGGAAGGATGGTGTCGTACAACACGCTGCCAAGATCAAGATCGAAAGCGAAGGCTTTGGCGACACATTCGGCCCCAAAGCTCGAAGAAAACGACCAAGACTGGCCGCAAGCTCCCTTGAAGATATTGCAGCTTCGACCGATAGAGACCTGAGCAAGTTCCATGTGAAACAGGCTGAGGCACGCTATCTGAGCGGTCAAGGCGATCAAGGCGATGAAGATATTCCTGAAGATAACCTGGCAAGCCACCCCAGCGACGGCCAATTGACCATATCACAAGAGCCTGTCTTCTCGAAAGGTCAAAGCAAGCGAATTTGGAACGAGCTCTACAAGGTCATTGACTCGTCTGATGTCGTAATACACCTCCTGGACGCTCGTGATCCTCTTGGCACAAGATGTAGAAGTGTTGAGAAATACATTCGGGAGGAAGCACCACACAAACATCTTCTATTCTTGATCAACAAGTGTGATCTTGTACCTACCTCAGTTGCTGTAAGTGCCCCTTCTCCCCAATTCCTCCCTAATTTCTCCCCAATCCAACCACTCCATACCCTCTTCCATCATTCCCAAGTGTTCAAGTCAAGGGTGCATTCCAACTTCCCTCAAAGAAGCTGTCGCAATGATTGATGCTCTGTTACAACCTTGGAAGATCAACATCCGTGCCCGCCTTCTCGGTCCTCTACCGTCTTGGTATGGCCAACTTAGGGTATCGGATATCGGCCTCTTTTGAGTAGCGACCCTCAGCTCTAGCGAAAGCTAGTAATCGTGGAAGGAAGCTTAGTTAGATGGCCATACATGCGCAGCCGTTTCGACGATTCTTGGCATGAATTGAAAGATTTCAAGTGCTAACATGCTTTACAGGCAAGATGGGTTAAACTTCTATCCCGAGAGTATCCAACTTTGGCTTTCCATGCTAGTATGACCAACTCTTTTGGAAAGGGTAGTCTTATTTCTCTCCTGCGACAATTCTCTGCTCTTCACCAGAATCGCAAGCAGATCTCGGTCGGATTCATCGGATATCCAAATACTGGAAAATCCTCAGTTATCAACACTCTGCGGAAGAAGAAGGTCTGCAAAACAGCACCAATCCCTGGTGAGACTAAGGTGTGGCAATACATCACTCTCATGAAGCGAATTTACCTCATCGACTGTCCCGGCATTGTTCCCCCTCAAGTAGGAGACACCGCTGAGGAATTATTGTTACGAGGTGTCGTAAGAGTAGAAAATGTTCACAATCCTGCTCAGTATGTTCCGGCTGTGTTGGCTCGATGCCAGAAGAAGCATTTGGAGCGCACTTACGAGCTCAAAGGATGGGGAGCAACTAATGACGGTCTGGATGAGGATGGCCAGAAGGAGAATATGATCGGAAACCCCACCACCGACAAAGAGAAGCTACAGGAAGCCACAAAGTTTTTGGAAGCATTGGCCAGGAAAGGTGGTCGACTGCTTAAAGGAGGCGAAGCCGATCTTGATGGAGTGGCAAAAATGGTCATCAACGACTTTTTGAGAGGAAAGATTCCCTGGTTCACACCACCCCCGCCCAAAACAGCGGACGAACAGGACGATGGCGAAAAGGGCCGTGATGAGAAGCTTGGGCTTGTCGGAAAGCGCAAAAGAGAGGAAGCAGCCGAGGACGAGGAAGCAGTCGATGAAAAAGCTGACAGTAACAACCTTAGCGACGAAGAAGTTGTTGTGAGTGACGATGAAGAAAGTGATGATGAGTTCCAAGGGTTCGATAATGAAAACGGAGAGGATGATGGCGGCGTTAGAGTTACGCCAGACGACTCATGATTGGACATTTCTAGTACAAAAGCAACGCATGGCACATAGAAGCCTCGAGCATCCGACGGTGTTTTTGCGCATGCGCTAGACTCGGCAGGTGGATACTTTCAATTTAATGATACCCCCATAAGGCTGGCGGAATGTTGTGACCGCTGAGCTTCCGAAAGATGTCTCGACGTATTCTTCTTTGTCTTGTTGTTTATGATGTCTCAGATGTGCTTCAGGAGCAGCCTATTGATCCCAGCTCCGGCAAACTGAGAGGGGAGATTGAGGCTTGGTTTGTTTCGGAACAAACGTCTACAGCTTCGGAAATTGGTGACCAATAATACACATCAAATGTGGTGGCACAATTTCTTGAGTACCAACGTTCTAGTGGTCTTCGGTGCAAACCTTGGAGATTCAGTGACACAGCCAGCAGAACACCATCTTCTGAAGCATTGTTTCATCACGCCCGTATGCCGTCAGTTGCTCTTGAAACCTTTGTGAGACCTTTTGACGACATGGAGGGTTTCCGATCCCGCATCTGCTACGATTGACAAAACCTGGGAGCTGGTGGAAGTTGGCAACAATCAAATTATTGTTTGCTGTACCAATTCAGGTAAAATTCAAGTTTTAAATCGGAAATCATAATACAAATCTCGTGACCGCTAATCAACATCCTCATTTGGAGACAACTACTTCATTTTCTTGAGGACCTCAACTCCAGCGGCGAGCACCTCTGGATCACGTGTGGCTCTCAATGCATTCGTGATGACTTCGATTCCGTTCTCAGCTTTCAAAGCTTCTCGACCTCTCTGTCCCAGCTCACCGGGCGCTGAGACGACATTGTCGGCGCAAACGAACCCCCTGTGACGCATTTCGTCGGCATCATCGCTACACATACCCAGGAGAAGCTTCGCCCCCCTGTCCTTGTCTAGGACAGCAGATACAGCGGCATCCCACTCTGTGAGCATGGCCAGGGCTCCGCCCGCCGCACGACGCGCAGGTAGGTCTTGGACGTCAGTCAAAGCGAGTAAAACTTGCATCCGCCTCTTGGCATCTTTGGAGCCGTCGGCAAATTTGGCCACGCATGTTGGTGCGGCCATGAGATTACAGACAAGCTCGATATCAGCTCGTTGGACCAACGCATTTGAAGCTAGCAAGAGGTCCTCAATTCGGGTCCAGGCCGAACGAATGATAAGTTCCCGGATGCTGTTGTCCTCCATGGAGGCCAAGTTTGTTAGCGCTAACAATGCCTCAAATGTAGGCAGGAGGTCTCTCGTGTCGCTCTCACTCTCAATGGTCAGTAAAGGTGTCAGTGCGCTGACCGCAGAGGAGGCTGGCATGCCGCTAGAGAAGACATGGGCCGGGTTGACAGATATGAGGAGACGGGCGAGGGCGTGTGAAGCGTCACGTTCAACTGCTGAAGCTTCGTTGCCGTATTTCTCATTCTTGGCCATGCGATCCTTGACTTGAAGGAGCAATCTGATTGCGCTTTGTTGCGTCATCTTAGGGCGATGCTTTTGATCTTTGGCTATCGCCAGTAATATTTGGGCGATTATCGTAATGCTCGCTGGCGAGGGATTCTTTTTCCAAGCGTTCACGAGAGCTGGAATGACGTTCGCATCAAGCAGCGCCTTACAACGCGTAGTGACGTATGAGTCCTCATCTAACGGATTTGTCTCTTCTGGTTTCCTTGATGCAGCGTATGCTTTCAATTGGGACATTTTCTTCTGTTCTTCAGTCGTCGACGGTTTGTACCTGGTGAGGTTTAATAAAACGGACAGACCCCCGAAGGTAGTGGACGGCTGATCAGTGAGAGATTCAATCAGAGTTTTGACAAGCTTGGGGTTCTTAATGATCTCTTCCTTGACTTTGGGTTGTAATGAAGTAAAAGCCAGACCCTCGACCGCCTGATACCGTTCATCACCGCCATCAATCACGAGCTGTGAGAGTTTGTTCACTACATCATCTTCATCCGAATCGGTGCGTACTTTTGCGAGGACTAAGGCCGCGAGAGCCTTATGAGTTCCTTGGCGGTCTTCAATGAGGTCTTTCAGCCACGATAGACAATACTTGCCAATGGCCTCCCTGCATGACTTGTCGATACAAGCAGCACTTAGTAGCTCGAGAGCAGCATACTCGAGACGTTGGCTCTTGCTAAACGATGTTAGATACATGTGAAGATTCAAAAGAAAAGAAAAGAGGGAGTGGCTTACAGTCTACCCTCAGATACAGCAGTCGAATTTCTCTCTAGATTTGGAACAAGCTGTTGGACAAAACCTTCGGTCATGAAAAGCTTGGCCATAGATGCCGGTACTACTGGAAATACGGCCGCGGCAACAGAGAACGCCAAAACCAAATCTTCGCTGGTCTGTTTTGAGACTGCGTTCGTAACAAAAGCCGTGAGATAACCTTCGCCGGTTTCGCCCATGACCTCGAGCAATTTCGAAGTGGCAATGATTGACTGACTGCGTAGGCTAGCAGGGAAACGGATGTCGAGACAGCCCAATATGACTTCAAAGACATCCACGTCAATTGCCTGTTTGACATTGTCAGGAAAGGTCGCCAATTGGCGGCCAATCGCCCTCATTGCTCGCTCAGGCTTATCGATGCCAGCTTCTATCAATTTTGCAATCGACAGTTGGAAAACATCGATCTGTGCCTTCCGCTGCTGCTGGGGAGTTGTCCAGGCTTTCTCGTCAAGCGAGATACCAGCAAAAGCAACAAAAGTATCGTCACCTCGAGAGAAGAATCGATCAAACAGGAATACTATACTCTCAGAGAATTGAAGTGCCAGGTGTTTCCGAACTTCGTCATTACGTGTGATAATCATGCCAGCCAACGGATCGCATAATTGCAGGCCATCTTTGGCATTGAGTAAGAAATTCACCTCCTCGACAGCCAGCCGACCAGGGAGAGCCGATTGCTTGAGAGCGTTCAGAGCTCGGTCTCCATCCTCCAGCTGCTCTGACCGTACATATTGTCTGATCAGCTCTATTACATGCTCAGCACCATTGCTTGAGAGCTTCTCAATGGCGGTCCTGACTTCTTCATTGTCAGGATCGATAAATGCGGCTTCTTTGAGAGCTTCCGCAGCCTTCTGCACTTCATCCTTCCGACTGTATTCGGCTGACTTGAGCAGCAAATCCTTGACTCGCTCTTGTGAGGTCGTCATTGTGCTTGTCCATGTCGTGGCCGAAAGCAATCCTCGATGTGCCAGCGTGATCAACAAGTTTAGCATTGTAGATCGGTATGCGAGTCCCGCGGACCACATGTGGGGCGGCCCGTCCCACTGAGGCCGAAGTCGCGTGGGCGGGCGCTGTAGATGTCATCGCGTTCGCCCTCCGTTTAGAAGATGCCGAGACCGCATACTGAAACTGAATCACTCCTTCAGACTCCTCTACTATTGAATTTATCGTCATTAGCTCCTTGTCCAGCAGCTTTTCATTCACCAGCATGTCAGCCTCATGAAGGATCTTCATATTTATCAACAGCGCCATCAGCAAACCATCGATCTGCGTAATGTCTAGTCGCCCAGGCAGCCGTCGCAGCAACAATAATAACGACGAGAATGGAATCGATAAATTAGATTACCACCCAGGGGGTAGACCACTTCTCCATCACGATGATACTAGCGCGGAAACCTCAAGTCAGCAAACAAGCTACGCTGGTAGTTTCTTCGAGCATGTCGCAGAGGGCGTAGCAGATCAAGACAGAGAAAAGCTGAAGAGAGAGATCATACGATATGGGAGCTTCGCGTGGGCCATAATCAACTGCCTATGTGCCGGCTCAATAACGGCATACTCTTTGTATGCGCCTTTATTCCAGCAGCATTTGCACTACAGTCAGTTGCAAGTCAATGGTGTATCGATTACTGCTGAGCTAGCTATGTATCTTCCAGTACCCATCTGGGGATATCTTTGCGATCGCTTTGGGCCAGGGCCACCCTCTTTGATTTCTGGTGGGTGTTTCGGATTGGGATATCTACTCGCCGCATTCGCCTACAAGAGTGGCCCCCCACCGAGTGCTGGAGGAAATGGCTGGTCGTACGCGGTCATGATTTTTGCCTTCATTGGGATTGGCAATGGAACCAGCATGATGTACCTTTCCGCTGTCACGACTTGCGCCAAAAACTTTGGAAGAGGAAAATACAAGGGTATTGCACTGGCTTTACCAATCGCGAGCTTCGGGCTGAGTGGCATGTGGCAATCGCAGATTGGCGCTCGCTTCTTGTACGAAACGAATCCAGATGGGAGTAAAGGCGATGTGGATGTGCATCGATACTTTCTGTTCCTGGGTATTCTGCTTTTGGTGGTTGGCGTAATCGGCACATTCGTCTTGAAGATCGTAGATGAGAGCGATATGATCGACGAAGCGGTCGAGAATCTCGAGCAGAGCGGATTTCTTGAAGAAAGTGAATTCTTTCAACGTCACCCTCGCGCCATCAACGGATATGGTACCCTATCCACTGCGAGTCAGGAGGATGAGGATGATGATGATGTTGACTTTGACTACAGCGCCCTTAGCTCGTCTCAGATCCAGACGCGTCAAAAGCTGGAAGAAGAGCGACGAGAACGGCTTCGGGAGGAGCAACGTAAGAAGACATGGCTCCTCAACGCTGAAACACACCGCTTCCTCGGCGACAAGACCATGTGGTTACTTGCCTTCGGCTTCTTTCTGGTCACTGGGCCTGGTGAGGCATTCATCAACAACCTCGGCACTGTCATAGGCACGCTGTCGCCCGCCCCGCAACCTGCAGGCACCACTGCCGCAACCCACGTCTCCATCGTCGCATTGACTTCAACTGTCGCACGTATCTTGACAGGTACACTGACCGACATCCTGGCACCAGCGGCTCCTGCACACCAATATCAACAGCAACTAAACCGCCACCGGAATGGAAGGCAAGACGACGAATCCTCCACGTCGCTGCTCGGCGAGCCAACACAGCAGGCGAGCAGCGGCAGACGGCGACTGGAAGTGTCGCGGGTGACTTTCCTGATCGGCTTCTCGATCCTGTGTTCGGTGGGGCAGGTGGTGCTGGCGTCTGGAGCGATCCAAGGTCACGATGGGCTTTTCTGGCTGGTGTCGGCGACGGTGGGCAGCGGGTACGGCGCGGCGTTCTCGCTGACGCCCATCATCATCAGCGTCGTTTGGGGCGTGGAGAATTTCGGCACTAACTGGGGTATTGTCGCCACCGCGCCTGCCGCCGGCGCCACCGTCTTCGGCCTGTTGTACTCTGGCGTCTACCAGTGGGCAGCAGGACTCGGCGGCCGTGACACTGAAACGGTGCTGCTCACCATCGTCGGTGCTGGCGGCGTCGATGATGCCGCTGACGACCTCCTCTGCCACGGCATCCTCTGCTACGCCCCGACCTTCTGGGCTATGGCCATCAGCGTCTGGATCGCCTGCGCGCTGTGGTTCTGGGCCTGGAGGGGCCCGAATGGGTGGAGGCGTCAAGGTATTGCTGTTTGAATGCGATTTCTTTTGCCGTTGCTCTAGTACTTGTTAGTTTGTATGATACAGAAACAATTAAATGCGCCTTTTCACATTGGCTTTCAAGTTTGTGATAATTGGAACACTTCCAACCCATTTCAATATTTCATCTTGATCTCATATCACACCTATCTTGCTTGGCATTGGTCAACTAGAAGGACGTCTTGTTATTTCGAGAGCCAGACTAAAGGACAATGTTAGGGATCAGATGTCAATGGACGTGGGTCGAACGAGTATCATCGTATTACCAATTGCTATATCGACGGCATCAAGAGAACTAGACAGGTCCAAAGTGGAAGCAACAGCAAAAGCACAAGCCCCGCTATGTGCATGTGAGTCTAAGGCTATTTGAAAGTCGAGAACTATAGAAGGGGAGTGTGTAAAGGCGGCAGGTTCTTCTGAAAGGTCAGGACAGGAAGTTGAACACCAAGCTGTGTTTCAAGGTAGACGCCACGACCTGTTGGCCCCCCAACGCCGTTGCTGAAACGCTACACAGTCTGTAGAAGAAGAAAAGAAATAGAGAAGAAAAAAAAATAGCAACCCCCACTCAGTGTGATACACCGGGCAGATCAAGAGTGAGTCCGTCAATTGCTGATGCCATTCGTGCAATCTTCTCCCTGTACCTCTCGCAATGTTCATGGGCATCGTCCTAGTGCGGTATTCTGATCGGTGCTGAGGTTGAATTCAAACACTCACTTCACCAGGATCGTCCATGAGCGCGCTGTCGGTCCATCCCGTGTGCGTCACGCCGGTGCTGAAACCGCGTTGGTCGATCGCCATGCCGTCGCCCTCGCCTCTCTCGACGTGCCTCTCGCGGTATAGATCTTCCCATATACGTTGGAAGTACATCCTGAGAGTGCGCAATCCTCTGAGATATCCACGGTCGATATCGTTGGGGTGGAAAGGCGGGCAGGGCTTGCTCAAGACGACATCAGCATCCTCGGCTGTGACGCAATTGGCGAAGTCGACGATCTTGAGCTTTATTTGGCCGAGCGGCTTGTCGTCTTTGCCGTTGCTGACACCTGACGAGTCATGTTGGCGAAGCCTGCCACTTTCGTCGGCATCGCCTCGGTCGTAAATCATCAATAAGCTGGAGGCGTAGAGACGGTATCCAGGCAGCTCTCGGATGATCCTGTCGAGAGCTACGATCTTCTCAAGCACGATAGGGATGTGTTTGAGGGCTTGCGCGTGCCCAATGCCATCGAAGAAGAAACGCGTCAACGCGTCCCTGAACTCAGCACCAGCTTTGAGATCACGGCCGAAGTACTTGTCTTCGAAGGTGTAGGATTGCTGTTTCACGTTGTAAACTTGCATTCCGCATACACGAACTCCAAGCTCACGGGACGTTGTAGTCTTGCACTTGCGTCTCTGGGATGTTTGTTTCTTCTCGTTGGCTTCTACACCATACTGCCTGGTACCCATTTTCAGATCAAGCACACAAGGTCGCTGCATCCCAGCGGTTAGGTCTTCAAGCAGCAAGAAGTGCTCGACACGCTCATCTTGTTGCACTAGAGAAGCTTCTGGGTTCCGAGGCTCCACAATACCAAAGTCGATGGCAGGCTCCAAAGTCGGCGGTAGCTGTGGCGTGTTCTCTTGGCTTTGTTCGTGATCTTTATCGCCATCTTGCAACGACTGGTGCTCAACAGAGTTTTCAGACTGCGATAAGGGGGATGATTTGGGCATCTGCATTGGAGGCATGGCATGTTTGAAGTCGTCCATAGCGAAAACATCATCTTCGCCATCACCGTCAAAGTCTTCATCCTCATGATACTCCAGATCACCACGTGAGCCGGACACGTCAGTGGGTTTCCGCACGAGTCCACTTCCGGAATGGCGTCTTCGATGCTGACGACTGCCAGTCTCGTAAAAGACAGAGTCGACCTCTTTTTGATCGGCACTCCTACTGAAAGCGCCGGCATCGTTTGTGAGATGCTCCACCCCAAGTGCGTCTTGTTTGTCGTTCTCGATCTTGGTCAATGTCAAAGCGTTTTTGATAGCAAGCTTTCGTGTCTCTGGAGTAAAGGTTGCAAGGTTCTTTTGCAGATTATCCACCTCGTTCCCATTCCTCTGTGACTTATCGCCCACCTTGTCGCCAAGGCTGTTCGACAGACCATGTATAGCTCGAGAACGGTGTGCGCGATCTCTATGAGAATGCCGGTGAATTGGTGGAGGGCCGAAGACCTCCCGTAGTACACGCTTTTGCAAATCTCGATTGACGGTGGTGAAACCCCAGCTGGAATGTGTGACTGGAGGTGGACGCTCGCTGCCATCACCAGACCCATCAAACCGACCTTGGCTGACAGGGCTCTGAAACGGCGAAGACTTGGTACGCCTGAAATCAGGTGTCAGCGAGCGGGAAGGAACACGAAACAAGTTATCGGGAATGATATGTCTGTTGTTCTCGAAGATGACCTGTGGTATTGAGCTAGAGACAGCAGCTGAATGACTGAAGACGCGCTGATGAGACTTGTCTAGAGCGCTTCCTTCTTGTTGGCTGATACCTTGGCCATGTCCCAGGGTGTCTGCAGCGTTACCACCAGCCTGGGCATCTGGCATACCTTGAACGATCGTAGGCCGTCGCTTTTTATTTTCCTTGCGGTAAGTCACATTGAGAACACCAATATATCTGCAAAGTCATGTTAGCCACTATGTTGTGAGACATCCGGTCTGTCAAGGGCATTTAACTATCTACGTACCTGGGCATGAAACCTAGAAGTTCAGGATGATGCCTCTCAACGGTCTCATAGAAGATGTTCTCTTTGCTATTCAACTGCTTACAGACTGCTCGTCTAGAGAAGCGATATACGGTGGTGTGACCACCTACTTGGTGTTTGTAGGGTTTCAACTCAACAGCCCCAAGCGGCTCTGGTGGTTGATGAGAATACTTGCGTTTCACATCGAGACCTGATGCCAGAGTTGGGGTTGTTGACTCATCTTCGCCGATATCAGATTGGGCAGACTCGTAATCTCCTGCTGTCGAGTACCCAGATTCGTAGTCTGAGTCTGGGATGATGCGGTCACGATCTGGAGCTGGTATAGGAGCTGGCTGCTGTTGTTTCTCTTTGCTTTGTTGTGCGTTTGATAGGGCAATGTCACCATGCATCCAGTCGCTAGCATCTTGCGATCTGAGTGCAATCTCAACATCTGCGTCTGGCTTGGAGCTGCTTTGCTGTTCTGTCTTTGAAGTGGCCTTTTTTTCCTTGGGTTGCTCCACGACAGTCCCAATGGCAGGGGATTCGGGAAGATCAAGGCCGAGGTGAGGAATGTAGGTTGCAGAAGAGATATGTTCGTGGTCGGATTCTTCTTCTTCCTCTGGCACAGCAGCTTCCTTCAATTGAGAGATTCGTGAACGACTTGGCGTTTTCTGCTCCAATGGCTGCTTTGGGAACGACGGCACGTTACGTGACTTGTGACGAGGTGCGATCTGGTGGTGATTGCGGATCTCCTCGAGAAGCCCTAAGGGAAGATTGTGCCCTGTGCGTTCCGTCCGGCTAGCAGCCTGCTGATTATTTCCATCGTCACAGATGTCTTGATCAGGTTCAGGCCTGGTGGGGAGTAGCCGAGGAGTGCTCTGCATGCTAGCAGTGTCATCAAGTGCAGAGTCGTTGCGGCCATGTTCCGCATGCTTTACGATATCCTTCTCAACCGGTTTGCGATCCCCTGTTTCATTACTACGGAAAAGTCCCATGTAATGTGAGGCTTTCCTGCTCCTAACATTTGTTGGAGCAGGCTCAGGCTGGGGTAGCTTTGCATCGATCACTTTGTCCACCCCAGGTTCGTGCCTGCTCTGACGCCGCTGAGACTGTGCAATGGTCATGCCATTGATCTTTGCGTTTCCCTGTCGCCAGGAACGGTAGGATTCCCTCTCAACACTGTCAGTGATATCCCTCCCGTGTAGCTGTGGCATGGAGGGTTTCTGTGGGGTTGATAGATCAGGCTTCTCGGTCGTGCTCAGAGAGCGCTCGTCTGCTAGAGCAGCTAGAGTGTCGATGCCAGTGCTTTCGAAGTCGTTGATGTCGTATAACGAACGCCGATATTGACGGGAAGGGAGGTTGGAGTGATGGGGACGAGGTTTGATAGGTGCCTTGGCGAATGGCAGACTGGAAGAAGCTGGAGGGAGACGGTGGTATTGCGGCAAGGGGGTGTCCGCAGAGCGCAACATGGTCGATGTGGAAGACATATCGGCGAAGTTGTGGGAGTGGAAGTCGTTGCTTGCAGCAGGGTCTCTCACAGTAGAAGCTGCAGGAGCTGTGGAAACGGTATTTGGGCTGGGGATATAGTGCGTAGCAAAGATACTGTCCCTTTCGGAGAGCTGTGGCCTGCCGGCATCCTGGAGTGACAGGTCAGAGGTAGAGCGCACGACCGGCACTGGAATGTTGCGTGTGCGTTTGTTCTGATGTTGGTGGTGTAGCGTAACGTCACTCTGTGTCACCTTGCCAGTGCCATTTGCTTCCACGGTATGGGAAGCAGGTGGGCGTGAAAGAAAGCCGGGTTGACGGCCATTCGAGAGATGGCTTTGATGTCCATCAGATGGGGGAAAGGAGAGAGGGTGGTCTTGAGAAAGGTCTGGGATCGAGTTGGGCGTGATGGAGGACGAGGATCTCACTCGCCCGGGCGTAGAATCCCCAGACACCGCAGGCTCAGGTCCCATGAGGCCGGCATCTGTGCAGCGCAGACCGGCGCACCTATCAGAGTTGTCGATACAGACGGCAGTGTCGAACAACGCATTCGATAGGGTTGTCGCTCTAGCGTAAGCGGTCTGGGGTGGGAGAGACGGGATTCGATGCTATGGGATGGGCTCTTTGAGCCGTGATCGAGTCGATCGGGTACAGCCAGGTCGAGACGAGGCGAGGCGAGACGGAGGGATCGGGTGGGTGAGACCAAGGTCGAGGAGGAGGCGTGGTGAGCGCACGTTGCGGACGCAGCGAATCGTATGGGCGGGATATGCAAGGCAGTGCAATGCGATGCAGAGCCAAGCAGCGCAGCGCAGAGCCGACGGTGGTGGTGGTGGTGGTGGTGGTGGTGGTGGTGTTGGTGGTTGATGGAGGATGTAGTGAGGGCGAGGGCGAGGGTGAGCGCAGGCGCAGGCGCAGGAAGAGGTGTAGGCGTGGCAGCAGATCGCAACGAGACTGGCTGGCTGGTGGCGGAGAGAGAGGAGAGAGAAGTGAGCGAGAGAGAATTAACGTATGCACGTACGTATGGTAAAGGTAGGTGAGTTTTTGGTTATGTGTTTGCCGCACAGGGAAGGAGGCGCTGCTGTGACATAATGATCACTGCCAAGCCTGGCGACTCTGTTCTTTGATTGCATTACTTAGATAGGTAGGATTGTATTATTGCATTGTTATCGTGCTCTGCTTTCCAACGTCGTTACGCTACATTGCCGCTCCTGGTAATTGATACATCGCTTTCTATTTCGATCGATCCTTAGACCGGTGGTGTGGTGCGGTGCCCTACTTCCAGGTCATTAGATACAGGTAGTTAACTCCCTACCTACTTGTTGTTAATACCTGTCTTCATCCTCCGGCCTCCGTCGTTGACATTCTATCTATCTACTTATCATCCTTGGAAATCAATCGAAGGCGAGTGCGGTCATGCATCTGTCCAATAGCTCGTCTGTCACCGCGCTTCTTATCTATCGATGCTCTTTATTTTATCTTAGTGCCAGCCAGTAAACGTCAGCCGGCGTTTTTAAGGTGATAGTGTAGATCGCCCTACACCTGCATTAGGAAGCGTTGATCTCTTTATACCTACGTATGCCGTATCACCGGCACCGTACTGGGTATCCGTAATACCTACCCATTGGCGTCTTGCAGGTCGTAGGGCAGAGATCCGGCACTTCTCCCTTTTCTGCCGAGGAGCATGTAAGGTAAAGTAAAGTAAAGTAAAGTAAAGTAGGCACTGTACTGTATCTCCACAGTACATCCTTCATACATATATTGACGTCGACCCTTCTGCTCTGTTCCAAGTTACTGCAAACATCAATCTCACCACTACACCGACTGCAATGACCACCCCCGCTATCTCTAATCGAACCGAGTTGTTGAAGGCGTAGGATCCTCTAGTCATGCCGTGTATCCTACCTCCGTAGCTGACCGGCAGTCGTACTGTTGCGAGAACACCCTTACCTACCTACTTTTTCGGCCAATCGATTCCGAACGTGAACACCATGATCTACGTCTGGTCCCTTACATTCATATTACCACTCGTATTACATCCCCGTAGGTCTTGGGTGGATGTTGTTACTACTTGTCATCATGCCAGAGCGTTCAATCCTATGAAAAGCCTGATGCGGTAATGTCATGATTCAACAGCTGCCTATTCATCGATTTTCATTGTCAGACACGATACCATTGCTACAAGGAGATGAACCCTCGCGATCATGTTGTTTCTCGTCTCACGCTATACATGCTGTGTCTATGTGCGCTGCCGGTTGCCACCAATATGCCGAGGTTTGCCTTAGGGAGTTGAGCTGGAGGTGGAGGCAAACTGATTGCCTCGACTCAAGGGTTAGGGTTGATAGCATCAAGGCACCAAGGCATCAACAGAGTCCTACAATCCTCTCGTCCGCAACAAGACGAGACGAGACAACACACGATATCAACTCACATCTACGCGAAATACCCAACCACCTACCTGAGATCCACCCGTCTTATTTCTCTACAGATAATAGCACAAAACCAAAGCACAACGATCTCGTAGAAGCGATGAGCGAGGGGATCAAGTGCGGATGCTTACGAGAGACAGCGCATGAATGGGGATGAGATAGTACATCTTGGCGTTTGCATCGCCCCTTTGGACGTAGATGCGATGGCTTCTGTAAGGAAACCTTCCGCTACCATCCGTAGTCCATACCACGAAACCATACACTTCCACACGCAGCCTCATTCAATCCTCACAGAGTCACGCCAGCACTTTTCGAGTTGAGCAGCAATAGCGCAAGTGCTCGAGTCTGTGCCGACCACTCGGACGCCTTGATTACCCACGGTGTGGTTTTGGGGCTGCAACATCCACCCACGATGCCGACACCGACTATAGTCCGCATATTGCGGCCGAGGGTGAGCGAGGCCTCATCTACGCGTCTGTGACGGTGAAGAAAATCACGAAGCTAATGCTGCGCTAAAAGTCAATCTTCCGCTTCATCTCCATACGCAGTGCGGCGGAATGGATCTCCATGACACTGCTGGTGAACAAAGTCACTGGGCTATACGGCATCCTAGCCCTCTTCACCGGCTACCCGCTCAATCCTCTCCAACTGTCACACTACCTCTACTCGCTGCTCGTGCTCGGGCTCGCCGCCTACCTGATCCCAGCAATCCGACGGAATGACCAACCGCTGCGCGTTCTCTCTCTGGCATGGCTCTACTCCCTCGATACCCTCATCAACACCGTCTACACCGGCCTGTTCGGCGCGAGCTGGTTCCTGATCCTGGCTCAGCACCTACACGGCAACGAGAATGCACCACAGGCCGGTGGCAGTGCGCTGTCCGGTCCAGGCGCCGGCACCATGAACGACACAGCCGGCTTCACCGACCCGGAACATGATGTGTCGAAAGTGGAGGTCATTGCTGCTCCTGCCGCCGGCGTGTTATCGGGACAGGATGCGGTGGCTTACGGTTCGCATGACGGTTCCCTTAGCACCGCCGTGTTCGAGTCTGGAAGCATAGCATCTATCACAGTGCTGTGCAGTCTGTGGCTGGTGAGAGTCTACATGTGCCTGATCATGCTATCATACGCTCGCATGGCAGTGAGGGCGTACATCGCGCGCACTACCAACGGTTATGCGCAATCCGACGAGCCTGGTCTTGCCGAGAACCCTTTCCGTCCCGGTCGGGAGGAAGGTCATGGATGGCAAGGGAAGTTAGGAAGAGCATTGATGAAGTTCCCCACCAAGCGCTACTGGTTGGGAAGGGACGAGGGTGAGGAGGAGTGGATCCGCAACACCCAAGGTCGATTCGGGAACAAGTTGAGAATCAAAGTGCCTGCTCCTGGTGTTGGTGAGCGCGAGAGAAGAGCGAGGAGGGGCACAGGCCCGCCACTGAAATCCGAAGAGTGAAAGCGGTAACGGGTCGACTTGGTGGAAATCACTTGTACAGGCGAGGAATGAATTGAGATTTGGATAAGTAAGCTGACAAGCTGTAGACATGGCTATACGGCGGAACAACATATGGCGTTTTCGAGCGTAGGCATCATTAGGCAATGCACAGACGGCCTCAACCATTGATGGACAGATAATCGTATGAGCGATAATAATAACAACCCTTTCAGCCAAGCTGGCCTGGTGCTCGACCGATAGGGAAACTAGCACCTGGGATATGATGCCACTCCGGATATGTAGATATGACATTCAAGACAGGCTATCAGATTCGAAGCAACATGGAGAACAAAAAAAAAAAAATAAGAATATTGATTGATTCTTCACATCATGTTTTTTCGACTTCCCGTGCGGATACATGCTCGATCGAGTCACTGTCGGCCTCAACCTTCTCATTCCTTTCTTGCCTCATTTGCAGAAGCAGACAAGCCAGGGTGACGAGGAGAAGGAAACCACCCATAGCCATCATGGCGATGCTACCCTCGGTCCAATCCGGCGCCTGGGTGGTGTTGTAGAAGATGATGCTCCAGAACATATAGACGGCCACGGAGAACATGTTCATGGAGCCGATGACCACCGCCCTCTTGGCGTCGTCGCTTCTGGTGAGGTCGTTGGCCCAGGCGAACATCACGGTCTGGCCTGCAAACTGACAGCCGTTGAGGATCAAGGCGACAAACCTAGCAGCGCGCGAAGGGGAGGCGAGGAAGAGAGCGCCAGAGATGATGGCGGTGAAGGACAGGAAGACGCCTACGTGCCATCGGCGGCCGATGCTGGAGTCCGAATACCAACCCAGCAGCAGCGTGGCGACGATGCCCATGCCGCTGACAGAGGTGGGAATGTAGTTGACTTGCTCAACAGAGTAGTCGCCCGTTGCGGTCAGCCACAGCTGCATGATCGCGTTGGACGAGTACATCTCCGTGTTGGAAGCGGCGATCCACAGCAGAACAAACGCCCACCAGTGCCAGGACAGCAGCGCGCGGCGCACCAGGCCAACGCCCAGCTCGCCACGCTGGCGCTCGACCGGTGGCAGGCGATCCACGGCCAGGTCGCGTTCGCATGCAGTGAGATATCGGGCCCGCGTGGAGGCGGGCGTGTCCGGGAAGAAGAGGAAGCCCCAGAGGCAGACGGGCAGGGTGATGAGGAAGTCAACGACGAAAAGCCAGCGCCACCCAGCCAGGCCGGCGCTGCCATCCAGGTTGCGGTAGATGGCGCCCTGCATGATACCGCTGAACATCGTGCCGGCCAGGCCGGAGCTGGTGAAGATGGCGGTGCGCTTGCCGATCTCCTCTGGCAGGTACCACGCGCCCAGGATCCACTGCACGCCCGCGAAGCAGCTGGCCTCCACCGTGCCCTGGAAGAACCGGATCGCCATGATCTGCCACGGGTGGTGCGTGAAGCCGGTGCCCAGCGTCAGCAGGCCCCATGCCAGACACGTCGTTGGCAGCCAGATGCGAGGCGCCACCTTCTGCATGATCAGGTTGTTGGGCACCTGCCCCAGTAGATACCCGCCGTAGAAGATCGTGTTGATCTGGTTCAGTTGCGTGCCGTGGAAGCCCAGATCCTCCTTCGCCCCCGACACGTACGCGTTGTTCAGGTTGGCTCGGTCCAGGTAGTTCGTCCAGTACATCAGACACACGTATGTCAGGATGAAGAAGTCGATCTTCATGACCAGTCTGCTCTCCGCCTTCGTCGCCGGTGGCGTACCCCAAATCACCGTCCGTACTCTACTTAGGAAGGTCATCTTGGAAGTGGCGACTGCAAATATTATTGGAAGTTAAAGAGTTCGTCTCGTCTTCATCCACCTAAGGAGTCTCGTCCCAAAAGCCAACAGCAAGACGAAAGTTTCGAGCACCAGGCTCGTGATGCTTTGACCCAGTTGAATATGTATCGATCACAATGTCGCCAGTGAGCTTGCAAATGCGATAGGATACCAGCTACGTGAGAGTAGAACGAAAAATTGCAGGTTCGACACAGTAGGTCGTCCCTAATATGAGAAGCGACAGCACCAGTCTGGCTCACCAGGAGCTTGATACAATATCAAACCTCGCGATAACGAGTAGAGATAGGCAGAGGGAAATCCACACCTCTCGTATCTCGAACATACCAGCGCTGGGATGCATGTTCATGCAAGTCGAAGCATCTTTATCACGAAAGCGGGAGAAAGGGTCCGCGCTTTCCCCTCTGTGGGATGGATCGCTGTCTCTGCAGCTCTGCAGATCACTTTGGCGTACTTCTCCGTATTTTAAGCTATTGCTTCCAAGGTTTGCTTTCACTTCCATTCTCACTTTGAATTCTGCTCAACCAGCTAGGTCTATCCACCGAGCGTAGCCACTGTGACGATGATGTAGAGTTTTCCCATGTGTGCTATTGACGGCAAATTATGCTAATGCTATCTTTTATGCTGTCATTTTCTAAAGCTCATGCTGCCATTTTCTGAAGTGAAAGTGTTGAGTGGATGATTTCCATCAAGCACGAATTTGTATCAGCATTGGTCGATAATTGACTCGGAAACCATCAGCGGTATACGACCAAGGTTCACATTGAATGAGTGTATTTTACCTAGTGCTCACTTTATACATGCAACAAAGTCGACTGGTATCATGAACAAGACAAATCCCAAACCAAAACTCTCTCAAGACCACCATAATCAACTTGGGTAAAATCATACCACACCTAAGCAATCTCCTTGTGGCCAGCCTTATCTCCAAGACCTTTTCCATTGGCCTCGAGTTCAGCGTCTGGCTGTGGCTTGTGGTCAAACATGGCGGGCGTAATGCCGAGGCTCGGATATCTGGCAGCGGCGAAACTTGCAGCGCGAACATTAATGCTGCTGTGTCTCCTAACCTCCTGCTCCTCCTTCTCGATGTACTCGATAGGCCGCTTACTGGAGGTAGCGGCCTTGTCGAAGCTTACTATAATGTTATGGTTCTCGCGGAAGTAGCGATCAATGTCTTCAAGGGTGCGCCCTGCAGTCTCCGGGAAGAGGAAGTACACGATCGGAACGAAAGATAGGTTGAAGACGGTCCAAATGATGTAAAATCGCCAGCTGAGGTTCCTTATGCCGATTGGCGTGATTTCAACGACCATAAACTGCAGAAGATACGTTAGATTTATTGCGGGTTCGGAGATTTCGACATCACTTACGTTGAATATCCAGTTGGTTGCAGTGCCAAGTGCCGCTCCCTTCGTTTTCATGGCAAGAGAGTTGATCTCGGCAGGATACAACCAAGGTACACCCTGGAAGCCGATGCCGAAAAAGACGTAGTACAAGAAGAAGAACGCCACACTGGCTGAAGCGACTTCCTTCTGGTGAGCATACCCAGGCTTTTCGGAAAAGCGTAACAGAATGGTGATCAGCATGTAACAGAATCCCTGGCCGGCAGCAGCATACATGAGCATCTTCCGACGACCCCAGCGCTCTACATTGGGCACACCAATGAAAGAGAAGAGAAGATAGCTGACGCTGTTGACAGCTGCGAGCAGTCTTGCCATCTTATTGCTGAAGCCAACAGATTCAATGAGGACGGTGGGGAGGTAATAAGACGTCACGTTAATCCCTGTCAGGCAATCAATCAGAAAACCTCCTTTCCCCTTCAAGCAACTCAAAAGTTCATACCTGACAATTGTTGGATGGCTTGAGCTCCCATTCCCAGAATCAACCTTCGACCAGTACACGTTCCACCTTCCTTTCCAGTCTTACCCATAAGTAGTTGTCTAACCTTGACAGCATTTTCTCTCTCATACTGATCCGCAAACTTGATTTCAGAAAGCTCAGCCTGGACGTAGGGATCCTCGATTTCAGTGTCTTCGAGATCCGCCAAAATCTTCTCTGCTTCTTCGATGCGTCCTCGGTTGACTAGCCATCTTGGCGATTCCGGTAGCCAAGGAACGGTGGCGTAAAGGACGAATATAAACATGAATTGCAACGCCAGAGGGACGCGCCAAGCGACCGGTCCAGGGACATAGGAGAACCCAAAAGTGATCCAGTTGGAGAGTGAAAAGCCGGCAATATTAAGAATCAACTCGATAACGATCAACTTTCCACGCCATGAGGCCTTGGACGTTTCGGCTTGCCATGGGGGTGCGGTAGCCGTATTCATGCCGTTACCGATGCCTGCAACAATACGACCGACAATCATCTGGGCGACGCTATAAGCGGTTATCTGAAGGATCGCACCTATGCTCATGATCGTAGTCCCCACTAGGATTGTCTTTTTGCGTCCTAGGAGATTTCCAACGAAGTAAGCTACCAAGGCTCCGACAAAACAGCCAATGTCGTATAATGCGGTGACCGTCGACACCATGGAAGCGTTGTTCGCAATACCCAATGTGTCTAAGAAGTCGTCGGTGACGACGACACCACCGAATACACCTTGGTCGTAACCGAAAAGCGCTGTGGTCTTTTGTTTAGTACAGCTTCGGCTTGGTTCAAGGAAAGGGAAACATACCCATATCTGTTGCACAGGCGACAGTCACCTAAACATTGTCAGCTATGATTTTTGGTCTGTTCGTGTTTACGCTTCATACCCAAGCTGTAAGGGCAGTGCCCTTCAATCCGAAATATGGTTGTTTCATGGTTGGAGATGTGTTCCAGATACTCTAGTAACAGTATGATGTCTGTCACTTCTTTTTGTTCAAAGAATGGGCTGTCATCGATTGTGGAGTTGTTTTGAAAAGTTCGGATCAGTCAAGCAGGCACAGGTTGGAAAACATATGTCAGTATGTGCAGCAGATCAAGTTATCCATAGAACATTGAAACACTGAGCCTCAGAGGGATGATCGGATATATGGATCGCAGCGGCTTTGCCATAGCCAGTCACCACAGTCAATCCATGCCCATGTACGACAAGGCGGATCGACTGACGACGGACCATGACGACTCCAGCATAACGGACCGAAAGCAAGAAGCTCCAACGGTACTCGCTTGCTGTTCATGTACAAAGCCAACGAGTCAGAGGGGTAGGTTCTCGTGACTACGAACTAGGTAGAGACGCAACCCCTAGGGCCACGGCCATTGTCAGTATATGGATGATGGTCAGGCGTTTTGACGCTCGCTGCAGTATACTTTGCAGCCACTGAAAGCTTGCGGCTTTGCGCATTCTCCACCTTTACACCCAACTACCTTGGCAGCTAGAAAACAAGCAGAGGGCGGCTGACACAGGGCGAGGCGATCATACATCTTCCCAGCCGATGTCGTGGCTACTGAAACTACCACCACAGTCTGCATCGCCTTTCTCAGTATTTGATTAATGTATCATCTTGTTGGCGCCGTTTGAAATTTGTATTCCACATTCATCGGAGAAAGTAGAGAAGGTGCGCAGTCTGTAGGTGTCATAGACGCTGTCACGCGTGATTGGTCTGGTATTCGCTGATTGGTAGCGAGAGGATGGTTCTTGATCGGAGCAGACGAAGCACTTAGGGTTTGACTCCGCAAAACGTTACGAATCCTTAGGTACCTCTCCGCCTCTCCACAAGATCCATGTCAGGCATTGGTGTCTCCACGCCACTTCATCATCTTGAGACACTAATCCCGTCACTTTAGGTGGGGTGTACGCCCAGCCCGACCAAGCTATGAAGTAGAGAGATGTATATTTTAATGCCTTTGTGGCTTTCTGCTGACAGACATTAGACATTCAAAAGCTTATGCGGCTGCTCAATGAAGGTTCTCTGTATTTTTGAGAACCTAGACGGTACATGCCATGTTCTGTCTCGAACATAGTGCACGATCAGACATGGCGTGATAGCACATAACTCACAGAAGATCGATCTAGATCTTCAGACACGACACCAGAATGTCTATGCCACAGGACTGGGCCAATGTATTCCGCTCGAGTGAGGAATGAGCCTCATTCCGGGGAGATGTAGGAGGCATACCGTAGCATGTACTGCAACTAGATTGGAGCCCGACCAAGGGACCAATATCCATATAGCTGTAGGTTGGCATGGAATCACGCGACCAAGATGTCGTCTAGGAACCAGGGTGAATCGAGCTAGGGACCTCCGGTATTCGGGCCAGATTTCATGAGAAACCATGGGCTTACGAGACGCGAGGCTGTCGATGTCCTGCGGTCTTCTCTGCCATCCTAGCTTCGAGACGTGCAGAATATACGTGTGAGGCCAGCCATATGAGCCTAGGCCCGGGATGAGGTTCTTGTGATGCTTGTCATACATACCAGAAAGTAGCTATAGGCCATGCGAGAAGCTTTCAGAAGTCCACATTCCAAGTACTAATTCATGGAAAGCATTGGTTCTACCTCCGGAGGTAGCTGCGCCGATCGTTCATGGGAGACGCGACGAAGCCTTTCTTAAGACCGTGATGGGCACAACACAGCTGGTAAGGCCCATTGATGAGGTATAGCTCATGCTCGCCAGCAATCATGGTAGGGGGATTCAGACGACTGTGAAGGTGAAAGTTTGTAACTGCATTGCAGACGAGCAGGTGCAATTGAATGCTCGGGAACTCCCGTCTATTACACAGCAGACTTCTTGGCGTTATCGGGATTGGTTCCAAGGTTGTGATGGTGGCCAGACTTGCGATTCACATCGCCAATTTTGCAGCCAGACATCTGCCCCTCAACTTGGCCGTGTCGTCCTGCATCTGCATGCATCTCGTCACAATCTTCTTAGTCAGACTATTCCGAGAGAATCCTTCGGATAGAGATTGATCATGGCGCCGCGTTCACGTACCGGGTGGTAAGTTCAGGAAGCAGACAGTAAACGCGCAGCGAAGTCTCAAGGACCGGCTAACCTTCCTTCACCACAACAGTCTCACTTGCCGGCAGAGGAAGGTATGCCTATCAACGATCATGATTCTGTCTTCTTATCGTATGTGCCGACGACTGACAGATGGGTTGTGAAGCTCAAGTGCAGCGAGGAAAGGCCAGTATGCGCTCAGTGTGTCAAGGCGCATCGGGAATGCATTCCCAGCAGTGGCATCACTTTCCGCCACCAGCAGAATCCGTCCATGAATGGTACCAAGGCTAGTCGGGAGAGTCTGAAAAGCTTCTACGGCTATAAGAGGACATTCGGCGACAGTACGACATGGGTGCCCATCCCACAAGACCTGACCTTCATACACACGAACAATCCGTACGATGATGAGGATGGCCAGTTAGAGAATTTCCTGGGGTTACCAACCGACGTCGCCACTATGAATGATCATGGGCCAGAATATGTCCCTGCCGCCAACATGGGGATGGGTTCGCTGAGTAGCTCGATAGAGGCCAGGACCCACCAGGATCAATCCGGCCAGAGTAACGAGGTTCAGACGTCAAACTATGGGAGCTATTCGACATATGCAACCCACGGCTTGGAAGCCCTGAGCGCAGTTGCCAGCCGAGACCAGTATAATTATGCACCACCACCCGCACCGATGGGCCAAGGCACAGAGCCTCAGATCTCTCCCACCCAAGCACACTTCCCAGCGACTTCACCTATGTCACCTCGTAGTCAACACTCGCACACGGGAAGTCAGGGCAACACTGGGTTAGAGTTCCTTCTTCATACTTCTGCGGCGATGCAAAACCCAGATTCTCCCTCACAGCAGCACGCCACCACCAACATCGACCCGCGCCTTCATTCGCCATTTCAAACTTCAATTCAAGACTCGGTCAATTTTCCGCCACCCCTAGATGTGCAGCCGGACCACAATAGTGCACCATCTGAACCGAAGTTCAGTCTCAACAACGACATGCCGATTTCCTCTCCAACACAGGTGAGAAATGTTACCCTGCCAGCTTACAGTATTTCATTGGGGAAAAAACAACTGACACACTCTAGCACCACGAATTGGAAGCTTTGCTACAATCATCGGCGGCAGACAGCTAGGATGGAGACAGATTCCTTTTGATATGCTATCTGTAACTGCATATGATACCCAACATGTTTGAAACGTTAGCGTTTTGTTGTGTTACCTTCGCAAGGAAAAGTGGCGTCAGAAGGATTTGATATGTTCATGGGAATATGGTGGCTTATAAGCGCTTACTGGGTTGTTGTTTCTAAGGGCTTGGCTTGCTGAGTGGTCTGGAAAGCATCTTGTTCCGTCCTGGTGACTGATGAACCTTCGTGCGGGTTTGCAACCGTCGATAGATAGTTAGAAAAGTCCCTCCGGTGTGGAAAGGTGTTTCAGGCGAGAACAATTCTGTCTGGCCGGAAAACTTTCTCCATGGCAATATAATGACTGAATGTGAAAGTGACCTTCCCGAGATGAAGAGGCCGCGTTCGAATATCCTGAACCATCATTCCAGTAGAGTTTTTAGAAGACACATCAACAACCCGCCCTGTCGGCTGACAAGAAAAGTACACAAAGTTGTGGATCTGCTAGGATCTCATTATCAGTGGTTAAATATGTCACGACCCGCATGTTTTTTTAGTGAAACAGGGAAGATATGTCTACGATTTCAAATAGTACTGCTAACTTGGACAACAAAAGCAACATGGGACATTGCCCAAAGGCCAAACGATAGCCCTCCACCGAGTTCACGTCACAGTCGAGCAACGAATCCGCTCTTGTCAACCTGACATCGCGAATTCAAAGTTAGCCTTTGATCTCCTAGAGTCTGCCTTGGAACACAATCTGTCTGAACTTACCTTCACCAGATACTCTTTACCGATATCAGCCACTTTCACGACTCCCGCAAGGCCCATGCACAGCCTAAACTCCTCCGCCAACAGTTTCAATGCGAGCTCAACCCCTTCTTGTCCCTTGTAGGCAAGGCCCCACAGCACTGGCCTACCAATCCAGACAAAGTCCGCACCCAGCGCCAAAGCCTTGAAGACGTCTGTGCCGTGCCGGATACCGCCATCGACATGTACGGGAATCCTACCCTTCACCACGTCGACGACCTCTGGTAAAGCATCAATGGTTGCCAGGGCGCCGTTCAACTGTCTCCCGCCGTGATTTGAAACCACAATCCCGTCAACTCCATGCTTGACTGCTAGCTCGGCATCTTCGCCGGTGGAAATCCCCTTCACCCACACTTGCATCTCTGGCCCGCAGACCGACTTCAACCACGCGATGTCGCGGTCCCAGGCGAGCGTCGGGTTGGCAGCGTGAGTATGGAACGTTACTGGCCCTGAAGGCAACACTCTTTTCTCGCCGTCCTGGTACCCTGCCTTAGACGACCAGCGCTTTGGCGACTTTCCGGCTTCGTGCTTGGTGTCCGTAGCCTGTGAGTCGTCCGGGGCAAAGTTAGCAACCTTGAAATGGGGCGGTAGCGCAAACTGATTTCGGATCTCCAGATTCCTCCTGCCAAGATAAGGCGTGTCGACGGTGAGAAAAACGGCCTTGAAGCCGGCTTTTTTGGCCCGATCGATTAAGCGTGTACTTTCCTCTCTGTCTTCGAACAGGTATAGCTGCAAGGCGCTTGGTACAGCGCCAGGGCCATCGCCTTTGCACGCAAGCGCCACATCCTCCAGTCGTGTTGTCGAGAAGCTGGACAAGCCCATAGCGACGCCCATGTTACGACATGCCCTTGCCGTCGCCTTCTCTCCCTCGTGATGCGCCAGACACTGCATGGCCGTAGGCGCCACACCGATAGGACAGCTGTTTCTGTGTCCTAGAAGCGCCACGCTTGTGTCGATAACAGACACGTCTCGCAGGACCCTCGGTCGGATACGATACTTTGCATACGCGGATGTGTTCTCCTGTAGCGTCGTTCCCGAGTCGGCGCCCTCGTTGTAGTAGTCCCTCGTCTGCTTGTCCATCAGATTGTACGCGTGCGTTTCCAGCTCCGCGATCGTGAGGCAGTCGAGATCATGCTCGGTCGGCGCCACCATCTTGGGAGATTTTTGGGCTGGACACCCGTCGAAGCTGTGTCTAATTGCAAGGATTGACCTGTTCTATCGAGACGAACGCCTGTGTGGGCCTGTCGTCCACATTCAGAATCGCAGTTGGGCTACGGTTGCAACAGTGCAGAATAGACGCGTTCCACTTACGACAGTTGCTTTGATGAGCCTGGTGAAATGTACCTAACTACAAAGCTGTGGGTCGCTAACCTAAAGGCAGTGAGCTGTGTCCTATCATGATCAAAGAGAATCAACGTAGAACAGCCCATTTGGAGATACCAAGTGATCGCTACGAGTCGAAGACAAATCTCCAGAACGTATGACGACTGCAGGTGCCCTTGAGCGCGATGGACCTCGGCCGGCCATAACAATAACGGAGGTAAAGAATGTCGAAATCTACCTTCCAATACCTAGGTACAGTAGGTAGGTATTGGAAGCCTGCCCAAGTGGAGTCGGGTGCGCCCGCAGGTGGGGATAGTGAACGGTACTTCAGCTACTATTCAACTAGGTAGGTTGTAGTGTAGTCGTCGACGCTATTAGGTGCCTAGAGTAATAATATTGGTGGTATTGTCTTGGTTGTCGAGTCACCAATGCTTCAAAGCAGCGCTAGAATTTAAGTATAATAAAGTAACACTTGCTGGATCATTCGTCAGAGTCGGAAGGGCCCTCTGTCTTGTTCTGACTCGCTCGAAGGGTCGAATGAGGTGGTCCTGGATAGCTGCATTTGTCAGGTTTTCGCATTGGACTTCGAGATACCACAATCTTTGTGGCAATGATGAACAGTTCAATTGACGATATCATATACTCCAGTGCTATTGTGCCTTCTCTCTGGCAAAGCCACCTGCATTCTCCTGGTAGCAAAGCGCCGGGGATGCCTATCATATCATATCATATCATATCATATCGGTCGAGATTGGTATGTACTACATAGTAGATTGGATACGCACCCCGATCCACATCTACGTTAAAGTGCTGCCTACACCCAGCCACCTACCTACCTACCTATACTTTATTAGGTGGCAGAGCTACCCCCCCGTACCGAGGTCCCCACCTATAGGTATACCTACCTTTATTACACCTCAATTCGCCCACTCCACTGACGACGCCATTGAACGACACACACGAGAACATGACGGCAGGCCCACGATCGACTGCTGCTACAGTCGCTCCAACCCATAGCGACGTGTCTCAGGCATATTTTGCGCACTCATCCGCCGAGCGCATCAATACCGATGCAGTCATAGTCGAAGCCGTCCGGGCTGAATACCCTAACCTCCACCTCACCGTCGTTCCACAGAGCAATTGCAATCTGACCGCGTTCGCACAAGCGGGAAACGCAGGTCTGGCACCCATCGATCGAGAGAATGATAGATTGGGCTGGAGATTGTTCGTGCCGCCATCGGCTCGCCTGAATGGTGGCCGAGGAGCTCTCGGCGACAGAGTGTCGTTCGGGAAATACCTCCTCGATTGGAACAACCGTGAGTTCGTGGTGTTCATCGTGAGTGGACGGGACGGAGGCTCGGCATACCCGGATGTGGTCAACCAGTGCATCCTGTCCAGCTCCGTTGAAGGTGCTAACCAGCTGCTGCTGGAGGCTGGCGCCTGGAACAGCGAGCTACACGACGAGGTCTGGGTGTTTGACGGTGGAGCTTGGCAGAAGAGCGCGCAGCTGTGGGACTCTGTGCGCAAAGCATCGTGGGACGATGTCATCCTAGATGAGGATATGAAGAAGGCACTCATTAACGACGTGGATAGCTTCTTCAGCAGCAGAGCCACGTACGAGCGCTTGAAGGTCCCATGGAAGCGTGGAACAATCTACTATGGCCCACCCGGCAACGGCAAGACCGTGAGCATCAAGGCCATCATGAACACCCTCTATTCACGGAAAGACCCTGTTCCAACGCTCTACGTGCGAAGTCTCTCTAGCTTTGCCGGGCCCGAATACAGCCTCAATCAGATCTTTGCCCTGGCTAGAAGGACAGCACCTTGCTATCTTGTTTTTGAGGATCTCGACAGTATTGTCACTGACCGTGTACGCTCTTATTTCTTGAACGAGGTAGATGGGATCAAAAAGAACGATGGAATTCTTATGGTGGGCAGCACCAATCACCTCGACAGACTCGATCCGGGTATCTCCAAACGACCATCCCGTTTCGACAGAAAGTACCTATTTCCCAACCCTAACGAGGAAGAGAGGACGAAGTATATGAAGTATTGGCAGGCCAAGCTTGCCGATAACCATGATCTAGAATTCCCAGATCGACTCTGCCCAGCCGTGGCAAAGATCACTCATGGCTTTTCCTTCGCATACATACAAGAAGCCATGGTCGCCAGTCTGCTTGCAATTGCAAGGGAAGACAACCGCTCGAATAACGTGTGTCTGGAATGCCTAGGTCCCCACGATGATGATGGGGCCACCGGTGCCCCCAATTGCGATGTTGACGCTGTGAGACCTTTCAAAGGCCTGTTTGATTACGTTTGGGCTGTACGCCGCTTAGAAGGGGACGACCCCAGCTTGAATGACTTGATACTCTGGAGGGAAATCAAGAAGCAAGTCCGCATCTTGAGAGAGGAAATGGGCGGCGGTGAAGACTCGCAGAAGTCATGAATACTTACGATGTCGGCTACTTATGGGTTAAGGGATATGCCGCGGAATTGTTCCTTTGCGGTGGCGTTATGATATACAGCTAGATTGCAATGCGAGATGATATTGACCGTTGCAAGACGGTTCGTAGTACAATCTTCCCTAGTCCGATGGAAAGCGTCCTTCTTAGCTGTGATATAGCATTGTTCTTGCATTGGTTTTAAGAGACAGGTCAGTAGTGGCTAGGTACCTATTCGTATACGAAGACAGCATGAAAAACGTAACCATATCTGCCTGGTCCAATAATAAAAACATCCATCTTGATCTTTCAAAAAAGATCGTCCTTGTAGAGGTTGCCTGGGTTTGTTTCTCGTTGTTCAATTTGTTCTACGCGATGTCTCCCACTTCACAACTGCTCCTTCAGAGCTGGTTGACACCGTGTTGGCTCTTTGACCGCTTTTCCGGCAGGAGATGTTGCGAGATCTAGCCGACCGCATTTTCGTTCCACATACGCCTTGCCCAGGCAGCATGCGTGGAAAGTACGATGGTCAGCGAAGTACATGGATCATTAGGAACAAGTTCCGAGAGATATTTGGTCAATCGTTTCGCAATTACAGGTTGGATCGCCGTGGTGTTCTGCGATAATTTGGCCTGTTTGTTGGCCTGACCGAAGAAACTGGCAATGGTGACATCGAGTGGCGATTACTTGAGACACCGCCTCGCATCGTTTCTCCATGCACTGATAGCCGAAGGAGGAACAATGACTAGACAAGGCTTGTGGGTTGGTCGATCAACCAGTTCTCTTAGCTCATTGGACCACCTTTCATTCGAGGACATCCGTCCTTCGAAAGCTTTCATACCCGCGTCATCACAAGTTCGCCCAGTGAGCTCTCCCTACTCCTGCTTGGCTTCATCAATGACACCCTCTCGATTTACATCCCAGTAACAAATCTCCTTTTGCACCAGGCGTGCCTTGCTGATGATTGCGGCCATGGTAGTGATCGTTCTTCCATGGCCGGTTTGATCCGCGAGATGGTTCGCCATGAATCTAAGTGAAGTGAGTTCACCTGAGTCACATGAAGCCGTGGGTTACCCAGACTAGTGATCAGAAGAAAGGTTCGCGGTTAGTCATAGTAGCATCTCACACAAGCTGTTGTTTGCTGTACAATGAAGACTGTCTAACTGCATCGAAATTAGGACGTACTGCCGAGAGACATTCTTTACGTCGCTTCACGTCCTGGTCATGTCAAGGTGTCTAAGAAGACTCGCAATGTTAGGGATCGATGGAGATGCGAAAGCTTCGAATAGACCCGACGTCTTTCAGCGGCCTGACGCTCGATGAATTCCACCACTGCAAAGGGAATTCAAATCAAGCAGAGGTGGCTTTGGACGTCCAGTCACAATTCACAATCGCCGTGACAGCCACACCGATCATCGACACAGTCCAAGATCTACAAGGGTCGATGCGAATCCCTTAGAAATGTGTGGGGAGGCCATGATATACACAAGATTTGAAGTTCGTAGTCGATCAAATCAGCTTATCTCAGGTAGGTGTTTGGGAGATACCTCCGTAGGACCATGGACATTGGACGTGGAGAGAAGGTGACGGCGACGGCAAATTCCGCAGATGGATGCCTGGGAAACCCTTGCCAAGTACTTCGGATCCATTGCTACCTACAGTCACTGACACTTTCATCTCTCTGGCTGGGGGCAAAAACACATCTTCTCGTCAGGCACCAATTCCACCTGTTACTGTCATTCGACATGATCATGTCTCTTCAGGCCCGCTTCTCCTCAGAGATCAAAAGTTTGTAGACCAGGGACTTTTCCTTTCCCCCCCCCAGCAGAACCTTCTAGTCTCGCGGCCTCCTTCCAACTGAGGCCGCCTCCCGCCACACCTCTCGTCGTCTTTCCACTCAACATTGGAATATGGATGACTCCCCCAGCTTCGTCATCACCATCACCATCTTCATCGCCGTCATCATTGGGGCCGTAATGAATACTTGCGGCCTCTTGTGGCGAGGTTGCCTGCTTGGTTTCTAGCATGACTACCACCACTATCTTGTTGGCATCTATTCACCACCATGAACGTAGATATGTATAGGTATATATATATGTGTGTGTGCCATCACAAAACCACAAGAGTCGACTATCCTTTGCTCCATCACCACAACTTTACCCATACAATCATTTCGCTTTGAAGACCTGGCCTACCTAGGGTTCGGCTCCATCAACACAGCTAGCCTTTAAGCCTTCAAGCCTTAAAGCCAGACACGAAGTTGTTATCGTCTGGTCGAGACTACAACTGCACCAACAGAAACATGACAGCATCCCAGCTATCCTACAAGCGTCAGTTGCACCATATAGATCAGAGTTGTCTTGTTTGCAATCTATGGCAGCCAGTACTGACATTCCTCCCTCCAGCCAAACTAGCCGGCATGCCTAACAACGGCTCTGGTCTGAACGGAAAGCCTGTCGTTCACAAGCCAAGTGGCACAGCTCCTTCTGATGAGCCTACCACAAGAGGGATGGATTATCAGGGCTACTACCAGTGATTGCCCTCTCTCTTGTTCTCACTTTCTGCTTGAGATTCTTTTCCACTTTCATGACGATACGAAAGAGCGACTTTTATGGGATGATGCGTTTGTGTACGGTATTGGGATAAGAGAAGCTTCTTACTGGGCCTCTTGCTTGGGCGTCAATGTTTGGGTTGACATGGAATGATAGCCTCGCGGCTGAAAGGAGTCTTCGCTTTGGGATACGTGTCTTGGGTGAAGGTGGCTCACATTGTCCTGTCAGGAGATTCGATGTATGATTTGTCTGGTCTTGATGCAAAGCAATGAAACGGCTGCAACATGAGAAAGACTGCCTCAAAGAGGCGTCATAACCACTAGACCAATCCACCGTGTTTGAAACGCTGTTGGAATCTTTTTCGAAGTGCGAGGTAGGAAATCGCACTGGTCGAGTACAGTCTTGAATCGTCACTTTCCTACTTGGTCTATTAAGCAGTAGCGAATGTGACACCGACCTTGACTTAGCAATCATATATCATTTGATGCGCTTCAATTTCTTCATCGAGTTGATTTCAAATGATAGTTCTGGTCTTAACTTCCTCAAAGGAGAGGGATTGGGCCATAAAGGCCTTATGGGGGTTCCAGCAACCCACCTTTATCTAAATCCGTCCGAAATTTGAGCCTCACTCCGATCCCAGGTCTTGAATTTGATCCTCAATTCCTCAGGTGGAATTAAACCACTAGAAGTCACATTGTTAGGCTGAGATTCAGCGTAATCTCTGTCTGGTCGCCATTGGATCGTAAACCGTTTTGCATATCTGATCCGCAAGCCTCCCGTCTGGGTAGGTTTAGGATGTTGGGTAGGGTTTCTAGAAGTCTGGCCGAAGTAGCATGTGATGTCGAAAAGCTTGCGGTGCGTGTGCAACCCATCAGAATCGGTTTTGTAGAGCAGCACTTGCGCATCTTAGCTATGTAGTCCAAGCAACACGACAATCCCAATGTCATTGTTATTTTGGGGTTAGGCGATACCTTTCGCTGAGCCCAAGATTGGGAGGGCACACTCTCATGGCGTCCCCCTGGGAAAACTAAGGTAATTATCCAGCCGCACGTGGAACACCACCTCCGAGATGTATTTGAACGCAGTATGCATCTTGGGACGGCGATACCGTCGAGGATATCTCTATAGCGCTGCGAGAAAGGCCCACCACACGTATTAAAGTCAGATCACGGGAATGAGAATGGCGAGAGATAGAAACACTCATCACAAGTCTTTCAAGCCCACATGAAGAGACAGATTCCTCGCTCGATGTTCAAGAACATACCGTCTTTTTAGAAGTACGATTGCATTCAGCCTGTCTACAGGTATAAGGGCGAGTAGAGGCAGGAGACTTCTCGGCATAATTTCGGCAATATATATCTTAGACTATATATTATTGCAAATACGCCCGATCAACGACTCTTGCAGCGTTTCAAATACGGTGGATTGGTCTAGTGGTTATGACGCCTCGTTTACATGATTTTCACAGGCTCTACGTGATCTAGATGAAATATCAGAACCGAGTAGGTCGCGAGTTCGACCCTCGCATCCGCCTCGTGTGCGCTTGCGCGAGTCTTTTTGTTTTGTTCACAGCTCTCCTTGTTTTCCGCTTTTGCCCTCGAGAGTTTCGATCGTCAGGGCCTTATATCAGTTGGGTAGGGCTTTCATGTTCTTTTGTTGCGGACCGCCAGCTCTGCAGATGGGAAGCTCGGTCGGAAAAGCCCGGCTTACAGTTTGTATTCCAGAAACCCATGCTAATAGTTATTGAAAAAGGTACCTATATCTACCTACTTAGGAACGAAATCGGGATTTGTCTCCTGTCTATCATTCCCTCACCACTCGATTACGTTCAGCATGCTGATGAATGGGTCAGTGCCTGTACCCCAAGTCGCTGACTAACGTTGTTCACCAGCTATAATGCGGTCAGGTTATGCTTCTGCCATAATGCCTTGGTCTTGCAACAGTATCCCACTTCGTGTAAGCGACAAGGGGATAGCAACGTCCTTGATACTACCTCCTAGTCCATAAGCAATAGTTATTCGCCTCTCCCGAACCAACTAGCAGGGTGTCATACTACATGCATGGCTAATTTCATGCAACGCAAGTTATCTTCTCGAGATGAACCCTTTGCAGGGCTGAGCGTACGGGCGTCTGTCTGGTCGTCACGGACCTGCTACGGTATTTGGGGTCGCGCGATGGAGGTCTATATCGATGCCTGCCGTGCGATTCATACAGAGGCCGTCCTTCGCATCGTGACGCCTGACTGGATTGGATCGACCCGAAGGAACCTACAAACGAATGCTTCAAAAACTTCATAAGATCGGGAGAGAACGCATCGATACAGGTCAGCACAGAATCGTAAACTATCGAGCTTATCGCTTTCGTCAACTTGCTATCTTTGGTTATTATCGTCTTTCAAAGCGCATAAGTGGTATCGTCGAATAACTGATCAGAACATCCCAGTAGCGCTCTCAAACAGAACCCTACTGAAGGACAGTAGGTCGTTGACCATGCCATTGCATTCGAGGCTGCCTCCCTGCATTACACCGTACCGTTCAATTTCTCAAAGAAAGACATTATTGTACACATGAATTGGAGATTTGCGTACCCAGAGGTATATGCCTCCCTGCACGTCCCACCCATACTCTAGGCGTCAGGATTGAGTGTTGCTTGCTCGGCTCGAGCCTCAGCATTAGAGACTTTACCGCGCATTTCGCGACCCTTGTCGCTCCATGGGAAGTGAGCGACTGGGATGATGAAGAAGGAGTTGCTTGGATCGGCGATACCGGCGAAAGCATTGTACCTGCAAAAGAGGAAGTATCGAGTTAGCCCTTGCCACTTCGCTTAAGAGAGTTTGACAACGACGTACCAAGCCATGAAAGCCGAGAGAATGGCAAATGCACCACCAGCGCGCTCGCAGCCGATATTAGGACCATCCGGGCCATGAGTGACGTATGCGATGCCGAGGAGTAAAAAGGCCATGTCAAGGAAGAAGAATAGCAGGAAGAAGGCAACGGTGGACTTCAAAGTGCAGAGTAGCAAGAGGAAAGTGAAGATGAACCAGCCCTGGCGGAGGTAAGGTCAGCTAAGTGTTCCGGCATCAGATTGACTGGCTGGACTTACAAAGAGGTAGAGGCCGAAGGCGTCAAAGAAGCTCCCAGCACCGTTAGTGCCCGTTGCCTCGTAAGTGCCGAGAATGTCAAAACCACCGGGAGTGAGGATAATGGCTGTACCGATCCAAAATCCGCCGTACGATGCAAGCGCAGTGGCACCGAATGTGTTACCAACAGCCATCTCCCACATACCTGCGAGGAGTTGGACAAGACCGCCATAGCTAACCCAATGTCAGTAAATGTGCCCGACACACGGTTATCACGATCGCACTCACCCAAATGCAGGACCAATGACCAGGTTTGCTGTGGATAGGTTCATGGTACCCATGTTGATGAGAGCCAGTAAGAAGGTAGTGAGGGCAAAACCGCAAAGTCCCAGAGGCGCTGGATTGCCAATTTTCTTGTCTGGTGCCACATATAGACCTGGTTGGAAGGCACCTCCAAAGGCGGCCAGGCGGGAAGAATCACCAGTGTTGATGTGAGCGAGCGGGTTGCCACCGTAGTCGCCCCAACCTGCGCCCTGCTTCCTTTGTCTGGCATGCTCAGTATGTTGAGCGGCGTGATCATGAGAGCTGGAGCCACTGAAGCCGTTCGACTGCTGCTTTTCAATATCGTCGTTCGACATCTTACTATTCTTCCCTCAGTTGTCTTGGTTTCGTGTGAGTTGATGATATGTTTGGTCGGTGGACAACTGCAGCAGTTCCTGACACTGTCTCGGTTGGAATACAGGTGTGATTGTTGATGGCTCACGTTGGTTTACCTGCAGTTGGCGGAGCAAAAGGCGATTGTTCTGAGCAAACGGATCGGAAAGAAGAGGGGCAAAGGGAAGAAGGGCAAGGGGAAGGGCAAGGATGTAAGAGCGTAGCTACATATAGTCTACCTGCGATGGCGTGGATGAAGGGAATAGGAAGATGCAGCTGCCGGTTAACCTCCCAGTAGAAGACTGGCCCAGATTTGGCAGGAGATGGAGACAATGGAGGATGGGTACGTGATTTGTGTGGAGATCTCGTAAGTTAGCTGATCGTTATGACGGTAATACTGACAGGCTTTCGTCGGCGTTTCCATGATGGTGATGGTGGTGGTGGTGGTGGTGGTGGTGGTGTGTACTAACCAATGCATCGTGTGACAATTGGGCCATTTCTTTACGACGCGCATGGGATCATCTCCGCAGCAAGCAAAGAGATACAGTACATCAACCACTGTAGAGAGTCATCGAGTTCTGGACCTGGTTGTCGTATTCCCGGCAATTCTTTTGCCATGGCTCTGGTCTCTCTCTGTACATTTACCCTCACTGGAAAGGGTCGAGCGTGCGCTGCGAACAGACTGGTTCATTCGTCCCTGGCATGATGATGGGTCGCTTCGCTCGACTTCGGGCGAAAGGGACCCAGTGAGCGACAGAGCATTACCCGTATTGAGAGGGTGGTCTCGTCGATCGCGTGGTGACGCTATTCCTTTTCCCCTTCACCCCCTTTCCTCCTCCATTCCCCATACTCTTTACCCCGTACTGCCGCGGTGTGGGTCTTCCTGGGGTTAAAGTAAAGGTTGATCTTTCGATGCGGGGAGGGGGGTCGCTACGCAGTTGCGTGGCCGCGGTTGGCTGTCTCCCCACCATTCCGGACTGGAGACTTCTGAACTTCGTTCGCAGGAGGGGAAGCCTTGGACGTTCGATCTCGTCATAGAACGAGATGCCTAAGTGGCTGAAAGGTGTCCATCGCCGGGAGAGAGACGAGCAACCTGCCCGCAAGTACTTTCCAAGGCTTAGGCCAAGAGACAGCTAGATGCTGACGCTGCCGCTCTCTTGACGCCTCATTTTCTTCACACCGTTACGAACTACATGAGTCTATTCCCGTCGCTTGACCTTATGGAATCGCATGCTTCCGAACTCGTGACTTTGTCTGGTCCCTCATACTGCACCCAGGAAGCAAAGTATAGTGCAGCAAGCCCCCAGTTCCATATGCTATCATCGTGGCTGTGATCAATAGCATCAATCAAGATCTATGCCCGCCACCTCTTGACCGTTGCTGATGGTTAATTCTTAGTGGTGACCGGACCGCGAACGGCAAATACATGCTAGGTAAACAGCAATTCTTTTGCTCAATATCTCTCTGTGAAGTTGATCAAGACTGGAACATCTGCGACTGGCTGCTCTCTCTTCGCCGCCGGATCGCTGCGGATCTACGGCGGACCGGACGTGTCGGAATCCTATAGGTAAGATCGCAAGTCGCTCTCTATTTCCTTGACCAACGACCAGTCACATGGGGAGTCTAGATCAACTTACGGCCTACTGGATCGGCCTAGAGTGGAAGGATCAGTAGACAACATGCCCATCTCTTTTTTTTGGTGTGAAATAGTCCAGCCTTGGTGTCTAGTTCGTTCGATCAACATGAGCGGCTAGCAAATCAAAGTAGTATGGAAAGCTATCGGACATAATTCAATGAACATCGATGACAAACAACAAGCTTTCTTATCACGTCGATGTTATAGCAACTGGCCGCTACTACCGACCAATGTTGCACCAGTGATCGGCTCATCAGTATCTGACAATAGACAAGAAATCTTTTGGGCAGCCTTCTGGATATTGACTTACCTGATGTCGTTTTCAAGACCTTAACGGTGCTTCAGCAACTTATAGATCCCTGCAAACTCAGATCCGATGAATATCCTTGATCGGCAAGGAGTAACAACCCATACTGAGAGGCACGCCTCATTTGCTTGAAACTGTCCTCATTTAAATAGCTCACTAGAACATCGCTAACGTTTGTAGCCATTGTACTAGGGAGGATAGAACTGCATCCGATACCTTTGTCGCCCTAACTAGCTGCAGTGTTATTGATCAGGCTCAACAATCGATGTTTCGATGTAGTATGTGTGGCACCTGCTGATTGTCAGTACAGCCCGTCAGTATCCTACTGCTTGAACATAGATCTTCGCCTCTGCAAACGAGACATAGCAGCCGCATACCTCCTACAGTACCCCTGATTGCTACAATCGAACGCATGCTCGCGATGCTCCCTTTGACCTTCTTCTCAAGCACAAACATAACAGCTCTTTTCGACATCATCGCGGGCGTGGTGAGATTGATGGCTATGACTTTGGTCTATATTATTAGATCCAAGTCTGCTACCTGTTGAAAGCCATCGATAATGCCGGCGCAATCCACGACGTAGTCGATACTGCTGAACATCTTCGCTACCTTTTCGAAGACACAGTCGAGTTGTGCGTCCTTGGTAATGTCGTACTCTGATGGTAACGCGCATTCTGGATATGCCGCGGATGTTTTCTGCTTGCACGTTTCAATGCGGTCAGTATTTATATCGATGGCCATCGCAGGCTTTCAGTAGATCATGATTGCTCCCCCCTTAACCCATGCTTAGCTCATACTATCCTTATATGCTATGAGACAGAAACTCCCACCAAGACATCCCTGTAAGCGCAGATCGCTCCCACGCTGTGCCTAAACAACATCCTTTGAGGATGGACATGGATATATGCATGCATAAGCACTTCAGAATATCTGATGTACCTTCACGGTCAAGAACCAGGCTGCGCGAGAGAATACTGCTCTGCGATATCTCAGTGGTCCTGATACCCTTATTGGAGAACACAAGAACATCTCTTGATCGCTTCAGTATAGAGAAAACTTGAAGTCTTGCAGAATGTTGATCCTATTTGATTCTGTTGTTTGGATACAGTGAAGACAACCTTCAGTTCCATGAATCAAAGATCAAGGACAGAGAGTGTACAATCATCGAGTATTGAATCAAGAGAGACTGGTTTTGTAGGCAATATAAGTTTTGGCCAGCTCAGAATGATAACACTCATCACCGGTGAGGTGGCCGAGCGGTTATGGCGCTAGCTTCAGGTATTCGTTGGTACTTCCAACGGGTGTAGCTACTGCTAGTGGAGAAATCCGCGTGGGTTCGAATCCCACCCTCATCAATACATTTTTGGATTTTTGTCCCCCTCACGACCAAAATCTTTTTCTGCTACTTGTCGCCATATAAAAGGCATCAGCAGTATGAAATGAGAGGGTCCTTCACTTTTACATGAGATGACGGGAAATACTTGGTAGGCCTGTGTATTTTCCGAAATCATTGGCTTGAAGAATGGGATACGAAGCCTGCTCAAGTTCAGTCTAAGCAGTACCCTGGGGTCTCATACACAGATGGCATCATTGAACCGAAGTGGAAAATTCAGGGATCAATCAGTTCTCTCTGACGTTACAATGTGCTTGGGGCTGGGCCAATATGTAGTGTAGGGGCGAACGTCCAATCCTGCACGGAATCATAACGGCCGTACCCTAGACCTAATACATTACCATCAACAAAGACGCACAGGTATGGACAGGTATGACGCTTGCTTCATCGCCGTCGTGACCATCTTGTTGGATGAAAAAGAAAATGACAACCTGACCAGAGCTGAGGTAATATGTGGTAAGAACATTGGCTAGCAAAGTCCAGCGTCGATAGCTCATTCTATACAGCCTTGTAACAGAATGGCGCAATTCATCTCCCGCTCTTCTAGAGGACGAAGTGGTTTATATCGTGGAAAGCATTAAATGATCCATCATTTTAATTATCATGAGTCAACCAGAAAGGCCAGACGCTTCGAGGACCTATTGCGACTGAGACTTTGGGAGATTCCATCTTGAGGCAACTTGGAGGGCCATGAATGGCCCAGCGCAGAGCACGCAGCATGTGGATGCATTTAGCTACTCAAGTCTCTCGCTGGTAGTCCGGAAGTCTTGCAAAGATTTTCAACGAACCAGCATTGAAACCCAAGAGTATCCATACATGTAATCAAGCACGAAATGGACACTTTGAGACATCATCGCTTTACCCTTCAACATCCTCCTCTAGATCTGCTTCCTGCGCTGCTTGCGTGCTGACCCATTGTTCCATCATTTGGCTGCCGCCAACCGTCTCTGGCCCTCTACTTGGTGTCTTTTTGTCACCTTTACGCTTGACCACAAGACATAAAATCCAACCGTAGATGTTGAATCCGTCGTATGTGGTTTTCATGGCCATCTTCTTCTTATCCTCTCCATCTTCACCGTCAATTTCTTCGCCTCTCTCACCAGCCTTGTCAGCTCCAGTTCTTACACGGCGCCGCCGTTTAATAGGTCTGCGGTTGATGGCGCCATCCTCATTTTCATCTTCCGAACTGACGAACAAAGTCTGGTCCTCTCGAGGCGAATTGTCCTCAGCTTCCGGAATCTCGCTAAGATCGACAACGTCTTCTCCAGTTCCATCTTCCTGAAGCACAACAGGATTGTCCTCTCCCCCATCCCCGAGATGACTAGTGAGGCCCTTGCCGTTGCTCTGGAGTCTCGCTTTGGAGTCACCGAACTCCTTTCGCTTCGTTAGAAGACAGTGTCGGCTCGAGTGTTCCTGTAGAAAGATGGCCACTTCGAAGTCTTCGCCTATCACAACATCCTTGATGCCACGCTTACGCTTCGCAGCAAGGCTGTTTGACTTGGATCTGGCATTCTCATTCTCTTCGCGTAGCTTGGGCAGAACTCTTGGCTTGATGCTCGTTATGATTCTTTCGAGGACATTGTCGCGAGATGATAGAAGCCAAGGAGCTTCCGACGGTTTGTCCAGATAAATACGGACTTCTAGGACGGAGTATTTCGTTATGCGCAAGTAGCGACGGATGGGCGACATGACATTATCGTGCAAGCATCGCAAGATTGATCTTGCGTGCCAGATGCATGATAACTCACTTGGGTTTTGCGGGGATGAAGCTGGGGACGAAACGGAATACCTGGGCACCAGGTACCTACCTTAGGTACTGTAGGTACCTGCAGGTGTAGGAAAGCACAGTCCTGGGGCCGGAGATTGTAGCTTTATACCCGATTGCTACTGCATCCCGAGGTGGGCATCTCATTGTTGTCGGAACCTTTGACCTTAACGTGCCGGAATTTCCAGGTCAGAATATGATCGATACAACGCCATGCACGACGGTTTGAGATCGCCATATTAACGCATATAATGGTTTCCTCTCAAAGCGTACCACAGCTACCCAAGGCGTCGCAGGCGACGACCGCCAGTACAAAGCCCAATCGTCTGCCAGCACCGACATTGTTCGTTGGCCCGCCATCAAGAAATGCCTCCCAGCTGTCTATGCACAACCCTTCGGCCCTGACGAATGACAGTACGGCGAACTCTTCGATGGCCAATGGCGCATCAAAACATCTCCGTGGAAAATCCGGCCTACAGCGTGAGCTGACGAACGAGCGTCTTTCGCGACAAGTGACAAACACTTCTATTCTAGAAAGCAACGGTCCGGGTCTAAGTAATGGGCCCACTCGGCTCAGGAAGCCGAGCGAGAAATCGCTCGATGCACGATGGCGCGAGATGCAGAGTACTTTGAACGAGGTGGAACTTACAGCACAGAACACCAGTCACGTCTTTGGTGCCTCACATTCTGCCGCCCTGGATGAGCTGCGCAACGCCCAGATCGCACTCGCACGTGCCTGGGGTCGAGGCAATGAGACTAAGCAGCGCGCGGCGCAGGAAAATGGCGCATCTACTTCGGCCACGGGCGATGTTGCGCCTGAGCTGGAAAATACCGATCGTTTCCGCAATGCGCATGAGATCGCTTCCGACAGAATCAGGGCGGGTAGGGACCGCGCTGGCACGAATACGTCGGGATCGACTGTGCTGTCTGATGAGAGCGACATGAGCGCTTCTAGCTTTGGTCCTGGTGGAGGTCGTGCAGGAGGTGGCCACATTCGAGGGTCGAGCGCGAAGGATGGTATCAGCACTACAGCAAGTGGGAGGACGCAGTTGGAGGAGGAGACGGCGCAGGATATTCGATTGGCGGGTGAAAGGAGAGCTGCCAATGAGGCATACTTCAACAAGGTGCATGCCGGTGTCAGAGAAGTCGTGGCCAAGCTTGAGGGTGTGGCCGAGGCGATGAAGGGTGTTGAAGCTGAATCTAGGAGTCTGTGGAGTGGAACTACGGACAGCACCAGAGAGACCGAGGACGAAGCCGGGACGGACGGACAGCAAGGCGGCGAGAAGTGAAAGCCCTTCGCTATTGTTCTTCCGAGAATATGATAACATCCTACACCTTTCTGCCGAAGCAATGGGCCGCGAGCAAAACGATATCGACTCGATGCTTTCATATGTCCGTATCCAGCCCGCCTCCTGCTGCTTGCGAAAAATACCATGGGGCCTGTCAATTGAGATAGCCTACTTTGCCGCTTGCTCACACTATGGTCATACTACCCCAAGGATGTATGGAATCCTGGAGAATGTCGGCCGGGAAGACTTCAGTCCCAATCCCGCTACCTAAGACTGCTTAACTTGTACCATCCCTGGACTTCTACTGCTCCAAAATTGCAGCGAGTAAGGTACGGATAATTCCCAACAGAGTGGTCGCCGTCGGTCAGAAAGCACGATGCCAGGCCGGCGATTACGTGCTACTGGAAGAAAGCTTTCCGTCGACAGCAGGGACTTTCGCAGCGCCACCAACACGCTATAACACGACATCTATACCATGGTTCTAGTGCTAAATGAAGCCAGGCTTGCCATATGTTGCACAGCCGTCATAGCATGAAATGCAAAATCTACCTCTATGGAGCATGTCGCACACTTCGGCTCGAGCCAGTGAGCTAGGATACACATTGTGCGAGGGAGCAGGACCCTTGAGCCCGGCTGCGGCTGTACATCACTACTTCCCCAACGTCATCATTGGATGGCGAGCGCACTCACACTCTGACTGTAGCTGTCATTGTCAGCCAAACATATGCTCGGCTTCACTGCCGTGTAAAATATAAGTTACCAAGCAAGACAGAAAATCAAGCTACAAATTAACACGCCCACCTGCCCAATATGAATGCACGAAGCGATGTAGCACGCCGATGTAAGAGAACAACACAACGAGGAACGGAAAGACGGTGGATCTATCACTTGCAAAATTCATTCTTTGCTTAGTCTTGTCTTCTCTAAACTCTCTCTACCAACTAAATCTATCTCTCAACATTGACTCTGTTCACCACGAACGTTGCTGCGGCTGGGTCTCCTCTTCTCTTCCTTCTTCCCTCGTAGTGCCGCATCCACAACTTCAAATTGAATGTCTCCCCTCGCGTATCTCCATCATGCTCTACCGCCCCCCACCCGGTCATCTTGTCGTTGCTCTTCGAGCGTAAGTGGCAAGGTGGCTGCATATTCGGTGATAGGATGTATCTCAGATGCTCGCATCTAGCAACCGTCCATCGTACCACGTGGTTCGACTTTTTCATCGGTCTACTCCTCATAGAGGATCGTAATGGATGAGCATGCTTCCTCATATAATAGAAGGATCTCGAAGGCGTCGCGTATGTAACCCGTCTGCCATCCATATTGCTTAAATCCATTCGACGCGTCAAATCACCTAATCTCAACAACTGCATTCAACAACTCAACTCAGACTTGCATCGGGACTGGGCGATGGGTATTCTGATTCCGAAAATGCCAGTCCTAGATAAGTAAAGACAAACCGCTTCCGCTGAAATCGATACAAGCCTTAGATATCGTATAGAGATCATGCGGCTATCGCTTGTAGCTGAAGGGCGTGATTACCAGACGACACACTCAAGCCCACTTGCCGAGAAGAGCCATCAAACCGGTACCCAGTGCCATGCATAGAAGAGCTGAAAGGACAACCTTGATGGGCGCACGCTGCATGTAAGGGCTGAACATGAACTCGTGAGCCATGAGCTCGACAAGGGCGGTGTAGATGAGGATACCAGCAGAGATGGAGTCGAAGATGCCGTTGGTCAAAAGGGTGGTCGCGTGGTTGGCAGAGAAGCTCTTCCTCACACCAAGACCAATGGCGATGGCAATGGGAGTAGAGATTGCGTAACCGAGGCCGAGGAAGTAGGGCGTCCATTGCTTAGATTTTGGCCAGTCAACACTGGCAAGACGGCTACCAAGACCGAACCCTTCAAATGTCTGGTGAAAGACGAGAACAACGTAGAGAGTGTTGAAGCCATCGCCAGTAACTGCGAGGGTCAAGCCGATGAAGATGGAGTGGAAAATGACACCAAACTCGAGGATGAAGATGCCCAAGATCTGCGCCGCGTAATCTTCGATATCGAAGACTTCAGACTCGTGCGATTGCACGCGAGCCAAATTTGGGTCGGCAGGGTGATCACGCGTGTGGCCGAAGTGGTCATCGCCAGGGATGTGAGAGCTGCCACGTCTGTCACCAGCGGCAGTGGACGACGAAGCGGTGCCCTCGAGAGGGTGTTCTTCAGGAGTGGACTTGTTCTTGCTCTCGCACAGATCCTCGTCGATCTGCTTGCCATGGCTATGGGTGTGGGCAACAGGGTGAGACTCGAAATCATGAGTGTGTGGCTTGCCGAAATTGCCATACCGCATCACCATAAGTTCGACGAAGAAGAGGACAAAGATGGTCATTAGAGCGATGCCTTCGGCCCAATCATACTCGGTGATGGGGCCAGTGAGACAAGGGTTGGTGAGCGCATCAGTAGCCGGGGCGAGAAGCTAGGGACGGCAAATACATGTCAGCATTCGATCTGAACGTGAGATGGAAGGAAGTGGGACAGCATACGTGAATGAAGGCCGTTGCCAGGATCACACCAGAGCCAAAGAATTTAGCAATGAAGAAGACCCAGCTAGGAATACCAATGCCCTGGTGGCGGACGGCAAAGGTTGGAAAGCATGCGCCGAAAGCACCACCGACGAGGATGACGAAGATGGAGGAGACGCGCACGCCCAAGCGGCCATCGTAGTCATTTGGGCCACATCCCTCGTCGTCGTCGCGGGCGGCGAGAAGGTGACCTGCAACAGTCCAGACGTCCATGTTTTGTAGTGTTGAGGTGAGGCGGATGTGTTGTGCTGATCTCGGTGTTCAACCTCGGGTTTCAATTCCGGGAGGACGGAATTCGCTGGTAAGCAGGAGTGAGGCTTCTTGATCCCAGTATGACTTCTTCCTCGCAGCTAGGGAGATCTTTATTCTCGCAGGAATTCCACTGATTACCTCCCAGTGGATTTGTGGTTGTCGGTCGAGGGGTTTGTCGACAAACAAACACCGATGAGAGAGAGGATTGGGACCGATCAATAAGTAGAGTGGATGCGAGGAACTCTTAAGAATCTGCGGAGACAATCTTTACTACACAGCTGCGGAGACAATTCAGCAGCCGGCCAGGAAAGGAATACCACAGCTAGGGCTTGGAGAGAGAGAATTTTCCGTAGCTACAACTCTGGGAATGGAGGGGATGGAGTAGGATGTGCTCCGTTTGTGATTTGATTGGAGTGGATCGAGAGCGAGGTAGAACAGCAGCAGCAAAAAGTTTGGTGATGGGTGTTTTCGATTGGAAGTGGCTCTGTAGTCGGCTAGCGCTGCACATACCTTCTCTACACCTCCTCTACATCTCCTCTACTGTACATCTCCCCTACACCTCCTCCACACCATCCACTACTCTCCGCCCTAGTGGTGCAAGTACACGGATAGCGCCAGCCCATGCCTCCAGACGGCGATAGTGGTGGCATGACAGCGCCAGCGACAACCGACAAGCGACAACAAGACCCATGCCAATGCCAGCGCCAGCACCATCATGGCTCCACGGCGGACCCCTAGGGTCAATATCGACGTCAACATTGTCGTCGCTCGGTACACCATGTGGTAATGCTCCCAAACAGACGCAAGGCATTCTACCCCCGAACACGAAGACCACAACGACTACACCACCGGTACCGCGTATAGCAGAATCACCAACGCCGGCTATACGGGATACGCCAAGCTTGAACTCCAACCAGGCTGGCGCTGAGTGTCTTTCGTCTGGGTTGTGTCGTGCTGTCTGCAGGAGCCCCTGCTTCACATGAACGCCTGCGGTTCCCATTACTTCACATCACTGAACATCATGTCGGACCACCACCGTAGGTACGTCGCGGAATTGATTGCCGCAGCAATCCAAATACGGCAGACAAACTCTCACTCCAATTATACTGTACCTAGGTATACTCTACTATGCAACCATACGCAACGTAATGTCGAAGACTCCAAGTCTCCGCTCTCGGATGGTCTGCTGGCATCCTCCGGTGGGTCTATGTCTTCGGGTTTCCACAATATGATGCCGCATGCAGCCGTCACCAGCAGGTACTGCGTCTACCTCGCAAACACTAACGAAGAGCAATGATGAAAGAAGATCCAACTCCCATGCGCGACCTTCGAGCAAAGCCAAGTATTGCTCAACAACATGCGCACCCTCCACCATGACAGCAGAAGAGCAAATGAAAAGAAGCCAAAAGTCTCCATACCTGGCAATAAAGCTGGACCCCGGCCTAGCGTCTTTGCGTAGCTTTTAGCACTGCTAAGTGGCCCTGTTGGTGTCCTCAGGCATCACAAGCTCGGCCTTGGCGTCTCCGCTACGGCGCTGGTGATGCTTCCGGTCTGCCAATTCTATGCCGTGTCCCCGGAATTGGCCTGCTCTCATTGGCCTGGCGCACAACCACCATCATCCGCCTTTCTTCACATGCTTGATTAGCTTTTGCCATCACTCGTGCTACCCTGTCTTCCATGCTTTCCATCGCGGCCTTAGGCGCCCCAGGATGATTCCCACGACGTGTCCATTGCTGGCCGGACAGCAAACCGCCACCTTCGCATCTTTGACTGACGAAGGTTTTGATGGTGATAGCAGCATCCAGAGAACAACCTGTCTTGGGAGGCATGTAGAAAATTCTCCAGGTGCGGTTTTCATTCGGCCCTACGCCGCCATCGTAGCACCACTCCGTGAATCCGGCTCTCAGGCGCCGATCTGCAAGCCGTTGTTAAAAGACTTTTCGCAGTGGTAAGGATTTAAACTTTTGCTATGGACACAGCCAACCCGCCCGCATGGCCACTCCACCACTACATTTTTGGCAGTCCCATCCATCAGTTCCTTGCCAAGCAAGCCATAATAATTTCCCTTGCTCACCTACAACCTCCTTGCGCAGTAGCCAACCTGCTTCGGCCCACCACGAATGCCTTTTGCGCTCTCTAATACCCATGCCCAGCCTTACAAGTCTTGGCTTTTCGTACCACTGACCACACCAGCTGATCGAGCCCACAACGCGGCTAAGTACATTCAACTTGCAATCGGAGCTTGCCTTAGACGTGTTGCTCTAGGTCACATTGTTCTGATCGCCAACGCCGTATTCTCCGCTTTTCTAAACGAGACATTCCGTCTAGAGAACTGCAACTACCTCCACTGACTGGTCCACCTTGCGGCTCTGTGATGTGCTCAGAACTCTGCCAATTAAGCTCCACCTCTTGAACCCACAGTCGACTCAAAGGGGAACCATTCTGGAACAGAAGAAATGAAATGAAGCAAAGCCGTCATCTGAGAACATACAATGCCAAGATTCAGGCTTCTCAATCATGCCTTCTATTTCTTTCCTGCCCCCGTGTGCAGTTGCCTTTCCGAGTAATGTCACAAGCTGCATGAATCATCACCAATCCAGTCGTGCCCTTGTTTTTCCACTAGTCAGATTATGTCTTCCTTTCCATTCGTGAAGACTCTTGCAGCTATGACCTGTATATCCCGTACTGTGCTTCGTTGCATCAATAGAAATTGTCTCACTTTTTACCCACCACCGCCGCCTGGTCTCCTTAAAACTGGTCGAACTCCATGAAGCACGCGACGACTTTAGGACTAACGTCTTGTAAATTGAACTATGGCTATCTAGGTTGATCTTGGCACTTTTTGTCGCCTGCTCGAACGGTTCTCTTCAGATTGCAGAGCTCATAAAAAGGGCTCGATACTGGCAACTCAGTTACATACCCGCATGTCATCCACCCGGTTCGGCTGCAATGGTTTCATTGCCGTCCATCCATGTGCCGGTGTCGATGCTAGTCATCATGACTTCTTGATCTCTTTCTCTACTTGGTCATAGACTCTCATCTGCCTCGTTGCCATCAGCTCACTTACAGAGGCTATGGGAAATCGTCACTCGGTCTCTGCTCCAGTAAGTGGCAAACCCTGAAAGTTCTGTCCTGCCCGGGTGGCGTCGGGCATGCCTAAATCAGGGTCATGTTGGGCTTGTGGGAGCTGCCAAAACATATGTATTTGCGATTAAGTCGTACCACTCCAAATGTTTGGGAAATGGTAGGCAGACCTAACCTTGACTCGTGTAACCTTTGCCATAAATGTGACGAGCCTTGTGATGTTTTCATGGAGTATTCTGCCAAGCTACTCTTCTTCACAGACCAGCCATGGAAAATGAAGCATGTAGTTAGCGGTCATGAACCTTCAATTGACATGAAGAGACTCACGCAAATCCTCAATAACGACAGGAAAATGATCACTTGATGAATATTTCCAAGCCATCTATTGGGTACAAAAATTGCTTCATGCAAGTCAATGGGAAGAAACCAGGTGATGAATTATGCTTGGAGGTTCTGGTCGTTCCTATCATGGCACCTCTTACAATCCGACTGGGACTTGTCGACAATCTGGATCTTTCGGAATTGCAAAGTCAATGAAAGTAACGATAAAAGAAAGACAGAAATCTCCTCGAGGTTAGACTTTGTCTTTCATTGAATCCCTGGGACTAGCTCATTGATTTGTATGGCTTTATCACGATACATATTGACTTATCCATTCTTTTACCTATACAATCAACTCCGTCCGACGAGAATAGTCTATTCAGCTCCATTTCACCGAGTTCTTAGCAATCTGGGCCCAGTCTTGAATGGAAAAGTTGAAAGATGATTGGGCTGCACAGTAGCTTTGGAGGACAGAATCGCCGAAATATACCGGGTCGTTACGACTGATCGAAAACCATATATCTATCTCTTAGAAATCACAGATCGGCAGTTCGCTTGTAAGGTTTATACATCCTAAGAGAATGTTCGACAAGAGACAGGTGATCAGCAGTGTGTTTAGTTATGCGAGTCAGTTATGCGAGTCGTCCCAGGAGTTGTATATCTTCTACTGATAGAATACCATGACCGATGCGCTGGTAATCAAGATAGTCCAGCGCACCTCGGACGTACGAAGAGTCACCCTCCTCGCCACCGTGAGCAGTCCGCAAGAGGCCCAGTTCTTTCGACGTGTTATACACATTGCGAAACAGTTCAGGTGAGAAAGCGTCCTCGATCGAGTCCAATCCTATATCGACACATCTCCGTTATGAAAAGCGCCTTATATTGCAGCCTCTATAAACATAGAAGCTGCCAGGTCTGAAATGTGGCCGAGAGAGCAAAGGATCTGTTTGGTATCCATCCCCAGTTCTCGCTCGGCTCGCTAGTAGGTACGCTCGTACCCTGCGAGGACCTTGGAAAACGAAACGTTTCGAGCGGTAGGAGACTGCAAGTCGAAGAATACTTCTGCATGCACGACACCGGCCTTTCATGCAGATTTGAAGTACTCCCAAGCCAGAGAATCAAAATCGAAATCATCATTGAACATTGCCATTGCACGGTAATGAAAATCCAAGAAGTCTTGCAGATCAGCGAAACTCTCATAGCCCTTCATGAGAGCTTCTACAGACATGTACTTGGATGCTCTTCTAGATCGGGGAGCTGTATGGAATTCTTCTTCGCGAGCTGGAAGAGGATTGATGGGCTGAGACATCCTTCAAAGTGAACGCGATATTCACACTTTGGTAGTTCCCCTAGCAGATCGTGTACTGGAGACTGACACATTGATACAAGCTGATTGCATGATGGCTTGTAGTTGCTGCTGGAAAATTTAGAGCTGGTAGATGTGACGTATCGCCAGATATTCTATATACATGTCTGAATATAACGTATGTTCTCCATCTCACCTTTTGGCGACTATGGCAATCTTTGTTGAGCTACAATCTTGTACCGGCTGCTGTCCATATACCTGGAGAAAGATAGTCATAGCAAGCCGCTCGGCCCAGGCTGCTCTCTCAAAGATCCTCGCTGTATCCTTTACTTTGTTATCTTCTTTTGTGACATTTGATCCGTCTACGAGCTCTCTGCGAAGTGGCAGTTTACACACATAGCGTGAGCAAGATACCCACCGATCAGTATTGGGATGAAGAAACTCCATTAGTCGACTGAAATCCAGGCCAAATCACGCACGCTAGGCCGTCAGCCGCTGTCTTCTCCTGGGTTGAAGTTGGTGAGTCTTGATCGATGTCATTACTTCGCTTGGAGGAGCTATCGTGGACATATTGGGTTGGCGATTCCTTTTCTTGCTTCAGGTCCCTGTCTCACCATAGGCAGCCTCTTCTGGCTATCTAGTCATTGGGGACTTTCGAAGACACGAAGTATCGCAAACCTCAATGGCATCTGAGATTGGATCAATTTTGAAGCAGTTTGATGTGTCCAGATTCATCTTACTTGTCCTCGGCCTCACAGCACATACGTCCGTATTCCACTTGAGAAGATCTATCGGATTGGTATGGGTAGTTGCAATCACATCAGGCATGATGCAAAGTACGGTCTCACGCCAAATACATCATGTGCTAAATCATATTCTCGGTCATGAAGGGTTGAATCGGCTTCCAGAAACTCACCTGAGACTTCATCACTGATACATTTTCTAGATCATTAAAACTCTTGTGCAGTCAAGCCATACTCTCAGGACTCTAGGGTTAGAAGTCTTTTTACTGGCTCAACAAGTGGATTACGAGACAACTTGAGAAGTTGAGAAGCCTTCGTCTACATTAAAGCGGTTGCAATTTCTGGATTGCTTGCTAGTACATTGATCAGAAAGAAGATACCACTAGTAGAATGCTGTACCCGGAACCGGACTTATTTGGAACTTTGGTCTACATTTGCTAAGTCACAAGGTTATGCTAGAACTGGGTAGAATATATAAGAAGAGTTTCACTGGCGTCGAGTTAGAGGGCCTACAAATCAGAGACAATACGGCCAATGTTTGCATCACATCATGTGCTCCATCCCTAATTACGTCTACGAAGTTCATCATGACCCTGTTTGGGAAGTCCATACCAATCATTCATCATTGCAGATCGTGATCTTAATGATGCAATCGTTGACAGATCGAGGGATTCGTGAGAACTTAGGCGAAGGGCTTGTAGCGCTGAATAATTTCCTACTAACTGAAGCTTTGAAACCACAAGCTCTAACGAAGGGGAAGAGTCTAGTCTAGGCGAGTGATGTTTATCTTGCGATGGTTATTCCGAGTAATTCAAATACAATAGGGAAATACAATGGCTGTCGTTCTGTAGTACCAGATAAGGCACCTTCAGACCTATGAACAAAGGCAGGATGTATTTCACTCGTAATCTTCACAGCATCTCCTATTGCAAGAACTGATCTATCCCTGTCCAACACTTCCATCTGAACATTGCTGGCGCTCCTTCTGAAAACTCTCAGCATGGTCTCAAATCCAGGACGCGCTTTCTGTCCCAGCAGTGTGCGTTCTCCAGTCTCTCACACTGTAAATAGCGCTCAGAACTATTTCTGGGTATCCCCATTCCAGAAAAAATAATTGACTGTCTCATATACCTGCTGGTTCCAGAGACATACTACAGCAGGTGTCTCAACCAGATATGCTGTCCAGTTGAACCTAAAGGCCCAATAGTTTTGTACGCCTTTTTGAAGGAGGCTTGAGTTTAGGAAGTTGTGGAACAAAACAGTGCTATTGGCGTCATACTCGGCGACAGTGCCTTTATACACCGAGTTGTCGAAGACGCTAATTCATGTCGCTACTTCCATTTCCGTTTTTCGAAAAAATCAAATATCTCGCATGGTGCTGGAATCCAGACTCAATTTCAGGACTAAGGATAAGGTCGGTGTATCGACCTCCAAGTTCTCAAATGATAGAACCGTGAGTACTGTCAATCTTGTAAATGGTGCTTGTATGACGAGCACTCAGAAGATAGCGACCATCGTCGCCTTTTGTAATAGAATTGATACGGAATTAGTCCTACGCATTTGAGGGCGTTCAGGTCATTCTCTGTGGCTCAGAATGTATCTTGCAGTGCTTGGCGTATGTCAGCCATTGTGTAATTTTGCAGTTTTTACGTTTTGCAAACTTCCATCACACCGTAACCTGGTGTGCGTAAAACAGTATAGAGGCGCGGGTTAAGCTTGACCTGGGTAAGATGCGCAGGTTACGTCTTGTAGGACGATTGTTATAGTGCTGAGATGGTTCAACCCTCGATGAATTCGAAGCTCGAAAATTGTACGGAGTTGCGGTAGACCTTTTGTACAAGGAGAAGTTTCTGGAAAACATTTCTAGTCAATGTGGATACATGTCAGGATGCTTGACGAAGTACTGACTTTCGGTACAGTACATTCGCTTCATACCGTCATCATATTCACCAGGGCTTCCAGCAACCTTGGACATGCCAACTGGATTGCACAGTATATGGGCCTTAGACAAAATCTTTTGAAAGACCCACTCAAGAATTTATACACCTTGAGCCTGTGTTGCAGCTGCAATGATAGTTCTCCATCATCACGCAAACAGCACTGAGGAGGACGGCGTGTCTATGTGGATACATTCGGCTTTTTGTTTGACAAGAGCTGACGTCCTCGGCCTGGAACTCTACCACATAGGTGTAGATGACGAGCGTGCGGTAGTGTACTGCAACATTCTCATTCGAGCCCGAAGAAGACTTCTAACCAGATGTGGTGATGTGGAGAGTCAGGGGAGCGCTTCTCTGATAGATACGATCTTATGTCTCGCCAAGCAAAAAGAACAACACCCGTAGCAGATGCAGGAATTGGTTGGTCATGTTGACCTTTCTGGCCAGCAATTTCCCCGTGATGCGTTTGATTTGGACCGAAATATTGCTGAACTCCTTGCCACGTAGCAATAAAGCGAGCCTGAAGGTCTAGACGTTACTCCAGGCGCAGAAGGTCAGGCGTATTCCATCCCGATGGACGAGTTCGAGCCATGGTTTATTCAACCCTTCGATACGAGCTAAGAGCTCGCACAATGCCACAACAGAGTTACAAATTACTACATGGAATACCGTCTACTTGGAAGATAGATGGGCTCACCCAGTGACTTGCACCTGTGTCGATCGTATTCAGCCACTTGAAGCAAAACAAGAACTATATGGGAGGCAAGTAGAATGCCTCACAGCTGGTTCGCAAGACTGATTGAGCGAATCATGTTCATTGATTGCACTAACAGTAGGATGTAGATTTCAAAGACTTGACTGCATAACGTCGATCGTATAGTTTTGTACTCTCTGAAGCAAGGTTTAGTACGTTGGACTGAAATGTAACAAAGATGCTCCCACGCCCTTGAGATAATGCACATATGTAACCACAAACCGTTTCGGCTAGATCCGTAGCGAGCGGCTAGCCCGAAGGAGGAACACTACTACAGCACGGCTCAGCGTGATCTGCAGTTTGCTGCGGTACTCTGCATGCCCTTTGCTGCTGTGATATGAATCAGTGTTCCTGTGTAATTACTTTGTGGTTTAATGAACGTAGCAAGAGGTATTCGTATAGGCAGGTATATTCAAACCAAGCATTTGAATGGACACCCGGTGGTTGCTTGAGCGAGCCGCCTTGCACAGGGAACCATATTACCACATGCAGTCCTGTTGTGGTTAAGACTGCAACAGTCGCACTGCATTGACGTGGGATGGAGGCTCTAATGGGGCTCATTCCCCACGATTTATTAACCCCGCCATTGCATTGGGTTGCCTCACCGTCATGTGGCACCCAATAGCTGGAGAGCTTTAAAGGGGACGGGAGGTTGGGAGGAGATAAAGGTCATTTCACTTTCTTGTTGTATACTGCTAGATCTTCAAATCGTTTCCCTCCAACCTCCACGACCACATTGAACCTCATCTTTCACCTGTCATCCTCGAGATGGTGAAGACATATACTATCACAGAGCCCTACATCAAGCTCGATTGCGGGTTGGGCGAAGGGCCGTACTATGAAAAGTCAAGACACAGTCTACGATTTGTAGACATCGTGAAGAAGAAGATATACTTCGTCGACCTCGCTAAAGGCCCTGATTCCCTGCGACACTTCGACCTCGAGCACTCCATCGGCGTAACGGCAGACATCGAGGGTAGGGAAGATGAGATCCTGTTTGGAGGCAAGCTTGGGTACGGAATCTTGAACAGGAATACTGGCGAGATGCGTTGGATCAAGGAGCATTGGGATGATGACGATCGCAAAGATGATGGTGGTGGTAAGCCCCAGGCGGGTAAGCACAGAGAGGATAGAATGAGGAGCAACGACGGTGCCGTGGACGCACTGGGCCGTTTCTGGGTCGGCGCCATGAACGACCCGGCCATCGTTGGGTCGGGAAACTTCACAGACGAGGGTCAGTAGCGCACCAAAATGTGGGACAAGAACCATATTGCTGACTGACGGCTTGGCTGGTCTTTGCAGGTATCCTATTCCGACTCGACAACGACCTCACCCTGCACCGCATCAAGGAGGGTGTGACAATCCCCAACGGCACCTCCTGGTCCAAGGACGGCAAGATCATGTACTTCACCGACTCCCCAACCGGCGCCATCAAAGCCTGTCCCTATGACCCGGTGACTGGCGTCGCGGACCTTGACGCTGGAACACCATTCTTCACCTGCCCTGTAGAAGGCGGCGTACCTGACGGCCATGCCCAAGACGTCGAGGGCTACTTGTGGGTTGCCTGCCACGGTACCGGCAAGGTCTTCCGTATCAGCCCCGAAGGCGAGACCGTGGCTGTCATCGAGGTCCCCACTAGGTGTGTCACCTGTCCGACCTTCGCTGGCACTGAGCTATACATCACCAGTGCCGAGGAGGAGGACCTCGAGAACCACCCAGAATCGAAGAAGTACATGGGCTCCTTGTTCAAAATCGACGTTGGAGTTGAAGGCGCTCCCATCAACAAGTTCAAGCTCACGGTCGATATTTGATTGGCTGGTTTGATTGTGTCAGTGAGAAGTGAGATGGTCATTTACGAAACGAGATGGTTGTACGACCTGCATACTGGGTGCTAGCTATATAGACACGATAAATGAAACGTTCGAGAGCATAGATTCCAGTCGGCGCAGTCACGTTTTGCCACGGCTCACCTTTTCCGGATGACCCTCCTCGTCGTATGTGACTGAGAAACTCGACGTCTCTCAAATTAGCAGGAGTATTCCAAGCTTCGTGGATATTGTTGTACAGGTAAGCGTAATGTACAAGTACTCACTAGTCGACGATCTCCCAATGTAGATCACCGCACATCGTCCCAACCCGTCCATCGTTTGACGGCATCACCAACCGTCTCTTTCCCTCTCTCCCGTCTGTCAGCCCTCTTCAATTTTTCTTGTTCGAAAGTCTCGTTCACTTTTTCGGCGTACGGGCGAGTGGACTTGGCTTCAGCCTCGAGTAGCTCCAACTCGAGTTGCCTCTCCGAAGCCGTCATGCCTCCCCACTTCTCCTTCAGTTTTTCAGCTTTCCAGCCAGGGAGAGGTATGGTAGTGGTATCCAGTTCTGCTTTCGGATCCATAATTCCGGCCTGTTGTCTGACCTTCGACCATGCAGAATCCTTCTCTCCTGCGACCGAGGACAGTGGCACTCCAGCTTCTGTTCGTAGGAATGGCTGTATTGGTGCCTGCTGTGATATCTCCTTCGCTCCATCCTTCTTGGCCTCTTCGTTGGCTTTCTCTCTGGCTAGCATTTCATTATACAACTTGTCGGCATGCATCTGGATCCGTTCTTCCTCCAACTCCCGGCCCGGCACGTTCAACCCGTCCGACAAGTAGCCCAGGGCCTTTAGGAAACGCTGCTGCAAGTCGTAGCAGCGGTTGAATGCCCTGCCTTCCTCACGGCACATGCCCATACCTTTCCTCCATAGCCCTCCTCTAAAGCACTCTTGTTCTGCGATCTGAAACTCTACGCAGTTTTCCATTGCCGCCCGCCCTATTGCTGCCTTACGGTCCTGATAGGATGTGATGACGTCTGCCAGTCGTTCCTGATCGCTTTTGCCGGCCGCATCGATCTCCGCTTGCGATCGGTAGGATTTCCATAGGTGTGCGTACCTCCCGTCTTGGAATAATGACTCTTGCGGGACTTGCGATCGATCTTCTGGTTGGTTTTGGTTTGGGGATTGTTGCGGTTGCGACTCTTGCTCTGGCAATCTTTCAGGTATTCCGATTTGCGCTCGATATGAGGTCTTCGGACCGTCTGCAGAGGGTGTCTGCGCTGCTATCTGTGTTCGTGATTGTGCATCGCTAGGCAAGCTGCGATATTTGAGCGGCGATTCTTTGTCTAGAAATTCCCGTAAGGATGGATCTAGTTTGTCATATGGATCCTTTTTAGATTCTGATGATGACGACCACCACCACCAGCTCATGTTCGCGCTTGTAATCTCGAGAATCTATTGGGTTCCTGGAGGAATACTCGAGCTCACAACAACGAATGCTATGTGGTAGGTAGACAACGAGGATCGCGGAGACTTGATTGAGTCTAGTCTCGGAAAACGGGAATGCCCGTCACCCGCGCAGCTTGGCCGAGGTGCCTCCAGGTAGCAAGCAGCTCACATGGTACTTTCCGTAACAGGAAAGACCAAAACAGATCTAGCGTCAGAATCAACATTGGAGGTTTCGGTCACCTTGGTGAGAGTCTCGACCATATAACACGCCACCGTCAGCAATTAGATATCATGTCTCAGACCACACCTTCTAAGAGTACGCTCCATAGATACACTGCAAAGTTGACACCATGCTGACCATGCGACAGATGACAGAGTTCAGAGACATCTTATGCGACAGCGAGGTGCTGGGTAAGACTCCACTCCGGTGGCCGGTGGCTGAAACAGATTTCTAACATGAGTGAAGTGTACGATCGCTCGCAAGCAGCTTCGGATTCTCTTTCGCTGTCGCCGCCCTGCAGCCAGTAGTACCGGCACCCGAACCAGAGACAGCGCCTTCGCCAAAAAGGCGCAAGACTATCCATGAGAGCAACGATGACGTTGCACAGCGCGAGAATCCGGAAGACCTCAAAGATCTCAATACAGTGGTTGTGACCGCGGAAGCTGATCATGACGCCCATACGCTGGAAAATGTTGATCAGGGAGATGAAGATCATCGTGGGGATAGAGAGAAAAAAGACGAAGCAGAGAAGGAACCCAGTGGACAAGTTGTGGAGCCACCAAAAGAAACATCATGCGGCGAAAACACAGTACCACTTAAGGAGGACGGTGAAATCGAATCAGAACCACCTCCAATCCCACCACGAAAGCAGCGCGGACGGCCTAGAAAGATCGCGCAGAAGGAAACTTGTCCTGAAGATGTATCCAAAAAGGATGTTCCCCAAGCGACGAAACGAAGAGGCAGGCCGAAGAAGCTTCCTTTGAACGACGATGTAGTCAAAATACAGAGGGTTGAAAAGCTACCAATGTCTGACCCAAGCTTGGACAGTACTGTCAAATGCCATGTTGACGAAAAGACAGAGGTCCAACATCTACACGAGGAAGTGCAGACAAGTGTTGTATCTCGACAAAGCCGAAGGAGGAGGGCAGTTGAAGACGTCAAATGCGAGAGTGCAGAGCAACAAAGCCTTGTTGTGGGATCGCAACAAGAAATGGGCGAACAACAACAATGTGAGACCCAAATTCCAAAAGCAAGACGGGGTCGTCCGAGGAAGATTGTCCGCGAAGAAAGGGAAGAGATACTCGAACCTCCGCAGTTTTCAACGGGGTCAGAACAGAAAAGCGCTGGTGAACAAGAACAGTCTGTTCCTTGCGTACAAGAACCAGGAAAGCAGCCCAATAGCTCCAACACATTGCCTAAATCTGAGACCCTGGAGCGGAGACGGGGACGACCAAAGAGAACAGTTACAGGAAAGACCGAGAATCCCCCTACAGCAGAGCAAATCCCCAATATACAAGAGACCACAGAGACTCTCGGGAGAGCGAAGCGGAAGAAAAACGCACAGCCGGTACCCATCGAGGCTACAGAGACACTTCATGGGGAACCACCCCAGAAACGGAAAAGAGGCCGACCAAGAAAAGCTGCTGCAGAAACGTCAGGAAATGTCTGCAAGCCTGTACAGAGCTGCAGCGTCGAGGAGGAAGTGGCTATGACCAGTTCGACAGCCAAGCCCGTCCAAAACACATCCATTGACGACCAGGCAGAGGGCGTGGAGCCGTTAGCACAAAATTTCCGTGCAGAGTCTGGAGAAAGGTCTCAAGGTGAAAGACGTACAAGTATATCTGTTGAACAAGTAAAGTCAAGCAACAGAAACGTCTCGGCCGAGCCACCCGCTCTGCTGGAAGAAGTTGCCTCTTCAACTGTCACAACCTTACTTCATAGGGAATCGCAGCATTCTTCAGCTATACCCACCACAGAAGAAATTGAGTCGTCTTCTGGCGCCGTAAAGTCTGAGATGCCTGCAGCTCCTCTACACCTGGAAGATGATTTGGAGAAGCCTCACGACCGGAACGAAGAAGTGAAATTAGCAGACAATGCATCGGTAAACGATGGTCATGACCCACCGAAGCACATTGCGACAAAGAGAGGTAGAAAGCCCAAGACTGCACAGGCAGAACCTGTGGCCTACGCACGGAATACCAGGGCCAAGCGTGACAAAAACCCGATTTTGCAGGAAGTCGATCGAAATCCCTCTCCACTTCCTCATGATAGTTTCAGAGAACAAGTATCGAGAACGAGGAAGCGGAAACCTCTTGTGGAGACGGACGCTAATATCTCTTTGTCACCTCGAAAAGTGGAAACCAAAGCGCTCATGAAATCCGAGCATAAGGCAGCATCAGCTTCACACGTCAGAGACTCATTGCCAAGTAGCATATCCAATAAACGTGTGGGACATGTGAAGTCCCAGACTCCTTCACCGAAGGCGTTTCCTGTAAAAGGAGACGAGAAGGAGGTAAAAACGCCTCCCAATGGAAATCACGATGACGGTTATGACAACGCTATTATTCCTGAGCGCAATGCGAGCGAGGGTGAGAAGACCGCGGTTCACACCAAACAGTCTCAGCCAGAGCGAACACACCGTAGGAAGCCAACTCGTCTCTTTGCGACCACAAGCTCCCAAACGCTGAAGACAACCAAGCCTTCGATGCTTGCTAGACCCGATATACAAAGGGCAGGATCTGGCCTGGGACGAAATTCAAAGAGAAATATGCTCGGCCTGCCGGATATGGAGCTGGACGACCTGTTCTCGAATGTGGCTTGCTTCGCCAGCAGCAAGACGAACATGTGAATTCGAACACAAGACCCTTCGTTTCCCTCCATATACCACTTGGCATGTCAAGCCCATGGCACCATAGTATACAAAGCTTAGCAATATACTCTTACCGACATGAAGCATACTGATGAGACCGTAATCGCGGCCACATTCCCACTATGGTCGGTAAACGACGAGTTGATCCGACCGCTGCTTCATGCTATGCACCCTTCCTCCACTACCAATCACCATTGAAGAACGCCGCGATAAATTATCGCCGCAGTGTTGACCAGGGTAGGAGGCAGCAGTTATAGCCGCAAGACCTGAACGGCTTGGCATGCGTTACTACTGTCACAGGTCTGCTACGCAGCGTGCTGAGTGTCCATCATGGGACAAAAAAACTGAAGCACAGGTTTGAGAAATGAACCCAAGAACCAGTCGACAACGTAAACCGATCAGAAAACATCCTTCAGCCGTTTATATTAATATAGCGTAATGATACATGATACATCAAGCAAGGTTCGCATATTGGCGATACAAGAGGTGACGTGGTGAAATGATGGCTGCGCTGCTCTCGGCCGTCTCTTTCTGATATAGATAACTGTATAAAAATGTATGTGCAGATCCCACATCCTGTCCATCCCAATCCATTCTCAAGAGAAACAAAAAGAAGCATTCCGCTGTTCGGTGGCCGGCAATGCTTCTCGGTGCATGAAAAGGTCCAAAGCGTCAAGCTTCCGATTTGCAGGCCATGGACCTCCAGCGAAAAATCAGTCTAACCCATAATCTAGGCAAGACCGGGAACATCAAAGTTGTAACCGAACTCCAAGAGCAAGTCTTTAAAAACGATCGATGCGTGGTTGGGGTATCTCCGGCTCGCTGTTGGTTTGAAAAATAAAACTCAAAAGATGAAGCAATACATGTTTAGTTGAAGTGGTCGTGCCTGGTCACTCGATTTCGATCCAGAGTTTGAGTCCTGAGGAACTTGTTCCGATCAAATCGATCAGGTTGGTTCGGTGGTTGACCAAACCATTATCAAATGCGAGGGGTCGAGAACGAGGTTCTCTGCCCCACACCACTGGCGTCACTCAGACCGCCTCGTTCACCGCTCCCAAGACGGCCCAGGCGGTGGAGGCCCACTTGGCCGCTTGTCAACCGCGAAGGGATTCCAAGGCCCGGTTTGCGGTGGAGCCTGCATGAGATGCTGCGGTGCAGGCGGTGGTTGCATGGGTTTGGGCTCGCCGTACCCCTGCACTGCAGGCGGAGCATGTTGCTGCTGCGACTGGTGCTGAAGCGACGGCGGTGGCACCGGAATCTGGCCAGCTTGAACTGGTTGTCTTCCTCCCACCGGCTGAGCATATGATCCGTGCGGTTGGTATATCGGCTGCTGCTCGCGGTGAAGGACCTGTGGCGGTGGCGCCTGGGCGGCATAATGCTGAGTCATGTATGGATGCGCTGGGTGTGATGCTGCGGTTGCTGATGTCTCGGAGCCATGGGCTGCGGGAACACCCTGTGCTGGTGGCGGCGGTGGAGGAAGAGTCATAGCTGGAGCCGCTTGCCTGCCTGATGCATGTATGGTTCTATCATCTTCAGGACTTCTTCCACCACTGTGTCTGGCTGAATTCTGTCGCTGCGCCCGACTGCCTCGCTGACCGCTCGGCCCAGCAACGACAGCTCCACTGTTTCGGCTACTTGCAGGAGAAGGGGGTCGAGGGAAGTGTCTCTCGCCTCCTGGCACCTGACGAACCACACCAGCCAGGTAGTTCCGTTCGCGCCTATAGTATTCTACCTCTCCGCTGAGGTCTTTGACTTGGTGTTCAAGCTTGGAAATGGTCGTGGAGGCTTCTTTCTCCTTTTCCTTGCGTCGCTGTCTAAACCTTGCGCTGGCCCCTGCATTTCTTCGACGCTTCTCGTCGGCGGCGCGTGATGCAGCGTGCATATCGACCGGAAGCTGGATTGCGCCTGATGAGGTCTCGTATGTCATGAGTTGATATGAGTTAGGCCCAGCAGACGAGGTGATGGGTATGCTCGCTGGCCGAAGTCTCTCCTGTCCAGGATATCCCCCGGACTCATACTGTCGTGAGTCTATAGACCGAGGATACCCTGACGACGTTTGTGAGAGAGAAAATTGATTGTGAGCCGGTGGTGGGGTTTGACTGTAGGACGAATACGAGGTGCTGGGACTTGCACTGGGCGATGGAGGTTTACCAGTTCTTGTAGTTCCCACACTTGCTCTCCGCTGTTGGGGTTGGTTTGGAGCGGGATAAGCGTAGGCAGCCTGATACCCGCTGCTAGGCGTCGGTAGGGAAGGAGCAGATGCAGGTGCGGCTGCTGGCTCATTCATCAAAGCGCGAGTCGACGGTGATGGCGCGTAAGGTGAATTTTGAAGCGACGCTGTCCCAGTGGATTGCGCCAATCGATTCAAACTTCCCACTTGCCTGAGTGAGGCAGAAGGGGATCGCGGCGTCAGAATGTGACGAGGCTGGTTGTCTGACGGACCGGAGTATGACAACTGATCACGCTGTAAAAGTGATCGAGGCTGGATGTCGCCAGTTGCAGAAGCGAGAGGTGGTAGTGATGGGCCTGGAGAGGTTGGCGAATCAAGCTCAGATGCCTTCCTCCGTCGATTTGGTTTCTTCTCGTCATCTTGGGGGTTGTTGAACAGTGATGTTATCCCGACAGATCGTGGAGCTGCGCATGGTTGAGGAAGTGGAGGAAGCTCGAAAGGACGGCCGGTGCCAAACCTGGGCGCCGTGGGAGATTGCGCTACCGAGGCAGCAGAATTTCGCCTAGATGGAGCAGATGCCGGGAAAGCATTTGATCGATTCGCAGTTGATGGCCTTGAAGGATCATTCTTAAACTCTTGGCCGGAGGTTATGGCATTACCTTCGTGAGGCTTCTGATCAACAGGTTGATCTGACATAGAATCCTTCCCTTCAGTCCCTTCCGTCCCTGAGACTGGTCCAGAGCATGGGTTGCGATGCTCCGATTTGACCGGTGTCGAGCTTCTATTCTGAAGGAAAGCCCAAGAGCCAGATGGTGAGTAGGCTGGATGGTCTTTAGCTTTGGTTCTGTATTGGTTCTCCGATCGATCGAAGTAGTGCTGTGAGAACCGGGGAAGCTTGTAATAATGGTCCTGGTCGAACGGACCGCTGTAGGGACTGTCGAGACAACGAGATACTTGTGATGTAGCCACAATGACTGATGAGTTGGGACCGCTGGCGACGCCCCTGGTCGAATCAAACAAGTCAAATTCGACGGTCACCTATTGAGCGTCCTACCGGACAGAGACAGAGGCTAGCTATTGGGAACTCAACAGCGTCACGGACGTTGCGAAAGCGACATGCCCTTTCTGCGTAATACCAACAAGGGACAGATCAAATCGATCGTCGTTGTTTGTCAATTCGATTGTATATGTAAACAATATATTGACAAGCAGAATGGATCTTTCGGTAGATGATCTGGTCAATGGTGTGCTCCACTGTTGATCCCAAAAGATTGGACCTTGTCAAGACAGAGAGGTAAATCAGGTGGATTGAAGAGCCAAGACGACCAAAAAAAGACTTGGGCAATGGCGGGTCGTGACTATGACAGGAACTTGGGCGGTGATATAACGATTTCAGAGGGAGGCGAATGAGAGGGAGCGGTGTGAGCCGTGTGATGATGACAACACCGTGGAGAGGGAGAAAGAGAAATAGAGCAAGTTGAGTCCCGACTGTACCTAGAGGCACAAGATCTATGCCATGCTGGTTTGGGGATAATGCAGTGCAAGGCAGCATCGTACGCAGGGCCTTCCTACGAGACCGACACAAGGACCAGTAGGTAGACAAGCCGGTAGTCTACGGGTTTTGGCGGCGGTTGTTAGATTATTGCTTGCAGGGAACGACGAGAGCCAGAGAAAGGTACAAGACTTCGGCGTTGGAAACAGGACAGTAGGCCTGGTTCAGGAACCAGGCCGCGGAACACGGGAAGGGATGGGCCATGTCGAGCTCGAGCTGTGTCTTGAGTTGCGGACATGCGGTAGGTTGGTAGGATGGTAGGTGGTAGACCAGCAACGTGTCTGGCCTTAAGGCGACGCTAGCGTGCATGGGCTCCTTGAGCGTTTCGAGGTTGGGTTGGGTTAGGTTGGGCATGCAAGAACAACGGGTAGGGCGATGATGTAGTGCAATGTTCAGGGCGTGCGCGCGGTGTGGTGGTGGTAGTGGTGGTGGAGTGTGCGATGAAGGAATGCATACCTATCGTACTGTACCAGGCCCCATGCAATGCCATGCCACGCCATGCCATGCACCCAATGTCTACAATGCACACCACCGCAGCAAGGGTAAGACTCACTCGCAGGGCTGTCTGTTTTGCAATGATGACTTTCTTTTCTTCTTTTTGTTTTTGTTACCTTGTAACTGTTGACGAACTACAGTAACTCTGGGATTGAGGTCGGCAGCATCACTACCGTCGCTGCTGCTGCTGCTGCTGCTGCTGGCGGTGTTAGCGTTGGTCATCGACGTGATTATTTTTATCACCACGGATCGCAACACGGCCACAGGCTGCCGTAATCGACAACAGGATCCGACGGCGGCGGGTTGCCACAACGTCGAGTGTGAAATGATCCTCACGCGGCAGCCACTGACTGCCAACTACTTCCTGGCGCTATGACTATTGTCACTTTCGCCGATGCGTGGCAGGACAACGCATATCTGACAGGGTCTGGATCTGGCGGTCGGAGTGGACAGGCTGCTATTCGTAAGTGGAGGCGTGGGAGCGTCTGAAGACGTGGGTGGTGGTGGTGAGCTCGTAATGCTGCTAACCGAGTCACCACTCAAACACCACGAACAAAAGGCTTTTTGAATTACAGTACAGTACAGTACACCTGTGCAACTCGTTTGGACTCGACTGGACTGAACTTGACTTGACTTTGACTGGTTTGGCCTGGTCTCGTCTGGTGTGGCATGGGGTGAGAGGGGATGTACCGTAATGGGCGCTGCAGGGCCAGGATGTGATACCCTAGGGTTCCCGAATGCATGCTATGATCGTGAAACACCCATACCGTCGAAGCATGTTGCGTGGGTGCGTGCGTGGAAGTGTATCTGGACAAACCTCGCGTCTACCAATTCTGCCACAAGCGTAATAAGTAGAGCCGGGCTCGGCAACGTCCTTGGTAGGCTTTCGAGATGAAGATGGTTGCAGCACCCTCTTGATAGAGTTCGATGGAGGTCGCTGGATCGATACTTTCTAGACCGACCCAGAGCTGTGGCCGAACACAGCTGGGCCTACGAAGCGCTACAGCCGATCATAGGATGGTGTAGGGTGAACGATATGGTCTGGCGTGGGAAGCGTCACGCCCCTCATACTCACGCTCGCTCACTATCAGACTGTGCGTGCTCACACACAGTAGAGATGGGCTCCCTCGATCGCTCGTCTACCATACCACACCGTACCGCGCCGTTTTGGATCGGCTTACCACCCAGACTATAAGACAAAGGGGATGGCAAATCCTGTGATGGGTCTTTGATCATCGCCCTGCCCGCCAGTATGTGGATACCGGATGTTTGGTCTCTGCCAGCGCACACTGTGCAATACTGTAGTTGGCAGTGCATCTCAATGTGAACCACCGCCGTACGACCGTACGATGCTTGCTTGCTTGCATGACTATCTGCTTACTTGTGGCATCGTGTGGCTGCCTTCAGTGGTATTGGGCCACAGCTGATCTTGGGTCGGGTCTGGTCCGGGCTGGCAAAAATAGTGCTGCGTGGTGGATTGGCGTAGTGCCGGCATCCTAAGGGAATCCGGCCTGTGGGCTAGGGCGGTCGGCAAGGTTGGGTTCCAAAGTACGCGAGGCGGTGGGAACTTCCAAGACCAAGACGGTCAAGGTGGCAATCACCAGTGCTACGGAGGGAACGGAAGGGAAGCCGACAATGAGTGACAGCAGTGGTAGTCGTGGTTGTGGTTGTGGCGGTAATCGTGGTGATGGTGGTGGTGGTGTTCGTGGTGTGATGGAGATGAGGATAACATCCGCCATGATGACAGCAATGTTAGCGGTGGGCGTCACTCAATCGGATTTATATCCATGAATTGGTCATTCTACGATACCAACGCCAATCGAGGTCTTCACCTGACTCGCATTCATGGAATTGTCTCTATAGTCTCTACTTCGTTCTACAAATTCTTTTGATTCGTGATGTATTGACGACCTGTCCCGAACGGAGGATGTGCTGCCTGCCATCGAAAGATTATCACTGCAACCGTCGACGGTATGAGCATACCACGACTGCTTCACAGTCAACCCACAACTATTACCTTCTGTGCACACTGCCACCCATCATGAAGTTGGTGAACAAAGAGCGACGGCACAGTAAACAAGAGCCGATCCAATCTGCACGTCTTGCATTGGTGGTATTGTCTCCGTGCGAACCCCTGGCCATGACCCGTCGCCCGGCATGATGTGCTATGCTGTGCTATGCTATGCCATGCCATGCCATGCAGGCGGTCACGATCACGGTCGCGGTTACGATCACCTCCAACTTCTTGCGTTTGCGCAGCTACATTGGATAGTTCTGGTTGGGCACGACGTCGAAATTGGGCGAGCATTGGGCATCAAGCCTCGTCATTTTGCAGAAACACATACATCCTGCTGGCCAACGTCAACATGCCTCACGCGACCCCATCCTTCCTCGCTTGCTCTTTCCACGACGGTCTATCAATCCACCTGCCGTCGATGATTGGAATCATTGTAATCGACAGCGTCATGCAGGCCATCCACTCAGAGGCTCAAGCGCTGCACCGTGAGAGGGAACTCCATACACACATCACATCACATCACATCTCACTCACTCACTCGCTCACTCATTCACTCATTCACTCACACATACCTACACACGCTGGCGAAGGGTAGGTGGGCGGCATGCAGGTGTGACAATAGAGAAATCCGAGACAATGGCTCTGCCGCATCACCCCAATGATGGACGGGCCAAAACGGTTTCTGCGCTTTGCCGTACCGCAGCGTACCGCACGGCCAGCTTATGCAGTGGGCAGTGATGCCTGACTGAGAGGATCCGATGACATGCAATGCCAGGCTTCCTGTGACGCTGGTGACGCTTGTGATGTGCGCCCCAACCTCCCACCTCCACTCAGTATCAAAGCAGTATGGACAGTACGGCTACCCATGACCAAGGGGTAGCGAGTACCTCGGTAGGTGGTCAGTACGGCTTCCCGGATCAATGAGAAGGTACGGTACTATAGACTACAGGTCCTTGCATCGGCCCTGCACCAGCAGTCGGTCAGGTGAGCTGGGTGCTTTGATCTTTGACGAGAGATCTACACGTCTATCGTTCTGCCCACCACCCAGTGTTCATGTCTACATGTCTCCGGACGGGATTGTTTATGACCGACTTGCCTGACATGTCGGCTGCTGTCGATTGCTCCACCCACCTTCGATAGAGCCTGCGTCTAGCCGTCTAACCAGAACGAAGTGCTGCCCCGTTTTGCGACTGACAGAGAGCGCCGGCTCCTCGCTGACGTATCCATTCCGTACCACATCGTTGCGTGCAGATGCATAAGCAGGCCAGCTCATCAGCCAGCCAGAGCATTATGCAATTGTTGCAGGAAGGGGGTTGGCGGCTGGCGATGCATGTACAGCAATCCATACCGCCAGTACACGTCCCAGCCATGCAGTACATCGAGCAATCTGTTGGCATATCTCTCAGACAATTATCAACCAACCTAGTCCACTCGGACAGCACATCAAACACACAAGAACAAGTGCTGGCTGCGTGGCAGGAAGCTGAGAATTTTTTCTATTGGCCGGAACGGCGGAAATTTCGATGCGGCCTGCTGGCTTTGGCCCCCTGGGGACTTTGTCGTGCGTGCATGATGCATATGCAGATGCTTTTACAGTACAGTAGTCCTCCCTCAACCCTACACACCCCTGTCTATTTACTCTATTCGGCACGACCACAAGAAGAGGGTAGTCTATTCCCATGGAAAACAGACGACGATTCGCAACCACCACCCACTCTTCCGTCCTAATCCAGATGAAAGGGCTTAGTTCGGAAAAGAGGGCTGAGTTGGCTTGAGAAGCGTCATTCATCTCTCTTGCATCGTCGAAGTTATCTAGTCCACTTTCGCAACACCTGCCCTGTCCACCCGGTACTGTCATCCCTGTGACCGTCTCAGCGGTCAATGGGTGGGGATGCAGCCAGATTCTCAGCGTGGGTCGCAGTCTACCGCCTGGAGGTATGCCAAGAGACAAAAGGACTTCAGTCTCCTCTTGAGTACAATTCCTTCAGGAATGTCCTTCCCAACTCCCGGAGTCTTTCCCCCCTTTTCCGCCCGGTAGACCGTAGACGGCTCCGGTGACAGGACACGCTTGCTGTTACCCACGCTCCCTAAGAGACGGCGCCATGAAATGACTACCAGGTCACGCTTAGCGTGTTCTAGGGTTGAAGGGTGAAATTGCGATATGACGTGCTCCCTGACCGAACTATCATAGAAGCAGAGAGCATTGGTGATTTTATCGTGGCCTTTGCTCCAACACGGACCAGAAAGCAGACTTCGAGAATCATTCTATTTCGATTTCACACTCCAGAGCCAGTGCGCGAGTTGGGGAAATTAAACACCGCCTACGGTGTCATCCTGAAGCTGATCTCTTGGCTTTGCCGAGTTTGGTAGAGTATGTTGTTGACTCTGTCTCGCACCATTCAACTGGCGTTAGTGCCGCATTTCAGATGGATTCCGGCTGGGAGGCCACGTGTGTGGCGTGGTGCTCCCACCTGTTTCGAGTCTATTATTATGATCGCACTTTCCATTCCTGCTGGGTTTGTATTGAACCATGCTATGGCTTTAGGTTGATAATCTTGTTAACCGAGTCTTCTTCTTCTTCTTCGTTGCGCCTCTATCAGAGTATGTCGCAGAGGAACTCCGTTACACAGCGAGCAGAGCCAGCGTAAACAAAGCATGCAGTGACCATAAACTTGCAGGCTTTGCTGCACACTCCGCCATTCGGATACCGGCTATCTACTGCAATGGCCGCAATGGGGGAGTCTGACATGCAATAAGGATAGCAGGCCGTCTCGGCCAAGGCTCAATATCAATCACAGTAGCTTGTCTGTCATGCTATCGAAAGTTGACTGAGACAACTCATTTATATTATCAGAAAACATCATTTCTTTCCTACTATAGCAGGGAACAAGATGCATTCACTTCCAAGACCAATCAACGATTTCCGTACTTGTCGATCATTGGGCCCGATGGTGTCTTCATTTGACTTTCTCACGTCGCCTGACAATTTGATCCTTGAACCTAGTAAGCAGGCCCGGGCGAATTGGAAAGCTAGAGATAATAGCTGTCACGCACGCCCACATGCTTCGGATCCGTTCCTAACTTCGGCCACGCCATCCACTTGCGAGATAGTGTTGGCGTAGCCTGGCCATGAGAGAAACCGATCGTTTAGACGGAACTGGACTTCCCTCGACGGCGCTGTACAGGGTGAAAGGTTCCCTGATAACCCTTGCCCGTGTATACTTGGTGCTTCCGCTTGGCCTTGGCCTTGGCCATGGCCTTACCCCTGCTCTTTCAAACAGCAAAAGCTTGCTGTGGGCGTTTGGTGGTTACCATGGTCACTCCCCTGACACGCTTAAGCGCCCAATGCCATATCATGCCACGTTCGCTTTGCATCGCTGCTGCAAAAACCAGAGAGAATGCGGTCCCTCTATGACTAGTCCCAGCAGGGCCAGGATCAAGATGGTCGAGGTGTCACCACTTGTATGGCTGTCCGGTTCACCATCAGTGGCGGCGGCAGTGGCGGTGGCGGTGGTGGTACTATGGGTGGCACCGTTCAGTTTCGCAAAACGTGGCGAACAATTAGAATCTCTTGTTTGTTCAGGGGCATTCCCTGACACTCGAGGGCACCACGTGTGATCAAGACAGGACGGGCCAGGGTACGGTATGACAAGGCTGATGATTTGAGTGGATATCCCAGCAGACGAGTCAGATTCAATAGATGGATAACGCAATCAAACAAGGGGCGATTGGGGAGGCTAAGTATTACATACATATCGACCTTCCACTTCCACTTCCACCCGATTCTTCTCTGTGGTACACTACTCGTCTTAGGATGCCACTCTACTACTCTGCCTAAAGGTAGCTCCGCGCGTGCATGACAGACATGTGGCAGCCTCATCGTCGACTTACCTCGTGTGGTCTCGTCTCATCTCATTTCGACTGATTCCGATTTTCTCGACCATTTAGTTTTCTACGATAAATTGTCGCTAGAACCCAAGATTGCCCTTCGCCCCTGCTTCGACGTTATCATTCCACACGTTCCGCCTCGCGTGCCGCATGCAATGCAGGAAAGGCCTTTTTTTCCCTTCCACTTCCCCATCGGGATCAACCTCAGCTGCATGACGTTTTCATCCACCACCAGCGCAACGTTTCCTTAAATTGCGCATGACGGATGCTTGTAGACCGATCTCGTTTGTCTTTCCACCGTTTCACTTCTTCCAACTTCCACATTTAATACCTCAGGGTTTAGTTTCGGCTTGATACGATACGTTTCTAAGCCACTGTCCGGTCGTCATACCCATTAGCCTGAGACATAGGTATGCTTTTGTCTCTTGGCTCTGTTCCAAGTGCCTCTCAATGCCGATGCTATTGGTTTGAAACTCCGTTTTGCTTCTTCCTGGCGCTTACACCATGCATCTCGTCTGTTCTTACTGCCACCCTAACAGTATGGGGGTTACCAATGCCGTCCGAAATAAAGTCAAATCTTCCGAACCTGCGGGATCCATGCCAGAAGCAGAGAATAACGGATCTGCCATATTTTTCAGCCCATTCGTCACATCCGTGTTCTGCCGTGCACCAGCTTCAACAGATGGTTTGTTTGGGCTCCTGCCAAAGGATCACATTGGGTACGACATGAACAGGGAGGGGAAGAGGAACACGGTAGTAATCTTCAAACCTATGATCCCGCAGATTTCTTCCGTCCAAACGGACAAAGTCCTGCCACAGATCTGTAGCAAAATGCAACATCTCGCTAATTCTGTTGCTCAACATGCCGTGCAACCAGCCCCTCCTCGTCCAGCGGCATAAACGTGGCGAAGTGGTTACAGCGTCACGCGCATGTCATGTGTGTCACGCATTGCGGGTCCATGCATGCTCTACTGCTGCAGCACGGCACAGCAGAGAGCCAGCCAGTGGGTTGAGGAGGAGAGAATGTACGGTTCGAGACCCTTGTTGTGCTTCTCTTTTTACCCCCCTTTCCTCCAGCCGCCCGGCCTCTTCTCGACGGCTGCATTGTTCTCTGGCACATCGTGTGGAAAGTGACCATCCAGCTGTGATCACGCACGGCAGTGTGACATGCATGAGAACCGACCCTACATGAAGCCGTTTTCTCTTTTATCCCCTTTCTCCTCAGCCGATGCCGTATCGTTCCCGTTCGTGGGTTGCACTTGACAGCTCCTGAAACTGGGCCTCTGGAACGGCAAAGGGTGACACGGGCCGGATACAATCCGTTTGTTCCCCCTCATAGCCGTGCAGCCACGTCAACCAGCTTTGAGTAATGAAAGCTCGAGTAACGAAAGGTCAACCGTTACCGTGAACTCTCCGGCCGAGAGGCACATGGATACTGCGATCAGATTCAAACTCATAATGACCAATCTCGCATTGTCGAATTGGCATACACCCTAGCAAATCGGTTCTCCAATGACGGCGATTGTCTCCGAATCTGAGCGACACATGGCCAATCCCCAACCTTGTATGTTTCCGTGAGGGGGTTGAAGCGCTGGAGATGCAAGAAGAATGGATATTTGCTCTCCCCGTTGCCGAAGTCGCTCACCCGACTATTCCAACGTTAGCGATGCGTTTGCTAAACAAGGTCGATGACTTCGTCAATGCCCAACTCTGTATCCGTCTTCTTCTCTCCATACACAGGACGAATACCAAGCCGACCTGACCTGATTCCGTCAATGACGGAAAGCGCTGTGCAAATGAACGTACTCTCCATCCACACATTCACCTTTCTTGATCCACTCTCCAGACGTCAATCGACCCGGCATCGAGGTATTCGTCACATTTGTCCATCACGGCTCGGCCTAGATGGCCTTGCATGTATCTCTTCCATCTCTACCACGGTGATCTACCTGTTCTGGGACTCTGCCTGGCCGTGCCTCCCCGTAGAGCTGGTAGCGAGCCGTGATCAGGCATCCTTATACATTCTTAGGTAGTCATGACTGGACTCGACAACCCTGTCGTCTCAGAGCTCCAATTCCCTCATCATGCCGGATGACGGTCTTGATTTGCATTTGCAGTGATGCTCAATGCTCGTCTAGCCCTGTTCCTTCGCAATGCCGTCTAGGGCACGGCTTGGAAGAATTCTCTTCCGAGTGACCAGCGGCACTTCCACCACCACCACTCTCATCCTCGTCGAGCTTTGTTAAGCAGAAAGGCAAAACGCAGAAAAGATGTGCAAGCGACCTTGGCTTTTCCTGCCGTGTGTAGCAGAGTGATCCACCAAGCATTGACTGCCGCTCATGGGTGAATATCGCCTGTCTCTCCGCTTGCCTTTGTCACCATATACCGTCCTATCCAGGCGCAACATCGCATATCTCCGTGCCTTCCATCTCCCACCCTTCCCCGTCTTCCGCCCTCCGCGATTGGCGTCACTCGAGTGAAGGTGAAGGTGTATGCGGCCTCCCTGATCTGTATTGTGCCTTGGCGCCACACGACCTGGCCCGGGCCTGTACATTTGCCCTAGGCATTTCAGACCGCCTGTCGCCGGCAGCTGAAGAGGTCGGCCGTTTTGTCCGTGTCTCCACGATCTGTCCAATCCTTATCTACATACTGGGGTGCTCATCACCCGTCTGCCGTGATCAACTTTGTGGGCGGGTGATTGTTGCACTTCTCTCTCGCCTATCTACCTGTCGGATAGGACAGAGAGACAATGTGACGACTAGCACTACGCAGCTTGTTGTTTGACTATTTTTCTTTCTTGTACCGAGGTGATTCTCACGGCAACACGATAGATGCGTGGCTTGCCCGACAACCTGGTAGCGAAGTGCGGAACACCAATTTTCAAGCCTCACGAAATGCGATCAGAATCTACCGTTCCAAGATTTGTACAACACGGGAGAGCGATGAAATGATAACTCACAGATCTTCTAAACACGAACTTTGTCTTCATCACAGCGGCAAGGGTATCGATGGTGGGTAGCTTGAGTGTAAGTGCATCGATTTGAGTGAGATCATTGGAGATCTGGTGAAGTATGAAGCCTATTCAACTTGTTTGCGAGCTCAAGATAATAGGAGCCACTGATTTCCTGTTCATGCAGGTTCTGGAAATGAATCATTGACCAAAGAGGCAAAACCGTAGAGAACCGACCACTCACATCATCTGAAGACATGTAATCTCGAAGTGCACTTAGATGGGTGCCCAACGTCGACGCGTCTGCCCTCGACCCGATATCAATGGACGGATCCTCATCGCCGTTATGGTTCAAGTGAACACATCCTCTTGCTCATCGTCAACTTCGTCCTGCTCTTTCTTGACCTTCACAGTGCGTTTCTTTCCAGAACTGGCTCCACTCTTGGGCTTCTTCGCAGGGGATGGTTGATCATCGGCGTCAGTGACAGTGGCAGAAGAGGGTTCAGCAGCGGTAGAGGCAGCAGCGGTGCCCTTGGACTTCCTGCCTCGCTTCTTGGTATTGGCCGCCGTGGTTCCATCCGCTCCACCATTGACGTCTTTGTTGACGTTTGTGCCGGTCATGAGGTTGATTTTCTTCTTGATTGCCGCCAGTGCGTTAGATGCTGAGCGCGGGTTGGACATGCCGAGTCCAGTAGCGAGTTTGTCATAATCAACCTAGAAAGCAAAAGCGTACAGGTCAGTCTGTCGTTCAAAGTGAATGCGTATCACGTCAATTGGATGTTCTGCTCGACCATGTATCTTCGCAGACAACGACTTGTAGGCTCACCTTCACATCGCCCTCAATGCAGGTCCACGCAGTTGCAAGTATAGTCTGCTCACGGTTTGTGAGCTCGAGATCTTTGTTAGGACTTGTTGCCATTTTGCTGGCCTGGAGATAATAGATTGTTTCTTAGGAGCTGAGAATCGAAAGTGTGGGACTGCAGTACTTTGTTGTGTACAATGTAGGAAAGAAAAGAGAGCTTCAATGGGACAGGTGACGGGCTTTATTGCAAAATGATGATAAAGAGGGAAGATTCACTCTCAGCAACGTCACAAGTTCGTGGTGATGCACGTCGGACGAGACTGGAAACCGTGACTTGTATTGCAATTTGGACAGCACAAGAGGGTCTAGAATCGTGATGCTTCACAAGTATTGAATGCAAGTTTCACAGACAGTCTTTCGAGACTCTGTATCTGATGACAAGTATTCGATTTTCTCATTTCTCACTTTTTGGCAGTAGATTATCAAAGCTTGATGACCGTCCACGTCTACGGTTATTGTGAACGACAAGTGATCATTAGCATTGCGTGCTGTCCAATCACGTACACTTTGCAAACGTTCATACCTATCTATCTAGGATTATGATCTCACGTATTCCATGAGTGATGCTACAGAATGACAAGAATAGATGTGAAAGTCACAATTTACGAACTGTACAGCCGATCCCCATCCGAGGCTTCACTTTCACTTGAAGACCGAAAGGTCATTTTCTTGCCTTTCCTTCTCGCCTGACTCGACGCTCCACCCTGGTGGTTGATTGGCCGACGTTTCGTGTCTGGTATATGAGCTTCAACGGGGGCAGGAAATCCACCTTCGCTCACAATGGGCCAGCCTTCAGTGCGAGGGTCGTACTGGTGTGCTCGTCGTAGATGTTCAACCAGTCTCCTAGCAAGTGGGAAGACCTTGTCCGCGAGGTTGCATCCACCGATAGGACAGACGAGAGGATCAGGTGGTGCAGATGCATGTGGAACAGGTTTAGCCTGTGGCATGAGCTCGTGCTCGAGTGATGAGAGCATCTCACTCGTGTACTTATGTACACGCTTCATATGCTCACGAAAGCGGAAGGGGTGTGTGAATCCTTTGGTATATCTTGGACAGGATGACTTTACACAGTATAGCTCAGACTGCTGCCCTTCGTATTGGGGAGAGGCTTGAGCTTCTATCTGATTTTCAGCATCCGGTATCCTCGGGCCATGACTCTGGTTAACTTCTCCCATAGACACAGTGAGATGTGATGGGAAGTCGGGTAACTGGCTGGGTCTGTACTCCACAGTCATGCTTGGGATGATACTTGGTGCAGTCTCAGGAAGTGTGCGAAAGGTCATATCTTCACCGAAGAGCGCCGTGCAGCGTTTGGCTGCACGATCAATCGTGCTTTGTCCCCAACCAGTCATCGAGGCAATCCCAAGGACTTCGCTCCAGTCTCTGACGCCCAGAAAATTCCGACCACGATGTTCTAGGCGTGGGCGTTTTCGGGGACTCTCTAAAACAGATGATATAGAAGATGAAACGGATTCGACATCCGAAATTGGGTCTGATCTTTCCTCCTGGTCTACCATGGCTCGTTTTGATGTCCCTTGGGTCCTCTGAGAAAGCTGGTGTGAACGACGGACATATGTATTTTTAGCGGCCTGTCCAACCCGACTTCTATGCAACCCCTCCAATAGGTCGTCGAGTTTGGTGACGATGTGCCTAATTGGACGTTGTAGAATTTTTTGTGCCTCGTCATCATCTGCTAGGAAGACAGGCGCGCTGTGTTCATGCTGGTTTTCATCTTCATCTCCTCCTCCTCCTTCGTCATCACTCTCTTGTGAAGAATCGTCTACGAGCTCCCCATTATTGAACTCGCTGGCGATCGAGGCTGATCGTTCACTCGTATCCGTCACAGTGCTGTGGCTGAGGCTTTGATCACGAGTGTGGCTGCTGTTACGACTTCCACTATGAGAGGAATCGAAACTATGACTGCGCTCGCCATGTCTCGCTGTGGTCATGGGAACTCCCCACTGCCTTCCGGCAAACTGATTCTTGCCCCTCTTCAGCATAAGGGCGAGAAGTTCTTCTTCGAGATACTTGCTAGGATGCCAGCGTTCTCGCTTTCTCAGCGCCTGTAGATCAAACTGAAAATCTTCGCCACTTGTACCAAATGCCTCATTACTTCGAGGGACTTCGTCTGGTCGCAGTGGCCAAGACGTCCATTCGGGAGTGGGATGCCAGGGTGTTTGGCCATTCTCATCTCGACATAGCCATTTCGCCTTTGACGCCCAGGGTTTAACCTGAGCTTCTCGGTCGTAAAGACCTGCTTTCAGGGCGTGCGCATTGAAAAGGTGAAGTGAAAGATCGTCGGCCTCTTGTTGGTCCAGCGATGCATTGAGACCGCGTTCGTCCCGGATATAGCTTCGCCAGGTACTGTCATGACCTTGCCATCTATTGGGCCGTTCATACTCGTCGTCATCAATTTGAGAGTCGCTATATCTGCTGTTTGTTGATTCTGGCGAAATGTCACGATCTGTCTCCAACACAATTGCATCATGGACATCTGATACAGACTGTGACCTTGCATTTTGCTCGGTGGAACTTGTTGAATCGACTGGTGATTTTGATCCGGATTGGCCTTCATTTCCTGTGGAGGACATGGTGATATATAATGGAGGCAAACTGTGAGCACATTGGCTTTCTGACTCTATTCATGTCGTCCCTGCTCAAAGTCTATGGCTACAGTGACCAGAAGTGTTGGCCATAACAGAAAAGCTTATTATAAAATCAAAGCCCAAGATGAACGACTTTGTATCCTTGAAAAACATCTCTTTCTACCACAGCCATTTGCTGCCACACAGAGATCCTGATACAATCACGCTGGGCGATGCGAGTTCCTGCTTTCCTAATATGGCTAGTGCGGCTTGAACAGCGGGCCGAGGCGATCGTTTTCACTTGCTTCATGTTTCCGTGGATTTGAATTGACACTGCTAGCGCTCCAGGATCTTTTTCTTGACCAGCAACTTCTTCTTCTCAATTAAGGCCCCCAACAGGAGACGAAAACCGTGCGCAATCTCACGTCTTATCAACCAGACGTTTCATAACTCATATCGACTCCACGAGACCCGACGTCGCAAATTCGAAAAATCTCCCCCCCACCATGGCTGCTGTAGAGAGTGCGAACCAGCAGGTTGACCTGTCGACAATTCCAGTATCACCCGCTGGCGGCGAGAATAAGACCAATGGCTCTACCGACACCAGTGACGACCGCAAGGTAATTACTGTCTTTGACGACCCAAACAATTTCAACGTCAAGCACCAGCTGCAGAACACTTGGACCCTATGGTTCACCAAGCCACCAAGCGGCAAGCAGGACTGGAACGAGCTTCTCAAGGAGGTCATCAGTTTTGACAGCGTTGAGGAGTTCTGGGGTATTTACGTGAGTTTACGATTCGCATCCTCCAACGGTCGCAAATGACACAGACTGACCCCCCTTCTTCAACCGAACAGAACAATATCACTCCAGCCTCTGAACTTGCCCAGAAATCAGATTACCACCTCTTCAAGCGCGGTGTCCGCCCAGAGTGGGAGGATCAGCAGAATAAGCACGGTGGTAGATGGGCATACACTTTCAAGGGTAGCAAGGCCCAGGACGATGTATGGCTGAATGTGGTTCTTGCTGCCATCGGCGAGACTCTTGAGGATGAAGATGACAACGAGGTCATGGGTGTCGTTGTCAACATCCGTAAGGCTTTCTGGCGTGTGGGTCTGTGGACCAGGACGGCCGGCCAGCAGCACAAGGGCCGTGGCGCCGCCAACTCTGGAGATACGCCAGAGGATGGCAAGAAGAGGCTCGAGAAGATTGGCAAGAGATTCAAGACAGTTTTGCAGCTTCCCGACCAAGAGGGCGTCGAATTCAGCGGTCACGCCGACAGCGCCCATTCTGGTTCCTCCAGGGCCAAGGCCAAGTACACTGTGTAAAGCGGACAGTTTTCTACTTTCAGCCATTTGAGGGAAGGTCTGAGGAGGTGCGATTTCTCTTTCGAGGTTACGGAAGTCTCAACAACACACCCTCTCGCCCTCCCACTGCGGCTTTGCAGCCGCATTTTCCATAATACCAAGACAAGCGTAAGAAGTAGGCTTTATGCATTGCATTCAGCACGATGACGGCTTCTAACACCATTACGACGGGAAATTTCCAAATCAGCAACAGCAGCATTTTTTTTTCACAAGGCAGCAGAATACAGTGGAATAGGAGGTAGAACAAGTGGCCCTCCACAGGGGACGATAACTGCTCAGCCTGCTGCATCTAACGACCCAACAGAGATTTGTCTGCACGTCTTAACGTCTTCGGCTCTGACTCTTAGCTAGCTAACAGTTGATATCCAGTTAGTCTAGGAACGTGAATTTACGACCGGCACGAATTGTGTGTCCTGCATTTGCTTCGCAAAATCGCCTCTCCCATGGCTATTCTGTATTGAAGAATATATAAAATAAAAATCAAAAGTTTTCAGCATCCATGGATCTTACGACAACTTAAAAACCTTCCCACATCAAATTGAGCATCATGTAATCGACAACTCCCTATCCCAGTCGTCGCCCAACACCGATTACGCAAACACCTGCCGTCACTAACCCCCTGAAGCCAATTGCAACGCCAAAGCTTGTACGGTGTCTTGGATGCTGGCACGCTCCGGATGCCCAACCGCCATTCAGCAAAAAGAAGGGCAAAAACATACAACAGGCGGGATTCGCACCTGGTCACCCACGGTACTACTAGTCGCCCCCTACGTTGCTTAAGTTCAGGGGAGCGGACGGGACCCTCTGTTCTCAACGTGGTATGGTCGTATGTGCTGGGGTGGAGCAATTGTTTGGTTATGACCATACAACCAATTGTTTCATCTCCAATCTCGGGAATCATCGCACACTCATGTTAGGACGCAAATCGGAAACGAGCGATACTTCTGAGTTTTACCTACGTCTTCTCGTTCTTGCCTGTGGCGGGTTTACTGGCAGCCGCCTCGATTGGATAGTGAGGTCACCACCTGGAAGTTTCCACTTCGCGCCTCCAAACTAGAGAAAGGCAGAGTGGAGCTATTCGGCATGGCTCTTTCTGCTTGTCACTCACGTCCTCGTTTCCAAGCTGGGGTTCAAAACAGCGGCACGCAAACTAGCAATCGATGGGACGGAACGGTGCCGGCCTGCTAATCTACGGACTGCGTGCAGACTCGCAAATGCCGTCGCCGCGTATGTATTTCAGGCAAGTTGGACAGTCCCAAGCCCTGCCGTGTGGAACACACATTCATGGTCTTTGATGTTCGCTTCGAGCAATCTGACTGTGACGGTGTTATGGGACAAGCCGAGAGAGAATGGCATGTCTGTATGTGGTACAAACAAATGGGAAAACCCTTAGGGGGCACAGAGAGCGATTGCCTGCACGGGGATGTATGCGCTGTCTACTTTACGGTGCTGGGGCAGATCTTGCCAGTGCGCACTCCAACAATCTACGCAAGCGAAATGAGTTTTCAAGACCACCGTGGCCGAGCCCTGAGTAGACTTTCAGATGTTAATTCTCTCCTCCCCATCTAACCATATGTTGGCCCGTTTTGCGGGCCTCAAACAAGACAACAAGGAAACTCGAGGTTTTCAGAGGGCGGATTGTACAGATTTATAGGGGTTAGGTATCCAAAAACTAGAAGCTTTCAACGGCGCGTCTAACTTGAGGACGCAGCAGCGCTTCCCATTCCAAGCCAGGTCTTGCCCTCGCCGCCATTTGGCGCACTTTTGACCTTGCCAAAGCCGAGGTCGAGATCGAGGATGATCTTCAGGGCGTTGCGGCTCCTAAGGTAGGGAAGTGGCGCAGTGGCCTCCTGCAAGCCGGTAATGGGCTCGACGGAGCCGCGCGGGACGTCGGCCTCGCCCTCGCCTGGCATGGGCAGGAGGGTCTGCAAGACCTCGTATCCGGCGAGTGTGAAGCCGAATTGGGGTGAGGAGCGGAGGATTCGGGCGGGACCGCCCTTGAAGAACGCCTTGAAGCCCTCCTGTGCCCAAATGGTGCGGGCGCAGTGGCGCAGCGAGGTGTATGATTGCTCGCCCTTGCGGGCCTCGACCTGCAGACGGGTCTTGATGACGTCGAAGGGAGTGGTCAGGTATGCGGCCGGCATGCCAGCGATGGCACCGGCGGTCAGCAGCTGCAAGATACCTAGCTTCTTCGACGGGCTCTCGCCAAAGTAGTCACGCTTCAAGTGATTGTAAGTTGGGAAGTAGATGGCGGAGAAGGGCACGTCGCGGGCCAGACACGCCGTGGCGCCCTTATAGAGCCCCACGAGACCCAGGTTGCGCACGATCCACGCAGCTGAACGCTTTGTGAACTCTTCTCCCTCTCTGGCGGCCGCCTTCGCCGCCTCACCCTGCACCTGCAATCGAATCTTGACGATCTCCAGTGGGTTCGTGAAGATGACCTGGCAAGCACCGGCCGATCCACCAGCGAGGATTTCAGCCGGGATTGGGATGGCACCAGTCTTGGTGTCGGTAAACTTGCCACGGATGAGGTCGTTGACTGTGAGCTTGATTGCCTTTTCGGGAGCGACGCCAACAAGCTGGGGAAGGACACCTCCATAGAGACCGAGGAAGCCTTCGTTCTTGACAACCTTCCTAAAGCAGTCGAGCGAGTTCTTGTACATGAGTTGACCGACACGGCCTGATCGCTGGTTTTGTATGCGGGTCTTGACCAGATCGATGGGGTAGACCATGAACGCGCCGAAGGCACCGGCCAAAGAACCCAAGGCAAAGTGGTGGACAGACACTAGGACGTCGTGGAGGAAGGATTTGGACTTTGCGACCGCCTTGACGCCTGCATCCATCACGCCATTCGCCGCATCTGAGAGGCCCTGGCTAGTTGTGTGCCAACTAGCGTCGAGCACGCGTGCGAAATCAGTCAAAGCAAGACGACCGGAAGGTTGGTCGAGAGAGGCGAAGTGGAAAAGAATGTCGGCCTCCATTGGAGTGAAGAGGGAGAAGCGGGTGATACGGGCGGCCTCGTTGAGGAAATCCTGGCGCGTGATCTTGCCGTCGCTGGATTTCTGGATCGCATTGCGGATAACGAGTTCTACCAAATCCATCTCCTTGATGACGTTCTGGAACGCCCGCACATTGGCGTATGAGATCTTGGATCCGGGGGAGATATTGCACAGCGTAGACAGGTTGTCCAGGAGGTGGTCAGACAGTTTGTGGCTGGCGACCTCTCTGATGATCCTGCTGAAATCTTCAGGCTCGATATATCCGTCTCCATTCTGATCGAAATGGAGGAACGCCTGTCGTATCCGCTCGCCCTGAAGTCCGCGAAGCATTTGCGCGAATTGCGGGTATGTCATATTGTGCCTATGCTTCCTTCCGCCGAGGTAGAGCGTCGCCCAGTCCGAATCCCAGTTGAATGGGATTGTCTCTCTCGTCTTGTTCTTGGCGTAAGTGTCTTTGAACGAAGCGAAGTCGACCATGCCAGATTGTGGGTCTGCAAACAGACGGAAGGCGATCTCGTATTCAGCGTCGGGTTTCGCCAGGAGGTTGTTGAAGACATTCCAGTCAGAGAGGGTGACTCGGCCGCGGCTGTGACGGTCCGCGACATGGAACAGCAGTGCATACTGTTCCCTTTTGATCTTGTGCTATAGTTGACGTTAGCAAATGCCTCACCTCTAGAAATTCACCCATTGGGTCTATGTCCGGCCAACGTCCATCGGATCTCGTTCACTTCTCACTTACATAGTCTTCTGATTGCGGCGCAATGGCGTTCACAAACTCCTGCTCTCCCATGTAGATCTCCCCAGTCTCTTCATCCTTTCTCGCGTTCGCGAGAAACTCTGCTCTTGACGTGGCCGAAAGATTCGGCTCGTCATCCTCCCTCCCCACCAGAGTCTCCTTCACCTTTTCAGTCACCGTTGCCATGATGGCAAGCTTGTTGCACTGCACTTGGACTATTACCCCGGCCCAAGCCAAGGATCTGGATAGCTCTAGAGTGTTTTCGTAGGGTGTATTAGGTGGTAGGAAAACTTCGGGTATTGCCGAACGAGCGAGGTCAGGGTGTGATGGCGGTCTGTAGACCGATGTCGGAGGTGATTAGGCGATGATCATTGAAATGCCAGGGTCGCAGCGATGAGGCGAAAAGAGAGTATTGGCTCTGAAGAGATTTGTGGGAGAATGCTGGACTATTTTTTTGATGGGCAGGTAGTGAGGTAGGTAGGTACCTAGGTAGACAGGAGCGATTGAAGCATTACGGAACGAAAGGTGAGTAAGCGCCAGCCGGAGACAAGGAAGCGGTGCGAGTGTCGACTTTCTTGGCTTCTATACAATGGATTCCATGTGGTTATCCTACAACGGTTATCCTACAATGCTGCGGCTAGTGTGGTTCTGCCTTATGGTTGTTGGGATTGGGATTTGCGGTTAGCATTTCCACCTGACTATGAGGGATTAACTGCCCTAATTTGGAGGATGGACTATGTCTTATGTCAGCCTTTAACGAGCATTTTCTCATCTCCTCCATGTCTCGGATGTCGGGCATGTGATTTGCTAAGATCGTACTTCGATTTCCGACGTATGCATTGGTAATTGTCAGGATATAATTAAGATCATGAAGGATAGTCCATGTAGGATGGTCGTGATGTTCGACAAGCTTTACAAAGGTCATCTCCCAAGACTGTCTTTGGGAAAACAGCCTTAGAGCCGCCTTACAAGTTCAACATGCGAACGTGTGACCAAGCTCTGAGCATCAATAGGAGACGTTAGGAAACACATCTATGTTAATACCCGTCCATCACAAGCATGACCACGAATCTGAGCAGTCGTCAAAAGCCTTATAGGTCATAATAGGGAGATCGAAACGTGCTCACAAAGAGTCTTCGATAGACAGCACCTCCTGAAGGTAGCTTCAACGACCTCCTTTAGCACCTCATTTAGTCCAACATAAGACAACCTAGGCAAGACCAATTCCTCCAGACTACACTCCAAACCAGCCTTTCTTGCACTGGAACAAGCAACACCATACTTTGTGCTCGCAATAACTTTTCTTGTAGAGACTGTCAGCTCTAGTTGTTATCCTTTGCAGCTGCAAAATCTCCTGTTCTACCCTTTTCCCATAGTTGATAGACCAAGTTGACGGCTTTGGGTGCCATGTTACCGAAAGTAGAGATATAGCCAACACTACCTACGGCAAAACCAGCGAGAAGGAAATCGCTCTGCCCACCGAAGACAGCAAAATCTTTGGGATCTGGCTTCGCTCCCAGACGGGTGATCTTGCCGGCGGAGGCACAAGTCAGTTTGACGCCGAGAATCCGGCCCTTGCCCTTCACGACCAGACTCTCGAGTAAATCAGAGTCAAGATTGATGCCATCGGTAACAGCTGGGAAGTTGTACACCACAATCAGTTCTCCCCTGGCAGCGATGTCCAAGAAGAACAACTCTATGACGGGAGTGGTGCTCATTCCCGCATCGAAGTACGCTGGTGGCAAGACCAAGGCATGTTCTGCACCGCATAGGCAAATTTCGCATCGGAAATGAATTCCAAAACCCGTTTCATTGAAGGGCTACTACAGCTGGTAATGATCGGGTACGACTCACCAACAGTTTGCCTGGCTGTTTCTACTTACTAGAGGTGGAACTGACGGTGCCATTCTGGTAAGGGCGCAGTGAAGGTGAATTTCGTGACCTGTAAATCTCAACCTACAATGTAAAGCAATGTATCTATCAATCAATCGTACGAATCTCCTGATCCACATCATATCACATATGCATATGCATATGTCCCATTGGCTAAGCATGACAGCTCGTGATGGTGAAGTTGTCCCTAGGGACGGGAACGCGAACCGGCCGGCAAGATGGCCATGATTTTTTTTTTCAACCGCTCACCGTCTAATAAACCCTAATGAACCTTCTTGTATCCACTGTCTTCATCAACATAAACGTGAGACTATTGGGTTGCTAATGTCTGTTGTTATGAGAGGTTCTTTGCCGTTCCGATGTCGGCGTAAATACCCGAGGCTGGAGCTGGCTGGCAATGATGCACCACGCATGCTGGACTCTCCGCAAAGCAACACACGAATGCCCCTACCTTGTCGCGCTAATTTATTTGTATAACAATTGAAGAATGCAGCTTTGTGCAGTAATACTTGTTACTCTAGTAGATGAGATGGCCAGCGTTCGATCTGCTCTGAGGGCATTTTGCGGCTAATAAGAGGTGGCATACGCAATGGCAGATACCAGCGACAACGGGAAGAAAAGACAAACCATCCCATAGTATAAAAAGCGATAGATACAAGAGTTGTATTGCAAATAAAAGGGTCCCACAGCTAACGATAAGTAATGATAATGATAATAACGACAAATAATAAAAGACCAGGGCCAGGGAAAACGCCAGTCGGACTTGACTAATCACGTGCCCAGCTGGGTCGACCAAAATCCCCGTCGAAGGCAAAGAAGACGAGGTTCAATTAAGCTCAAGGCAACGGAAATGCGGTCGACCGCGGGGGATCTGCGCCGGCGACATGTAGAGGAGCAAATGGAAATGGCATTGAACTCTTCCCGGGCCTTTGTAGGCCGCAAGGAAGGGAACACGGGGTCGAAAGTGATATGGATCGAGTCGCGGAATCTGGACGAACACGATCATGTCCCTGAACTTGAACCCCAAGCCCCCAACCACGAAGCAATGAAGGGATTGTCGAATGCAGGTTTACGGTTGAATGGTGAAGCCAGACAGGCTCAGGCTGGAGAGGGTCAGACTCGCGGCTCAAGCTTCGGTCTTGGCGCTATCAGACGCTGGTCCGCTTAGCTAAGCCGCGGTCAAGGCCTGAGAGCGGTTCAGGCAAAGAAGGACAGGGCCAGACAAGGCGAGGCAGACTGGGCCTGACTGCTGCTTCTGCTGCTGCTGCTGCTGCTTTCATCTTCGTGCTCCTCCATCACACTTGTATTATAGGCTCTCTGCTATGGCTGTCATCGTTACTGTTCCTGTTCCCGTTCCTATCCCTGTCCCTGGTCCTGTTCTCACGTCTAGCCACCTGCTGTGAGGACGCCATCGATCGCATCGCATCCATCAACACAGACGCTGCGCGGCCACCCTTCACTCGCCGGTCTTGGCACGGTCTGTCTTCGCCATCTCATTCAACATATTCATCGTCATCACAGTCTGGAATCGAAGTACAGGACGGCAGGATAGACCTCCAGTGCGTGCACCGTACTCCATCTTCGGCGTTGCACTGCTTGATGCTCTGCATCTCGGCCTGTTGTTGATTCCAGGCGACACCATTCACATGCCCTTCTCAACCACGTAGCAGACCAAGCACCCTACGGTCGCATCGCATCGCATCGCATCGCATCGCATCGCATCGCATCGCATTGCATCGCACCGACCCATCTCCATCTCCTTCGATCAACCATATGGCTTACCGGAAGCGCAAACTGGACGTATTCGACCCTAACAAGTCCGACTCGTCCGATCTCGACTACGATAACCGCGCTATTTCCTCGCCTAAACCACAGCGACGCTCGCGCAAACCCACAAAGTCAAACTCCTTTCGCAAGGCCAACAAACGACGTAAACGCAACGAATACGGCGATAGTGATGACGACGTCGATCTAGGTTCAGACAGTGCAAGTGAAGAGGAGGATTCGTTTGCCGACGATAGCGACGAAGATACCAAAGTAGTGAATCCGCGTACGGGAAGAAGCGTCAGATCCGCTGCGAAGAAACACGTACAGTACGAGGAAAGCAGTGCTGACGACCTCGACCCTCGCGGCCGCTCCAACTCTCCAGCATCTTCGATTGCCATTGACCTCTCGCAACGCACCAAATCTCTCGTGGTGAAGCTTCCCATAGGATATATTGACATGGAAGGCGGTCGTGTCACGCGATCACGAGCTGATAGCAGAACGACTGCCGCCAAGAACGGCCGCGGCGCGACACCAGACGTACGTGGAGGGGGTACCGGTACGAGACGTAGCAGTCGCATATCGCATAGCGAAGAGCGGCCGCTGATCGCATTGTCGGACTCTGGGAAACACGAGGTTGTCACTAGAGCTGGTACCGCCACACCCGAACCAGAAGGCAGTAGGAGACCCGCTAGGGGCGGAAAGGGTCTGAAGAAACCACCTAGTGCAATCATGGAAGAATCGCAGGAAGACCTCCAGCAGCCGATAGGCGTTGGCGAAGAGGCATTCATGTCCCAATTGGTAGATGCCGCCGTCGTCAGTGACGACGCACAAGTCAAGAGCTCTCCTGGTGCTCCTGACATTGACCAAGATCAAGACGCACCCGCCGACGAGGATGTCCAGATGGAGCAAGTCGTGCAAGAATCAAACGCAGAAGACGATGATGACGACGACGAGGCACCTGTAACTAGAGGGGCAGGCCGTTCTCTTAGGACTCGAAGAAAACCGTCATCACCACCAGCCTCTCAAGACGCGTCCCAACAGGCATCTCAACCGCCTCGTCGGTCGCTGCGACAGAAGAAATCGAGCCAAGAACAAAGCAGTGACTTTGAACCCGACGCTGAAGGAGAAGACGACGACGCAGAGGCTGGAATGACCAGCGATGAAGAGTTAGCCAAGCCTAGCAGGGGCCGGAGTAGCAATGATGATTCACAAGCCGACAGGCCAGGCAGATACAGCCGCAGGACAAGAGCATCAACTAGAAGCCATGCTCGTGATGATGACGACGCTGGGGATGAAGCTCTCGACCCTGACGAGCTCGCAGATGAAGCTGACGACCTTGCTAGCTACAACCGTGAGATGAAGCGACCACGTAGACGTGAACCCAGGCGGACCGAAAACATCTCTTTCGAGCCCAACTTACGAAGCAGAGGCACCAGACCTGACTATCGTGTCTTCCGACCTGAACTTGTCCCTAAGGAGGATGAGGAGGATGCTCCACCGACTGCTGCAACTCCACAGCGAGGTGGAGGACGACGAGGTGGTGGTAATGGCGGAGGCTACCGCTCACTTTTCTCCGTGTCAGGGCCGTTTGGTGGTGGTGGTGGCCCCATACCAATCTTCGGCGGTGATCACGGACCAGGAGCTGTTGGAGATGTGGACTCTGATAGCAGCGATGATGAAGGTCAAACGCGAGGTGGTCAGCAAGGTATTGGCGGAACGGCAGGCATGACGCCAACCTCCGCCGTACCGAAGCCATATCTACCAGCCTCTCAAGTTCACAACTCAGAGCCTATCCAGGCTGCTGGAGGGGCCGGCCTGACTGGTACAGGTGCTATAAAGGCCAAGGAAAAGAAGGCACTGGCAGATGCTGATCCTCTTGGGGTCGACACAAACGTGAAGTTCGATGGTGTTGGTGGTCTTGACGATCACATCGATCGTCTGAAGGAGATGGTTGCTTTACCACTTCTCTATCCCGAAGTCTTTCAACGGTTCCATGTCACGCCGCCTCGAGGTGTGCTCTTTCACGGTCCACCTGGTACTGGTAAAACACTTCTGGCACGCGCTCTGGCCTCCAGTGTCAGTTCCCATGGTAAGAAAGTCACCTTCTACATGCGGAAAGGTGCAGATGCCCTGAGCAAATGGGTTGGTGAAGCTGAACGTCAACTTCGTCTTCTCTTCGAAGAGGCCCGGAAGAACCAACCGAGTATCATCTTCTTTGATGAAATTGATGGCTTGGCTCCTGTTCGGTCTAGTAAACAAGAACAGATCCACGCTTCTATTGTTGCCACCCTACTCGCGTTGATGGACGGCATGGATGGCCGAGGACAGGTCATAGTCATCGGCGCAACCAACCGTCCAGACTCTGTCGATCCTGCCTTGAGACGTCCCGGTCGATTTGATCGCGAGTTCTATTTCCCACTTCCAGACCAGAAGGCACGGCGTGCAATCATCGACATCCATACCAAGAATTGGGACCCGCCGCTTCAAGCTCCATTCAAAGACTCACTGGCAGAGATGACTCGCGGATATGGAGGTGCCGACTTACGCGCCTTGTGTACCGAGGCTGCCCTCAACGCGGTTCAGTCAACGTACCCTCAGATCTACCAGAGCGATCAGAAGCTGGTCATTGACCCACAGACCATCAAGGTCACAGCGAAGGATTTTATGATTTCTGTCAACAAAATCGTACCTTCTTCGGAAAGGTCTGCAGCGTCTGGTGCTCAACCGCTCAAGAAGGAGATTGAGGCCCTACTACGTACACCGCTGGAACAAGTAACGGATAGAGTGCAGGGTATGCTACCGAAGAAAAGAAAGGCCACTGCACTCGAGGAAGCCATGTACGAGGATGACGCGCGTGACGGTGGCCACGACGGCAATGGAGGTTTCGACAAGGAGAACATGCAACGAGCTTTCGAGAGTTCGAGGATCTTTAGACCGCGACTCCTCATCAAGGGTAAACCTGGTATGGGTCAAGCCTATCTAGGTCCTGCCGTGCTGAGCAAGCTTGAAGGCATGCATGTGCAAAATTTCGACCTGGGGACTTTGATGAAGGATTCAACGAGGGTGAGCATATACTCAAATCGCTGTCTCGTTGCTTTTGATTTCCAAGCTAACGATTTTGGATAGTCTATCGAAGCTGCAATCATACAGCAGTTCGAAGAGGTAAAGCGACACAAGCCTGGCATAATCTACATTCCAAATGTGGAGGTCTGGTACCGTACGCTCGACAGATCTGCCATCCGAACATTCACTGGTTTGCTGAGAAGCCTTCACCCTACGGATCCCGTCTTGCTCCTTGGCGTCATGGACAACGAAGAAGATCTGGACAAGGAGAGCGAAGATCTTGTTGTCAAGATGAAGAAGGAGTTGTTTGGATACTCCATGAACAATCAATACGAGGTCCAACGTCCCGACCTCTCCAATCGCATCGACTTTTTCGACCCCATTGCTCAATACATTCGCATGAGCCCAGCAGAATACCCGCTAGACCCTGAAAACAGGAAGAAAAGAAAGTTGCCAGAATTACCAGTGGCGGTAGTGCCGAACGAAGCGCCTAAAGGGCCTACGAAAGCCGAATTGCAAGAACAGAAGAAGAAAGATCGTCTGACACTGAACATGCTAAAGATCGCTATACAACCGGTCATGGATCAAATCAAGAAGTACAAGAAGTTTAGATTTCCAGTCGTTCAGGAGAACGCCATAACTTATCTTTATGACGAACAAGACCCTGGTGTGCTGACTACTGACCTCAACGAGGAACAGAGACAACAACAGCGGCTATTTCGACCTTTCGAATTGGATAAGGATGATAAAGGTGTGGACGGACTGAGGGAGGTTGCCTCTGGCAAGTTCTACTACAACCTAGATATCGTCACCATCGAGAATCGACTGTCCAACGGGTACTACAAACGCACCGACGACTTTCTGGCCGACATCAAGCGTATCGCAAAAGATGCTAAGATGTCAGCAGACGCTGATAGAACTTTGAAGGCAAACGAGATGTTGGCCAATGTGGAAGTGGATATGGCAATGATCTCCCAACGCGAGCCAGCCCTTCATGCCGAATGCGAAAGGGTTTATGAAAGGGAATTGAAGAGGGAACAAGAAAGGCAAGAAAAACTTGCTCAAATGGCGGGTGAGCAAGGCAATGCAGTGCCGCGATTACGACAGGCCAACGTGCCGCCACCTGGTGCAAACAGCAAGAGCACTACAGAAATTGGAGGCAGTGGTGGCGGATTCTCAGGTCCCGTACATCTAGGCCAAGAAATACCGGATGCAAGGCCACAACTCTTCCCAGTAACGCCCGTCCAGGGTCACGGCTTTGGCGCTACGGGAAGGTGGGGAAGCGGTAGTGGTGATGGAAGTGGGATGTCCCACCTCACGAACGGGTATACAAATGCCTCCAACAGAACAGGGCAAGAAGACGTAGAGATGTCCGACTCGCAGGTCCAACCGCCTGACAGCGCCAACGGCCACCAGGGGTCACACCATCAAGAATCTTCCGCCAATCAACCTCGTTCCCAGAAGAGCTTCCACACCCATCTGGCCTACGGCTCACAACCCGGCGAATATCACAATTCTGCCTCTACTACAACTTCTGGCCAGAAGACTAGTGATAGGAGCAGTGGTGCTGGAGCCAGGGTCAACACACAGAATTCGGGTTCCCTGTCGAACGGCACGAGAGAGAGGGAAGGTCCAAATTTCGCCAACCTTCCTCCTGTTGTCGGTGGCAGCCAATTGCCTGACACGCAAGAACCCTGGGAGCCTAGTCAGCTCTCACAAGGATCACACTCAGGTGGAGGCACGACACACCACGCGGTTGGCGACGATTCGATCATGGGTCCTCCACAGATAACCCCCGGTGCGAAGGAGAGCAGCGAGGGTAACAACTCTCTCTCTAGCAGCGGCGGCAGCAACGGCATCCACACCCATGCTGCTAATCCGCTACATCACGGCAACCGCCAGTCCAGCATCAACGCGCTGCTAAACACTACCGGTCCTCAAGAAAACACAGCCCTATCAGAACGTCCGGTGCCGCCGCCGACAACCACCGCAGCGACATCGACCCATCTAGTCCTCGACCCAGTCTTCCTCTCCAACTTACACCGCAAGCTGGCCGAAGCGTCGTCTGGCCTGTCGGTGGAGCAGCTGGAGCAGGTGATGGCGACGCTGATGGATGTCATCTGGCGCTCCAGGACGCTCTGGAACCGCAACCAGGTCGTCAAGGATGTGCAGGAGGCCTTCAATGCCGTCATCAAGGACATTGAGATCTGCCAGTCGGTCGAGGGCCCTAGTCAGGAGGTGAGATTCTGAACCTTGTGGGGCAACTTGGGGCCAAGCCTTTTGAGAAACGAGAATCTTCTCGATTGAATGAAATGTGAGGGATGTTCGCGCGTTTTTTGATGTTTGTGGGTGAGAAAAGTCAGGTCTGGCTTGGCTTGTTGTACTACGAAGAAAAACCCATGAGGCGTTGAGTTTGTATTTGAGCTTTTGGCCAGTAGGAGCGTGGTGGAGAGCTCAAATCTGTCGAGGGATCATGCTTGAATGAGACAAGTTTCTCTGCTATCGCTTTGGCTCGCTGGCCTCCAATATAGCTATGTGCATATAACTATTCACACACACACACACACACACGCACGCATATCGGTATGGACTCGATATCACCTCCATCCACAACGTCCCACTTCCCTTCAGGAAACACCAATGTAACGATATAGACAAGCCAGAAGCCAGCGATAAGGGCTAAGCCGGTGACCCGCAACGGTATGTACATGTAATCGAAATCTACGTAGATGTCTTGGAAACGAAAACGGTGGAGGGGAGGGAAGCAGCAGAGGAGGAGGGGATGGCGGCCGGCACGACAGCGGCGAAACGCATCGGCACTCTCACTCCCTCATGAAAAGCTTGTAGGCCTTGTTGTGCGTCTCCTCGACATAGCCGTAGCCGATGTCGAGCAGGAACCGGTCGAGCTCGGCCTCCCTGCCAGGCGGGCACTGGATGCCGGCGAGGATCTTGCCGAGGTCGCCGCCGTAGTTGCGGTAGTGGAAGACGCTGATGTTGAAGCCGGCGGGCTGGAGCGTCGTGAGGAACTTGAACAGCGCGCCGCCACGCTCGGGGAACTCGAAGCGGAAGAGACGCTCGTCGGCGACGCCGCTGCGGCCACCGACCAGGTAGCGCACGTGGGTCTTGGCCAGCTCGTCGCCGGACAGGTCGGTGGCCTGCATGCCCTCGCTCTGCAGGCGCTCCAACAGCACGGCCAGGTCGCGGCCGCGTGTGGCCGGCGACACGCTGACGCCGATCAGGATGTGCGCCTCCTCGGGCCGCGCGTAGCGGTAGCAGAACTCGGTCACGTTCATCGGGTACACCGCGGTGATCAGTCTTGCGAACGCTCCCGGCGTCTCGGGGATCGTCACTGCCAGCAGCGCCTCCTTGCCGTCACCGATCGCCGCCCGCTCCGCCACGAACCGCAACCGGTCGAAGTTCATGTTCGCCCCCGATGCCACCGCCACCAGCTGCCTCTGTGGGTCTGGCGATGGGTTCGCCGCGACGTACTTCTTCAGCCCGGCCAGCGACAGCGCGCCAGCAGGCTCCAGGATCGAGCGTGTGTCCTCGAACACGTCGCGGATCGCGGCGCATATCTCGTCGGTGTTGACCAAGATCACGTCGTCCACCACCTCCGACGCCAGCCGGAACGTCTCCTCACCGACCGTCTTGACCGCCGCGCCGTCCGCGAACAGGCCGACATCCTTGAGGCTGACTCGTTTGCCGAGCTTGAGAGATTGAATCATTGCGTTCGCGTCGTGCGTCTCCACGCCGATGATCTTGACGTGTGGCGCCAACCGCTTGATGTACACACCGATCCCTGCAATCAACCCACCGCCGCCCACACAGCAGAAGATGGCCTCCAGCTTGGACAGATCCGTCTGGCGGATGAGCTCCATGCCGATAGTTCCTTGCCCTGCGATCACGTAGGGGTCATCGAAGGGTGGGATGTTGGTCAGACCGTGTTGCTTCTGCAATCGGTTGCACTCGGCCTTGGCCTCGTCGAAATCTGCACCGTGCAATACCACGTTGCCTCCCATCCGTGATACATTGCTGTGCTTGATGGCGGGTGTTCCCAGTGGCATTGTGATGGTTGCAGGGATTTTAAGCTTGCGAGCAGAATACGCCACTCCTTGCGCGTGGTTGCCTGGTTTGGGCGTCTGTCAGGAAAGGCATCATCGACGATGACAGAGTTGGTAATCGACTCACCAGCTGAACATGCTACAACACCTTTCCACCTCTCAGCAGGGGTCAGGTGGGCCATCTTGTTGTAGGCACCTCGAAGCTTGAAAGAGAACACTGGCAAAAGATCCTCCCTCTTGAGAAGGACATTGCACTCGAGCCGGTTGCTGAGATTTGTGGCATGCGTGAGGGGCGTCTCTTCGACAACATCGTAGACTCTAGATGTCAGGATCAACCTGAGATACTACGATCCAAGTCAGTCTCCGCATCTCTTTTTTTTTCTCTCTTACGGCTGATAGCCTTAGCGTAGTCCATTCTGCGATTGTTCATACTTACATCAGGCTGTCCGGTAGGGAGAAGGAAGTTCTCAGGCACATCTGTCCGAGAACCCCTTGGTGTGGCAGGGGGCGAAGGTTGCGCCATGTACTCTATCAATGCAAATCTCAGTAAGATGTACGAAACACAACACAACGCCACCACGCTGTTCTCCCTCAGGAGCGGACGATGGCCAGAGCTGGAATGAAGTCGAAACCTTACCGGTCAGGGCGAGCTGTGAATGCTGCGTCTTTGGTGTCGTGGGGGTTCTGACGCCATTGGGGACGACTGAGTCCGGTGTCGCTGCCATTTCTTCTCTGCAATCTGTAATTTTCTCTTCCTCTTCCCTTTGCCAGCGATCAATTGGGATCAGAAAGACCAGCAGCTTGCTGGGTAGAGTCTGGGATGGCTGACTTGGTATTAATGTGGGAACTCACGAGCCCAGTATTGCTTCGGTTTATGAAAGAGATACGGATGGGTATATATCCGCATCGACAGGTTTAAGGGCCGAAATGCAATGCAGTCACAAATGGAGAGCTCGCTCCCTCACTAGTTCACCGACCAACAGGAAGCTTGGTGACTCGGTTGAGCCCGAGAGATAGACCGTCGATCGAAATGGACCCAACTCTAAAAAGTGTAATTCTCATCAAATCAACGCACGATTACACAACTGATCGGCGGAGTGAGTAAAGTGGAGTGGTCGTTTCGAATGTTGGTTTTTTGTTTGATTGATAAGATATGATAGCGCGGCGGATCGTGTCGTGCCTTAGGGTGATACTAAACCCCGGGCTTCGGGCCAGTCGGGGGATCTATTGAATCTATGATGCTTCGGTCCCGCAAGCTGCAACTGGGTCTGTTTTACATATTCGAGAATCCAGTCTTTGTTCGTGAACACCATCACGACGGCCGTTCGGGAATTGAGCTGTCTCAGATCGCGCAGTTGTGCACCCACACCTTGAGTCATACATGCTATAACCCCACGAGATCGACATCTTCTATCAACCCGACTTCATCGCTTTTGCCCTTTCCGGACAGCTCGTGAGCAGTGTAGCATTGGAAGGGTGGCTTGGAGATAATACCTTTCCGCGCAAAGCAAGACAGCGAGAAGCTATTTAACACACCCACCACCGGCGAGCCTCATCTTGTCTCCAGCAGTATCCGCAGCCATGTCGGTGCCGGGAAACATCAACACCGCCCCACCACCCTCGTCGTTCGACGACAATAACGACTTCTACGAGGAGTCCCGATTCGCGAAGCTCAAGCGGCGCATTGTAGAGGAACCATTGATTCCTCTGGGTTGCGCGCTGACATGTTGGGCCTTGTACGAAGCGTACGTTCCACCTGCCCCCAGCATCGTCATCCCTCCAACCGAGCAGTCGAAGCCATTGATTTCCCCTTCTTGTCTGTGAAACACCCTTTGTCTTCGTAGTTCGGCTAGCTGACCGTCTTGTCTCTACTCTCCGAAACAGTACCAAGTCGATGAAGGCAGGCGACCACCACCGGACGAACAGGATGTTCCGCCGGCGTATCTACGCCCAGGGCTTCACCATCCTGGCCATGGTAGTAGGCAGCGCATACTGGGAGAAGGACCGGTCGAAGCGCAAGGAGTACGATACGTTGTTGGAGGATAAGAAGAAGAAGGAGAAGCACGAGGCGTGGCTGAGGGAGCTCGAGGCCAGAGACCAGGAAGAGGAGGAGCTGAAGAGGATCAGGGACGGTGCGATCAAGGCCAGACAGGCGGGTGCGAAGTCTGCTCCGGCCGGCCCTGGCCCTGTTGCCAGCGCGCTGGAGGAGTGCGAGAGGAGGAGGTCTGGTCTGGGAATCCTCAGTGCCGCAGCGGACCTGTGGGGAATGCGCAGAGGCAGGGACTGAGCTTGTGCGCTTTCCCGACCGCTGAGCTTGCTGGAGGGTGTGGTGTGGTCGTCGGAGTGAACTGTACGATGGATGTTTCTGGCTGGCGTTCGGTGTTTGCTTGAGCCGTGTGGGTCAGGATGTACATCTCTCTCCCTCCCCCAAAGGTGGCACCACATGCGCCCAAAAGAATGAACCTGTTCTTCTACTACTTGTAGTTTCGCATCGCCGACTTCGCTCTAGCGTTCTGTCTGCATTCGGCACTAATGTGGACATGATCGGGTCACAGACTCACTTATATGAGACAACAGTGGTGGATGGTGGGTCGGATGAGAGAGCCTCCACTTCCTTACGTCTGAACAGACCACTACCGAATCCATGACTTGTATGACAGGTGGACTTGGGCATTACTGCAAGCGAGTATGACACCAGATTTGAACAGGTTTGAAAAGAGTTTGGACACGTGATTGATTATATCATTGTTGTTGCTGATGATGATGATGCTGATGAAGATATTACAGTGTAATAATACGTACAAAGCCCACCGCGTCCAGGCCGTTGGCTGGATTTAGACGGAGGGGGCAAAGAAATGAATGTCTATCTTCTATTCGGGCGAATGTAAGAAGTGAGACGAAAGCGTCCCGGCTCAAATTCGATGTGACTCAAGCGAACCCGCCAGCCACGTCAAAGGGCACCGAGTCGAGAGTTGGCAGCCAAGAGTCGTAGGCGTCGTCATCAGGCGTGACGCACTGGGGTGTTGTATCGTTGGAATCGTCCCACATTGGTCTGGAGGGGAACAGGCACAGGCCTTCGGTCTGGCCATCTCTATCACCGGCTGTGAAGGTGGCATTGAGAGTATCGGGCGCGGCGCCGTTCTCGACCCAATCGATGACGGAACCCAGCACGGTGATGGGAAAGGGGGCGTTCTCGTCCCTGGGAGAGCAATGCTGCGCGCCGCGGACGATGAACAGGCGGTAGAAGTCATTGACGGCGGCCAGGCCGTCTTCCAGGCTAAGGTCTGGATACATCGTCTTGCGGACCTGGTCGAAGTACATGGTCGATGAGATGGTGGGGATGCTGTTGTCGGCCTCGCCGTGCCAGTGGATGATCTTGCCGCCGGCATCGCGCACGTCTTCCAGGTCGGTCCAGGTGGTTTCCAAGATTCCGGCGAACTTCTGCAGCCCTTGTAGCATCCAGCCGCGCAGCGTGTCGGCGGTCGTGCCGGTAAGGTCGAGCGTCGAGCTCTCGAGTTCTCGCAGGAACAGATTCACCCATGTGTTCCCGAAGCCGTCTGCCACAGCGACGTACTCGCCTGTTGAGGAGTCGTAGTTGCCACCAACGTCAGACGCCAGATCCGCACCAGGCTGGAAGCCGACATACAGATGGCGATCCATGCAATCGTAGGGACCGTCTGCGGTCGCCTGCCACGCTGCCACTGCCTCAGCCGTGACGTTACCACTGATGGCTGGGATCGAATAGTAATCGGATTTCGGGCAGGAAAACGGATTCCCAACGCTGAGACTGGTGTTGTGATGCAGTCGGCACAGATCCGACCTGCTAACGACACCATCCACCTTGCCATCCAGCTGGTCGCATGCCGAAATCACATCGTTACTGATCTGTTCGATTTCACAGCCACTCGGTACATAACCGTTGACGGTCTGGAAGATCTGCGGCCAGGTGTGCAGTGGCTGTTGGAAGGCCTGGCGGAAGGCTGGAGCGCCAAGAGCTGCACCGTCGTATTGGCTACCGTACCTCTGCATTTGCGAGAATCCCTCTCTACCACCCTCTGAACAGCCCTGGAAGTAAGAATAAAGTTTAGTTGAAGTGGTGTTGTAGAAGTTCTTGCAGAGACCTTGCCCGATGACTGTCATCTCGTGGACCGAGAGGTAGCCGAAGTTGATAAGTGCATCATAGTTCAGGCTGTGATTGGCCTTCAGCACGGCGGTTGTCAAGTCGTTGTTGAAGCTGCCAAAGCCGCCATCCGTCGACCCGGAAGCGGCTCCATACACCAGACCACCTTGGAGACCCCATTGCCCTGTATTGATGGCAAACCCTCCACCTCCAGTGGCAAGAAATCTGTTCCTGTACTGGTCAGGGGACGGCAAGTAATAGTGGACCTGAATCTATTTGGAGAGTGGTCAGTTCGTTGTCATCCCAATCCGGCAACTGCAGGTCGTTGTGGATGCCGTTGTGGTGTTTTTTTTTTTTTTTTTGTTTTGCTTACAGAATCATCTTTGCCATCATGACGGTAGGCCACAACCACATCGCAGTAGTCACGATCAGGGATTGCGGGATAATTTTCTGTCTGCGGAATTGAGGCATTGTAAACTGGTGAGGCGCTTAATGATCCGTATTCGATCCCTCCGACTGCTGGAAGAGCTTGGCGCAGATAGGTTTCCGTACAAATGTCAGCCAGGCTGACAGTGGCAACTGCATCCGCAGAAGAGAGAATGGCGACCATGGCGAATTGCCTCACTCAGATCATGTGATGCAACACGAGGCGGCGCTGGAGAATGTAGATGTTGTGAGGGAAGAAGACGCACACATCGCGAAGGCGAGGAAAGCCACCAATGGCACGGGCGAAGGCAAGGCGCAATTTATGTTCATCGCCATCTGCTGAGTTGATCCAGTAGACACCCAGTCAGGAAGGCAGGCGCCTACCTGACTAGGTACTTCTCAACTGCAGGTGCAGGACGGGAGGCAGAACGGTGTGCACATCTTTCATTCCTCCTGATTAGAACATATGTGACTCGGTCAAGTCCGGTCGAGTCGAGTCGAGTCGAGTCGTGGCCAGAAAGCTTGGTTGCATGCCTAGACTGATTGATCCATGATGGTGTGAAGTCGTTGCAGCGCAGGTCGGAAATGGTGCTGTACAGAGGTGGAATCGTCCGCATTCCAGCACGCACGTTTCTCTCATCTCTCTCTCGAATGTGCATTGCATTCCAGCGCTACGTGTTGGGATGAATGGGGACGATTGATCATAATGTAACAAGGGGCGAACGGACGACGTGGGTTTTGTCCGAGATCAAAGGGGATTCAGGTCATCGAGTTGGGTAATACAGTGCAGTTGAGACCAACCCGACTGGGTCACAGATGTGAGACCGGGAGACGGTGGATGGAGATGGAGATGGGGATGGGGACGGGGGACATGAACCCACCACTCAGAATCATTATCAATATAGAGGTGGTAAGGATTTGCTCCTCGAGCCCAATACTATCGGTTCTTCAACCATTTCATGCGGACAGACATTGTTGCGATTCGATTTGCACACATACATTACCCACAGCAATGATGCTAAACCACATTGGCTACCACGCAGAAGGAGATGTTGCATATCATCAATGTCGAGTCGCATGCAGGGGTTGGGCAGTCGTAGGCGGTGCCAGATAGCCGGTGGCTGCCTCGTGATGCATAGCGTAGGCAATGATTGCTACATAAACAACAATGATTGTCTGTGGTGTCCACAATCCAGTAGATTTGATGGTGATGATTGGAGTGGAGCTAATCGAGCTTTGTTGTTGTTGTTGTTGTCGTCTCAAGTTGCGAGAGTCGGAAGACGGGAAGACGGGAGGGCGGGAGGACGGGAGGACGGAAGGATGGAAAGACGGGAGAGCGGGAAGACGGAAATAACGGCACGCGGCAATCGGAAGACGGAGAGCGGAGAAACGGGCGGGAAGAGCCTCCACTTCTCGGCCCGGTCCTTTACTGACGCGATAGGTAACTCCCGCAAGCTTCGTATCAGGGAGAGATTGCGACTTACCTTCGTTTAGATAGCCGCTTCAGGCCTAGTGCCACCTAGCGGGGTCCTTCGCTTGGCCTCAATTTCCCGCTTTCGGAGGCCGTCAGGGTTAGGGTTGCTGGGCATATCCAAATACTGGCTGGATACAGCGCGGCCGCCTTTGTTCCAGTTGCAAGGCCAAAATACGATGCAATACGATACGTAGCAGGTCGGGAGGAGAGGAGAGCGCTCCAATGGGCGCACGTAGCACTGGCGTGTTGCGCGGTAGAGGCGTAGCGGCCGAAGTCCAGCGATCGCGCATAGCGTATGGCGTTTTAATTATAATCAGAGAGGAATCTCCCCCTTTACCTGGAGTCTACCTAAACTGTGTCCTGTCCAGTTCCCCCGTCGGCAAGTACCGGCTAAGGGAGGAGTGACTTTCGGAGGTTAACCTGAACATCACCACCACCAGCTACTACCTGCTGCCACCACCACCACCTCCTCCTCCTTCGTTACCTCCACCGCACGGCGAGACGCTTCACTCCACCGGCGAATCGTTTGCGCAGAGCAACTTCGTCAACAGCAAAGGAATAGCGGAAGGGAAAGGCGACGAGCATTTGAGGTGGTGCGAAAGCTTGACACCTGAGGCAGACAATCAGCAAGCGTAGGAGGTAGCACCAGGACTGCCGGCACTACAGCGGACTAGCAGCAGCAGCAGCAGCATACAGCAGAGCTCCCTGGGGACCGCTGTGCTTGACGCTACACAACACCGACCCTCACAACACACAACTCACAAACAGAGGCAAAGCCGAGTTGCACGAACCGTCGTTTGGCCTTGATCTCGCCTGCTGCTGCGTTTGATCCAACGACTGTCGACCTGACCGGCCACATATCTCCCACTCCCTCCTCCACATTGGCCTCTTGACATCTGGTCCGGCCCCCAATTCCACCCATCCACCCATCCGTCCATCCATCCATCCATCCGAGAGTCCACCTCCTTTCAGTCCTGTCGACCACCCTTGCCCTGACTACGCCAACAACATCCGCCGTCAACCGTATACGCTTCTACCACATACCGCCTACCACACGCGCGCTCGCTCGCTCGCTCCATATCCAGCGCACGCACCCACACGTCGACTAATTTCATCCACATCGCGCTTGGAACATCGCCTTGGCTGGCCTCGGAACCGCGACATACACCTCTGCCAGCACCGATCTCATACTCTAGCCTGCCATTGGCCAGATTTCGCGATCGCTTTCGTGACGACTGGCAATCCCTTCCTGGAAGACAGCTTCTACGTAGTCTGTCGCGCGACCCCCACAGCTCTCCTTTTCCGTTACAATGTCGGCGCCATACGAAGTCAGGATGAATGATACGGGGAAGAGCAAGAAGCAGAGCATGGCAGAGCTCAAGCTGCGAAGGCTTACAGAACTGAACCAGAGGCTCCAGGAAGACCTGAACAGGAGACGGATACCGGTCAGCGAGGCTGCTATGGAGTGAGTGACTTACCGACGCGCGAGCGGCAGCACAATCGAAGTATGCGCAATGCTGACTTTACCTCTCTACAGCCTGATAGCTTTCACTGATAAGGAGCCTAAAGATTTCATGGTGCCGAGTAAATGGGGAACGGTAAGTCAGATACGCCGATGACCGGCCTGCTTCACCTGAGAGGGGAGTAAAGTTACTGTCCACACACATACATGCTGACTGACGACTTTTCTCTACAGATCGGCAAGAACGAGGATCCATATGCACCACAGCAACAAGGCGGATGCTGTTTGGTCATGTAAAATACCAGTACCCAGTCATTCCAACATACGCTCTGCATTTTAACGACCGAACCGCTTCCACCCAGTATCGCTCTCCATCCATCCCAACCTGGAAGGCATCATCACTCATGGCATTCACCGACTTGCTTTAACGATGATTGCAAGCTCAGCTGCGACCGCAACAACCCTCTCGTCGGTGCTTTAAGTATTCCAACAACCCTTGATACTGCAGGTGGAAGCGATCGCATGCTCTCTACGTTTTCTTATATTCCTGCAACCACACGTCACCCAAAAGCGGCGGTCACGACCCGCCTCCTCAGCTGCGATTCTAGATTTCTCAGCCAAAAGAACGAATCCTTCTGCTCTTCCGACCACGATACCTCACCATAAAGTCTTCCGATCAGAACCGTCTAGTTCTGTACGCGAAAATGGCCATATCAACTATCTACCCGTTCCACCTCGAAGCTATGAAGGAGAGCCGTGCAGGCTGGCCGTGGGTGAAGAATGGAAAGGAATTCTGCCGCTACCGATCGATCTGTATGCAGTCTACGTACGGGATCGTTGTATGCATAGAACGGGGAGTTCTCACCTTTTTTTTTTTTAATTTTCCTTTACTTTCTGTTCTCTTTCTACATTCTGTGGCGATTTATTCTCCCTCCAAGTTTCTTGTGCGTCTTTGTGAGTATGTGTTAGAGCCTGCAGATGGAAAGCCTCTTTTCTTCTTTCATGTAATTGTCTTTTCTTTCCCTTTGCTGATGAGCCCAATCTGAGTGCCCCAAAAAGAATCCATGCAGTTGGTTGCTTGTCTGTTGTCAAACAAGTTCCGCCTTTGTGCTGTTTCAGTCTTTTATCCCTTTGTAGCCGTATACGTACCAGTGGCTTTCGTAGGTGAGTATGTAGGTGAGTACGTAGGTGAATATGTAGGTAGGTAGGTAGGTAGGTTTGTGGATTGCCACATTCAGCAATCCAGTGTTTAGGTACCCTGTCTCTGGGTATCCTAGGAGCTTGTCCTACAAGTGGTTTGTTGATTGACCTAGGTATATTAGGGGTCTATGGCGATTGGTTGGATGGACCTGTTAAATCATATAACCTTGCAGTATTCGGGAAGTGTTCTAGGCGCTCCCTGATCACTCATCCTGTCCATAGTCTAAGTTATGGTGAGGTAACTAAAACACAACAGGCAGTATGCATCTATTCGTCTTGATCAATCCATTATAGACTACAGACTTAGGATATCAAATCACACCTGCTTGAGACGTGTTTGAACATACCAAATGCCACATTCCATGTCTCCGTGACTTGTAAATCTCTTTAGTGTTACCTAGAGTAGCTCTCGATTGTTGACTTGCTAATTGTGCTCCTCATCATTCGTTGACACATACATGACTCTCCAGCAGCAATGAAAAACTTGTTTCGGCGGTTCGTCCGCATCTAGAACGAGCATGCATACCTTGTGTGCAGTAGCAATATGCACCGCGGCAGCTAGCCAGGTATGTATGTACGGTACATACTGTACTGTATGCCGTGCAGTGGACCTCTATGTCCTGTAATGGGGATAGCTATGGCTCAGCCTGTTCATTTGCCATCACACGAAGAATCTCCCTCCAGTCGATGGCCTTGAACAGATCTAACACGCGATGTTTGAGAGCAGCTACCAAGACAGCACCGTATGATGGAATAGCATGATTCGATTTGGAGAGACTGGCCATTTCCGCGCCGGCGCCAGTCAGACTTTTCTCCCTCCGATGCAACGCTAGCTAAAAGTCGGCTTGCTGCAACTTTTGCGCCGCCCCGTGTGCCCGCCCTCGACCCCACTCCTAGGAAATACTCGGTGCAGGTCGGTTTCTACTCCCCATCGCTGCTGCCCCTAGCGAGGGTACGAGGCATTGGTTATGAAGCCCTGACCAGACCCTGGCCTCCTTCTAATTCTGCCGAAAAATCTCGACAGCGACAGCGACTTCGACGGCGACACCACCAGCGGCCATCACTCTTGCGAGCCGGCATCCGTTTCCGTCAAATCACGACGGCAACCTTGGCGGGTACAGCGGCCACCCGCGGCCCTTACGAATCGACTGTTCACCTCTCCCTGGCCAGGAGGAAGACCAGGTTAAAACGACAGCACTACGCGCGGGAGAGAAGCCGGGAGGCATAGACGGTGTTGTTCGCAATCGCACCGCACCGAGTGTGTGGTGTGCCGGAGAATGCAGCACATGTCGACCGAAGGCGCCTGGCAGGCGTCGGGCGACCAGATGGATCTGCAGAACGACTTCGGGGATTTGACCAACTTCCTCGACTTTGGTGATATGGATCTCGGCGGTGGGGCAGAAGGGCGGAACGACGACGGCGTCTCAGGTACGCAGCTTCCTGTCTCTACGGCCGTCGCCATGCCGCCCGCTGGCGACGTTGGGGCAGCCGGTGGTCTCGACCAGGACTTCATGCTTGACACGCCATTCGACCTGGGCGCGTCCGCCGATATGCTGCAGCAGCAGTTGCACGCGGATGGTGGATTCAATGGGGAAGATGTGTTCCACCAGATGCAACGATACGAACAGCAGCAACATCAAAACCAGCAACAGCCTTTTCAACCCGGCCAGCATATCCCACCTACACCACAGAGTTTCGAAATGCATGGCGAGGTTGGCAGGTTCCTCCAGCAACAGGGACATGTAGTTGATCCTCATCGCAACCACTTGCACAAAGACGATCACATGGTATACACACCATTGGCATCACCCGCCTGCACGCCTCAATTCGATATCCAACAACAACAACAACAACAACCTGAATTTACAGTTCCCGGCGTGTACTTCTCACCACTCACATCGCCCATGATACACGCGCAACAGCAACAACAGCAGCAGCAGCAGCAGCAGCAACAGCACTACCACCAACAAGGGCAATTCAACCATGCTAATACTGCTCCTACCTCTTATGCTCCTTCCCCAAGCGAGACTGCTTTCGATGCGAGCTTCTTGGGTCCACCGATGGCTCTACCTGGTCCGGCTTCAGCAGTACCAGAACTAGTGAAGAAGCCGAGGAGAAAGCCTGCCGCCCCTAGAAGTGCAGGCGCTGCTGCTAAATCTGGTACCAGTGGAAACAAAGGCAGAAAACGCAAAGGCGTTTCAGATGCTGATGGACAAAGCACTATTCCTGGGGGCTCTTCGTTGTCCGCACCAGACGCCCTTGGAGTTTCTGTCCAGCCTGCGATCAGCAGTTCCGAAGCTGACAGTGTCTCGCCCGAAGCACTTTCAGATGCAAGCATGCCACCTCCACCTCGTCCAGACTCGAATTCTACCAGATCTCCAGCTATCGGTCCTCAACAAATGCAACATGCTGCCATCGGCAAGGCGATGTCGAATGGTGGGCCTGCTACCCCCAAGTCAATCCTCAATGGCCGAAATATTGGAGCCAACCAGACGCAAGAGACTCATGGCTCTATGACCCCCTCCCAATCTCCATTACAGCTGGCAAATAGTAACGTGGGCCAGCTAGATGATCTGGCTCTTCCAGAAGCGGCTGCATCTGAACCGAAACGACCGATTCTGTCTCGCCTTTCGACTTCTTCTACTATCATCACAGACCAGCTGGATGATGCATCTCGCACGACTGGTTCGCGAAAGACTCCCAAGTTAGGGCCCCAGAGCACACCTAATTCCGCTCGGCCCATGGCCTCACCTGCGGCTTTTTCACAGCCGGCTTCGATACCCGGCTCTATTTCAAAGGATGGGTCTCAAAGTGGCGATTCAAGAGCATCCTCCACCACCCCAAGACCCAATGATCGTCCAACGGGTAATACAGCCGCACGCAAGCGCAACTCGACCATCAACCTTAACGCCCATTCTCCCGCGCTCCGTCCCAAAATCAGTCCAAGCATCAAGCCCCTCCTTCCAGAAGGCATGGCCCTACACTCGTCTGCACATGCTCTGCTCCTAGCTTCAAAATCGAATTATCAGAATCTCCTGGAAGGAAATCGACTTCCTGGTGTGAATTACCCAGACAGCTTGTCTACAGGCCTAACATCGAAGCGCACCAGTCATAAAGTTGCAGAGCAAGGCCGGAGAAATAGGATCAACGATGCCTTAAAGGAGATGCAGGGTCTATTACCTTCAACCCACCTCAAGGGCGTGAATTCTCCTGCCTTGAAGGCTGTTGAGAAAGGAGGTGATAGCCCGGCAGGAGAGGATGAGAAAGATGGAGACGGCGACGGTGAGAAAGCGGGCAAGGGAGGTTCAAATAGCAGCAGTAGCAAGGCTGCTACGGTAGAGAGTGCCAACGACTATATACGGAAGTTGCAAGCTGAGAATGCTGCGCTGCTATTGATCAAGAAAGAGAACGAGGAGCTGAAGAAGAAACTCGAGGCCATGGAGCGCAAGGAACCGACCACCGAAAAGTCCAGTGCTGGCGACAAGCGCGAGAATTCGGAAGAGGCGGTCTCTACACCCGACAGCAAGTCCATCGCTTCGAACAGAGATGAAGATTTCGCAATGAGGAGCGTAAGTCCTATCAAGTCTGCCAAGAGCGAAGACGAGATGGGCTCGGAAGGCAAAGATTGCGAACCTACGACGGTATCGACTCCTACAACCAGCGAGGCTGCTGTCGCCTCGACATCCGAGACATAACCAATACCGTCCTCTCCAGATATGTGGTATTATGAGAAATGTTTACGATGGCAGTGAGGGAGAAGGATAAAAAACCCGGGCGTTGGATATGATTTTTGCTACTCTTCGATGTGGGAGAGAGATAGAGAACTGTGTACAGGGTGTGGCATGGCGTTGTATTAATGTGTACGGGAATCGGCTGTTACAGAGCGGCATGGGAGCAAATTTTGGCGTGATTGCTTTCCGACTATACTTGCTCAATTTAGTTCCTCTAGTATTTAGCCAGACAATGTCTTCGAGCTCGGCTGTCCTCTTGAGGATTACATTTATGTATCTTCCAAATGCGAAGCCAGACGGATTCGTTCATGTTGCTGCCTCAGGCATTAACTGACTTTCGGCCGTCTTCATCAACCTCATTCTGTTCGATCCGTTGCAAGTACTCCAGTTTTCGCCATAGCGAATTTTCTACAAGACGATTATTGTATAATCTACAGACGCATTGATTTCAACGCAAACACAGTTTTGGACTTGATCAACTGGATTATCTGGACCTATCTGTCGCGCGGCATTGCTATGCGGGCTTTTTTCGATACATAGATCAACTTCGAATTCCAGGATCCATTGAAGAACGCCTGTGGTCATGGCCGAGAACGGAGAACAAGGTTCGTCTCTTGAACTTCGATCGCGAACCTGATCATAAACGAATGTCATCTTGTCTGACGAGGTACTCGAACAGCGACGCCCACAACGGTCCTGCCGAGAGCCGTAAGTTCCACGCCTATCGATCTATGTTGTAGACGTGCTCCTAGATCTGTAACTGAATCTCCACAGTGCCAAAACTGTGCAAAGCGAAAGGTCCGATGTGACAAGGCGATCCCTCGATGTTCTAATTGCCGCACCGCTGGCCTGGTCTGCAACCCTAAGCCGCCTGACCTGACAGAGCATCGTCAGAGGGTTCTCATATCCAATAGATAGTAAGAGCCTTCAAATCGCCTCTGTCTTGAAAAGGGGCCATTATTGACGATATCTTTGAAAAAAAGTGAGCGGAAAATAGATGCAATCGAGGGCAGACTCGGCAGAATAGAAGAGCTGCTTGAAGCTCTCGTGCCACGGTTGGCCGCTGGAGACAAACCCCCATCAGAATCACCATTAACAACCCCCGATGAGTCGAATACGACGCAGCGAGATCATGCCTCTAGCCACCCCCAAACAGACCAGATGGAAGTCTCGCAGGACGAGAGTGCAAACGTCCGTTTTGAGGGAGAATCCTCGATCACGGCGCATTCGCATGACGCCCGCAGAACCCTCGACAATCTCATAGAGGCCAGTCCCCAAATCCGGACGGACCCAGATATCATCGCCGCCCTCAGAAACCTCCAGCTGGCGATGCAGGATTACTCTCGTCAGATCAGCAGCGGCCACAAAAGGTCGTCTGTCGATGGACCGGATGACTTCGTTGCTGGGAAGCGTATCCTCTCGCCAGATCTTCCAGCAATGTCTGAAGTCAGTCGGGTTCTACGTGAGGTGAGAGATAATGACTCGACTACCTTCAGCCTGCTCGCGGGTTTCATACGTCCAGACGAGTTGCACGAGTTCTGCGAACGTACGTATTGCGACATCTCCAAGGCACCGCTGCATGCTCAAACGATGACCATGTCTGTTCTATTCTATTCCTTCAGAGAGCTCCACAACATGCCAAAGTACAGGGATGACGCACAGCTGAAACGTTATGCGGAGGCTCTTTTGGCGTCCTTCGACGCTTGTATATCACGGTTCAGATTGATTATCGAGCCTTCATCCGAGAGCATGCTGCCGCTCTTGATGTGCGCCGCCCACGGTCTCCAGATAGGTGACCTCGCACTGGGGTGGGCATCGGTGTGTGCTGCATCGAGGACTATGATCAATCTCGGTTGGCACAGAGGCACACACTTTTCTCAGTTGAGCGAGGACGAGGCCACATCGCGTCGATACATCTTTTGGACGATCTTCTTGATGGATAAGGTCTTGTCGCTGCGTTTTGGCTGTGCACCCAACCTGCACGATTGGGACATTACACTTGAGGTGCCCACCATCAACCACAATTCTATCTACTCCACGTGGCAGGCCCTCTTCTACCACTCCATCGAACTGGCCAAGCTGCACGCCGTCGTTTACGAGAAGCTTTACAGCCCTGGAGCAGCGCGTACGCCGCGACAGGAGAGAAATGCTCACGTCCAGTGGATAGCGCCGCGTCTGAGATCGCTCGCCGACGCCTTCATAGCCATCCCAAACCCGGATACGTCCTACCATCACCAGCAATTCGAGGCCAATAGGCTAGAGTGTCAGGTCATGATCGGTAGTCTTCTGACTCTTGTCCAGCGCGCAGCCTCACCATCGGAACAACAACAACAGCTGCAGCTGCAACATTCCGGCGACAGCAACCCGTTCTTGCTTTTCTTCTCCAAGGACTGCCTCGAAGCAGCGAGGTCCACCATGCGGCTGCACCAGCAGACATCCGCACGCATGCGCGATCTGGGCGAGGCAGACATGGCCGACTATCTCTCGTGGACGGTGCTGAACACGCCCTTCACCCCCTTCCACGTGATATTCTGCAACGTCGTCATCGCGCTGGACCTCGACGATCTGGGTCTGCTGGACGGCTTCGTCGCCTCGCTGCATTCCTTCCCGGCGCCAGGTCCCGGTCCCGGTGTCCTGCAGCCCACCGCCGCCGTGCGCTCCTTCCGCGACCTCTGCGCCGCCTTCTGCGCCCTCGCCAAGCACTACATCTCCGCATGCCTGCGAGATTCCACCTCTCCTTCCAGCTCGAATTCCGTCCATAACGTCCCCACTGGCGTGGGTGCTGGTGTCGCCGGATCCAGGTCTGGCTCCACTTCCGTTGCCACCGTCACGCCCTTGCCCCCTGACGCCTGGGCCTCGGGTATGCTGGCCTCCATCCAACCCAGCATGGGCAACGGCCCTGCTCTCTCGCTCGAAGACTCCGTCTTCATGCAGCTCTGCGACGATTGGCTCGCAGGCGGCCAGTTGGCCTTCACCGGTGGAGTGCCGGGTGTGTCTGCGAATGCTGGCTCTGGCACAGCACAGTCCGGCCAGGATGTGTGGCCTTCAGAGTGGCCATTGATTTGATGAGCCGCCATTTACATCCGATCTGATAAATTATGCTGCTTCATTGTAAACCGGATTTGCATTACGACAGGGGAAGCGATACGAAGCATGGCTAGGCTCGGTGGGAATTGTCTAAGATCCGTGTTTGGTCTGCAATTTGCTGCAATACATCCTAGATACCTTAATTAACTGGTTCAGACAGCTTTTACGCTGTCTATTGAAGAAATCATAAAGAGGAGAAGTCCCCCTTTCACTTCCGTTTTCAAGCTTCCACCTGCCCAATGCTTCCTTCTCCTGGACTCGTGACACTGTGCTTGCTGATACTGTCGTATCTATAGAGTAACATTTGGAACCCTGATTGAACAGGCCAAACCACGATCCAAAAACTCACATTCCCTCAGAATCTCATAGATTGGCCAGTTCCCACGTCGTTGCGGCTTCCCGTCGAGAGAAGGTCTTCCTGGAGCAAGGGGCTAGAGCGCTTAGTAGAAGCTATCGGGATAGCGAGGGTAAGGGTCGGGCATATGGGTACCGAACGCGCTGGTCCACGGAAGCGGTTTGGACTGGTACCTGACAGGCTCTGGCCTGTAAGAGAAGTCATGTCGGGCGAGATTCGTGGGCAAGGGCTGTCCGGTGAGGTTAAAAGAGGAACTCCCAGGCACAAATGGGTCGACCGTTGGATGGCCGCGGCGGCTGTTGATGTCAGGCTGGAGTACGTTGTGGGGTCTGGACCACGACGAAGGGTGCTGGCGGTTAACGTTGAAATTGTAGTGGTGGTGGTGGTGCGGTATGCCCCTGGTTCTGTCGATATCATCGTGCTGTCCATCTGTTGCCGTGTTGGCTGCTGGCTGGTGTTGTAACTCATACCGGCGGGTTGAAAACCTCGGGCTCTCTTTTGTAGGGGTTTCATGCGGGACTGGGGACCAACTATCGGCCACGCTCTGGGTTGAGCCTGGAGGGGTGGACCTCCACCACATCTTCGAGGAGGCAGAAGAGTTGAGCCGTTTATTTTCGCTCGAGAGCGCTTTGATGTCGAGCTTGACGTCTCTTTCTAGTGAAGAGCTTGAGCGCTTGGTGTCGGTCCTGGAGGACAGATCAGACCATTGGGGTGATTGGCCACGAGACTCATCGTCAAGCTGATCCCAGGAGTCTTGAAGCTGCGCATCCAGCTTTGCAGACAAAAGCTTTTTCTTCATATATTTTAATTGCATCTTCAGCTCAGCTATCTCTTTGTCTTTGTGCTCCAGTTCGATGTCTCTGTCCTTTAATTCAAGGCGCAAATACTCCTCACCATCAGGAACTCTAAGTGCAGCAGTTCGATCTGGCTCTATGTGATCATCCGGCATTTTTTCATGAGAGTCTGCGACTTGAATCGTGGTGGCGTTGGAGCTGGTAGGCGTGAGTATGGTAGGACTCGACGAGCCTTCCAACCTCTTGAGAATCCGAGCTTGACGGCCGTCTACGTCCATGATCATTTCCTTCACCTCATTCACCAGCCTCTCAAGCGTGAAGAGAAGAGAGGCAGTATCTTGGGAAGAATCCTTTCTGGAAGACACCTTGGGTAGTTTGTAGGATGGTGTTTTCAATTCGTTGAGACTGGGCTTGTATGAAAACATGGTCTTGCGAGGCGGCGCTATGCGAGAAGTTCTAGCACGATATGCTGAGCGCTCAGGGCTGGACTTGTACAAGGACGCAGGCTTGTATGAGGAGATAGTGACAGGCTTGTTAGGAGATGCTGCAGCCTCCGTACGGTTCGACTTGCGGCGATTAGCTTTGGAAGGCTTGTCGAAGGGCGATTTGACGGGCTCCTTGGCAGATCTCGGTACATGAGCAATGAACTCGCTGAGTGGATCTTCTAACTTGTCGACACGACCCGGATGAGCACCGGAGAGCTCCTCCGACGGATTGTCTGTAGTGGGCATAGCATCCAGGGCGATCAGCGCTTTCTCCTCATCGTCTTTTGAAGTCCAGCGGCGGGAAGGATGGATGTAACGGCTCCGGAAGCGTTGATGGCCAGGACGTGCTTGGGAGGAGGCATTATCGGTATGAAGGCTAGGCAGTGTCTGCTGTTCTTCCTTCGAGATCATGATTCTGCTGGGTTGACTGGTGGGTTGGGACGCGATAGGCATGGTGGCGTGTGATGTGGTTATGCTGTGAGGTCGCTTGGAGGGCATTGCGGACGCGCTTCGCTGGGTAGTGTCAGTGACTGTGCTCGCAATGAGAGGGTGACTTCGTGAGTCTCGCTTACCAACAAGGCGCTTTGTGGGAGTTACGTTGTGAATCTTCTGAGCCGAGAGGGTGTGGTTTGAACAAGGGAGATGTTGCTTTGTGAGAAAGAAAGGGTTTGGTTCAGTCGAGCAAATGGATTGGAAGTAGTTGAGGGTCTTCCTGGCTTTTATACCTGGCCACGGATTGATGGGCCGTCATGTGACAGCGATCAACCGCCTCAATTCACCAGTTTAAGAACAGTTTTGAAGCGCATATGAATTGGAAAGAGAGTGTGAACGACAGTGACAACATCAGAGAAGATACCAGTCATGACCTCAAGCATTCACCTGCGCCTCACGACGTTCTTGACCCTTGAATGAACAACCGCCGGTGAGACTCCTAGTGGGATATGGTGATCTGGTATCGGACATCTGACGATGATGATGATGTATGTGTCTGTTGGATTCTATCTGTACCCGCACTCTCTGGGTCATGATGACTACGCTTCGACACGCCGGGAAAGATGATATCAATATGCTCGAAACAGGATGAGCAAAAACTCCAAACATTAGCTTGTCTTAATGGCCACCTGCCATTTTCACGCCCTTGAGGGCAACATCTCTAAAGTGGGGGAAGAATGAGGTCTTACTATTCCGACCGTTAGAAGGGCACCATACCAGCAATGCCAGCCTCCGCGCTCTCCTTACCCAGCCTTTCTTCTCTCGTTTTAATCACCCTTTCCCAGGCCATCTTGGCGAATCGGCCCAGACCAGCCCAGAAGTGGCGGCCGGCATCATGGCACTGGATCCTGTACAGCAGCAGCGCAACGGCTTCTCGGACCTCGAGCTTGGGATGAAACAGGCCCATGCCGATGTAGAAGAGGCCCTGTTGACCACCACCACCAATGCCTGCGCTGCCAACGCCACCGTTGCCAGAATTGCTCAAGCCAGATCCACCATTACCTCCACCTCCTCCAGCGCCGGAATTTGTCTGGCCAGCGGCAACGAAGCCGCCGCGGTTATCGAAAGATCCATTGATGATGACACTCAGTAACTGGCAGATCTCTTGCTCGGTGTTGATATGAGAGCATATGGCGAGGTAGATCTCTCCGGCAACGGCGGGAGACATACGAAGCTTTGCCAATCTATCGTGGAGATGCTGGAGGTCGAGTGATTTCACAGGTACATGGCTGTAGAAACTGGCGAGATCTTGAATGAAGTTGTAGTAGCTGCGGGTGTTACGCCAACCCTCGATACGCGTTGCATTCGCGGCAAGCTCAAGATTACGGGCCTGTGCAGTTGGCCATACGTAGCCGTGTCCGAGAACAGCATCAGGTAGAATACCCGAAGAAGGGGTCGCTGGCCCACCTGGCGAAAGAGGGGAAGTGGCGCCAGGGAAATCATCCCCTGCAAATGGAGAGTTGGGTGATGTGCTCGTTGCTGTTGGTAGGGAGAAATGCAATGCTGAGGCACCATAAACGCATTCCTCGAAGGCAGCGGCCAACCGGGTGAATTTAAGGGTCCACAGCCTGAATTTTGACCTGATGGCGAGTTCACCTTGCCGCTCGTTGATGGCAGCGAGAATATGATTCATGAAGGCAGCATCGCCGGTCAAATCACTAGATGCGGTGCTACTGCTCGAAGATAATGCAGAGAGATTGGTGGTACTACTATTGCCTAGGCTCGCACCTGCCGCCGCCATGATGCCTACTGCTGCTGAGCTGGGAGCGCTCCCGTCCTTGGTGAGGGCACCAGGTCCACCCTGTTGAAAAAATACAACGCCTTCTTCAAGAGGGGCGTGCTCAATCTTCTTTGAAATCTTCATTCTGCCAGTTGACAGGTCACAGAGAAGGTCCCACCATTCTTCGTGATGGCCAAAAGCGGGGTTTGTCACGCCCGCGATGAAACCCGGTACTTTCAACAAGTCGTCGATCTTTGTCAGGTCGGTGTATGGGAAGGCATGTCTGGTGAAGCCTCGCAAGAGCCCTCCACTCGCAAGCGCACAAGCTGCAAGGACAGCCTCAGCTACGTCTGATGAAGGCAGATTGTGGCCGAGAAATATGACGCGTTTTTGGGTCAGTAGTGCATTTATTAAGACGATGATAGGATGTGTGGACGTTCCTCCCGTAGTGAGATGCGGATGTGTAGGGTTGAATGGCTGCGGTGAGGTAGAGTGTGGCGTCGCGAAGATCTTGATGAGATTGATCAAGCTGAAATCACCCACCGTCTCCACGGTCTGGGCGGTTGGGATTTTGATGGGTACGGGGATGTTCATATATTTCACCACGCTCTCGAATTCATGTGTATCTCGAGGAAGGCCATATCTCGATCGTATCGGGTTTTGCTGTTGATTTTGGTTGGGAGAGGCTGGGGTGTTGTCTTCAATCTGCCGAGCAGCATTATTTTCGCGATCCGTATTCACCTTCTGACCGATGATCGCCTCAAACTTCTCGATGAAGAGGTCTTTGGCATCAGTACCCTGCAACAAAAACTTTTCGTATGGCGACATACGAGGCAAAAGGCTGAGATCCATACCGTTGACTGCGTCGTAAAGGGAGGCGAGAGTATCAAGGGTAGGCTCAGCAAAGTACCTCTCCAGTGCAATGAGCAACAATGGCTTGTAGACATGAAGGAAGGAATGTCGAGTGCAAATTGCCATGGCCTTACATATCGCTCCACGACGGGTGGTGGTGTCGTGTTTCGTGTTGACGAGGTTCAACACGTAGACAAGTGGAGGGCCATCACCTAGACGATCGAGTTCTTCGTCGCTATCAGTGTCGTAATCATCTTCGTCGTCCATGTCGTCGTCCTCGTCAAAGATGTCATCGGCATCGCTCGCGATCTCTCCATCCAACCCTAGACTGCTCTCAGTCTGAGCTTCCATATTGGTCGCCCTAGCTCTCCGCCTTCTCTTCCTTCTCCTCCTCAAACTTCGTTCATCCTCCTCAGCTGCAGCATCTTTGTGCAAGAAGAATATTGTCCAGTCCTGCGCTCTTACATGCGCTTGGTCAGGCAACATCAATTCAGCCAACATGTGCTCGTCTCCACCAACAGGACCAGGGTATTGGTGCTCCATAATGCTGCCCCTGTCAATATCAAACGACGCAACAAGGATATATTCGACATGTTTTTCCTTGCTGCTTGCGGGGTATTGCGACTTGATCATTTTCTGTTTCCTTGCAGGGCTTGCTGCAACGCTGACACTTGCACTTGCACCAGCGACAGCAGGTGGAGTCGCAGAAGGTGGGTGCACTCCTACGCTACCGTTGCGACTGACACCGCCTCTAACATTTCCCCCTTCGCGAGACCCTGATAGAGAGCTTCGAAAGCTATGCGCTGATGCTGGGTAGGTCGGCGAGAAATGGTAAGGGCGATCTGGCTGGTGCTGCGTCGTAGGGCCAGGTGTGTTGGTGGGGGATGTAGTCATGGAACCAGAAGCAGATCGCTTGGAAGAGGGAAAGGATGTAAAGGAAGGTTGACGGGACGGCAGACCGGGCGATCTGGAGGTGGTGGTGTTGGATCGCATCGGGAGCGAAGTAGTAGTGCTTGCCATTGCTGACAGCCACAAGCGACAGACGAATCCTCGTCCAGATGAATGTGGTGTGATCCTTCCAGACGTCCTCTCTACTGATGCGGTCGCCGAGTCTAAGGACGCTGTGACATGGATCGACGTTCTAGCAGTGCAATGCAATGCGAGCAAGGCGGCCCGTAATGCGACAGGTCTCACTCGATGTCAGGTGGAATTACTGTTGGCGATTGCACCGGTGGTTTGGTAGGAGGGCAGACATGGCCTCGTCTATGCCAGGATGGAGCTGGGACGGCGGGTGCAAGAATGAGCCTTCACGGGATTGGGTGTGCAGTGCGAGTGGTTGAGGTGGGAGACTACCTCGTCGTAGATAGGACGGTCATGCCTGCTAGTGGTGATTGGATGCAGCTTGCGCCATGTCTTCACACATCAATGCGGGTGCGATATGCAGCCATAGGTGTCGCGCGGTGCAGCGTCGTTTGATTCTTACCCTACAGGGGTTAACCGCCCTGATGGTCAGGCTCAGGGTCAGAGGTCAAAGTCAGGGGCCGATCAGCCGCGGTAAGATTAGATTAGATTGGATTGTATCCATCTTATCCATCCGTTGCTCCTCCACGTCTTGTGTTTGAGCCGCAGTGGTAAACATAGAGCTTCAACGAGTAAATACTGTTCATGTCGTCGATGTTATTGGGTTTGCGCATCGAATAGCAGACATTGACAACATGGTGGGTCTCTTTCTGGAAACTACAGGTTTGCTCATCCATATCTAACTTGTCTTTGTCTAGGCTCTACGCTCTCCTTTCCTCAATAACAACAACAACAATAACAACAACAGCGAACCCAACCCGCGTCAATCACCGTTCAGACGACAGAACTCTGTGTCGCCAGCACCGACATCTCCTTCGACTGTCCGCGCAACCACTCCCACATCTTCCTCCCCAACAAAGCCATTCTCGCCATCACCAATCAAACATGGCTCTCTTTCTCCTGAAAAAGCGTCACCTTTCGTTCGCAGATCGTCGCTGAACAACCGCGAACGTCCAGCCAGTCCATTTGCGAGACCTCCAAGCCAACTAAGCCTCCCTCCACAGACACCTACGAGGGCTACCAGTGCGGCAAGCAACAACAGCAGTACTACGTTGGGAAGCCCACTCAAGACGGTATCCAAGGAGGATAAGGAAGATGAGAGCGATGGCAAGGTCGCACGGCCGATAGTAGAGCCCGAAGCGACAACACCACGTGCAACCATGTCGGAGAACATCACCACACCATCGTCACCGGCGAACGCAACATTCCGGGATCAGCTACGTCCGGTAGGTGCTGCCAGCGACAGGCGTCGTTCGGTGTCGCCAGCACCTTCCGACGTGACTGCTAAACCGCCAGCGTTCAATCTACGAACGGCAAACACTACTCAAGCACCTCAACCTCCTAAGCACCACCCAACCACTTCCGGTCCATTCTCCGTAGGAACTGGCGCAACTGCCAAGCCTGGGATAGCGGCAAGAGGAAGCTACACCCATCTCCCTCCCGCTCTGCTCAGAAGCATGCGAGAGTCATTCGAGGTGTTGGATAGCAGCAATAGCGGTCAGATCACATCGGCATCGCTTCTACCGTTGCTAGAACAGCTCTCACTCCCCACCGATACAGCGCACCTCTCGCGCTTCTTTCCCCCAGGTGCCAGCCATTCCACACAGCCACTGAATCTAGCCAGATATCTCGACCTGCTCGCTGCACCCCTAGCAAACCTCAGCCGCCCAGAAGAGCTCGAAGCGGCATTCTCAGCGTTCGACAAAGACGATTCTGGACAGATCGATGTGGAAGAGCTGCGAGAGGCGATGCTGAAGACTGGTCCCGAGGCACATGGTGATGAGGATTGGAGATTGGAATCGAGCGAGCTAAACGGAGTTCTGGACGAATTTACAGCAAGACGGGTCTGGGGTGGCAGGAAAGCGATGGGCAGAGCTATCGGTGGTGGAGAAGTGTTCAGGTATAGAGATTTCATGTCGAACGTCTCTGGCGGTGGGGCTATGGATCCCAATCATGATGCGGGTGGAGAGGTGGCTGCGGTGGCTGGTAGTGGGGCGTAGGGGTCCACTTTCGATGGCGATATACACAACGACGACAGGGTATCATAGCATTGTATTTCTGTTTACCAGGGTTACTAGGGTTACTAGAGGTCTTCATGCCGGTTAGCTGCTGATAAGGTTGGCGTCACAATCAATGTCGAGAACAGGATTTCCACGGCAAGAGATCTGACAACGGACAGAGTATTGCATGCATATCAGACAGACAGATTCCGAGGACCCACCGTGCGATCGATTCGGCCACCATATAGCAATTCAATACAACCTGCGAGTCGAAGAGGGTTGCAAACGGAAACCCCTGACTTGCCGCCGCAGAGGCTCGCTCGCTCGCTCGCTCATCTGGGCACTCCTTACCTAGGTAGGTAGGTAGGTAGCTTGGTGTGGCGCTCCAAACAACGTTACGTAACCTCTGACATTGCACCACCTGCGCCTGTGAAACCCAACATGCATCACCATGGCTGTTGTCGTAGGTGGTAGGTTGTGTGAAAGTAGGTAGGTATGTAGGTATGTAGGTAGGAGGTAGTCAAGACCTCCTGGAACCGAGCGGTATGACGTAGATGACACACGACGGTCCAGGGTTGGGTGATACTCCAGCGCTGTAGGTGCAGACGGTATGAGATGGTGCAGCCTTCGCCCGTTGCTAGGCGACGGCACAGACCGGAGGTGGAGGTTGCAGAGTCTATCGGCCCTGCTGAGGTCGTCATCTACTGTACTGTACGTGGAGGTAGGTATGAACGCGGCAGCGAAATTGTGCAATGCCTGTCGTGCTCCTTTTCTACCACCTACCACTGCCACTGCCATTGCCATTGCCATAGCCATTGCCATTGCTACCGGCCTACTGGGAGCAAGCGCTGGAAATGCGTCACAACGGATATGTACACGTCAGGAAAGGAGCAATAACCGCTCGGCCAAGAGAGATTGGGTGGTGGATAGCCACACCTAACCGTACCCAATGCATCCTGTCGTTCGACGATTGAGAAAAGCCGAGAACATCGATTGACGCCGTGCACTGACCCGCCCCGATGACGTCGCCGGTATTTCCATTCCGTTTCGCTTCCAGTTCCAAGCTTTCCAACGGGTGCTTCCCTCACGTCGATGTTCGATCAAAGTATGCGCCCGAGATCGACGTCAAACACTCCCACCACCGCCACTACTAGTACCGTCTTCGCTTCTTCTTCTTATTCTTCTTCTTCTACTGCTGCTGCTGCTACTCCTTTTCTGTTCCTCTCTTCCTCTTCATCAACAACATCAACAACTACTCCTCTACCAGTGATACCCTCTTCGCAGCTTTCCCAGTCTTCATCCACCTCTGTTCTGTTGTCGCCTTGATCGCAGCAGATATCCTCTAGTCTGAAAAACCACACACACAACCGCAACACCAAAAACACATCCTCCAACATGCATCGCACATACTCCATGCGCCAGTCGCGCGCCCCTACCGCGTCGCAAATCCAGAACCCCCCTCCTCCATCCTCGTCCACCAAGGCCAACAGGCTGTTTGGAAAGGCGCACATCGGGTAGGTCCAGCTGTCCAGCAGTAAAGCGTCAGCGCGTCTCTCCCTCATTTTCCCGCTAACGCAGTCTCAATACAGACACACCTTCCGCAAGTCTGCCGCCGGCGCCTTCGGCCCAGATCTGGCCAAGAAGCTGTCGCAGCTCGTCAAGATGGAGAAGAACGTTATGCGCTCCCTCGAACTTGTCGGCCGTGAGCGCATGGAGGTCGCCCAGCAGCTGTCCATCTGGGGTGAGGGTTGCGATGACGACGTTTCCGATGTCACCGACAAGCTCGGTGTGCTCATCTACGAGATCGGTGAGCTCGAGGATCAGTTCGTCGACCGCTACGACCAGTACCGTGTCACCATCAAGAGCATCCGAAACATCGAGGCTTCAGTCCAGCCAAGCCGTGACCGTAAGCATTGACCACGACACGAAGCGATCCTCTAGATTTCAAAGCTAACTTCGACATAGGCAAGCAGAAGATCACCGACCAGATCGCCCAGCTCAAGTACAAGGAGCCAAACAGCCCCAAGATCGTTGTGCTTGAGCAGGAGCTCGTCCGTGCCGAGGCCGAGTCTCTCGTTGCTGAGGCCCAGCTCTCCAACATCACCCGCGAGAAGCTGAAGGCTGCCTTCACTTACCAGTTCGATGCCCTGCGCGAACACAGCGAGAAGATGGCCATCATCGCTGGCTTCGGCAAGCACCTGCTCGAGCTCATCGACGACACCCCAGTCACCCCAGGCGAGACCCGCAACGCTTACGACGGTTACGAGGCCAGCAAGGCCATCATCCAGGACTGTGAAGACTCTCTGACCAACTGGGTTGAGCAGAACGCCGCAGTCAAGTCTAAGCTCTCCACTCGCACCAGGACTCTCAGCCAGAGGAGGAGAAAGGTGATCGACGGTGAGGGCGTTGACCTCGCCGGCCAAGACGCTCCTCTAGACAGGGAGAGTGGCGTCTGGATCCCAGCCTCTCAGCACGAGGGTGGTCACGAGTATGACGATGAGGAGGAGGAGGGTAGCACCGTCAACGGTGAGGCCCGCGGTCGTGAGGAGGAGAGGGCTGTCGCCGCTTGAATCTGAGATACCATTCCTTCCCTGACGCGCTCATGAGTGCAGTTATACCCCCTACGCCATCCTACTATTTCACGCACGCACGATATGACGCTTTGTAACGTACAGGAGGGGAAACGAAATGTGTCTCGAGGTTGTGTGAAGTAATGATGGGCGATACGTAATGTGCAGTAATCTATCTTGGCTTTTCTTCATCAATCTTAAGTTCAATGCTTCTATTCGACTTTCTGTTCGACTTTCAAGCTTATCAATTAAGTGAAGCGTGCAGTGTCTGATCTTCGTTCTAGTATTCGTGTATGAATAACACTCTATTGAACACCTAACTAAAAAAACGCTGAACAATCTTTCGGGTGCTGCTGGCGCTTCAACTGATATTGATTTTAACCGGCCGCATGCGGAGCTCCATGGACTGTTTTGAATGTGACGTCATCGCTGGTTCGTCTCCCCACTGCATTGATGGATTGATGGGGAGCTAGAAGATAACCTTGGAAGGTAGGGAAATGTCAGTAAACAGCCATCGTCACTCAGAACCAGCATAGTCACATCGTTCAGAGTGTCAGAGGAGATACCTAGATATCATTGGGAAACTAGACCCGCTCGAAAACAGCCTGAATGTGGGATGGGGAAGCACCAGATCACCTATAGGTATGTCATCTATCCACAGAGCGGAAGCTCCAATGGTTGAGGTAGGTGTTGGTACAGCATGAAGCGTGAGGGGATCACGGTCTCCACCTTAGTGGTTGTAGCTATCCATATGGATAATCATTTGCTTTAAAATATACTGTGCAGATCGTCAATTGTCGCATTTCTGTTCAATGATCTAACAAGTATATCTCGAAAAACATTGTGAATTTGAAATCCTTCGTGAGAAGCAAAGCTTTCATCTCAGGTACATACTTATCCTTGCCTCAACAGTACATCCACTAAAGTCTGTTGTGCGTCAAGGTTACGCCAGGGAGGCATCACATCTTGAATGCCCTCATACTTGTAGGTGCATAATTGATTGAAGGTCCAACTGTCTCCGCTCTTTAAATCAACGCAACGGTTGTCGGCCTTTGGAAGCAGGATAGCAAGCATCTAGCCACTCTCCAAACCAATCGAATAGCAGGTGAAGAGATGGCTTCATCAAAGGGACCGAAGTATCTCGGTCTGGATCTGTCCACGCAGCAACTGAAGGCTATCATCATTGACTCTTCGCTACGTCTGCAACATGAAGCAGCGGTGGATTTCGATGCGGATTTCGCAAGCAAGTACCACGTCGAGAAGGGCGTACTCACCAACCCGGCCGAGGGAGAGGTTTATGCCCCGGTCGAGATGTGGCTGGACGCCGTCGACCTCGTGCTGTCACGCCTACGGGAGCAGGGTTGCGACCTGGGCGAGGTGAAGGGCGTGTCTGGCGCAGGCATGCAGCACGGCACGGTGTTCTGGCGAGACGGTGCCGAGAAGCTGCTGGGCAACCTCGACGGCAAGAGCGGTAAAGGCCTCGTCGAGCAGTTGAGCAGCAGCAACGCCGACCGGCAAACAGGAGCCTTCGCACACCCTGACAGCCCCAACTGGCAGGATGCCAGCACGCAGCGGCAGTGCGACCTGTTCGATTCCGTCCTCGCTGGCGACCGGCCTGAATGGAGCCTGGCCGAGCTCACTGGCAGCAAGGCCCACCATCGCTTTTCCGGGCCCCAGATCCTTAGATACCGCACCAAGTACCCGTCCCACTACGACATCACGGAGAGGATCAGCCTGGTATCCAGCTTCCTCGCCTCCGTCTTCCTGGGCGGCTACGCCCCAATCGACATCGCCGACGCCACCGGCATGAACCTGTGGGACATCCACTCAGGCAGATGGGATGAGCGTCTGCTGGCCCTGGCTGCCGGCGGAGAGGGCTCGGCTGTTGCAGCGTTGAAGCGTAAATTGGGCGATGTACCTGAAGATGGAGGGGTGAGGCTGGGAAGTGTCAGTCCATACTTCGTCGACAGATTCGGGTTCGCACCAGACTGCGCCGTCATTCCTTTCACGGGAGACAATCCCTCTACGATCCTATCGCTGCCACTGCGACCGTCCGACGCGATGGTGTCTCTGGGCACATCCACCACCTTCCTCATGAGCACGCCCCACTACAAACCTGACCCAGCTTACCACTTCATGAACCACCCCACTACGCCGGGCCTGTACATGTTCATGCTCTGCTACAAGAACGGCGGTCTGGCGCGCGAGCAGATCAGAGATGCGCTCAATGCCAACAACAACACAGCCATCCAGACGGAAACCAAGAAACCAAGCTGGGACGCATTCAATCAAGCAGCCCTCTCGACGCCACCGCTGGACCAGCATGACCAGACTAAAGATCCAATGCGTTTGGGTCTGTACTTCCCTCGTCACGAGATCGTCCCGAATCTCCCTTCTGGCCAGTGGCGCTTCCACTACCGACCAGAGTCGTCTTCTCTGGAAGAGATCGCATCTCAACCATTCATTGCCGCCGACGCCCGCAACATCGTCGAGTCGCAGTTCCTATCTCTACGGCTGCGTTCTCAAAACCTAGTTCAGCCGTCGGAAGAGATTGTCTCGGGCAGCGCGAAGGCTCTCCCGCCACAGCCCAAGCGCGTCTATCTCGTAGGCGGCGGCAGTGCGAATCCGGCCATCGCGAGGCTGTGTGGAGAAGTGCTGGGCTCGCTGGATGGGGTGTACAAGCTCGACATTGGTGGGAATGCGTGCGCTCTAGGTGCAGCGTACAAGGCCTGTTGGGGCTGCGAGCGTAAAGCAAAACCCGAGCAGGCGGATTCCAGCCAGACTGATGACGATGACAACGTCCCAGCGACGAGAAACCAAGGCCAGGCCAAGTGGGAGACTTTCGAGGAGCTTATCGGCGCCAGGTGGGACGAAGGTAAGTTCGTGCAGAGGGTCGCCGATGGCTACAAGGAGGGCCTGTTCGAGAGGTACGGTCGTGCCGTCGACGGTTTCCGCAGCATGGAAGGGCTGCTCGTCAAGAGAGAGGTTGGGACATGAGTCTGGGAAGAGGATTCGCAACGGGAAGCAGAAGTTCAGCATCGTGCTCTGGTTCGGGATGAGGACGAGGTATATGTATCTGCCACGTTTGGCGCCCAGGTCGTCATACTGGATCTTTGCCTACGTATCTTGATGCGCACCGCATGTCACTGAACCGAAGGGCTTTCGTCCCACGAGTAGTGACGCAGCACGCTATTCGATGAGGAAACGGTCAATCACGTCTGTATGTAATGAGAACAGCAGCCAGCAATGGCCTTCTTTATCGACGAAGATTTTCTCGCATCATGAAATCCATCGATGTTTTTGTGCACTGAATGGCAAATCAACAGGACCAAGTTCGGCCATCATCTGTGTTTTAAGAAGGTCGATTCTATGGTGCGACATAATCCGAACGACACAGCAATTGGTACCGATATTCGTGCTACTCCGGCCATCCTATGTTATTATTGTTATAAGTTGATCTAGCTGGCGAGGAAAAAAGACGGGCATCGTTTCTCAAAACCATCATCTAGGTACCTGAGAACATGCAGAGCCCAGTTTTCTTTCCTTTCCTTCCCTTTCCCTTCCTTTCCGGTTCACGTTCGTACTGCATACTGACATGCCTTACATACATACATGCGATGTCGTCGGCTGAGGGGGAGGTTTTTCGACTGGATCTCCATGTCTGTATCGATCAGCAGAGACCGAGATCGACAGTCGTTTGCGAAGTACCTCATATCACCACGCTGTAAAGCCACCTGCAGTTTCGATGTTGAAACATTACTGGAATTGGGGAGGAGGAGGAGGAGGAGGAGGAGGAGGAGGAGGAGGAGGAGGAGGAGGAGCACAAAGGCTCTGCTCTTGTCGAGTCGTATCCTCTCGACCTAGGCATTGCTGTACGTACGTACATCGATCGACCTTCCTCAAACGATTGCTCTATCTTACAGAAAATCTCGAGAAGAAAACAAAAAAAGAACACCAGACAATGTCATATATAAGATACGATTTGAAGTGAAAAGTAGGGAGGGGATCACCCGCATCTCCACCGTGACCAGCTCTTTATTACATGCTAATGACCCTGCAGTCGTGTCCACCTACCTACCTACCTACCTACCTACCTACCTACCTACCTAAGCCAGTCCAGTCCACAATCCACAGTCCAGTCCATGAGCATGAGCATGAGCATGAGCGCGAGCGTGAGATCCTCTCCCCCACCTCCCATCACACCGCCCACATCACAGTGGCGATCGGTATGGAGAAACGCTGCGGGGCGACGTCATTTTTTGAAGCTGGAAAGTAGAGGTAGGTAGGTAAGAAGGCCCAAGGTGATACAGCATTTTCCCATATCTTTCCTCGAGGTCCATGGGGCTACTGCCTACCTACGTAGGTGACAGATGGTAGGCAGGTGTGGTAACAGCTAGGTGGTTTGATACCACGCCTCTCACAGCACTTCCAGAAAAAAAAAATGCAGAGAGCCAACACGGCAGATGGGACGGGGTCAGGTCAGCATGACGACCCTGCCTTGTTTCATGTACCTCGTTCATGCGCTGCGCTGGCACCGCGGTCTAGGTAATAGACTGCGCTGCTACTGCACCTCTGCATGCCGGTATAGATAAAAGCATTTCCCTGGGACGTAGACCCTTACCTCATTCTTTCCCTTGACCTCTTAGCAGAAAGTATTGGCATCTTACCGTCTAAAACCTTCAAGGAGCCTTATTGAAAGAGATCTTGTCCGACATATATCGACTCGACGTAGACTGAACGGGACTGCCTGGATAGGCGTCGACACAAGATATCAAATCTTCCAACGCCATCCACTTTTCGGAATGCCTTCTTCCAAGGACATACCCATCAGCGGTGACCGAAGGAGACATCGACATTACGACGATGAACTCGGGAGCGCCTACACGGATGATCCATATCGCCGCCCTCTACCGACTCGTTCCAAGCCAGCGGTCACAGAAGCCAGAGACCGCCGTAGTGACAGACGGGCGGACAGATATGCGGCTGATGCGGAGGACGATGGCGATGACCCGTCACCTCGGCGAGGAAAGAGAGTAGCCTCACCACGTGACAGAGTGTCGCCACCGACAGCGGTAGGAGATTCCCCAGACGACGTGAAACCCACCCGGAGAAGCGACAGGGACGCACCAAGGGACAGACTCGCGGATGCAGAACGTCACAGCAGAAGGGCCAAGGATGCGAGCCCCTACCGCGATAGGAAGTACGATGATGAAGACGATCTGCTGCCTCCTAGACGTAGAGGTGACAGAGAAAGGGAGAGAGAAAGAGTCGCAGATCCGGAACCCCCTCGACGTTCGGATAGAGCCAGAACCGACGATAGACACGCCCACAGGCCGTCAGCTCGCCGGTCCAAATACGATGACCTGGAAGAAGAAGACAGCGGTTACGATTCGCCGCCAAAAGCTCGGCATCGATCTCACCGAGACGGGCGAGAGAGGGATAGGGATGATGGTTACGACAGAGGGTACAGATCCGATGGTAGAGAGATGCGGCGCCGTCGCGACGACGCCCATGAACGTGGCTACAGGACTGACACGCGTGAAGACCATCGCGCTCGTGCCAGGGATAAAGACCGGCAGAGGGAGAAACAGAGGGATGCTGACCGTCGCGAGAGGGACCGTAGGAGTAGGAAGTACCGGGACGAGTACTATGACAGCGACCCTGATGATCGCCACAAGTCCTCTTCTTCCCGTCCGAAGAGAAGCTCCAGCAGACACGCTGGTCGCTCTGGAAGAGCCAGCAGCAGAGGCAAGTCGAAGAAGCAGTTTGAGGATTACATGGCCAAGGGTCAGAAGGCTTGGAAGACCGCTGAGCCCATTGCCAAGCCCTTGCTGGCAAACCTGGCCAAGACCTATCTAGAGGCTGGCGCTGCGAAGAGATAAGGAGATGACGAGTGAGGCCAGAGATGTGGGATGGAAATCTCTGTGTATGTTATGCTTAGGATAGTCAACAGTCCACTTAATCGATTAAAGGCCATTGCGCCTATCCAGCACTTCGATGTCTACCATCGACATTTTCCTCGTATCGGTTAGTGTTGCTAGTCCTGCTGAGGCTGGCCAGGTTGTAGACCGCTCAACTACGTGCTGTATATATCCAGCAATGGTGCCTCGATACAGCACATGTTGTCCTTGTAATCAAATGGATGCCTTCGTTGAGAATTTTCAGAAACAGTGCTGAGCACGGTTCTGTCAAGAGCGATTTAGCCGTCACGCTTGTTCGATGCGGTCTGGCGAAACGTCGGTCAGATCACAGAACATGCATTGAAATTTCATATTTGCATCAAAGCGTCGTTCCGTCTCATCTCGTCTGGGCTCGATGGCTGGATATCTGAGACTCAACATGTAGATGAGATCACGTGGACTTTTGGCGGCCCCTCCCGTCCTCCGCACATCCGCCGAAGCAGCAGCAGAAACAGCATATAAACCTCGTCGTTGCGCCCATTCTCTCTCTTCTTTTTTCTTCATGTCGACTGTGAGTTGCCCCAGGCACCCCCTACGTTTTGCAATGCTGGCAATAGATACTAATTCCCCCCTGCAGTTACTTCATAGAATCATATTCTATAGTAAACGTCCCAACACACTGTCTTCTTCACAGAAGCCACAGTACTCCAACCTGGCGGATGAGTCGATCCGCCGATATCAAGAGTGATGCCGATCCTTTGATTCACAGCTTGTTTACAAGTCTCTGAATAGGCGATGATCTCGCTCCGACCTGAGCGTCTGGCCTCGTGCCGGCTTGGTTGGAAGATATCGGACGGACGTCTGACAGGCCTTCGTTTTTTCTTTTCGACTTATTGTCTTGGCTGTAGCATGGATATGCGAAGCTAGGCGAGTGGAAGAGAGGTTTGCCTACCAAATCCCATGACATTTTGATCGAGGTTTCTCTAGAAGAATCTTACACAATCCATGAACTTTATCGACGCTACAAATCTTGCATGGCAATTTAGGTTTGATATCAACCAATAGCAAAGCCTCCGAAGAAACATGGACAAAGCATCTCGATACATCCGCGTCTCCAGTGTTTGTGTAGATGGGTATCATGTAAATACCGGATGCGGTCACGATGTAAAATGCAAGTCGTCAACACAAAGATACATAGATGCTTAACAGCTCTAACCTGGAGTAGATCTGAATGCCTAGCTATCGACTAGAAAGAAAATTTTAAGCTGTTTATTGGCTTGTCTAATCGGTAGATCCTATAATCTGGTACATCCAAACAAGAACAAAGAGGGTACAATGCACGAAAGACTATCACACCCCGAGGTAATGCCTTGCTGTCGACTTGGCAAAGGATGTGGATTCTTAAGCCCAAGGTGATGATGGGAAGGTGTCAAGTGACATTAGCTTGTTAAAAACCCAGGATTGCATGGGTATGCTACCTGTATAAGCGGACCTCTGACGGCCAACTACTGAAAAGCATGAAGAGCAGGAAAAGCAGGAATGCTCTCGTGATGCAGATTACAGTCGAGAATCACACACAATGGCCGCCGTGACTACCGCCACGAAGACAAGACAGCTTGCAAGGCCTCTCTGTGAGAGGGGTAGATGATGATGATTCTGTTGCCGTCGTGTTCCGGGCCTTATCCCTTGTTCGTCTTTGCTTTTCCTCCCCAGCTACTGACTATATCGTACGTTTGAGGGTGGCGACACGAAGGTAGCTAGACATCTCGTGCAGGCTCCGATCTCGTTATCGCGCCGCCTATCGGTAAAACACCACGAAATGGGCGGCATGAACGTGACAGAGCACGTAGGTCGATGACAGGAAGCCGAGATGGAAGCGAAGGGGAATGCCTTGAGAGGTCATCAGACTCTTACCTTTCGCTGGCCGGATTGCTGGCAAGACAGGACAGAACCAGCGTAGAGGCTGCAACACTATTTCTGCTCCAGTACGGCCAAGTAATGTCTAAGAATACAATAACCTATTCGTTTCAATCCTCTCTCTCTCTCTCTCTCTCTCTCTCTCTCTCTCTCTCTCTCTGCTAAATGGCGGCCTTGGTTAGAGCGGTTGCAGGAGTGATGCGACGGGAGTGAAGGCATCTATTGTGGCTCAGAGTTAGGTGTGGGTAGAAGCGTCGACAGCAACGTCGTCATCGCCACAGCCATCAGCGTACCTAGGTAATCAGTACCACGCAGCTCATCCATAGCTGTCACTGCCAATCAATCACATCACCACCTACAGACGAACAAAGGAGGGTGATTGATTGCGATCCCACGCGCCGTCTATCCAGTATAGCCGGTCTCTTGTTGACTAGAACCTTTGCGGACCGTAACATAAGTTATATTATGCACCAGAATGAGCCTTTAGATCTAACAAACATCGGGTAGATTGCGCCAGCTGTTTCCCCCATTGTCACTTCAGACATGTATTCTAAACGTAGAGGGTCAGATGAGACAACACGGCATGAGGCCAGACGATCACACCGGATTGAGTCATGTGAGAGCCTCTCCTGTCGGCAATCTCGACTTAACAGGGCAATCTGGTGGGAGGCGACGCAGAGGTTCATGTCGTGGACACAGTCCCTCGTCGAGTGGCTTGCATCATCAGATTCGCCAGCAGAAATGCTGCCCCCTGCCCTCGTTTCTGCATACCCACGGAAACAAGGCAGCACATTAATTACAGTTGGGCAAAAAGCAGACATGGAAGACGAGCGACTTGAGCCCCCAACGACTGAATGCAGGGCCAGACAAGATTGGCCAAGATATGAGAGCGAGCGGCATTTTCTGTGTTGGAGCCGTTGGTGACATGGCAGCACGACAGCCGACTGCAGCCCTCCCTCATTGTCTGCCGCGTTTGCCATTACATTCGACTCGGCCTTGGGTCTCGCCCTCGCCCTCGCGCTTGCAATGCAATGGTAAGCAAGGCCGTTCGGCCGCGATTTGTCCAGAAGGTGATAGCAGCATCCTACTATACACCGCATCATGGAAGGTAAACAACAGTACGTTCACTGCAAGTCCTGGTCCGACCCACTATCACCGTGCTGTCTTCTACGGGTCAACGATTCCAGGTCAACGGTGTCGTGAATCCACAAGGGCTGGGCAGCAAAATGCGTTGTAGCCTTGTCGGTCTGGGGCATTGGTTTTGATTTTGATTTGATTTGATTTGACTAGCCAGATCCGACTCACCAGCAACGCTTCAGGCTTCTCAATTCTCTTACGTGGTCGGGCTACATGATTACAAGGTAGAGCAGAAGCTCAACGCGAGAGGATCAACAGCATCCATGGTCGATCCATGGGAAAGGCCAGGGGTGAGCTCTATCCAGCAACGATGATCCTGTGATGAACGGGAAAAACTTCACAGAGCTTGCCTTTGTAAACAGGTGAGCCATTGGGTAATGACGATGGAGATTACTCGAGTCCACTGCAGATTACTGTGGCAGATGGCAATGATGGCCGCCCATCCGCTGCAGGGTCAAGCAGGCCACAGTCCGAAAAGCTGCACGTCCACGCAAACTCTTCAACCGGGTGGATTGTCGTCTGTGTTTAGTAAGACAAAGAGATATGGATCCATTTCGCGGCGATCACTCGACCCTGAATCGGTTTCCTCTTCCTTTCCACATTGGTCTGTCTGACTCTCGACTCTTGCTACTGTATGCGTGCTCTGTGCGCTGCACACCTAATCCGGTCCCTGACTGTCGTGGCTAGCATTACGACGCCAACCTTTTTAGACTGCTCGCTACTGCACAAGCTAGGCATTCAGCAGCAACAGCTCCCACCCTGCCCCGGTCATGCGCGTACTCTTCGTTTTCTCATTTTCTTGTCTTTCTATAGACTGCGGTCATGCGGTTGCGCGGATGATACGGAGACGCGGACGAATGGGTGAGGACTCGACCATTCTGTTGCCATGGTCGTTTGGGCAAAGGCTCGCCCCCCTCATCTCATGTAGATTGCCTCATAAGCTGTGCCACACCCCTTCCGTCTGACCCTTCCATCCCGTCTCGACTACTATACAAAGGTAAGGACTCCCGATCCGTCGCTTGTCGAGACCCGTCTGGAACCTCGAGGATATACGAACCCTGGTACGACAGATCCAGACACTTCAAGACTTTCTTCTCTTCCACGTTGCTTGGTCTGGAATCCTTCCACTAGTTCACTTTCGCCTGTTCGGGACAAAGAAAAACAAAAAAAGACCAAGCCTCCAGTCAGACGCTCTTGTGACCCTTTCTTTGGAGATCAAATAGGCTTGGGTCAAGCCTGAGTGACGACACTCGAGCCACAATCTTCCACCCTTTTGCTTGGGCGGCACACGTGTGATCCATTTCGCCGCATTCTCTCTACTGTCGATCTCGTTGCCATCGCGTGTCGGTCTTGCCGCCGAGGTATCTTTTGTCATCCGTGATTCAAAAGGGTTCGACTGCTCGCCACCTCGTCGTCCAAGGCAAACAAAAGCCGAGGCAACCGCCACGTCGATCACTGTCCACTTTATATTATCTCTGTGAGGTCTACTCCGATAGTCAGCTCGTTCGACAACCCGTCCGACACACACAGCAGACAAATCATGTCGTCCTCCAAGTTCGTCGAGATCCTCGATGTCGATGCGGTCCCCTACAACAACAGCAACAACGTCAGCCTCGACGATGTTCTTGCTGAAACGAGACGTCGTTCGGCCTCTTCCAGCAGCACTTCTGCCTCGAGCGGTGCTTCATCACCTACCACCTCATCCCCAGCTTCGTCTCCGACCATGACTTCCAGGAGCACTACCAGCAGCAACACCATCGCCTCCAGCAACACCAGCAGCACTCCAGCCATCAGCTCACCTATCGGCCCCATCAAGTCCCGCATGCGAGGGCTCAGTCTGAGGTTGGGAAGATGAACGGTTTTGCCAGACTCTCCCTCAACTGAAAGTGCTCTTTCCTTTCGATTTGAAGCATGCCTTGCCACATGACGGCCTCTTCTCTTCAACGAAGTAGTGTCTTCGCTTACTCCATTGCGCCTCTATAACGCGGCGACTTGTGCGGTCGACAAGACCCTATCTATACCTGCCACGATTGTGCGACACGCATCTCGGTTGTCTCTGCTCTTCCTCAACGGCAGTCAATACCACGCAAAGCGCCGCGCCTCGTACGAGCTACCGTTATTGCGCCCTACTCCGCTTGGCTGATCGTTCATGAAGGGTCGGGCCGCAAACAGGATTGAAAAATCTCGCCAGACATCGTGCGACTTGTCCAGCTCTCCTTCGACACGCATACCAGCACGCGGCCAGCCTCAGAGTGGACGACCAGGGTGCCTCGACACCACACGAGAATCACGCTTACACCACTCCAAATTCAAATACAGAAGATTCATACAATCATTAATTGACGAGATCATCCGAACTGGATGTAACGAATCAACGAATGAAACACAGTTGACTTCAACTTCGACACTCTACGCATATACGTAATCAGATCTGGCATAATCCAACCAAGCCGGGGAATCTGCCTTCTCTACGACACCGAATCTATATATAAAGTACAGTAACCTTGGACATGCGCAGCGCGACGCATAATATGACGTACACATGCAATAATGAGATATATATGAGTCAAATTTCACTTTCGATAATCTCGATTGTAGGACCTATGTCAATGGGTACATTTTTGCGACGTGTCACACGCCTGGCTTCCGTGTTCCCCGGTTTCCCCCTCCGTTCCATCTCACAATCCTTGCGGTACAATTAGTAACCGCTGCTACAATTTTTCCGATTCCATAATGACAAAGAAGATAATAAGTTTAGACAGAAAGTTAAAAAGAAAGAACTCAGATGGGGTATCTAGCTTGGTAAACAAAAAAAAAAAAGGGCAGGTAAAACAATCCTTACATCGAAGGTAAGGGTTGTTGAGATGGTGCGCCTTGCGCGTGTTTATCTCGATTGCGGTGGGGAGGGTATGCAAGGACGTAGCACACGATTGACAAAGCCTCCGACAGTAGGAATGGCAGGCCTGATCTTTGTCAAGTAATACTCGCCTCAAGCACTGGTCTCGTCAGTAGTCCTGACAGGATGTCTACCCCTCTCGTCGCTGCTAGCTCTCCTGACTGATGGCGAAGGGGTAACAATGTCCAGCAGCTTGGCGCTGCCGGCAGACATCTGTCTGGCGTGAGACGGGCCATAGTTGATACTGGTCGCCTTACCCAGCTTGGCCGGTGAGATAGGTGTATCGGGAGAATCGGCGATAGAGCCCCCATCGCCAGGGATGGATGCCTTGCTGGGGCTCTCAGTGTCGACGTTCAACGAGACGGGACTTCCGGGAATAGTAGCGTCGCCGAGCAGAACCTCCTGCGACTTCAGCCTACCATCGCGTTTGACCAAAGTGGGTTGGCGACGTACGCTCTGGTGGACGGTGAATGGCCGGTCAGTGGCTGGCGTCTGCGGGCGAGAAGAGGGTTCCTCCATCGCTGTGGCTAGAGTCTCATTCTCGTCGGCGGCGGCGCCAGCGACTGCTTGGCTACTGCCTCGCCTCGCCGATATGAAGGTGGCGGATCGTCTCCGTTGTTGTAGGTATTCGGCGTCCCTGTCGCCGCTACCACCGAGCTCTTCATAGCTGGCGTTCCATTCCGAACGCCGTTTGCTGAGGGAGCCTTTGCTGCGACTGAGACCGGAATTGTTCGACGCACGTTTGCCCGGCCCGCCTGCAAGCCAACTGCCTTCCGAGTCGATGGATGCCAGAGAGGCAGATGCGAGTACGCGATCTCTACCGGCGACCGCCATGTTCGCTGGGTATTCACGCGAGTGACTGATTGATTCGCTCTCATGCTTTTCCGACTCTGGAATAGGCTGTTTTCCTCGTCTGCCCGCAGCTACGGATGCTGCGGTCAGGACAGGGACGTCGGGCGTATGAACCCTTGAGTCTGGGGGTGACAGTGGCATATCTGGTAGATCCTCACGGAACTTGCTCTGGGTCCGTACTGGAGTGCCAGATCTGCTTCTTGCATATATTGACTGAGATTGCTCAGCTAGGTGAGCTGGTAGTGGCTGGTGGCGCATCGACTCGCGAGATGTATTGGAGAAGGAAAACTCGGAGGGAGTGGTCTTGTCAGACTCGTCTGCTTTCTTGAGAAGTGTGCCTCCTCGGCGGAAGATGCTCGCCCATGCTCCAGCCCTTTTGTTGACTTCTTTAGGGTCGGAGGTTCGTCTATCCCAGTCATGAAGGGGAGGTGGTTCAGGAAGTGATAGCGATCTTGGTTGTCTGTCTGACATGTGTGAAGTTGTAGTTCTTGTGTTGATAGGGGAAAGAGGTGGTGTGTTGGCATGGGAGTATCGAACCGCCTGGGCCGTCTCAAGAACGGCATCGCCCATCGGGACCTCCATAGGTGTATATTCCGCTAAGGACTCATGCTGCGGGTCGTAGCCGCCATCTTCCTCGTCGCGGTCATTCACTGGTGATCTAAGGTTTGCGGTGTGTTCAGGATCGGCAAACGGGTCCTCGTGGGCTTCTTCTGTGATGGTATTTCTCACTGGCGTATGCCCTTGACGTGGTGGTGTGAGGGGACTATGAATTCCCAGCCCTAATGGATCAGGATCTGAGTTCCTAATTGCAGGGCGATTCCGCAGAGCGGGATGCACATCTGAGTCTTCTTGAAGACCCTGGCGGTCCCTGTCCCTGGAAATGGCTTCTTGCTCAGCCTGTCGCCTGGCCTGCTCAGCTTGTCGGGTCTCGTCAGCCTGTCGCCGCTTCTTGCCTTGCCCCTCTCCATATTCTCTTAATTGTCTCTGCCTCAGCTTGCGCTCCATCTTCTCATGCTCTTCCGTCATCTTCTTCTCCTTGCGCTTGGCATCGCGTTCGAGAGCGAACCTGATGTCGCTCGCATCGAAATCATCAACAGCATCACCGATTGTTTGTCTTTTGCGATCTGATCGTCTTACTGGACGCTTGTCTTTCTCACGTTGAGAGTCGTGTCGTAGCAACGCGCCTTGTTTTTTATAGTTCGTGGGCGAGCCGTACTGTGGTTGGCTGGATACACGTACCGAAGGACGTGGACTGAATATGTCGAAGGTCCCCACCTCCCAACCGCGTTGTTCGAGGATGACCGATACGATTGAGTCGATAGATCCCGGTGCAGGTGGAGGGAGAGAAACTGTAGAGCCTCGATTGACACCTCTGTGCCTCTTGCTATTACTGCGAGTAGGTACTTCGCTATTCGGTTCTAAGACGGGAATTGAATTGCTCATTCTCCGGATTTCGTTTTCACGCAGGTGGTCATCTCTTCTTTTCTTCGTTGACTTGTACCTGAGGATGGAACTGTCACTTTCATTGTGACGCTGCACCCGACCAGGCTCTGCCTGTGAATGCGATGAGTGCATGAAGCCGCGTGAGCCGGATCTGCTACCTTCTACAGGGCGAAGATGTGGGCTATGATCTAGCCTCTGTTGGAATGGTAGAGCGGTGATATCTTCGTTGCTGTCGTGACGACGGCGCGTTGTACCGGATGAAGTTGGCGGTTTGGGTGACGTAGGCATTCGCGCATTCTCTTTCTCAGCCAGTGATTGGCGTTTGTTGCTACTCTCTACCAGTGGAGCATGATCGGTAGCCTTCTCGTCGTTTTCGGGAGCGCGTCGTTTGCGCTGGGAGGTTATGCTGGGACGTCGCTGCAATAGCTGGTTGTGCTGGTGGTGGTCTTGCGACTGCTGTGACCGAGCAGCGGCACCAGTCGATTGTGTTATTGTTGGGCTATAGGGATCCTCGATCAGAGACTGATGTTTTGACGTAGAAGACGCAGCAGTGGCGGAATCTCTAGAACTGTTGCTGCGCCTCTTCCGGAAGGGCCATATGGGCATGTCGAGTTCGACAAGGAACCGTTATGGAAACCGTTCCAGCCGCGGATCGGACCAGAGGGAAGGTATGCGACAAACGAGGGAAATCAATGCCGGGAGCAACAAGTGCGGTTCACATGTGTCAAATGCGCCGGAGAACCAATGTCGGGTCGAACGATGTGCCTACGCGTTGAGACAAGACACCGGACCAGGCGGAGATGCAGATGCAGATGCAGACGCGAGAGCGCGCGTGATTGCGAAGGTGGTAGTTTAAATGCTGTGTCTGTGTGCGTGTGCGTGTGCGTGTGCGTGGGTGGTGATGTATGTGAGTGAGTGGGTGATTGAGTGCATGCGTGAGGTGTAGCGCGTGTGTAGAGATTAGATGTGCTGCACGAGAGTCGCACCACGACGTTTCACACCAGGTCAGGAATATGATGAGTGTGAACTCTCCGTCCACCCCAAGACTGACACTGGCGCTGGCTCTGGTAATAGTCTGACAGCGTCCCTGACGGTGAGCGAGGGATCACAGCAGGGCGAGTGGGAGAGGGAATGGTAGCCGGGGTGCTGCATTAGGCCCTTGCGTGTGCAGTCGTATTGCTGAGGGTTGTCTGGGGAGTGATGTATTGTGTCTGTGAATGAGAAAAGAGGAGAAAGAGAGAAAGAGACATGTGTGTGTGTGTGTGCGTGTGTGTCGTGTGTGTTCCCACCATCCGGTCCGCTATTACCTATCCACAGTTTGGCTAGGTACAGTATTAGGTATTCATTCCCTGCAACTTTCTTTCGTCTCGTCTTACTCCGATCGATGGGCACCAAGTCCAGGGTCGCTGAAATCGTGGCGTCCACGACCGGCCCAAGCGTCCCATAACCCTTGCTTTTTGGGCTGCGAAACCTCTCAAGGTCATTAGCAATTGATAACAGTACCGTACCAGTCGGCTTTTAGTCTGCTGAGTTCGAGGTATACTGCTGCTTTCAGGTTGGCCTCGTATTCAACCTTGGGCCCTGGGCATGGCATTGGGTCTTGAGTCTGTCTCTATATAGAATGAAAATGCCCGGCTCACGTTGGCTTACCACCTGTTGCTACCACCACCGTGGCACCGTAACGATGTGCGAATCAGCAGTTGGGCAGCCTTGACAGTACGGTACAATGTTGTGGGTGGCCTGATCCATCATCGAGCTAGGTGGACAATAGGAGGGAACCCTTCGAAACGCACACAAGCCGATCGGTGATGTGAGCACGACGACGGATGACCGCTCCGCCTGGTCCAATTTGGGGCGTCGGTGATGGCCGTCAGTCTGCTATTCTATTGGACGGCATCTGCTTGGCTCATCTATAGTCCTTTCCCAGTCGCGTGTCTCGGATGGGATCTGTAGATGACAAGCATTTACATATTCATTCACTCTGTGGTTCTCGCCAGGTACCAATCACTCTAGTACCCAATTGTACCAAACATTTGCATTACATTGCATTGCATTGCACGGCAGCACGTTCTATTGCTGTGCTTCCTGTTGTTGTGCTCATCAATCTTCCAACCTAGGTTGCCGTCCGATGCACGAGAGTGCTGCAATCCAGATTGGTGTTGTGTATGCGTGTGTGCTGTTATGCTGCATGCCGCATGCTGCTGTCACTTTCCGAACGTTTGCTGGATGTTTGCCGCACGACTGATCCATCGGCGGAGGGTGCTTGCCAGCGATGTAAAGCTGCTTTGGCTTGACACGCACTGCAACGACCTGCTCCCTGTGCCTCGACATGTGCCAATGGTCATCATCAATCTTAATACCCGAATTGTGGATCCATTACTCATATAATCTATCGTCATTGACTCGACAGAGAAGCACCTTGCGCACACGGATGCCGAGACCAGGCCGGGGGACTTAAGGTTTCTAGCATGACCCTCGGTATGAAGCCCGGGAGATGTGCGGACGTCATATGCGCCTTTTAGGCCTGCCTTTCCTTGCCAGCAAGCTTCCTGGCGCAACGATGTATCAGGTCAGCTCCTAGCAACAAACCAGTCTTTGCTTCAACCTCTCATGTCCACACTTGTTCATGGCCGGACCCTGTGGTTGCGTGGAGTCGTCCTTCGAAGACCTCCACAGCTTGAGTGGGGGAGGGCGTCATGAAAGATCCATGTACTAGTCCATGCCGCATCAGAGCATTCTCCCTTTCGTCATAGCTGATATAACAGGGTATGCGTCTCTTCGCAGTGAAAACGCCACTGCAGTAGACAGCTGATTTCCTTGCGTGGTCATCCTTGTCAAATGTGGAGAGTTGAGCGATCTTTTCAAGGAAATTTGAAGCTGTGCATTAACTTTAGGGATCCACCTCGCACGCGAGACGTCATGCCGTAACACGGCTCCTTCTCGTCTACCGGATGGCGTGTATCCTCAAGACTGGATCTTCTACAATCATATTGTCATGCAAGATGATGTTGCCATGGCACGTGATGGAACTCCCCAGCAGAGCCATCAGATGCTTCACCTGAACGTCAGCTTCTCGTGGCTCTGGCGTGCAGTTCTGCATATCCAGAATTATCAAGCTGGCGTTAGGCCGGCTGCATCTGCTATGCCATGCCACAGGCACATCTGATCGTATAGTCCTTGCGCAGCCGATCATATCTACTGAAGACTGCGACATACGCTGAGATTCATACGATCTGTCTTCGTAGGTCAACTGGTCTACCGTGGTGTACAGCCGTCTTCACCCTCGACAGTGTGCATCAGAACTTGCGTTCGACTTGAGGTGTCTGTAATGGCTACGAAGTCTTACATTCAGCCCTGAATGGCGTCGTTATGATTTGAGTCGTTCTGACTGCAAGATGAAGCGACAAATGCTCGCTGATTAGAGAAAGGTAATGCTTAAGATATATCAAGATGAGGTGTTTCACGAATAGGCAAGCGGCAGGCACGTCCTTGAATATATGGAAGACGCACTTTCGAAATTCACTAGCCGTGCCTGCCTACTGTCTAGAGACCGCCAGGTGTTCGCTTGACAAAAATGCTGCTCTACTCATGCAGGCATCACGCCCTTCACTTTCTCGACTCAGCAAGTCTCTCATCCAAAATGCCAAGACAGCACAAATCAAATGGGGTTCCTTGGACCATTCATGAGAGGCGAGTGGTCTACCTGTTGAACGCGAAGTTCAAGTTAACTCGACAGACCCGAGCTCGTGTATTCAATACCATCTTCAAGGAAGAACTCGCTTCTCGACGGGTGCCAGAACGCTCAGCTAATGTGTTATCTGCACAATGGCAAGAAGTAAGAAAGGCGAAGCGTCACGCAGACTGGACAACAATCACAGCAGACCAGCTGTCGCCTGTCGAGGCTCAAATACAAGCAAGCCTAATGATCCAAATCAGGCGTACGATATCCGCGCTTGAGGGGAGTACGCCAAGTAGTAGCCAGAGACCTGAGAGAAGACCTGTCATTCTTGCGGAGGACAACGAGGCAGATGACATTATACTGGTCTCGTCACATCACGCGTCACCTCTGGTAAACCCTATACCAGAACATTCGAGGACGGAGCCAATGCCACCCACCATTATGCACACAAGCGACGAGCTATCGACCCCTACAAAAACCGTGCGTCGTGAAGTTTATGGCGTCTGTGTTACAAGAATGAATTCTCCAGTTTACTTAACCCCTCAGTCGAATCGCACTTCACCTAGAGCACAGAGTGCGAAACGGGAAGGCAAGCTTTTGTTCAAACGGAATTTTGGACCCGATCTTCATCTGTCTCCTGCGAGGTTCGCACAAGCCAGCAAAGCGATCCTCGAACCTGTGACCCAGGCGCTAGCACACAAGCCTGGTTGTGTCCTACTGTTCAGATGCTGGGACGAGAACAGCCAAGGCAAGAATAGTAGAGATGGATTTACGGCTGGGCGATTCAAGTTCAGTAACTACATCGACCCGGTTCCAGAGAGTGGCAGTATTGCCTGGTCTGATATTGAGAACCATGTAGGTAACAGACCCGTAGGCAGCCCGTTTGTGTCTTGCTCTGCCGGTCTAGCCTGGGTTTTGCGAAAGGCACTGAAAGAAAGACACAAAGATCGTCCTAATCTCCAGATCTCGATCATCGACGCCAGTCTTATCGACAGTTCGGCAATCATCCACCTACTACCTTTTATACGAGAACTGAAAAAGAGGCTTCCCTTCACAGAGGGGGCTTGGAACTATGGGGGTAAACTTGAGTATATCATTTGGGCACAAGTAAGCTCGGCTGCCAAGTCGCATATTCGATATCGGTATCTAGAACTGACTTGGATAGATCCCCAAAGTTGCCATCGTTCACACATTCGCTCTCAAAGACCTGATAGAGTTGACGAAGCAAAAAGCTGCAGTTAGAAAGATATTACGCTTGTCCACTATCGAACTCAGAGGCTCCTATGACAAGATTCTCTCCCAGTTCAGACGACAAAACATTGACGCGGATCGTGAGACTATCCCATCCATGACCACGCTCTGTAAATTCTTCAATGTCTCTTCACCGAAGCACATTGAACATATTGTCAGAGATATAGTCCAGGGCTGGGCCCTACAGATCAACCCCCGAGACGACATTGACTGGAACTATGCGGCTGATGTGTTCACCCACGCCCTCACTAGGGACGACCTTCAAGCCTTCATCGATCGAGATAGTATCAAAGCTGCATTCCTTTGCGGTGTCCAAGCAGGTCTAGGCGACATCAATACCCCACACGATGCAAAGCGCATCCGGACCATGATGAAGCGAGCCCAAGCCGTAAATTTATCCAACCCGGTCGGTCTAGTGGAAAAAACCCAAAGATCTGTCTTGGAGAAGCTTGCAGCATACAGACATGAACGAGATGGCTTGTACGACCCTCGATCTGCTGCTGTCGTGGCGCCCTTGACACCAAGGTCACCCTTAGCAGCTAGATGCAAAGGTGGATCTGCAATTCCTCATGCTGCTCTAGCTAATCCGAGTAATATCGGTGGTAATGATGATTATGATGACGACGATGCCATAGTGTACGAGATGACGGACGACGAAGCGTAAACTTTAAAGAGATGGTCGTCAGTTCTTGAGGATTTTGAAGCATAGTATGGTAAAAGCTCAAACGTTGTAATGTCTAATTCTACCTTCTGAATGCGTATAGGTCATTGACAGGTCGTTTCAAATGTCAAGACGCCATCGAATCATCCCAATAGATCTCCTAGCTTGTCAACATAAGCAGTAGGTACCACCTTCGCACCCTCGGCAAGGAATTCCTCCTTCTTACTCACGCCAGTCAAGACAGCTAGAGTACCGCCGAGCCCACCCTCGATGCCGAATTGGATATCAGTGTTTAACCTATCACCGATCATGCACGTCCTCTTCCTATCCAGCTTGAACTTGCCCTCGATAGCATCCATCATGGCCTGGCTGGGCTTCCCCAACGCGAGCGGCTCCTGGCCGGAAGCTTTCACCAATGGTGCAAACGTGCTGCCGGCGCCTGGGAACAGACTTCCAGCATTCGGTAGGGTGGAGTCGATGTTCGTGGCGAGGAACTTGGCTCCATGACGGAGGTAGTGAAGCGCCAGTGATTGCTTCAGGTAAGAAGTGTGGAAGTCCAGGCCCGCAAGCACAATGGCCACATCTGGGTCAAGCATCTCGCCAGAGACAATGTTCTTGAAGTCCTCGGGATTCATCTCGCGTCTCAGAGAGGGATCGGTGCCACCGATGTACCGCACCCCCTCGGATGCCAGTTCCGACTCGACACCAGACTCGCCCAACACGAACACCTTGTTCTTGGGGGCCGGTAGCGCTAGGATGCGCGAGATGTAGATGGCGGCGCTGTAGCTGGAGCCGAAGACCTCATCCTGATGCAGATGGAATGGTTAGGACTGCCAGCACGACTGCGTTTGCGCGAGGAGGGTAGGTGGGCTGATTACCTCGTTGCACGGTATCCCGACACCGTCGAACTTCTTCTTGTAATCTGCTCGCGACTTGGTGCTGTTGTTGGTCACAAACACAAGTTTCTTGCCCTTGCTACGCAGCTTCTCAAGCGTCTCTGCCGTCCCTGGGAAGACGTGGTCGCCGCTCCACAGTACGCCTATGCTTCTCTTCTAGTCAGACAGGTTCTCGAATCGTCGACGGCGTTGTTTGTCGAATAAAGGTGGGAACGGGTTGACTATACCATCGCAGTCGAACAGGAAGACCTAGTACTATTAGAGCCCATCAATAACATCTGTCGTCGGGGACGATGGCTTACGTCGAATCGGTCAATAAACTCCTCTATGGCGGCCTTGTCGCCGGTGAGGTATTGTGGGCCTGACATGATCTCGAGAGTCGTGGGCAAATGCTAGGAAGAGTGCTCAACAAATGTTTGTTCTGTTTGTCCTTCCTACAACCAGTTGCTGATGCCGGGAGAAGTCAGACAGCGTTTCACTCCAGATTACGGAGGGGTTGAGAAGCCAATGGGTGGGGTTGTCGTCAAGCGTCGAGCGTCAAGCCGGTCTCGGCCAACAGGCGTGACGGTCCACCTGCAAGTTCTTCAGGATGCAACGAAAGACCTACAAGAGTTGACGAAGTTTGCCATCAATGTGAGTAAAATAAATGGACGCTGCTCGTCTTTTGACGGGCTTCTATTCTATCAGGTTCAAGCCTGTGAGAGATTCAATCAATCCTAGACTTTGCTCATTGCCTACGAAGGTGGATGGTAGTACTATCGGTTGCGTACCTAGTTGTTCGGCTACATTCTATTCATCCTTCATAACAGCAGGTCTTCAGCAGACAGCCACTATTACTGCCCCGGTACGAAAGTCAAGACAGTATAGATGTAGTTCTGAATAATATAAGCAAACGCAATATGCGTAGGTAACGAGTCGAAGGGCTAGGTGGATTGATCGACATGTACATGGAGATATTCCCGTTTCCCTACAGACATATTGAAATTGAATTATAAAGCACATTTGAACAATCGTATCGTCACCAAGAATAGCTTCTCCTTCAAGTGAGGCCGACAAACCTGAAGAGTACCGGGTTGCCCTCCACGGCAAGCCAAGCAATGCCGGCGTAGATCACAAGCTTCGTAATTACTTCCACATCGTAACGCACTCGAGGCTTCTCAAGCGACGAGAACATCTCTCTATCCTGTCTCTCATCCTCATTTGGGCTATCGCTCGCCACGTCGCTGAGGGGTGGTGTCAACAACGGACCCTGTTGCCCTTGTCCTAAGACTTGCAACCGGTTGGAGGCCTCCTGCTGTGTGGGTCTCGCCGTTAGGTAGGAATCGCCATCGCACGTCTCGTCGGCGGCGGGAGTCTCCACAGCAATGTCAGTAGTCCACGCTGGGGAGGCGTTGTTCGCAGCACGTAAGCCAGGTAGCGATAACTTGTGGACGATGGGTTTTTCTACAGATTCCGATCGGCTGTAGCGACGCTTTTCCTCCCGACTGGCGATATGTTCTCTTGCATCTGCCTCAGATTGAGGGCCGACAGATACGGTCCGTCGACGTGGGTGGCGCATGTTGGATAACATTCCTGGAATCTTCGATGCTGATGGGATAACCTTGTCATCATCCCTCAGGGCCGGCACTTGTTTGTAATCTCGAGACTGCTTGAAGTATCTCCTTGGCAGTCTGAAGCCCCAGTTGTCAATGAAGCGATAGATAGGAGGTAGGATCTTCAACAGGGTAGGTTTCATCGTCGCGCGCCAAGCAAATATTACAATTACCCCCAAGACAAGTCGAGCACCGACATTTAGGAGATCTGAGTTCTCGACGTAGTATAAGTCTTGTAGCTCAGAGGCGGTCCAGATAGGTGAGCCGGCCGATGACAAGGCATAATGCCATATTCCCAGCTGCAGGCCCATCAAGACACCGGAAAATGCAACGCTATCGTCAAAACAAGGACAGTTATCAGCTGGCTCTGGATGAAATCTCACCGCTAGCGCACATATCACGACCGCTACAAACGGCCTTGCAATTCCAGCACCAAGCACCCAAGCAGTGAAAGCCGGACCAAGTGCGATCTGAAGCCACCCGATGAAGGCACCAAGCATGATGCCTACCAACACGTCGAAAAATCCATGCATGCCACAATATAGTCTGCCAAGCATGATCGAGCATGCGTACCAATATAGACTGATCTGTAAGATGAGAAATGACCGAGGAGAAACATCATCCCTCATCTGATGCAGCTCGTTTAGGCAGAACAATGCCACTGAAACAGCGTTGGTCGTATGGGTTGATGGAAAGCCGTATTCGAGGGCGGCAGATCCTGACATGGTGATTCTCTTCAAGGGTGGAGACAAGGGTCGAGGAAGACATAGTGCATCCTTGATAACACCGCTGAGGAAAACACCGAGAGCTAGCATTTGCACCATGGCAATCCCGACATGTGGCAGACCACACCAGAAGCAAATTGGAAGAGCGGTCATGAAGAAAGTATGAGTGCCAAGATTGGCCGTCAACGCGAAATAGGAATCAAGGAACGATGACCGGCATTTCTCCTGAATTGCCGCCAATGCTGGTGTCTCTTTGCGAACGATTGGGATTAATCGTTGTCGCAGCCAGTATCTCCATTGGGGAAGTCTCCGCTGGTAATGATCCAGCGCTCTCAAACCAGCATCTGGGAGCTTAGTGGGCGAAGGAGTCCGCGATCGTGGCGGCTCATTGACTGTGACAGACGACATCGGTCTGACGTTCTTGCAGATCCATGTATCGACTTGGTTTGAGGGTGGCTGTGATCTCGGCTCAGAGGGAGAAGAGCAGGCGTTTTATTTCTGTTTCTGAACCACGACTTCGTGAAAGCGGAAGCACCAGGCTACGACCGACGGGAAATACGAAGCGCAGAACTCCTTGTGACCTATCCACAACGCAACCTTGGTATTTTTTGTTCTGGCATTGATGGAAAGAGAACAAGCGGATCACCAACTCCACCTATATAACAAATCATAATGCGATGGTCGAGCTGTGCTGTCGGCTGACTGGCTTTCGCTGGCTGCTTACATAAACGATGAGATCGAAACTGCCAAGCCTTTTCGGAGGGTTGACATTCAATTCATGTATTGACTAAACTGTTGATAACTTTCGACCTAGAATCAAGTGAATGTAGACTCCTGTCTTCACTTTTCGTCTGGACTTGAAGAGGGCATTTGAATCTCGAGGGGTTTGAAGCTTCCATCTTCTGATGTTTGGGGTCGCCCAAAGGTCCGCTTTGAGCAGTTCATAGAGCCAAGCATGATACTGTTGCTCATGACAGACAGATATAACCAGAACTTGCTGTAGCACATTGGTGTATTCAGACAGTCTGAATCCACTTTTGGATAGGGTGATATTCGGAAGACTCAATCCAAACTCGATTGATGATCACTGAATCGCTTCTTATCGAGCTGATTGATGTGCGTTGACACACACACATCCGAAGCAACCTACTGTACCGTTGGGGCCTTGTGATCTCAATGAAAAACAAAATCGCTTCCAAACTCAGCTCGATGTACTGAAATTCGTTTTCCTGAATATCAGCCGGTCGAGTACATTGGTAGGGATTTTCATGTATAGACACGACAAGCGAGGTACAGGCATTTATGATACATCATCTTCCAGGATATGGGACACAGCCTTTGAATCCAGAACAGCGTTTAAGTTTGTAGACTAACATCTCATGGCAGCTCAACACTACGACAACAGTCGATTAGAATGCCTGGGTCTGGGAACATGACAACAGCCCTGGATCATAGGCGGCTGTTTTGGCCGTAAAACGACACGAGGTGATTAGGCTTCACATGTAGAACAAGGCTCGATTGGGACGAATTGGCGCTGAGCATCACGACAATCCCAGCAAGAAGATACAGCATCCAGGCCGGCGAGGCCATCTATTTGCCAACAAGGACAGGCTTCATGGCAGGAACATCCCTGTGTGAACGCCTCTGTGAAGCGAGGTTTGCGTATCATCAGCGTTGCGTTGGGTGCTGAGAGGCCCGTGCGTGTTGCTTGAGCAACCTCCTTTGTTTTCAACTCCGTCATTGACTGCACTGGTCCAGCAGCCTTCCAACAGGATAGATACCTGCCTATATCCAACAAGCATTCCTCACAAGAGCCTCCCATCTCACTGCAAACACACATTCCATCTGAGCTGCTACTGTATCACCATTTATCCGTCTCGCCATCATCTCGTAACCAGTGCCCAAGCCAGCCACAATGTCGATCTCAGCGGTGCAGGCCCACGACAATCTGCATCGTAAGAACAGCTCCAAGTCCTTCCTCACACGCGACGATAGCTATAGACGGTCTGCTAGAGGCAGCGATGGCACCGTCAACACAACCAGCAGCAGAGCCACCCACATCACTGCACCGCCAGAGTATAGCAAAAAGTTCGTCGTGGTGGGCGATGGTGGATGTGGAAAGACATGTCTGTTGATCAGTTATTCACAAGGAGTATTTCCAGAGGTGAGGAGGATCTCTTGTCCAGGCTAGGAGATCTGCATTATCGTGCTGACCGCTTGCGCAGAAATATGTACCCACAGTCTTCGAGAATTACATTACACACGTAGAGCACAAGCCTTCGAGCAAGACGGTTGAGCTTGCGCTCTGGGATACTGCTGGACAGGAGGAATACGACCGCTTACGACCTCTGAGTTATCCAGAGACGGACCTACTATTTGTCTGCTTTGCCATCGATTGTCCGAACTCATTGGAGAATGTGTTAGACAAGGTCAGTACACCTGGAAGGGATGATTGTCACGGATGTGCTAACAGATTGCCAGTGGTACCCTGAGGTCCTCCACTTCTGCCCTACAACACCCATTATCTTGTGCGGTCTCAAATCGGACCTCCGACACAAGAAGACGTGTATAGAACTGCTCAAGACGCAAGGTCTGACACCGGTCACACCTCAACAGGGGAAGAATGTTGCGCAGAAAATGGGTGCACTGTACATGGAATGCTCCTCGAAGGAGATGATGGGCGTCCACGAGATTTTCGACACAGCCATCGACATTGCAGTCCGCGGCCGGGGAGACGAAACAGAAGAACCGGTGCCGAAAGGTAAAGCTGTAGGCGGCAATAGCAGCAGTACAGCTGGCCTGCCAGTGAAGAAGAAGAAGCGCAGTAATTGCAAAATCCTCTAAGTATCCTTCCACCTCCATGGAAGGTGCTTCGCCCTTTGCTTTATGACACGATCATTGACTTTTCTTTGCTTTTTGTGCTTTTCGTACAGGTCGAACCGAGACCGCGCCGGCCTTTACGAGACACGTCAGTGCCTGGACAACGCTTGTAAATGGGGTTCGGGAATACCTCTGGTGGAGCATCAGGGGATGACTACATGAAGAAGGGAAGGGAAGGAAAAGGAAAGGAAAGGAAGGAAACGAACAACAGGGCATTGTGTTTAGGCGTTTGGATTGAATGGATGGGACAGATTGTTTCGAGCAGTGCGCCGAAGTCTTTTGATTGGGAATGCCGACCGTGTAGCATGATCTTCTATTTCGTGCTCTGTATTAAAATATTGAGGATCTTGGCCCCATGAGAACTTCATTCATTCGTCTGCGTTCATGTCTGCCCTGGCAACTTCGAAGTAGGATACATCAGCTGTGCCCTTCCTCACCCTCACCACCATGCTGTGCCTCTTTAGGGACGGATTGCTCGGCCTCTTGCGGCTTTGCCATTACATTTTCAAACTGTGACCACAGGCCTTCTACCTGACCGAACTCATTCCCAACCTGAATTTGAGTCAGCAATGCAGCTGCAGTATTTCCCATGATGTTGGTGCTTATGACAACGACTCACAGCAATGATCCCTTCCAGACCGCGATTTAACTTGTTCATGTTTTGCAGAACATTCTCCAGGCTCTGTATAGGTTTAGTCGCGCTAACCCTTCGTGATTGGAGCACATTGCGTGGTTCTCTACATACCGCAGCCACATCCTGTATCAGAAGCTCGCGCTGATGCTCGAAGAAGGATTTCTCGGTGGACGCGCCATTGGAATTCATGATTGGGGCACTGTTTGCATTGTATAGTGGGCCTGACCGAACATCACTCTCAACGCAGACATCCACATGAAGGATGTAAGGGTCCTAGAGTACGTACAGCAGAAGACACTGCAAGAGCCGCAGGGGTGCGCGCCCGCTTCGCGATTGTATGCACGGTCCGTCTCGCATGTGAGCTCCCTCGGCGCGGGTGTTGCATGGCCAGGGTTGGGTAAAGTAAGGCATCAATTGCATCCTTCGCTGGTTGACCCTTTACTGTTCACAGTTGCAATCCACGTTGGACCGTCAATTGCAAGTAATTACATCAAAATCATCTATCATCTAATACTACGAGACAGCAGGCCACAGCTGTACATTGCAGTTCGACTCGGACCAAGACGTGCTCCCCTTTACAACCTTACTCCGTACCTCGAGAACCCGCTTTTTTATTTACAGAACCGCCTCCTCGAGACGCATTCTACACACCTGTGCCGATCGATCAGCTCGATGGACTAGAGGCTGATCATTGAGTTGTGATACATCATGGCGGACCTCTCGGTCCAAGGAGTCAATGGGGTCACCAACGGAACGGAGAGTGTCCCTGTTCCTCCTATACCTACCATCGACCCTCAGGACATCATTCGATATCTCGTCAGTGTGCTGGAGGTGACCTTAGGTGCGGCGGAAGAAGAGCTGCGTAGCGAAGGAAGTCTTTTACATAATAACGAGATTGAGAACACGATACAGAAATGCAACAGATTCGCTACCGAAGGGATAGCGGAGATGTATGTCCTCCAGAACGCACTTGCGGAGGAAGAACATCAGAACGGCGAGACGAATGGCGACAAAGTTCGTTTTTCATATACGCTAAGTCCAGAGCTTGAGATCTCCAAACAGTCAGTCAGTTTCGCAACCTTTCTCAAGCGATCTACTCAGCCAATCTCGGCGACCATCCCAGTCAACAAGCAGGTTCTTGTTATTCCCTCGCCACTGGAAGGGACTAGTCTAGATGGTACTGGTGCGAATTACGAGACGATACGCTCGTTGGTTGGAAAGTGGATCGCTCCGTTCTTCGAAGCCACAGCGAGGGAGTCGGAAACCCCTGGCGACCAGATGAGATCCGATGGAGGGACCCGAACGGGTGTTTCCAACATTCGGAAGATTATTGCGGACTTGCTTAATGGCATCTCCAATTTGCGACAAAATACCCAAGTCGTACCTCCGACGCTACAGATCCATGATGCGGTACAGCGACAATTGAAAGAAGCAGGTGGGGATTGGCAAGCTGCTGCTATGGCCGTGCCAGATTCGATACTCGGCGAATCATTGCTTTTGAACAAACTCCAATCGATGGCGATAGAATGGATCAGGCAGATTCGAGAATTCACCAAATCAACTGACGAACGACCGGTTCACGACGCCAAAGAAGAGAAGAACTTTTGGTTGGCTATGGAGACCGCAATTGAGAACATTGAGAATCAGCTCGCTAGTGGAGGCGTCATGCTGTCCATGAAAATCCTGGAGAAGGCGAAGAGACACGGTATCACAGCTAGCTTTCAATCAGACACTGGTCTCAAGGAGGCCAAGGACAAAGTGCAGAGGTATAATCAGTTGTTTCACGGCTTTCCCCTGGAAGACATCACCTCAGCGGCAACAATCGAGAAGCTGTGTGATGCTCTGGACCAAGTGTTCATCCATCTGAACAAGAAGTTGAGGATATCTCCTTATCCAGTCAGAAGAGCTCTTCCGTTGGTGGAAGCCATCTCTGCAGATCTGGACTCGACAGTCCATACGCTGGTGCGTGGCAGGGTATTGATGCAACTCGGCTACCCTGAATTCCTCAAATTAATATCATCCATAGACGACGTCTGGGCTTTCTGGGACGAGGACGCCAAAGAGTTCACCAATGTCGCCCGTGATGTGACCCGGAGAAGAAATGACAAGTTCATTCCCATCAAGATCGCCAGGCGCCACGACAAAACCCAAGATAGACTGCAATATATCAAGACTTTTCGAACCAATCATGAAGAGTTGCAGAAAACGATCGTCAGCGTTCTCGCACCTGACGATGATACCGCTGAAGCTATAGATGGTGAAGATGCGCCAGTGGTGATTGAGGGTGACGTAGATGCCGTCGAAGAAATCGCTCAAGCCTACCTCCCATTGAAAGAGGTTGATGTGCTCGATCTGACCCCTGAAGGAGAGAAGCTGTGGGCAGATGCTGAAGCAGCATATAATGAACGTACTGCTCGAGTCGAGAACTCAATCATCGCCAGATTGCGTGACAGGCTTGCTGTTGCTAAAACCGCTAATGAGATGTTCAGAGTGTTTTCCAAGTTCAATGCCCTGTTTGTGAGACCCAAGATTCGAGGTGCCATTCATGAGTACCAATCTCAGCTGATTGGCAATGTCCGGGACGATATCGATGCTTTGCAACATCGCTTCACACATCAATATGGCCAGTCTGAGTCCCATGCTATGGCTCAATTGCATGATGTGCCGCCGATCTCTGGGGCCATTATTCGTGCACGCCAAATCGAGCGACAACTGGATAGCTACATGGGAAAAGTCGCGGATATCCTTGGCCAACAATGGGCTCAACACACAGAGGGTCAGAAGCTTTATGCGCTCGGCGAGCAATTCCGTCGCAAGCTCGACACGAAGCCGATCTTTGACGACTGGTTGCGGGATATCAACAGACGTCATCTTTCGATTTCCGGACGTCTATTTGCCATCAACCAGAACCGTGCCAAGGGCAATATTCTAGAAGTCCATGTCAATTTCGACTCTCAGGTCATCACACTTTTCAAGGAAGTTCGAAATCTCCTCTGGCTAAATTTCAACGTACCTCACGCCATCACCAATGTATCAAAGGAGGCAAAGCGAGTGTATCCTTTCGCAGTTAGCCTTGTCGAAAGTTTGAACACATATGAGCAGACGAACCGTACGATCGACACCATGTCGCAAGTAGCAGTACTTCTGAGCGGATATCGTAACAATGTTCAGATGCTGATCGCAAAGGGCGCACCGCTGAGGTGGGAGACCTTCGTTTTGGCGTACGACGTACACATCCGCCAGACGACTGAGGATTCCCTTGGTAGAGCCTCAGGGGACGACAGGTTGCATGTGCAGTTTGTCCGAGACTTCGGCAACTCAATCACAACACTACAGAGTAAAGTCTCAACACTCACGACAATCCAGATTACAGTAGACACAGCGCTCAGGGAGCTCCGAAGCTGCGCATACACTTTAGAAGCCTTCCGCTCGCATCTCGAAACGATTCAATACGCCATTGATCAGCTCAATCTCGAGAATTATGCCAATATTGCTTTCTGGGTCGCCGACACAAACAATAAGATTATAGAGCTGTTACACGGACGACTGCAGCAGGCGCTCAAAGATTGGAGTGAAGATTTTGCACATGCATCAAGTGTTGGTGAGAGCAGTGAGAAAGACCCTGGAAGGTCGTATATCGACACTGCAGCACATGACATCGTCATGCAGAATCAGATCATCCAACTCGAGCCTCCACTCGAGGATACGAAAACAACATGGCTGGACAATCTTCACCAGTGGCTTAGTCGAGTTTGTAATCTGCCCCGTATTCAGGCATCCCGCTTCGAGACCGCTATGATGAATATCAACTCACAAGGACAGACTACATATGCAGAGCTACCTTTGATGTGCATGGACGTTCTGGGCTCTCTCTACGAGGCTATCGAAGGTCGTATATCAGTCGCGCAAACCTATGTTGATGAGTGGCTTCAATTCCAATCACTATGGGATTTGCAACTGGAACAAATCGAGGATGATCTTGGTGAAGAGCTCGATCTGTGGCTGCAGCTGATCTTGGAGATCCGGCAGAAGCGAGACACCTTCGATACCTCTGGCATGCGACGCTCGTTCGGACATCTCACAATTAATTACGAACAAGTTCAAGCAAAGGTGAATGCAAAGTATGACCAATGGCAGCACGATCTTCTCAACCACTTCTCTGGCCTATTTGCGACTAGGCTAGTGGATGTCTATTCGGAATTACAAAAGGCCCGCAAAGACCTGGAAGGCCAATCGATGCAAGCATCTTCGACCTCACAAGCTGTATCCTTCATCACTGTTGTTCAGACCTGCAAGCGAAAAGCAAAGGCGTGGGAGCCTGAGATGGATACTTTCAGACAAGGTCAACAAACCCTTTTCCGGTTGAGGTATCAATTTCCTAAAGACTGGTTGTATGTTGAGCAAGTCGATCATGAATGGACTGCGCTTGTGGAAGTGCTAGAGCGCAAGAGCAAATTGATTGCCGATCAGACAGACGCTTTACGGGCCAAGATCATAGCAGAGGATGGTGTGGTCTCGCGGCGGATTGCTGAGATTACAGAAAAGTGGAACGAGGAACGTCCAGTTTCTGGATCGATCCCACCTGCTGAAGCAACATCAACCCTTGATAGCTTCGACACAGACCTTTCGCAGCTTAGAGAACAGTCCGACATGGTGACAAAAGCCAAGGACGCTCTCGAGCTTCCCGCCAGCCCTGACAATATGCTTGAGACTCTTCTTGAAGAAGTCCAGGACTTTAAATCCGTCTGGGCAAATCTTACCATTGTATGGGATCAACTCAATGACCTACGTGACCAGCCTTGGAACAGTATTCAACCTCGAAAATTACGCCAGTCTATTGATAATTTGATCAAGACTACCAAAGAGATGCCCAGTCGAATGCGGCAATATGCAGCCTTTGAGCACGTCCAATCTGTGCTTCGACAATTGCTCAAGGTAAACCCTCTACTTACGGAGTTGCGCTCAGATGCTGTACGCGAGCGTCATTGGATAAAGATCTTCAGGGCTTTGAAGCCATCTTCACGTTACTCCGCGATTTCGATGACGCTCGGTGATGTCTGGGATCTCCAGCTTGGGCCCAGCGAGTCTGTCATCCGTGATGTTATTACCCAGGCTCAAGGTGAGATGGCTCTCGAAGAATTCGTTCGCTCTGTCCGCGATCACTGGCAGAACTATTCCCTGGAGCTTGTCAACTACCAGAACAAGTGCCGCCTGATCAAGGGATGGGACGACCTTTTCGCCAAATGCAGTGATCACCTCAACTCGCTCCAAGCAATGCGGCACTCTCCTTACTATAAGGAATTTGAGGAGGAAGCTTCTGCTTGGGAGGACAGGCTCAATCGCATTCACGTTCTTTTTGACGTTTGGATTGATGTCCAAAGACAATGGGTTTATCTCGAAGGTGTCTTCACCGGAAACGCAGACATCAAGCATTTGCTACCTGTCGAATCCTCGAGATTCGCCAACATCAACAGCGAGTTCATGAACGTCCTCAAGAAGGTCTATCGTGCACCTCTAGTCCTAGAGGTGTTGAATATTCCTGATGTTCAGAGGTCTCTCGAGCGTCTGGCAGATCTTCTCAACAAAATCCAAAAAGCACTTGGAGAATACCTGGAGAAAGAGCGTGTTGCATTCCCTAGATTCTATTTTGTGGGTGACGAAGACCTGCTGGAAATTATCGGCAACAGCAATGATACCGTCCGTATCGCAAAACACCTCCGTAAGATGTTCGCTGGTATATCTGGCGTTCTCATTGATGAGGAAAACAATATCACCACGTTGACTTCCAAGGAAGGCGAACACATGCCACTCAAGCGACCTATCAATTTGACAGCCACTCCCAAGATCAATGACTGGTTACGAGCTTTAGAGACTGGGATGCGTGAAACCATCGCAGAGCTGCTGGGAGAGGCGGTTACTGAATTCCAGGCCATTGGTGAAGACGATACTGAAGCTTTCGAATCCTACATCACGCGCTATCCGGCACAGGTAGTAGTTTTAGCCGCACAAGCTTGCTGGACTACCAGGGTTACTGAGGTACTTGAAAAGGGTGCTTCTGGCTTGCGAGGCTTATTTGACGTGCAGGTGAGCAGGCTCAAATTCCTTGCTGCATCAGTGCTTAAAGAGCTCGGCCAGATTTACCGTAAGAAATGCGAGCACCTCATCACAGAATTTGTACATCAGCGCGACATTATTGAAGCTTTGATCAAGGGGGGTGCAGACACACCTGGCCACTATTTGTGGCTACTTCAGATGCGATACGATTTCGAGCCATCTGCAAATCTCTTAGATCGACTTCAGGTGAGAGTGGCCAACGCTACCTTGGCCTATGGATTCGAGTATCTGGGTGTGCCTGAGCGCTTGGTCAGAACTCCTCTTACGGACCGCTGCTTCCTCACATTGAGCCAGGCTCTTTCGCAACGACTTGGAGGATCGCCTTATGGTCCTGCTGGTACAGGAAAGACAGAATCCGTCAAAGCACTAGGTGTCCAGCTGGGTCGTTTTACACTAGTCTTCAACTGTGACGACACCTTCGATTTCCAAGCTATGGGTCGCATTTTCCTGGGTCTTTCACAAGTCGGAGCGTGGGGTTGTTTTGATGAGTTCAACAGACTGGAGGAACGTATTCTGTCTGCCGTTTCCCAGCAAATTCAGAACATCCAGGTCGGTTTGCGAAAACGGGCACACGATCAAAATGCCCAGATCGATCTCATCGGCCGCCAATTGAAGGTCCATCCTTTGACCGGAATGTTCATCACCATGAACCCTGGTTATGCCGGACGTTCCAATCTACCAGACAATCTCAAGAAGCTCTTCCGCAGCGTTGCAATGTCGAAGCCTGACAAGGAAATCATCGCCGAGGTCATGCTCTTCTCGCAAGGATTTACAGAGGCCAAAACGCTGTCCAGGCAGACTGTACCCTTCTTCGATAGATGTAGCAGCTCTCTCACGAAGCAGCCGCATTACGATTTCGGCTTACGTGCACTCAAAAGTGTGCTTGTTAGCTCTGGAGGGTTGAAACGCATGCGCATGGCTGAACAAAGAGATCAGCCAGAGGATGCAGCTGTAGAACCACAGATCATTGTCCAGAGCATAAGAGAGACTATCGCACCCAAGCTGGTCCGTGAGGACGCTGTCCAAATGGAGAAGATTGAGATGGAGGTCTTTCCGAGTGTACAATACAAGCCAGCCTCACTTGAAAAGCTGCGTGAGGCGCTGGCCGTTGTCGTTGAAGAACGCAAGCTCGTCGCTACTGACGCCTGGCTCACAAAGGTCTTGCAGCTGTATCAAATCCAAAACCTGCATCATGGTGTCATGATGGTAGGAAGTTCTGGAACTGGCAAATCGACGGCTTGGCAGACCTTGTTGGCAGCACTTCAGAGAGTGGACGGAGTTGAAGGCGTCTGCCACGTTATCGATCCAAAAGTCATGTCCAAAGAAGCCCTTTACGGAAGCTTGGACAGCACAACAAGAGAATGGACCGATGGGTTGTTCACGAGCATCTTGCGTAAGGTTGTTGACAACTTACGTGGAGAAGAAAGTAAGCGACATTGGATCGTGTTCGATGGTGATGTCGACCCCGAATGGGTCGAGAACCTGAACTCTGTACTCGATGACAACAAACTGCTCACCTTGCCCAATGGAGAGCGTCTCGGCTTGCCACCCAATGTGCGTATTATGTTCGAGGTAGAGACCCTCAAATATGCTACCCTCGCTACTGTCAGTCGTTGTGGTATGGTGTGGTTCAGCGATGACACTGTTGACCTTTCCGTTACGGTTTCACGGAACTTGGCACAGCTGAGGTCGGCTTCCTTTGAAGACTTGGAAGATGATGCTGCTACCCCAACATCACCTGAAGCAAGACTGGCTACCCAGTCCTTGATGGCAGATATACTGCACCAGAAGCTAACCAACAACGATTTCATCAAGAATGCCTTAGCTGAAAGTGCCGATCTCAAGCACATCATGACCTTCACGACCATGAGAGCTATAGGAACACTCTTCTCGCTGCTGCGCAAGGCTTGCCGCAACGTGTTAGAATACAACCTCCAGCATTCGGACTTCCCCTTAAGCGACGACCAAGTCGAGGCATATCTTTCCAAGAAGACACTCATTGCCAGCGTGTGGGCATTCACCGGTGATTGCCCCTTGGATGAACGCCAGACCTTTGGAAAGCTCTTGACGGGGCTCACGACCCTCGATATGCCTGTTCTCACGGACAGCATATCGCTTATCGACTATGATGTGACTCTGCCAAATGCCACCTGGCAGTCATGGCAAAACGAAGTGCCAACAATCGAGGTGAACACTCACTCAGTCACTCAGACTGATCTTGTCATTCCAACGATGGACACTGTTCGCCACGAAGACGTCTTGTACTCGTATCTCGCCGAGCACAAGCCACTTCTCTTATGTGGTCCTCCAGGTTCGGGTAAAACGATGACCCTATTCAGTGCCCTACGAAAGCTACCAAACATGGAAACTGTCGGCCTGAACTTTTCCAGTGCCACAACACCAGATCTGCTAGTCAAGACTTTGGAGCAATACTGTGACTATAAGAAGTCTCTTAGTGGTGTTACCATGGCTCCAAGGCAGATTGGTCGGTGGTTGGTTGTCTTCTGTGACGAGATCAACTTGCCTGCCCCAGATAAATACGGCACTCAACGCGTCATTTCATTCCTGCGTCAACTAGTGGAACATGGTGGATTCTGGAGAACTTCGACTAAGTCTTGGGTCAGCTTGGAACGCATTCAATTTGTAGGAGCTTGCAATCCCCCTACCGATGCTGGTCGTACGCCTCTCGGTCTCAGGTTCTTGCGCCACGCCCCTCTCGTCATGGTAGACTATCCCGGTGAGATCTCGCTCACACAGATTTATGGAACTTTCAACACTGCCGTCCTGAAGATTATTCCGACTCTTAGGGGATACGCAGATGCCTTGACACAGGCAATGATCCAAGTCTATATGGAATCTCAAAAGCGTTTCACTGCTGACATCCAACCACATTACGTCTACTCGCCACGTGAGTTGACTCGATGGGTCCGTGCGATTTATGAAGCCATTCGCCCACTGGAAACCCTCTCGCTCGAGGGATTGGTTCGCATCTGGGCGCATGAAGCATTGAGGCTTTTCTCAGATCGTCTGATCTCCGACGATGAACGTCAATGGACTGAAGAGACAGTAAATCGGATAGCGCTGGAGTCTTTCCCTAACATCGACCAAGAGGCTGCCTTACATCGCCCTATCCTGTTCTCCAACTGGTTGTCCAAGAACTACGTACCTGTTGATCGGGAACAGCTGCGCGATTTCGTTAAAGCTCGTTTGAGGACATTCTGTGAGGAGGAGCTAGATGTTCCGTTGGTGCTCTTTAATGATGTCCTCGAGCATGTCTTGCGCATTGACCGTGTCTTCAGACAGCCACAGGGCCATCTTATCCTCATAGGCGTCAGTGGAAGTGGCAAAACCACGCTATCACGATTCGTCGCCTGGATGAACGGCCTTTCTGTCTTCCAAATCAAGGTCCATGGCAAATACTCATCTGAAGATTTTGATGAGGATCTACGTAACGTTCTACGCAGATGTGGCTGCAAGGGTGAGAAGATTTGCTTCATCATGGATGAATCCAATGTCTTAGATTCCGGCTTCTTAGAGCGAATGAACACGTTGCTCGCAAATGGCGAAGTACCTGGCTTGTTCGAGGGCGACGAGTATGCTACTCTCATGACTGCTTGTAAAGAAGGCGCTCAACGTCAAGGCCTACTGCTTGATTCTCAGGAAGAGCTCTACAAGTGGTTCACTCAACAAATCGTCAGAAACCTTCATGTGGTCTTCACTATGAATCCTCCATCTGATGGACTGGGCTCCAAAGCTGCAACCAGTCCAGCCTTGTTCAACAGATGTGTGCTTAATTGGTTCGGTGACTGGTCTGACCAGGCACTGTATCAAGTGGCCTATGAACTCACCCAGACTGTCGATATCGATCGCCGCACTTACAATGCTCCAGACAGCCTGCCAATTGAGTACGATCAATTGGAAATGCCCCTCTCTCACAGGGATGCAGTGGTGAACTCCATGGTCCACGTTCACCACTCTCTTCACCACTTCAATGCTCGCCTGAAGAAGCAGCAGAACAAGACAACTTTCCTGACGCCCAGGCAATTCCTCGACTTCGTCGGACAATTTGTCAAGCTCTACAATGAGAAACGTGACGATCTCGAAGAACAGCAACGTCACCTAAACGTCGGTCTCGACAAGCTGCGAGAGACCGTCCAGAAAGTGTCTGACCTAAAAAAGAGTCTAGCCGAGAAGAAGGCTGAATTGGAAGCAAAGGACAAGCAAGCAGGTGACAAGCTCCAGAAAATGGTCGCCGATCAACAAGAAGCTGAGCAGAGGCGTGCTGCTTCTCTTGAAATCCAAGCCGCGCTTGAGAAGCAAGAGAAAGAAGTCGCTGAGCGGAGGGAGGTAGTACTGAGTGATCTTGCGAAGGCTGAACCTGCGGTCGCGGAGGCTCAGCGAAGTGTTAGCAACATCAAGCGTCAACATTTGACGGAAGTCAGGTCAATGCAGAATCCACCCTCTGGTGTGAAACTTGCTCTTGAGTCAGTCTGCACGTTACTTGGCCATAGGGCTACGGATTGGAAGAGCATTGTCAGTATCGTGCGCAAGGACGACTTCATTGCTAGTATTGTCAACTACGACAATGAGCGTCAAATGACACCTGCACACCGGACAAAGATGAAGTCTGAATTCTTGTCCAAGGAAGACTTCACTTTCGAAAGGGTCAACCGCGCAAGCAAAGCATGTGGTCCTTTGGTTCAATGGGTCGAGGCTCAAGTCAATTATTCCGAGATCCTCGATCGTGTTGGACCTTTGCGTGAAGAAGTGGATCAATTGGAGGAAGCCGCTCTACAAACCAAGGCCGAGGCTAAGGCCATTGAGAAAACTCTTGTCGAATTGGAGCAAAGCATTGCCACTTACAAATCCGAATACGCAGCCCTTATCAGCCAGACGGAAGCGATCAAGGCCGAGATGAACAGGGTCCAATCGAAGGTTGATCGAAGCATGCGTCTTCTCGACAGCCTGTCTTCTGAACGTGTCCGTTGGGAGGAAAGTAGCAGGACGTTCGAGGTGCAGATGGATACCCTGGTAGGAGACGTGTTCCAGGCTGCAGCTTTCTTAGCATATGGTGGCCTTTATGACCAACAATACCGCCGTGCCATGCTGGAAGACTGGTCTCTTCATCTCTCTGCTTCGGGCATTCGATTCAAGCCTGAAAATGCTCTGGCTGAGTACCTATCCACTGCCGACGAGAGACAACAATGGCATGACCACAACCTTCCAGTCGATGAGCTTTGCACTGAGAATGCGGTAATGCTCAAGCGATACAATCGCTACCCGCTCATCATTGATCCTTCAGGACGCATCACAGATTTCCTGCAAAACGAAAGCAAAGATAGGCGACTTACCGTGACCAGTTTCTTGGACAGCTCGTTCGTGAAGCAATTGGAGAGTGCGCTACGATTTGGCAATCCCATTCTGATCCAGGACGCCGAGCATCTTGACCCCATTCTCAATCACGTGCTCAACAAGGAATATCAGCGGACTGGTGGCCGTGTCCTCATCCAGCTTGGGAAGCAAGAAATCGATTTCTCGCCGGCTTTCAAGTTATATCTCTCAACAAGGGATCCCTCGGCGATGTTCGCTCCAGATGTGTGCAGTCGAACAACCTTCGTCAATTTCACTGTAACCCAAAGCAGTCTGAAGACACAGACTCTGAATGATGTTCTCAAATCGGAACGCCCAGACGTTGACGAGCGACGAGCTAATCTGGTCAAGATGCAAGGGGAGTTCACTCACAGGTTGCGAAGACTGGAGCGCATGTTGCTCCAAGCATTGAATGAGTCTCGTGGCAACATCCTCGATGATGAGAACGTCATCCAAACTCTTGAGACTTTGAAGAACGAAGCAGCCGATATCACTACTAAGGCAGCAGAGACGGAGGGCGTTATGGGCGAGGTTAACAACATTATGAACTCATACGAGTCGATTGCTCGATCTTGCTCGGCAATATTTGCAGTTCTGGAGCAGCTCTATCACCTCCACCAATTCTATCAGTTCTCGCTGCAATACTTTGTCGACATCTTCGAGTCCGTGCTACAGACGGCCCGTAACTCATCTGAGAGAGACCCCAAACGCCGCACTGACAGTATAATCCGCGACTTGTTCAGCAAGACTTACTTTGAGACGTCAGCTTCATTACTCCAAAGAGATCGTTTGACGTTTGCAGTATTACTTGCTCAGGCTGCGCCCTTCCCAATGGACAAGTCTATGATTGATACTCTCCTGGATAGTTCAATTGCAAGCGCTGATGCTACCACTTCGTCGAATTCTAAGAATGAAGCGCTCGCGGTTGCGTCCAGGATCCGAGGTATCAAGGAAGTAGTCGAGGGGATTACCGAAGCTGAATGGGACACTTTCCTGAATACAGATAGTGCTGAGACCTGCATTCCCACCGGCAACCAGCCAGCGACGAACGACAACGACAGAGCACTGCGTGAGCTCTTGTTAGTGAAGCTTTTCCGAATCGATCGGCTAGTACCGGCTGTTGAGCGATTCGTCTCTACAGTTTTCGGCTCTTCCTTCCTTGATGTGGCTGAAGATCTTGGCCGTATTGTCAAGTCAGTGACGGCCGCTTCGCCCATTGCCCTCTGTGGAAGTCCAGGATTTGATGCAAGCTACAAGGTTGATCAGTTGGTTGAGAGAAATCAAGCAAGCTGTACAAGTGTTGCAATGGGTTCCATTGAGAGCCAAGCCAGTGCCGACTCTGCCCTCGCCGGTGCGGCTGCTAACGGATCCTGGGTCATGATCAAGAACGTGCACCTTGCTGCCGACTGGCTCCAGAATCTGGTCAAGCGGATTGATTCTCTCAAACCGCACGACGACTTCCGACTGTTCCTATCGATGGAGACTAGTCCGAAGATCCCCTCTGGACTCCTTCGTGCATCTCGTGTCCTAATGTACGAGCAGCCAGCGGGTATTCGTGCTAACATGCGTGATTCTTTGAGCTCGCTACCCGACAAGGTCCTCCAGCAACCTGTTGAGAAGGCCAGGGTCCATCTGCTCCTTTCTTACGTTCACGCTGTCGTTCAAGAAAGATTACGCTATGCCCCACGACTAGGATGGAAGGGTTTCTGGGAATTCAACGATGCCGATTATGAGTGCTCCGCATTCATCATTCAGTGGTGGACCGATACAGTCGCACGTGGAAGATCGAACATAGCACCAAAAAGCATCCCTTGGGACATGCTGCAGGTGTTGATTTCCGAGATGTACGGTGGCAAAGTGGACGATGCCGAAGACTTTGACGAACTCAAGTCCATCGTGAGAAAAGCCATGACCGCGGACGCCTTCGAGGAAGGATTCAATGTGATCGGAGAGGTGGCTGGCGATCCGTCTACTGGGATGCCACTACCAAGTGGAACGGCTAGAAAAGACTTTTTGGCCTGGATCAAGGATCTTCCAGAGCGTGAGCCACCCACTTACTTGGGTCTGCCTGCCAATGCGGAGAAATTGTTGCTAGTAGCACACGCTGAGGAAATGTTGCAAAACTTGAAGACGGTCATGGGGGTGTTGGATGAGGGAGAGCACGTCATGGCCGAGGCTGTGGAGGAGTGATCAGCTTGAAGAGAATGAATCCCTCCAAAATTTTACATGGGTTTTGCAGAGGACGGTGTTGGTGATGGACTGGGCTCTATCGTGCTGCATTGTTACTGGCAAAGCTTATGGCCAATTCAGCAGCATTGACTGGGAATGTGCTTGTACCATATTTTGTTTTCGACGGCGCCTGATACCCCCTCCCCTTTAAACTGGTTTAGACTGTCTTGAGGTTATGGGTTTAATTCTGCTTCTTGTTGATATTATGAATCTAGAAAGGGGAAATGGTATCTTTGTGTATCTTACGACACCAGATAGCGGGTGTCTACTACGCATCAAGCCTTTGTAATCCGAAATGCAGTACAACTCCTCGGTTCCAGCAATGATTTTACAGAATGCTCTCGTTGATCACGTCGCGAAACAATCGTCAAAGCATAGCCACCAAAAAAAATAATCGAGTCGATCCGCGATATGGGTATCTCGTACTGTGCAATTCCTTTACTTCGTATCCTTTCAACTCACTTCTTCCGTCCTCGGACAGGGCTGCTCTGCCAAAGATCCTCCAACGCCTGCCGCGCTCGCTTGTCTCGCTCATCAAAGCTCTTGTTATACAGCGACGGCAGGATCCTGGCCGAATCTGGTGAAAAGCGCTCGTCAGTAACGTCTTCGTAATCATAGTTTTGGTCCGTACGAACGGCTCACAAGCCTGATCGGCTGATAGGTGATACATACTGGCATGGTCGTCCGCAAACTCAATCTTTTCGGCGCCCTTCTTCCTCGCCAGGCCCACAGCATCCTCCAACAAAGCTGTGCCGACGCCCTTACCGCGGTATCTCATCCGCACTGTCCAGGCTCTGATTTCACCGATCCATGCCTTCTTGCGCCGTGATCGGCTGCTCTCGCCTGAAACCCATTCAATGACAAGTGCGCCAATGATTTCGTCGCCGAATTTTGTGACTAGCACCTCCCCTCCCGTGCTGTCTCCCCCATCGAGCCAATTCCAGTTGATCTCCTCAGCCATTTTAAGATAGCCTTGAGTCAGGAATCTGTACAGTATAAGGAGCGCTATCACGACACTCACGCTGGCTGTGCTGAGCACGGTAATGTCGTTGGCGGCTCTCGTGGATAGCAGGTATTTCAGGAAAAGACCCAGGATGGCAGCCGTAGCTGCCAGGTTGACTGGGCTCGAGATCAGAGAGCGATTGGCTGTCTGGCGCATCTGCGCCACGCTATCCGCGATCAACTTCAAAGCTGCTTTCTTGTCGTCCTCTTCGGCGGCGAGGTAAGATTTCAATTCCGGGATATTCGACAACGAATCCTGGGTATGGATCGAGACGGCAGGTGTTGCAGCCTGACGGCTGCTCGTACGGTCGGCAGTGTTGCTGGTGGACTCAATGAGTCCGATGCCCGGGTCGTCCATGACTGAGTCGACGGGAGTGGCGAGCGGCGATGGTGGAGGTAGAGAGTTGAGGGAGCTTCGCATGCTAGGGGGAGTTCCTAGTGGGCTAGGCGGTGGAGAGACGTTAAGGCGAAGATTCGTGCGAAGAGAGCCGAGGAATGCTGCCAATCACTAGGTTAGGACCATCAAATCGAAAAAAGCCGATACACAAGCAAATGTTTTCTCTTTGGTTTCTGAACGCGTGCAATAAACAGCATTGACACGTTAAGGGATGTGGAGAATGTCGAGATCTGATTCTTGGGCAATGCTCTCCTTCTCACTCGGCCTATCTTTGCCCACGGTCATAGTAGCTTTCAAAGCAGAGACCATCAAATATTTTGAGCAAAGCGATTCAGCACTGGGGATGGTGCCATTTTGAATGAGTACAGCGACAATGGAGCAAATGGAGAACGAAAGACTCAACCCCTACATACCAGCCGAAGTAGAATAACCAGGGATTCGATCCTTTACGGTCAAATCATCCGTCCGCTTCCTACGATCCTTGAGACTCTGTCGCTGTAATTCGATCCGGGCTCTGTTCTCCAGAGACGAACAAGACGAAAGGGTGGAATGTTGCGGAGGCGCTGCGCTCAAATATAAAGGAAAGGCCGTATTTGATATATAGTATTGGCCAGATCCGGCGACCCCACCAGAGCCAGCGAGCGGAGCAGTACCTGGACTAGCACCAGCAGTATAGGATGCGACGCCGAGACTGCCATTGGCCGCAGTAGTGGTTGTTGTCGATGTCGTCGTTGTTGTTGCAGTTGTCATTTTAGTGACGCTGCCAATGCTCATCCCAGATGGTTTACCAGCCACAGTGGCAGCGGACGAATTTACAGTCCCAGGCTCGGACAAAGGGCCGTGCACTTCGACACTGAACCGACGGTTCGAATCAGACGACAAGATGGGAGCACCCATTCGCCGGACCATACCGTGTAAGGCACTGGCCAGCAGGCTCGAACATCCTCAGACCGAATAGAGGAAGAGGTAAAGGCAAAGGGTTGGCTTGGCAAGTCACTGGTTATCCTCGACACAGCCACGTTCAAAAGATCCGAAATTTTCTAGAGTTCTAGAGCATGAACTTCTGAAAGAAAGTGGGAAGAGGGGAGGGAAGAGGGGAAAAAAATCGTCGAGAGGGAGCCAGTAAGTAGATGGGATGGGAAAACGTGCACTCCGACGATCTTTTAGATTTCCTCCCAGAACCGTGTTGGACGTTGGTCGTAATCCGGGATCCCCTGGAGGTCGATGCGCTACTATGCCGCTTATGCTGCGGATCTCTCGCCTTTTTTTTTCTTTGCGCCGACTACGACGATTGCAGCAAACCAAACCATTGGGGGGCAAAGAAGACGGGAAATCAGAGGTCTAGATATGGCGGCACGGCATGTTAGTACCAAGCGTTGAAATCGTTGATGTGCATGTGCGGCACTGCACTACATCAGATACAGTACAATAGTGAGATAGTCAAAAGAGGCTGCGGCTCGCCGTACTGATAGCGGACTTATCCATCCCTTCCGCCTTATTTTCCTTTATTTCGTTGTCCACATCTATCAGGATCTAGATCTTGATCTAGATGCTGTCGACCGAGGGCTCGCTGTCTGACAAGGGCGGGAACACCACTTTCATCGACAACAGCTGAAAGCCAGTCCCCCAGGCATGTTCCACGTTGGTCGACAAGAAGATAGGCGGATCGGGGTGGGATAGTCGATGATGCATTCGAACCTCTTATCGTCTGATAACAACTGCGTCTTCGCGGATGTCTGATTGGCAGATCCGAGAGCTACGAGCCGTAGCTCGTCATCCAGCCTACGCGTGCATCACATAACTTCTACAAATCATCCTGTTACGAACCCTATCGATTACCCTTCCATCCTTCCTCCTCGACCACTTGCTACACGCCGCGTTATCGGGGTACCGTAGCCCTTGGGGTGGTGGGAGAGGGACGAGGGGGAGTTTCCAATTCCCCACGTTCCCAACTCTTGCTTCCTTCCCAGCGCCCGCATTTGGCTGCTAATGAAACATAGCGGCCCTCGCGTGTGTGGGGAATTGTGATCAGGGTTTGGCCCATGGGAAGAAAAGGGAATGTCTATTGTTGTAGAAGACAACCTAGGTACAGCGAACCGTGTAGGAGTCGCCAGCATTCCTCCTGACCTTCGGGCGGCACTGCAGGTTGAGATCTGCATCTCGAAAGAAAAGGCATGTGCCAGTCTCACAACGTGTCCGGGGAGTCGTGATGAGCACGCCTCCTCACACCATAGTTCCGACTCTGCCAGAACGGTCGATATGCACGCACGACAAAGCCATCATGGCCATGGCCAGATGCCCTAACACATCTTGACGCAACGTGGGTGAGATGCAACACCGAGAGAGTGTCGCTACATGTAGACCCATGACGCGGCGTGGATACCAACGGTGGGTAGGTAGACAAGCAGGTCGAAGCGGTTGCTTTGACAAAACAAAACCTCTTCGCTGAAAGGAGGAAGGAGCTGTGCCATGCAAAGGGTTGTTGGAGGTGAGTCTGATTTGCGGAACTCTATAGACTCGGATGAGCCCATGCCGTCGTGACTGGATGGTTACTGTTATACAAGTAAGATTGAATTTCTGCAACCTTTGTGGTGCTTTAACGGATGGTAGCTCCGGCCAACGATTTCGACAACAGGTGCGTTGATATTAATGAGTGCATTTCTGCGTCATGTTGTACGAGACGATATAGAAACAGATGGTGAAGGCACCCACTGTCTACACTCACCATGTAAACCCCAAGTCATAAAGGGTGATCGAAACGTGTATGAAATCACTATGAAGAATAGCTCTTCGGTCGAATCACGCACATCCATGATCCCCTCCTTTGCGTGTACCGCACATGTACGAAGGGCGCACGAAAGAGGATCAATCACAACAGTGAAAAATCACACAGTCATTTGGGGTAAGAATAGAGATGAGAATAGAGATGAGATAGTACCTATTTTTCCGTGACTACATATCATGTCATTGAGTTAGAAAGGGGAAAGTCAATGGCAACAGGCGTTATGGCATGAGCTTCAAATCAAAGCGTTTGGATCATCCTGACGAAGTAAAACAAGACCAGACCAGTCAAAAGTAAACGCCAAACTGAATCTTGCCTTCTGACGCTCTGTAAATGCAAAAAAAAAACCATATTGTTTTGGTGTGTCCCGTGTCCCTTCCCACTCTGAGCTATGAGCGAATTTCCGCCTGGTCGGCCTCGATCTGTCTCTCTATGACAAGCCTGCTATCAAATCCAGAGCGGCGGTTCTCGAAAATTATGTATATCGTCACCTGCCACTCGCATCTCAATTTCCAAAGCTCACTATGCAGAGCCGCCACTACTGGGCTGCAAAGTGTGAATATGGCCAGGTGCGCGGTGTATCACACCGTTCTCGCTCTGTGAGCAAACTAGCGCATCCTGGACCCAGGGGTCCTGCATAATTTCGTCGATTGTCGCGCGGGTTTTAGGGTTAAGATCTAGCATCCTGCCAATGATACGGCGAGTCTCTCTAGGGAGCAGTCTCAACAACCTGATAGGACCCTTGATTGTCTTCTCTTGGCCGGCCGAACCCTCAGTTGCTGATGGCTGGGCCTTGTTCGACGCGTCTGATCGAGCAGTGTCGTCGTTTTTGTGATGGTGGTGGTGGTGATGATGATGATTGTTATGGTGGTGCCCGTTGTGGCCCGCACCGTTTTCCGCAGGGTTCGCGATCGATGCACCTCTCGATGGTGGCTCAGATTTGGTTTCTCTCTTTGCAGTGCCTGATCGTCTGCTCGAATCGAGATACTGATCCTGATCTGGGTCTGGTGGCGAGATGAAGAGTCTGTAGCTGTTGTCTGAGATACGTGGTGCTTTCCAAGGGAATCGTCGTAACGACATGCAACAGAAGATAATGGCGATGGACCAAATGTCCGCCATGCGTGGATCGTACTTGGCATGGTCGTATACCTCTGGCGCAAGATAAGGGTCAGAACCCACGACACCTGATCATCGTTAGCTTTCCAATACTTTCGACTTCAAAGTGACTCACACCGAACTTACCTGAGGCGAGGACTATCTCGTTCTCGAAGGGATATCTGAATACCACCGCTGATCCAAAGTCTATGATCTTCATGATGCCGTGTTCATTGATCACGACATTATCGAGCTTCAGATCTCTGTGCGCCAGGCCCATGCTATGGAGGTAGATGACACCGCTGAGGATTTGCATCGTGCAACACGTGACTTCGTCCCTCGACATCTTCCCAGTCATTACGGTGGCGAAGAGATCGTATGGGGCATACTCCATCACTTCATACCATTTCCCCTTCTCATGTATGATGTCGATCGTCTCGATGATGTTGCCATGGTGCAGAGTCGACCCGATACAGAATTCGGCTGTTACTTTCTTGTTGTATTCTTTCTCGCTCTCATACGCATGCCTGTCTCGGAATTGCTTCACTGCGAATGTAGTCCCGTCTCCCGTCCTCTTCATCAAACGAACAGATCCGCCTGCACCTGAGCCCAGCATCTTTCCAAACTTGCCATACTTTGATGCGAGGCCGTGGTCATCGGCGAATGGCACGTTTGACTGGGATTGCTCGCTCGGAGGTGTCTGAGTACCGTCTCTTGTACTGGTCGAAGATGCCGAAATGGCCTTGTCTTTGTCATGCTTGTGTTTGTGATCACCAAATTTGAAGAAGCGCTTCAGATTGGCTTTAGAACTGGAATGCGAATTGTGCTTCTCGCCCAGGCTCGAACTGCTGTCATCGTGTTTCCTGCTACCGAACAGGCTCGACCTACTACCTTTCTCCAGACCCAGAAGATTTGAGCTTGAGCTGGATTTAGCTGGAGGTGCAGACGTAGGGGGCAATGTTGCATTTGCAAGACCGGAGTTGGAGTAACCCAGGCCGGGATCCCTGTTGCCGAATCTAAAGGCTTCGTGGGAAGAGGCCCGACTACCAACGATCTTTCCCGAACGAATGGAAGAGGCATCCCCATTATCGGACCCGGAAGTGAAGGGGCGGTCATGCGGTCGTTGTAAGGGAGTCCCTGGGGCGGTACTCGTCGGTGTACCAGAGGGACTGACATCTTGAGATGGCGGTAAAGAATCACCGGTCGGCCCAACAGAGAAAGTTGGAGCGTGTCGTGGGTGCGATGATACCGCATCATTCGGGGGTACAGAAGTGTGTGCGGATGGTTTGCGTGACGGTGATGCGGATCGCTGGGGGGTCATAACATCCGAAGGGGGACGGAAGCCGGATGTAGCAGCAATTGAAGGTTTTGCATCTCGCGATTTCGTGCCAGCAGGCGTTAAAGGAGGCGAATGAAATGCCGAAGGAGGAGGGGATACTCTGGGGGAGGCCGGTATTGAGCCAGCTTGCATGAACCTCTTGCTCGGTGTCGTTGAGCCGGAGGGAACCTGGTCCAAGTCAGCAATTAGATCGCACACATCATGAGTACACCATAGCTCACCCTCGAGACCGGTTGGGAGCCTGGCAAAGACACAGGCTCGAAGTTGTGGTGCTGCATGCGGCTAGTTTGAATATTGTTCTTGAAGGTTGTCCTCAACTGCTTCAGTTCCTCGATCGCCTTCGGATCGAGATCCTGGCGATCGGTGATAATTGGCTCATTCGAGGGAGTCTCGGTTTGATCAAGACTGTTGCTGTGATCTTCAGGCAGTCGTATCACCTCTGTATCGCCCCATCTGACACCGTGCTGCTCTGTATCTGAATTCTCCATAGGCGTCCCCATGGCGACGTGGTACGAACGCTTCCTGGCGTTCTCGGCCAGACCAGCGGTTCTATCAGACCAAGCGTAGCGCTCCAAATCGAATATCCTCCACACTCAAGTTCTGACGCTCAGTTTTCCGACGTGGTAGTTGGTTGGGCAGTGGAGTGGCCCAATGACGTTATCCCAATGGCCAGAGCGTTATGACGATATGACGTTGTAAAGTGGAGCGGGTCGAGTAGGATGCTGTACAGGAGAGAGAGAGGTTGTGACAGTGGCGTACTGTGAGGAAATGGCGCGGATAAGTGGGCGAGGAATGGTCGAAGTGGTGGACGACGTTGATTAGAATGATGTGCGGTGCGGCCTAGGAACCCCTCAAATGGCAGCTCCGCTTATAAAGACCAGACGAGACAAGATTTTCCTCCTTTTCCTGACTCTCCTCAATAAGCTGCGAAGAAGGGCTCAGGACTGTACGGAGTTGCTCAATGCTGTTCTGTGATCGTGTTATCTCATGAGGCGGGCGTGGAGAGGCAAGACTGAGAGCATGAGGTGGAAAGGGAGCAGAAAGAGTCAGCTCTGGCTCGGTGTTGGAAGGATTGGTCTGCTTATTATCGTTATTATTATTATGACAATTATCATAATTACTGTCTAGCCGTAGCAGGAAGAGTCGGTGACGGGGTTGTAACGATGCTGCTACGCTAGAGGCTACATTGTACGTTCTATCCGAGCCGGTTCTTCTCTGATGATATGGTTGGGGTTACAGTTATGAAAGTATGCCAATGTCTTATTAAATATGGAGCATCATGATCGACCCCAAGGCAAACCGAGGTTGATAGTCTTATGCCGTGTAAGGATGTGTTGCTTTCATGTACGAGACACGTTATCAGAGACGGTTTCCCGGGTAATTGGTGGGGGGAAATATAGCTCATACTGCGTATTGACAAGGATAACTGCGTATATGTGATCATATCCTCGAAGCTTTTGCCTTTTTAGGCGTAATATGCACAATCCTGAGCAGCTCCACCCTGCCGAATTCACGTGTCATCAGATAATCCCTCACGTTGTGCAGCGACAACATCTAACGACAGCGATGAGCAGTTGAAACACCATCGATAGATATTAATTGGAGTCGTTGAATGGCGGCCAAGTCACATGTAATAACGCACAAAGCTAAATGGCCTGGGACTGCCGTACAGGAAAATAGAAATCTTCGTCACCACCACTGCCCGTCGTCATCATCGTCATCAGCAGTTAGTTGACATCCGTTCGCAGCCGATAGTGGTGAAAATTATCCAGTAACCCATTCCTCATACAGTATATCCGGCAACAGCTAACATGCTCGACTTCGCCTGTTCCGTCTATCCGACTGCCATCGTGGCATGGACGAGTCACAGGATGTAGCGGCAAAACAGACAGGGAGGTTGCCCAACATAACTGCCGCAGGCGAATGGCAACGAGCAATGCTCGTGCTGTCTTTCTCTCTCCCTCTCCCTCCCACGTTTTCTCTGGCCATAAGGAAGAAAATTCCCTGCAAAATGACCAAAAGTCCTCTTGGCCAACCTCAGCAACCCAGATGTTAAGGGACTTGTCTGTTGTGATCCCTGTCTGCTAGCTTTTCCATCCCCCATCATTGGTTTTTTTTTTCTTCTTCTTTACCTTTGCCTATTACAGGTAGTGTGGGTAGACTTTTACATTCCTAGTTGAATTGGCAATTGAGTCTGCCCTTATCTTCTCCCGCTTCCACATCCGCTTCCGCGGTTTTTCCAGTAGCTCGGTACGATCACGAGGGGAGACGGTTGCATCTAATGAATCCCTCCACAACTCTAATTCATTCCTTGTGAGGGTCCTGTGGGGATGGAGTGGACGGGTGATCAGCGCCTCTCTAATCTCTTGCATCATCAGGAACTGCAGCAATCAACAGTAGAAGATAGGGAGCATGCATTTTGATGGATTCAAAATAACGGCATTGCCACCGTCGTCATGTGTCTGTCAAACTAGCTGTCTCACCTATCTGTCTGTAGTGCAGTTCCCAGACAAAGCCATCAGTAGAAGCGGCACTTGACTTTCCACTGCGATGCCATGGCCCAGAACTTGCATCGACGTTGCTCCAGTTGATTGTTGGAAGTGAGACAACTTCCTCGCTCATCTTACCGTCTGGGCCAGTGCTCGGGCCAGTCACAATCACTGCTGGGATTGTGAACCTCAATGTGCCAGGCACGCCTTTCAGGATGTCTCGCAGTTTTCCTTCTGATTGTGATTTGTGCAACGACATCCGTAGTCCGCTGAGTAGGTCAGGCGTCAAGAAGCGGATGCTGACCCTCCAGTCTATCTGATGATTTGTGTCGAAGCTGCCGTACCGGATCCAAAACCTACGATCGAACAGTAAGAACGGACTCCAGCGGATCCCTCCCTCTAACGGGGATGATGGCGTCAGCTTGTCGAATACTAGCTCTGTGGATTCGAGTTCCCTCGCGCTCGGTCTGTTGCGGACCATGACCCACGTAGCACCCTCTTGCCGAGCTTCGTCGACCTGCTGAAACGCATCATCGAACTTGGTAGTCTTTTCCAGTGTTAGTCCACCGCACTGCACGACCCTCGCGACGTCATGCTGGAAACCCTTTCGGCTTGGAAACACCGACTCCATCGTGCTGCTAAGGCTGGCAAGGGGGATGTTAGCCTTGGGCGATACCATCGACATCACCTGTCGAATGAGTTCAGATTTGACGAGTGACTGCATGTCTTTCCCATACCCCTCAATCTTCTCCAGGACGCTGGGAGGAATTCTCCACCACAGCCTTAAGCTGCGGACGTCGATGCGGACAGCACAGGCCGCCAGCAAAGACTTCGCCTCCATGCCGACATCCGCATATCTCCGTTTCGTCCTCTCGGCCAAAGCCAGGATCGCTGGCTTCCGCAGTGCAAGCGGAAGGCTCTCACTGGACAGAAGATAGCGGAAAGTGTTCCTCGCTGAAAGGTCGAGGTCGGCGTTGGTTGCGTCCTCGAACCATTGGACTCCCTTTGCCCTACAAAACGCTACCAGCACTGCCTTGTCGACGTCTAGAAGAGGTCGGTATAGTCTAACACCGCCTCCCTCCACGACTATCTCATCCGCATCCCCATCCTTTTGCGAGCGCGCACTGCCGGATTCATGCACACCGTAAAGCCCATCGCAGTCGGGTAGACTGACATTTGACCGCATCCCTTGTAGACCGGCTCCAAAGTATCCATTGACTAGTCTCGTGAGTACCGTCTCAGCCTGGTCGTCGGCATGGTGCGCTACCAATATCGACCAAATGCCGTCGGCCCGACAGGCCTTACCGATGGTTTGATATCTAAGTTTCCTCGCCACGGATTCGAAGTTGGCTATTGAGCCTGGTGACCCGTATCCAGTCCAGTCCAGTTTTAGTACATCTGCTTGCAGTCCTGCCTGATGTTAATATCAAAGACAAAATTGCACTTCTGATCGACCAACATACCAATCCGTTGCAATTCTGTTGCAACAGCTTGAGCCTCTTTGTCACTTCCCTTCCTTAGACCGTGATCGACTATGAAACCTTTGAACCCGATGTTCATCTTGTTCGTCGTCTTGGTCATCGAGGCTGCTTCGTGAGATCTTAAATCCGCACATAATGAAGCCAGAGCCATGGAATCAACACCCCCACTCACAGCGATGCCTGTGTCCTGGCAAGAATCCAATCTTTAGCCTGAGCATTTCTGCCAACTTTTCCGTTTCGAACTGGACCATAACGCAATCGCCTCGTTGGTTGCATGATTCGCTACTTACCCATTTGGACGGGCTGCCTGTCGGGCCTCCATACTCCAGCGATGGAGGTCTCGAAGGCGGACCTAGTCGCTTGCAAAGTCGCTCTGATGGTGTGTGAATCCAGAATCTGTGATGATGGCATGTAGCAAATCCCAGACTTTCCACTCTTCCTTTCTCCCTTTGTTTTGGAAGAGAAGGACTTGTTTCAATTGATACAGACCATGGTGGTTATGTTTCTGTTATGATTTGAAGAACGGGGAAGCAATTGATATCTAGGAGGTACGACGGATATGGATTCGAACATTGAAACCCTAACCCTGGCTGCTGATTGCTCAAATGCTGTGTAAGGTATTGTCACTATCAGGGTTAACGTTCATCGTTATATCACTTGCTACAATCGCAAAAGTTCATACCATTCAAGGAAATACCCCACTGAGACAACACACAGCAAGGCTAGATTCTGTGTACGAAGCTTTCAAGTCATGATGTGAGGACCATCCATGTTCCTATCTAGATCTTTCAGAGATGATATTTATACAAGAACCCATCCTGCGCAGAATCCTCCTGCGGGCGGTATACGAGAGTCTTGACCTTCATGTGCCGAAGAAAATTCATCCTCCTCTCATTAAATTCCATGTAGCCCCTTCTCAGTCACCCACGTGTGACGAGACACGATACCCCAGGTCCGTCCGCCTGCATAACGCCTTGTCCTAAATGCCTGAGCTGTGTACGATTGACGGCGATAGTCCGCTCTAGTCGTCTAGTAGAATCGCACCATCGTCCTCAACCAAGATCACATCATCTGCAGAAGTAACTTTCTTGCTTTTCTTCGAGACTGCATCCACACTGTTGTCACCTTCAACCGACCTCTTCCTTTTAGTGCTAATAGAGAGCTCTGAGACGGGAAGCCCGGCCGTGCCATTAGCTGGCCGAGGTGGCGTACTGGGAGCATTCTCTGTAGCGGGTTTGTGTTTGAGCGGGAAGTTAAGGTTGATGGGCTCTAGTGTAATGCTGGGGTTCTCAAAATCGACGCTAGGTCGAGCAATCAGACTGAGGACAAGGTCTACTTTAGGCTCATCTGCCCCATCAGTGACGGTGATAAAATCATTACTGCTGCCTGCCTGCACACCGAGCTCCGACAGCGGCCGTGCAAGGTTGTCTTCTAGATCTGGATCGTAGACGATTCCAGCTTCGGTGTGGATGGAAAAGTCCTCAAAACCGGTCTTATCCTGCACGAGATCGACTAGTTGTTGGAGAGTATGCTTTTCAGGAGACTGCAGTGATAGCTTGGCATAGACTGGCGAACAGACTGGGCAGTCTGGTCGTGGAGGTGCAAGCGCTTGCGACATGAGCATGCGCTCGACGCTCTTCGAGGCCAGAAAGACCCATTTAGAACCACCTAGCGTTCCATCGTGAGTTCGAGATGCGGTAGCTGCCTTCTTTGGATGTGTCCCGTTTGTTGCTGCTGTCGATGGTTGTGGTAGATGAGGGTTTGTAGGTTCCGGAAGAGTTGACCGTAGTATTTTGTACGATTCCAGCACACATAGACCTGCCGTCAGTGCGTTTGATGTCGCTATTGCCGGAATGATGTTTCCAGCCATCTGTTTGATCTCCCATTCACTATTCAGTGGGATGCCGAATACAGTTGATCTCAGATTTGCAGCTGAGGCGACTAAATCCAAAGTATCTTTGTCATCCTTGTCGAATTCAATCACATCTTCCCCGTTCTTGGAACGCTGGCTGAGCATTTGCAGACTGTAGCAGAAGACTGCAAGATTCTCCTCGAATGACCATATCTGCTGGTCTCGTCCAGCTACTTCCTTGCCTTGCTCTGATAGAACAGAGGCACCTTGGTCGTTGGCGAAGTCCAGAGGTTCCGGAGCTCGCTTGCCTTTCCACATTTCAGCCATCGATCGCAGCCGCTCGATGTCATCACGGAAGACCTTATCAAATACAGCCTTGGCGAATTCGCTCGACCCCATCGATCCTTTGATCTTCTTCAATGCCTGTGCCTCTTCCCTGAGCTTGGCCACCTCCTCGGCGTTATCATTCTCTGTGACTGTGACATCCGACGATTCTTCTTCGCTCGTCCCAAAAAGTTCGGGAAGGAGATACGACTTGGCCCATACTATGCAGTGTATAGGTTGAGATGGTGTCGAACGGATGGTGCATATCGGGAACGACTTTTGTACTGGCTTCTCATTGCAATCATAACACTCTGTAACACCCTTCCTGATAGCCTGCACTTGTCCATTAAACCCAGTCGTCCCGCTCTCTATCAATGGCACATTTGCAGCGAGACATAGACGATTGACGTGACGCCTGGCAGCCAGGTTGTCAAGCGCGTTGAATATGATATCGAAGGACTCGAAGAAGCTCACATCGAATTGGCTGTCGAAGATGGAGGCATGGTGTGCGACAATATTGGCGTGCGGGTTGAACTGCATCGCAGTATCCTTGGCGACGATCGCTTTCGGTTTCTTGATGTGGTGTTTACGGAACAGGAATTGACGATTCAGGTTGCTGAGATCGATGGTGTCAAGATCAACCACCACAACGCAGGCGGTTTTGTCACTTGAAGGCTGTTGGGAGTTGGGTTCAGTCCCAGTACCAAAACCACTGCAGACCAGATTCTTGAGCAATTCACAGCCGATACCTCCCGCGCCGATGAGGAGAACTCTGCTCTCCTTGATCTTCCTCATCAGAGGCTCGCGCAGAGCCTGCGCTGTCCCTCTTTCCCTGCGTATCATTCTGTCCTCTTTGGTGGACAGGCCACTGGATATCACTGTGAAGGCTGAGTTGTGGATGTCGCGAAACCAAGAACTTCCAATCGTTAGAGTCGCAGGGTTTCAAGCTTTAAATGGGAACAGTCGGAAGATATTGGTGAGATGGACGGTGCTCTAGTAGCTAAATTCACCTTAACGCCCGTCGTGTGAGAAAGGTATTCAGTCGACGAAAGTGATTGATCGTCCAGGCGTCAGTGATGTCCGCATTGCACCGGGAAGCTGTAGACACTGCCGAGGGTGAAGGCGCGAATGTAGTGGCTAGCGACAGACCAGATGGAAGAGCATGTGAAGGACCAAGTCGAGTGCAGTATTGGTCAACTTTACGCGCATAGCATCAAGACAAGTGAAGTAGCAGAGCTGTACGAGACCTTAGCCTCAGGCAACAGGAGGAACAGAGCCGATTGGGTCTAGGGCTGCAGCCGAAGGCCGGGATATTGCCAAGACCGGGATGACTGAGCAGGCCTCACGGCTCAATCCATTGCATGTTATGGACATAGACAATGCTGCAAGCTGCGGCCATATTGAATTCCAGTGTTCTACAAATCATCCGGAATCACAGGCAAGGACTTTCCATAGAGTGAGGAGCCTAACGCTTCAGCTTGGATTCAACATGAGCGACGATGAAGTGGACTTGGAGTTGCTCGACCTTCTCAGACAGAGCTTGGGAATTGGAAAAAGACAGGAAGATGGTGTCAGTAGTGATACAGGTAACGACGCCCATTGATGCAACGACTTCAGTCATATCACAATAATAATCAAACAACATAATAACCGAGAAAAACCCAGGGGTACTTCAGAGTGCAGAATATATCTACAACAACTCCGTGGATGTGAGCTTGTCCATGAATGGAACCAAAGCTGCGGCAGCAGAAATATACAGGAACATGCGACAAAATGCATACTCAACTGAATCATGGGCTCAAGTCGAATTTCACCCTAACAAGCAAGAAGGCTTCGATGAGGTTGACATTGTCAATTTCGTCTTCACCATGGATCTACTCAACTTCTCGTACGGACAGACCACATCCACATCACACTGGAACACCGAACTGCGCTGACAACTGTCAGCTTCTGGTCTGAACTTTCTGCTGAAGAGAGATTTTCTGTTGAGTATAGAGGCAAAATCTGCACTGGGTACAAAAGTCTACTGGCCTGTCTTAGAAGGGCATTAGACGAGGGTATCCCTATTACCAACCCTGCCTTCTGGGTAAGTAGCGAGTGTACAGACGAAGTGTTTGCAAATGTTTTTCGCAGCGCTACAAACGAGCAGATCCCACTGCTCGGCCTACGTGTCGAGAGATTACGAGAGGCAGGCAATGTTCTAACTGAAGTAAGTCCCCTTTCGATCATTTCACTGTCATTTGGCTTGCGGTATGCAGGCAGGCAGATGTTCCCGTGTTTGAGATAGCATGAACGTGCGATTTCTGAGCAATTAAGGGCAAACACCGAGGCATTTGTACAGGTTTGTTTCCGATTCGTTGCGTCGGACAAGTCGATGCTAACTTCTCAGGACTTTTCATGGCCAGATGAGAATGAGGACTTTCGGTCAGAAATTAAGCAGGAAGACCATGATGGCACTCTGGGATCCGTGCCAGGTACACATGATCAGGCCATTGACAACGAGGTCAGTATAGATATCGCTCAACCAGAGACGAGCAACGCCATTGGTGCAAAGGAGATGGCGCAAAACGAAGAACCCCCGGCAGAAACTCGGCAGTACATCCCTGTCGACCCAAGCGAGGAAACGACTCCGAAGGGCGAGTCAGAGACAAGCCCACAGTCAATCTCAGAGTCACGCAGTATCGATAGTTCGTTGCAAGGAACAAGTCATGGTACCGAGGTTACAATAGGACGGTTCGAACGGTACCAAACCCAGAACTTGTCTGTTGTACATCTTCTGGAGAAAGCGGAAGGTTCGGCTGGGAAACTAGTCAACTTGCTTGCCAAACATTTTCAAGCGTTCCAGGACGAAGGGTGGTTCGAGGGCCGAAAGGTACGGTTCCTGAAGAGGGCACAGATCCTCGTGGCTGACCTGTGGGCCGCTTTTAATGGTAGCGGCTATGGAGAGTTTCACGACATCGACAACCTCACGATGTTTGCCGGTAGGTCTCACGAATCTGGCCCAACTCGGTAGAAGCTACAGGAGAGGCTGCTTGGGCGAAGCACACGCTCGCCACCCGTACTGGTGGCGGCATTGCAGCCGATGAAGAGAGAGCCAATACAACCGCGGCAAGCACATGGAACTGACAAGTAGTGAACATGACAGATTACCGGGTGCCACAGATGCTCCACTCGCTAGGGGTGCTACTGTACAGCCCAGCACTAGAGGCGAAAATTCGCAGTGAGCAGGGGATCGCGAGTGGTCACGCATGGGAGATGGAGCTGAGAGGATGCAGCATCTGGGCGGTGGAAAAGATCCGTCGCATCATCGCCGCCATGCAGGAACACGGCCAGGCGCAGCACAACCCGGAACACGACCAGGAACACGAATCACCTCCGCCGCAGCTGAGGGTCAACGCCGTCCTGATCGATTTCTTCCTCTATGATTTGGCGAAGGAGCGGGAGCTAGCCGGTAGGTGCCGTCCACCCCGCGCGGGCCGTGTGTTCGCCGCTGGCCCGAACGTGCCGTGCCTGAAGCCGCAAGCACTGGCCTGTGCCTCAGGCTAAGCGCCAAGCTCAGCTAGCAGTCGAGCCAAGTGGGCCGGGGAAACGTCGGAGTCGCAGAGACGACAGAGACGAGACGAGAGCGCAACGAGCCATTGGCCAACAACGGCATTGCGCCCATCGACCCCTGAAACAACGACCTCGAGATGTTGAATATTGGGCTGACGCTGGAGAATAGGCTCGCCCATGCTGCCGCACCATCGGACCCGCACCGGCGCATACTAGATCGACTACCTGTGCATTCACGCCTCAATTCCTGCATCACGCTACCGTGAGGTCCCTATGGTATGCCCACCTGCTACTGTATGTTACCATGCTAGCACAGGTCAGCCTTCGACGCACAACTACAAATGCAACCTGGGTGCCGCCTCCGGCACCCAGTGCTCGATTTTCTTCTTCCTTACCTAGGACAGTTCCAGTCACCGACTTTGTCTCTTTGACCTTTTGTGCACTCGATCGCTGTGTCTTGCCTGTGGCGACAGCTTGTCATTCCTTACAAAACAACACCACATTCACTCTCTGCACCGTCACTCCTTCCAATCGTATAAATCTACGGCAGTTCGCTAGTCGAACCCACTCACAACAAATCAAGCAAGAATTCTGTCGACTCACATCTTCGGATATCCAGGACGCTTCTACATCTTGACAACTGCTGGACAGTCCCTCCACAGGATCTCGACAACAATGCACTCCTTCAGCATCCTCGCCCTCGCGGCCCTGGCAACCGCCGTTCCCTTCCCTGGTCAACACCAGGCCGCCCATCTCCACCACAGGCATCTCCATGAGCAAGCCAGACGTTCCGCCATCCCACCTCTTGCCCGTGACATTTCGGACGACGGCACCTGCGGTACCTGGGGCGGCAAGACCTGTGCTCCAGGCTATTGCTGCTCTTCTCTTGGCTGGTGTGGAAATTCTCCTCAAGCTTGTGGCACTGGTTGCCAGGCTGGCTTCGGTCTATGCGGTCTTGAGAATGTTCCCTCTTCGTCTACTGCTAGCGCCTCCGCTTCCGCTACCGTTGCTGTTAGCGCCGCCAGCGCCAACGAGAACGTTCCCGGTCCGGACCATGGTCACGGTCCACCTGACCACAGCCCACCTGCTTACAGTCCATCTGCTTCATCCACTACTTCGTCTACCGTGGTAACCTCCACTCAGTATACCACCTCTTACGTGGCGACTACCACTCTTGTAAGTGGCAGCAGCAGCAGCAGCAGCACCAGCACCAGCAGCAGCAGTAGCAGCACTACCACCAGCTCTGCTGTGCCAACCACATCAAGCAGCAGCACCAGCAGCAGCACCAGCAGCCAGGTCGCATCCTCCACGACATCGTCTGCCGCTCAACCAAGCCAAACTTACGGTGGCGGATCCGACGGCTCTTCTGGCAAGGGAAACACCTACACCTTCTACAGCGGAGATGGTTCGTCATCTGCCGGTTGGCCAAGTCAGAGCGAATGGATCGACTTCGACACCATGTGGTCCAACAACCTCGAAGCTTTGATCTCCATCTCATGCGCCCAGTTCGGCGTTAAGGAGAATTCGGACGATGAGAACGCTAACATCAAGTCTGCCGTCCAGTCCATTGCATCCGACTCCAACGTGGATCCTCGCTACATCCTTGCCGTCATCGTACAGGAGTCCAAGGGTTGCGCGCGTGTGCCAACCACTTCCTACTCCAATGCCAACCCTGGTCTCATGCAGTCCCATGACGGATCTGGTACTTGCAACCCTGGCACTCCTTCCGCAACCTGCCCTGAGTCCGAGATCCACCAGATGGTCGCCGACGGCACAGAAGGCACCAGCAGTGGTGATGGTCTCAAGCAGCTGTTGTCCCAGGCTACTGGCAGTGAAGCTACCCAGAAATACTATCAGGCTGCCAGATTGTACAACAGCGGCTCCATCGCGTCTGGTGGTGATCTCGGCGGCGGCATTGCCACTCACTGTTATGTCAGTGACATTGCCAACCGCCTGACTGGCTGGACTACCTCAACCACCAAGTGCACCCTTGACTGATTTGTTCCAAATCTGTATATACTTTACACTTCAACCGACGGACCACTGCGCTCGTCAACTCAGTACTGGTACTGAGTTTCTCAGACTCGATCGACAGGTTTCCTCTGGTCTTCCTTTATGTAACGACGTGATGAAGTGCATATAGCGATAGCAGTATAGGTAGCATAACAACTCAGCATTTTCTAGACATTCGACACAAGACCATTGTCAGTCCAATCACGTATGGTCTCCTCGAGCCCAAGCTGCGGTGGACCCTTGTCAGATACGAGCGCCCGACGTGTGTGGCTGGTTTCGATTGCAGTATCGTCCAAGCACATGTGCAGTCCAGGGGCAAGCCGAGAAAGATGCGGAGTACAGTTACCCTTTCCCCCTCCTCCCTTCTCTCGCCTAGTGGTAGATCTTTACAACGCAGGTGGCGTCTCGGGCGTCGTGATCCGAGCATAGGAATAGAAACAGGAATCAAAGCCTCTGCGGTAAGGAAGTATCTGTCTGATGCAATCGACGAACAGCTCCCCTTCAGCGTCACCGTTCGTCTCGCCTGCCTCGACCTCCATACCTAGCTTACTGATCCGATCTGCATGGGCTAGTCCACATCACATGTCCATCCATCGTTTCCTCGTCTTGCGTTTCTGCATATCACAGTGGTAAATGGGACGCACACTCCTCACCTCGAACGAAGGGGCAAGCGCCACTGGTGGTACAGCATATGTTAACTTACCTATATACATGCATACAGCTAGAGAGGGGGGCAGATACCATTTGGAAACACCTTACCTTGACCTGAGCAAAGGAGAGAGTGTTTAGACAAGAGGGCAATTCCTTCTTTTCAGGTTGCTTCGTCATTGTCGCTGTCATTGTCGCTGTCACTGTCTATCTTCGTCTCTCCTGCTTCCATCGGCTGCTACTGCTGCTCTTCCAGCGTCAAGGTTGTCGGTTAGGTACCTTCTCCGTCGGGGCCGAGGCCAACACCAACACCAACACCATCCTTGTCGTTCTTCCATTCACATATGCATTCATCATTCATCATCCACACCCGTCAACTTCTCAATTATTGTTTCACTATCTAGATCACCAAGATCACTCATTATTGATTGTTTTCTGCTGCCCTCCCATCTCTATTGTCCTCTATAGGTACAGGTATCATTACCAGGGCAACGCAGAGGAACGACAGTCAGGGCAACGCGAGGCGAGGCCAGGTAAAGGCACAGGGCATTGGGCACGTGAAACGCAGCATACCAGAAAGAGAGACACTGGAATACAACCCCCCCTTGTTTTAACTCGAACACATACCAAAAGCACCTCCGATACGCATTGTGAGCAAAGGTGGAACACATCTCGTGAGAGTACCACGCCTTTCTCACTCTTCTCCTCACCATGGCTTCGCAGGGTGGTGGCGGTGGTGGCGCCGCTGCGGTGGACAGCACCCCCAGCAATGAGGGTGCAGGTGTAGACGTGGAGCAGTTCCAGCTCCAGCCGCATGTACAGTCCCAGGCTCCGTCACAGCTACCGCACGACAACGCGGCCACCGAAGCGCCCGGTAACCCGATGGCAGAGAAGTTCCAACAACAACAACTACAGGGCGACGCGGAGAAAGGGTCGCCACACACTGGTCCGACGTCGTCGTCTTCGTTGCAGCCCACAGCAGACCCGACAGCAACCACTACTTCATCAGAACCTCGACCTGAAGCCGAAGCCAAAGCCGAAGCAGGCATCGAAGGCCAGCAGCTGTCTGCACGGAAAGAGATGACCACAGATTCGAATCCGCCATCGCTGGCGGCACCCACCATCGCGACAATGTCGACGACAGCGCCAGAACAACCCTCCCAGCAACCCACCCTGAACCGCACCGAGACGGAAGCCTTAGGCCCGTCCGCCGATTCCTCCCTCCCAATCACCCTTCCTGCCGGTGCCTCCTCATCCTCCAGCCCAACCCTCCACATCTCCCTCATGCTCACTACAGGCGCCCGACACCCGTACAGGATCGACGAGCGGTACCTGCGCAATCGCAACGTTGACATAGAAGGAACCGATGGCAAAGGCGGCTGCCGCGACGAAGAGGGCAAACTAGACCCTCGCGAACTGAGCGGCTACAAATTGAAGGAGCTCATCTGGACGGACTGGCGGCCTGAGTGGGAACCACGACCCAGTAGCCCGAGCGCTATCAGGCTGATCATACTAGGGAGGATGCTGGAGGATAAGAAACCCTTGAAAGGTGAATATGCACTGGTGGACCATGACATGAATGCGAAGGGAGGAGGACAGATTATTGGGATTGAGATTCAATGTGCAGGGCTGACCTCATGCAGACTTCCCATTCTCCATCACACAACCCAATGTTGTACACATGACGGTCAAACCCGCCGACTTGATAGACGACGAGGCCGAGGCTGGGGGTAAGGGCTCAGCCAAGAGCAACTCGCTGCGTATGCGAGAGGGCGAGGATGTCGAGGCTGGCTGTTGTAGATGTGTCGTCCAATGAGTCTCTACCACCCGTCGACTACCGCACATGCGTGGAGCGACCTGAGCGGAAGGGTTCCTGGGGTCACCAAGAGGTAACCTGTAATTGAAATTAGGAAGGCGAGGAAACGAAATGGGACTCTCGGCGTGCTGGAAAACGAGCTCTCAACGTCTGACCTGGCAGCCCTGACCTGATACACCTAAGCAGAGAAGTAGCTGGATAAGGTCAGCACCTGAACCCCTGTCACAGTCCATGCTGGCTCCCTGTCAAGGCTTGCAGTCTTTTCCCTTCGGCCGATCATCCGTTCGTTAATCTGCTGAGCGGATCGGCGTCAGATTGAAGTCCACCGGTTCGGGACAATGCGCCTTCTACGAGACAGTCAACCCCAGCCGGGAGGACATCGGATTCCAACTAGAAGGGGCCAACGGCAGGACTGTGCTGTCCGAGGACTGGAGGGCCACGTCAATCATCATTCGGACAGGGATTTTTTATTTTCTTTTTGAGTTTGTCTTTCCCCGTTTCGAACCATCCCCATTGGCGTTACATTGTGGACATTGTGGACAGGCGGACACGGGTTACGGGTATGGGTAAGGATACGGATACACGGGACGAGAGGGCGCATTACATACTATCATTTTGCTGTCGAATGCGAGCGATATTGGATTCTCTACCTCTTTCCGCCCTCTATCGTCCCTCGCCCTCTCACAATCCGGCTCTGCTTTGGTCTCATCAAAGCGTTGGTGGGTGGACTGCACTGCAGGCCTTTGACACGATCGTGAGATGCTTCGATTTTGCCGGGTTGCGTCCGGTTCATTACATACATATGTGTTGGGTTACCTCATTGTAGGGTTCTGTCTTCCCCTGGTGGGTATCATGGAGCGAGAAGTGGTATGGACATTGTGGTTCGATAGGAGAAATCGTTCAGGTGAACCCTCTCTCGCTGGCAAAAGAAAAAGGGGCGTCGCTGGTTTGGGCTTCTACCCCTTGAGAGCCATGCTGATGAGCTCGTGTTCACCTCTGTTTTTGACTTTTTCTGCCACGCTTCGGGGCCGCAGATGAGGATGAAGCAGCGGCGGCTTGGATGGCAGCAGGGTTGTCTGCCTCGCAGCTGGCTGCACCCTCGTCTTCGTCGTTGTCGACAAGTCCCAGGGCTGCCTTTGCCCTTGCACCACCCCTCTTCTTCAACTCGCCCGTAACGCCTTTCAGACTATCAGGGACCTCCTTCCCAGTCTTGAGGTACCACAGCTTGAGGTTGCGAGCTTTGTCCTTGAGCTGAACTTGGTTCCTGTCTTTCAGTACCTCGCTGACAGAGCCCCCACGGCCGTAAAGGGCCAGGATCTGTGACCAATGTGGGCCGTTCACCCTTTGCAGACCCTGTAGAAGTACCTCTTCTTCCGCCTTGCTCCAAGGCTGTCGAATGGCAGAGGTGCTCGGAGCTGTCCTTTTAGGATTTTCAAGCGAGTTGCTACCAGTCTGAAGGAGCGCGTTTGGATTCCTCTCGCTCGGGACGATGGTGTTTGCGGGTAAGACGGCTAACCCGTGCTGAGCCTGCTGTTGAGCTGCCGGGGCCGGATTAGGTGATGCAGCTGCTTCAGGTGGTGCTTGTACGGCACCCCCCATCCGCTTGTCTGGGCCACCGCCGCTGTTGAACATCTGGTGGGTCCTAGCGGGTATGTTGAGGATGCTGTCTGCGTTTTTGCTGATGGCAATCCCAAACTCCCGTGCAAAGTCGTTCCAGTGGTACCTTCTTGAGAGTTCTCCTACGACTTCGTCTTGGGTTGATGGTCCTTGGAGTAGATATGACTTCCGCGAATTACAACGATCGATGAGATCCTGTTCCGAAGGTGAAAGACTGGGTGCATCTGGGTGCCGTGTGATGATCTGAGCGTCCAGATCAGACGGGAAAAGCTCATCCAATAAGGCCTGGGGGTTCCCATCGCTATTCATCAATGCGGATATATAGGTCTGCGTCTTCAATTCCAGAAACATGGCTCCTTGCCATTTCAAGAGTCGGTGACCAAACGGCACAAAGGTTTCTAAGAAGTGCTCATTGAGATGGTAAAAGCTTACGTCGTGGGATCCAAGAATCGAGCATATAAATGTAGCGATATTGGCTTTTCTTATTATTTCCTGTTGTGACGGCTGGAACATCTGAACGGCGATCGAGTCGATGAATGGTGTTTCCCGGCAGTATACCTTCCGAGTCTGGTCAAAGAGGTTTTTCAGCGTGGCGAACGCCTGTGATTCCTCACTGTCGCTGGTATGCATAAGTTGCTGTAACTGTGAGAAAGATGACCCGGCTACAGTATGTATTAAGCGGGTTGCGAGATTTTCCATGATCGATAGGCTTTGTAGCTTTAAGTGCATGCTCCCATCATCATAATGAAGAGCTGTGTTGAGCTGCCTCACAGCAAAGCCTGGAGATTCCTGAGGTGGAGCCATGCTTTGATGCCTCACAAGCGGTAGATGTGATGCAAACCCCTCTAACCTTTGATTCATGTCGATGGGATCGAGACTGTTTGGCGGATAAACTTGCATTGCATTCAGGTAGTTACCATCGCCCCTAGGGTGAGCTATTAGCAAAGAGTAATGAACCCATAATTGCCTGTCCATGATGGCAAGTGATGAAAGCAGATCTCATTAAATCTCTTTACGACTGACAGAATCGCGAACCGTAAGGTACGAAATCTAGAAGTAAAGGAATTGCAGATGTGCAATATTTGACTGATTGCCACATTTTGCAAGTCTCAAGCGAGCTCGAACTCGTTCGTAGGAAATTGGAAAAATCATAAAGTACATACGTCTGCTGTTGTTGGCCAAAAGACAGCCGATTATCCTCAGCCGACGGCACGAGAGCGGTGGACACCGGCGGCCAAGATGACAAGTAGGTGATTGGATCGGTAGAATAGTATCGACGTGCATTCTGGTTCGACATGTCACCACCTCCACCGTCACCCTGCATGCCGAAAGCACTTCGGCTATCTGTGCCAGAAGGATGTTGGTAAGAGTGTGGTGGCGGTTGTGATTGCGGTTGTGGTTGCGCTTGCACCGCCACTGGCTGTCCCCAACCAAAGGAGGACTCGGAAGCGGACTGGGGATCGTGGCCATCTAGTCGGCGTCGCTTTGTGATTACACTGTCGTCTGATATATCGCCCATTCCTGAAAGTCCACCAATTGCGGGATGTGCATTGTAGGAGATTGTGCGTGCGTGCGAGCAATGCAGAGGTGGAAACCAACTGGAAGACTGCCTACAGATCGACCAGCGTCGGCTGAGCAGTGGCTACCTACCTACCTAGGTATGCTGCGCTAGAGGAGAGTTGGAAATCGAAAGGATTAACCTTCAGAGCAAGACCCTCAGCACCATTCCCTCCTGGCATCCAATGCCTCCGATATCTGTGGCTGAAGTTGCAATTATGGCGTGGTCGAGTTAGGGCTTCCAAGATCCAAGGTGACGATCATTAGGGCTGAGTCTCCCGCTGTCACGCCTTTCCACTCGCAGTATATTCCTTATACAACTGCATATATATCATTTGACAATGGCAAACCGTGGCAGAGAGAAACACTGTTTCGCCTGACTCGTCAGACTGATCTTGGATGTTCAGCATCGCGCACAACACGAAAAATCATCTCTTAACATCGTTGGATGCACAGCTAGGGTTCTCAACGGATCTAGCCTAGATCCTGGAACGGCTCGTTCCGGAGAGCGACGAACTGCTTCATCCGTCTAATGCAGAAGCAAGTCAGACAGAAAGGATTCTCATGCATTCAGGGTTCGATTCGCATCGTTGGCCTCGATGGGCATTGAGATCAAAGCGTGGCTATATGACGACACAAGTGAAACCCGCATGTACCGAACTCTCAATAGTGAAGGGCAAATCTGTAGGAGTTTGCATTGTTGCTCCCAGCACATCCAGTACTCGACATTATTGATTAGTCGACGTAGGGCAATGACTCTACGGAGGCTGCATATGCGGATCCAAAGCACTAGACTGTACATCTATCATAGCACCCAGCCACGTAAGGCTGGGTGAGTGGCCGTATCTCCGTCTCTGTGTAACTTGCATTAGCGAATGTCGAGATTGGCCGTCGAGATTCGAGACAAATCGTGCTGATGATCTGAGCAAGCTTGAAGGAGAAGATGAGGGTCGAACGGTGTATACAGACAGGAGTTTTTCATCAAGGCTTTTCAATTCGCTGGCCAGATGTGCGGCATCAATGCTGAGATGGCAGAGCGAGCAATTCCATGGCTTCCAGTACAGAACGCTTCAGTGTAGATCCACTACGTCGTTGAAGCCAGACCACTATCGACAATGCTACAGGCAACCAATGCCAATACTTTTTTTGTCGAAATATCACGTGGAAGAGAATGACTCCAATTCTTACACCCTAACAGTTCACAAATGCGCACAAGTACCTAGTGACGAGATCCTAAGCCTGAGGAGGCGAGACAGATGTGTGGCGTCTGCACGGCCCAGAGTAGGCTGGTCAAGAACAGTAAGTAGTTACGTAGAGACTGCCGACGTCGGCGGGGCAAGCAAACCATCCCACCTTGAACTTTTTCGCCAATGACTCGAGCCTGATTAGACGATGTTTATCTGTTCTTCCTGAATCTACTTCTTTACAATACAACCAAACCATTGGCAATCATGGGTGGTCACTCTGGCGCAGGCGAACACCTGCCTCCATTCCTGGCCGCTATTGATCTCTCTTCATACAACGGTCTCGCCTCGATCCAGTCGAACAATGCTATTTCATACGCTGGCGGCATCTTCGCTGCCGTCACTGCTTCTACATACGACATTGCCACGAACCTCCTCATCGATACTGTCGGTCGTTATGCCATTTACCTGGATGTGACAAGCTTCTCCTCCACCGACGATATCGTGAGCCTGCTGGATGCCGGCGCCCAGAAGGTCGTTGTTCAATCTCACCAGCTCAAGGATCTCGAGTCGATCCAGAACCTCGACACTGCTCGCCTCGTCGTTCTTCCGTCTTCTTCCGCACAGGAGGCGCTTGAGTTAATCGAGGGAAAGAGCTATGGGATCTATCTCAACGGCGTTAGCAGTATCGAAGCCGTGACTGGTATCCTACAGCAGATCGGCGATAACAGGCCGGCCATTTACGTTTCACAACAGCAGAGCAGCAATGAGCAGGATGCGAAGGCGCTTGCTGCTCACGGCGTTGTGCCTGTCGTTCCTGCTGGAAACTTGACAGCCGACACCAATGCCAGCAATGGCCAGATCAGGGCCGCTGAGCTACTGCTGGCCCAAGCGAAGAGCGATCGCCCAGATGGGCTGTTTGCAACTCTAGTCACCGACACCCGTGGCATTGCATTGGGACTGGTTTACAGCAACGCTGAGTCAGTCGCAGAGAGCATTCGATGTGGAAGAGGTGTATACCACAGCAGAAAGCGAGGGTTATGGCGCAAGGGTGATACCAGTGGAGATTGGCAAGAACTCGTGCACATCGGATATGATTGTGACCAAGACTGCTTCATCTTCGCAGTGCGACAGATGGGTAAGGGCTTCTGCCACTTGCAGACCTCAACATGCTTTGGTGAATATCGTGGTTTGAGCAAACTGCAGAAGACTTTGCAGAGCAGGAAGGAATCGGCTCCAGCTGGTTCATACACTGCCCGATTGTTCAACGACAGCAAGATGCTGAATGCTAAAATCATGGAGGAAGCACAGGAGTTGTGTGAAGCAGAGACAAAGCAAGACATTGCAGCAGAGGCTGCTGATGTCTTGTACTTCGCACTCACCAAGGCGACCGCTGCAGGCGTTAGCCTCGAAGACATAGAGAGGAATCTAGATGCTAAGAGCGTGAAAGTCAAGAGACGAAAGGGTGACGCAAAGGGGCCTTATGCCGAAAAGTTCGGTGTGACCAATGGCGCTGCGCCACAAGCTGCCAAAGAAAGCGAGGTGGTGAAGGAAGCAGAAGGCAAACCTAAGAGTACAGATGATCCAGCCGGACTCAACAAGGAAGGCCGCATACAAATGCGGAGATATGATACCTCGAAAGAGACTCCAGAGACTATCGTTGAGGTCTTGAAGCGACCCAGCCAAAGATCAAGCGAAAAGATCATTGGCATCGTCAACCCCATTATCAAGGATATCCAACAAGGAGGTGACAAGGCTCTCTTGTCATACACTCACAAATTCGAGAAGGCGACCTCACTTACATCGCCGGTATTGAAAGCTCCTTTCCCAGAAAGTCTAATGCAGCTGGACCCAGAAACCATCAAAGCAATTGATGTGTCTTTCGAGAACATCCGCAAGTTCCACGCAGCACAGAAAGAGGATAAGCCTCTTGAGGTAGAGACCATGCCAGGCGTCGTCTGCTCAAGATTCTCACGACCAATCGAAAGGGTCGGTCTGTACGTTCCAGGAGGAACTGCTGTCTTGCCTTCAACAGCACTCATGTTGGGTGTGCCTGCAATGGTGGCGGGTTGCAAGAAGATTGTCATCGCTTCACCGCCACGAGCTGATGGCAGACTAACACCGGAAATCGTGTATGTCGCACACAAGGTCGGTGCCGAGAGCATCGTCCTCGCGGGTGGCGGTCAGGCAATCGCAGCAATGGCGTACGGAACTGAGAACGTCAGCAAAGTCGACAAGATCTTGGGTCCAGGCAACCAGTTCGTGACTGCAGCCAAAATGATCGTCAGCAACGACACCACAGCCAATGTCGCTATCGACATGCCTGCTGGTCCATCAGAGGTCCTTGTCATCGCCGACGAGACTGCCAACCCGGCCTTCGTCGCGTCTGACCTGCTTTCTCAAGCCGAGCACGGTGTCGACAGCCAGGTGGTATGCATCACAGTGGGGCTGTCAGATAGCCAGGTGCAGGCGATCGAGGATGAACTGCACAAGCAGGCGATGGCTCTGCCACGAGTCGATATGGTGCGCGGCGCGATCGAGCACTCTGTCACGCTGCTGGCCACTACCATCGAGGAAGCTATGGAACTGTCCAACACCTACGCACCAGAGCATCTCATCCTCCAAGTGGCCGATCCGCTCGCCGCTCGCGACCTCGTCACCAACGCCGGCTCCGTCTTCTGCGGCCAGTGGACCCCGGAGTCGGTCGGCGACTACTCCGCCGGTGTCAACCACTCCCTGCCCACCTACGGCTACGCCAGGCAATACTCGGGTGTCAACCTGGGCAGCTACCTCAAGCACATCACCAGCTCGAACCTCACCGCTGAGGGTCTGAAGAACGTTGGTGGCGCTGTCATGCAGCTAGCCAAGGTGGAGGAACTGGAGGCCCACAGGCGTGCGGTCGAGATCAGATTGGATAGCTTGAAGTGATTGTAATGAGTTTGATGTGGGATTCAATTGTATTTCAGCGTTTAAAAACACTTTACATTCTTTTTCTCATTTTTTTCTCTGTGAGCTCGTGGTGATCTATTTGGCGACTACTTGGGTATCTCACATGTCGTGTCCCGTATTATAGATTGGTTCTCACAATCAAAGTAAAAGATGAGAGAGTCATTGCATCTCACGTAATTGCTCTGGTGACATCGAACCGATAGCTGTAGAATGACATACGAGACTGAATGCTCTCCATGATGCCGACGAGGTGAAAATGAATCATCTAGTTGAGTATATCCACCCTTTCCTGGACCTCGTGAGGAGGCGCCGATACACAACAAGAGACGAGTCCGACAGATGCGGCGGACTATACAAAGCAGATCACAAGGCCAACCCAGCGCTTCCGCTTCCACCTCGAGCACCACTCTGCACTTGCACCATCTCCCACGTGGAAATTCTATGCAAACCTTCTGCTCCACTCCCTCTAGTCACATAACTCGGCGGTGCAGTGTTCCGGCCAGCGGAATGCATGGTGTTCTCGGCCCTGTCTGTCTCCGGGCCAGGCAGGGATACGTGGTCGAAAGCTCGCATTTCTTGATAGGTCGGCGACGGCATAGCGGACGGCTCGAGGACGCCCCAGTGTACCAGATCCGGCTCGACTCTAACGCTCTCCCGCCAGCGGCCATATGCCGGCGGCGGTGGTCTGGCGAGAGAAGCGAGGTCGTTGCTTTTGGGCAGGAGGTCGATAGAGTTTGGACCTACATCGTCTCTGCAATGGATCTGCGTTGGCGGGATGCTGTTATGCGAGGCCTGTGCGGGCATCGACGTGGACGAGATGGGGAGTTCTTCTAGGGAGAGGGTAGTTGGACGACTGAGAGGGGAAATCTCCCGTTGTCGACAGTCGTGATGGCGGCGGGTGGGGTGACGTCTGCTGTGTAAATTGTCGACGCGAAGGGAACCCCTAGAAGCCCCATGTCGGAGTAAAGCTGGTGGCAGACGCCGGGTGCGTCTTCCAGTGTACAGACGGCGAAGCGTGCAGACGAAGAGGACGAGAGCGAGGGCGATGGCGAGGACGAAGAGGACGTTGAAGGCCGGGGTTGCAGTGGTGGCGGCCGGAGCGGCGGTGGTTAGAAGGGCGAGATCTGGACGCGCAGGGGCAAGAGCGCGAAGAGTGAGCGCGGTTCGATCTGAGTCTTGAAATTCGCGAGCCGCGACCAGGCGGACCTACATGTCGCCACCAGGGCGGAGAGCAGCAGACCCGACAGCACAGGTAGCAGACAGCTAGCTGTGAGCCGGCGGCGTGGTGTGGACTGGTGGTGGTGGTGGTGGTGCCTGTTCGGGTGCTGATTTCGGCTTCGTCGAGCGCCTGTCTGGCCTCGACGATGGCGGTACTCGCCCTTCTCATCTTCCAGCGAACACAGAGACGGATAGCTCAAGTCCGGGTGGTTGATGGCGGCTATTGCGCGAGCGTTGAATAGCGCTGACTGGTGCGCCATGTGTTGCACCTGCTGCTGGTAATGATATCCCTGGTGCGTCAAGGGAGGAAAGAGAACGCCTGGGATGCGTTGGTCTGGCTGGTGTGGTAAACGTTCATCCTCTGGATTTGTTGAAGGTCCTCTAGTTTTTGGTGATCTCGTTGACATTGGATGTAGATCTGGACTAGCTGTGGAACTGAGAGGCGAATGCAACGGTGTATCCCAAACCTGTGACGATGATGACGATGATGACGACCTCGTCCAGGGATCTGGCAAGCCAGTGGTGGGAGATTCTCGAACAGAGCCATGCACGGATTCCCTGAGAAGGTCCCGAACGCTATCCTGAACCAGCGAGAGACGTGAAGGATTGGGGTCTTCTATGAGGCCAGCCTCCAAGTGGCTCGAGTCAGGAAGAGGGCTCTGAATCATCGTCGTCAATGGTCGCAGCGGTCCGTGGTTTGTGTAGTCCTCTTGGAGATCGGTGGGTTTGTTCTCGGTTTCTTCTTTCCAGAACAGAGTGACGGTGCTCGAATGGTCAATCAAGAGGAGATATAGAATGGCAAAGCAGAGCAAGAGATATATCTGCCTTCTCAACGAACGACCGGCGTAAAGTGAAAGTAGTGAAGGAGAGAATTGGGATCAGCAAGAGAAGGACCTTGCACAGTAGATCTATGAAGTCAACGTCGAGTACACCAGGACTTCGGTCCTATATACCATCCTACCTCTGCTGAAGTGCAGGCTGTACACTGCAATCTACGAAGCTCGAGACCACAACATCAAAACACCGAAACAACGGGTTAGAAGCAAAGACCAGACTCGATTGGAGTTCACAGCGACCAGACGTCGTCCAGCAGGTAGATCAATCCGAGACGATGAGGAGAGCGGTCCATGAGCACGAGCACCGGGACGTGACATCGTTTAGTCCACTCCACTGTCGAATCCAATCCAATCCGATACGATCCAGCCCCGCCCAGCACCGGATGAAATCGCCAGACGGACAGAGTCTCAGGAGTGTTTTATGTTTCAGGCCACTGAGCCTTTTCTTTTTTCAAGAGAAGCCCAGGCCAATTGGGGAAGTAAAGCATCAGCAGCGCCGAGACATCAACTCAGCACGCGCTCGAGAGCCAGCCAGCCACATCGTTAGCCTTGGGGACGAGTGTCCCTGCTGCAACGATAAGGTCGTCGTCGTCGTCTTGGCCATAGTGTAGCAAGGAGGAAAAGTCCAGCACGGAGAGAGGGGCAGATGTCGCAGATTGGCTTACTACAGCTGATGCGCACGGCTGCGATTGGCCCTGGAGGACGGACGGGCGCATAACAGCACTAGGTAGTGACCGGGCAATAACCAAACCGTCTAAAAACCACCTCAAGACTAGCTCTGGTCTCCAGGCTCGTCTATGCGATGGTAAAGGTTACGCATTGGATTCGATTGCGAAACAGCCTTCAGCAGGTGCAATCGGACGCGTCTGCTTGACGGCATGGAGAGGCTCGCATGGGACGTAGTATTGGAACTGCCCTGACTACTGCGTCTGGGAAACACGTTCGAATACATTGCGACAAGACTGCGAGCTGAAACATTGGAAACCCCCGTGGTTGCTTCCTTCGCTCTTAGCAGTTTTTGTAGAATCACGTTTGGTGAGGCCGCGCTCGTGGTGCGAAAGCAGGTTTGGACCTTGGTCGAGAAGGAAAAGAAGTTAAAGCCGGTGTGTGGGGATTGTGAAGCGAGAAATGGCTGACGCGCTGTGCTACATGATGCACGAAAGCGATGATTCTAGGTGTGCGCACGTAACCAGACCGTTCAGATGAGAGCAGGAGAGAAGGTTGACAAGGATGGAGCTCGTCGGGACAAGGCCGAGCGAGTCCTGATATCATTAGAGCAAGAGACGTAAGACGACAAGCATGGAGCAAAATATAAAAAAAAGCAGGTTTGATGGGATCAGCGACAATTGAGAAACAGCAACAGCAACAACAAACAACAAGCCCAGAAAGTAGCCAAAGAGAACGCCTTGGAGGGGTTTGGGGATACCCTCGTTTTCCCCTGGGTTCAATGATCCCTTAAGACGCCAATTTCGTACGACCGTACATGTTTCCCTTCTGCTAGCTTCCTCGAAATGATATGGTATAGTATGATGCGGGGTGAGTTATGGTGTGGTATGGTACTATACAGTATGGTATGGTACTGTATGATGATGGCAGTCGGGTCGGCGGACGACTACCAAGGTAGAGAGCATGCATGCAAGTTTCAGGCACCGAAGGTTGGCTCTCCTTTCGACACCTACAGCGGAATCTGTAAGGCAACGATAATGCGTGGGAGTTGCAATCTTTCGGTGTGGGTTCGGAAAGACTCGACATCCTGAGCAGCACTCGCACGCAACTTCTAGCAAATAACTCTCTCTTTGCGGTGCGGTGACTTTTGGGCCTGGGCGATTCGTGCATCACTAGCAGGACGTATGCTAGCTGTGACGCGTAGTAGACAGGTCGATTTCAATCCCGAAACTTGGATTGCCTGTCAGGATGTGATCGGATGAGGGGGAATTAGGCTCCCGAAGGCCCTTATGTTACAAGCACTGGATACAGGCAGCCTCAGGGCCAGCGTGAGATTGCGTCTACTGGTTCATGCCGTCACCAGCCTCAATCCCAGAGCCTCCAAAACCGAATTCCGGATCAAAGGCAATGTTGCTTTCCTCGTTATTCAGGAAGGAGTCGAAGTCAAATCCATCCAAGAGATCGGCGTTGTCAACACCCGTAGTGAAAGGCATATCGTTGAAACCGTCCATGCCAAAAGAATCCGCGTCAGGCCCAGTCTGTAAGGGATTGGGTTGTTGCTGAGACTGTTGTGGCGGTCCCTGTTGTTGCTGCTGTTGGGATTGCTGTTGTGGATTGCTATTTGCCTGGTTGGGTTGCTGCTGCTGTCCTTGCCCATTCGGTAATTGCTTGTTCTGGCCTTGATTGAATGAGTTGGCATGGATTGGTGTCATGGGTGTAGCCGGGGTTGGTGTTGGCGGTTGCTCAGACTCTGTAGAAGGCGCTGTGGCAGCCGCGGCAGCGGCAGCGGCGGCGGCGGCAGCGTTTCCCCCTTTTTTATTCCCAGCGCCCTAGGAGCAGTTAGTAAAGACGAAACTCGAAGCAGATCACAGGATAATGACGCAGTACTCACTTTATTTCCGGCCTTGTTATCCTTTTTACCACCTGCCTTCGCCTTAGTCGGTTGGTTGGGAGTAGGTGGTGCAGGTGGCTGGCTTGGACTGGCCGGCTGCGTTGTGCCGACATTCCCAGTTGGAGGTGCTGGCGGTGGTGGCATTTGTTGGTTAGGTGGTCTAGGGGTGGTGTTCGGCGCAGCCTGGTTGGGTGGCATTTGGCCAGGCATCTGGACGGGCTGGGGCGGCCCACCTGGACCCATGGGCATACCGTTTGGCATCATCTGGGGGTTCCTGGCGAACATCTCCATGTTGGCCGGATGAGAGGATGGTGCACGCATGGCACCATTCTGTTGCATGACTTGCATCATGCGAGCCTGCATCTCAGGGTTCATGTTTGGGTTCATGGGCTGCGGCATGGGCGAGTTTCTGCCCTGCATGTTATTTGGCGAGGTCCCCATCTTTGGTGTACCACGTGGCATTTCATTGGGCCCTGGTGAGGGACCCGGCCTGCCTGCGGATGGTGACATTCCAGGGGCAAAGTTCCCGTTCATTGTCGGTTGCGCCATGCTATCCTGCTCTTGCCTAGCCATCAACAACCTCTTCTTGTTTTGCTGTTCGAGGAGCATCAGCTGCATCTGGTAGTCCTGTAAAGCGTGATTTCCACCGTTTTGGGCATTGGCGGCAGCGGCGGCGGCTTGGGCTGCGTTGCCTGGCATGCGCATGCCGTTGGCGGCGGCGGCGGCGGCGGCGGTGGCGGCGTGAAACTCGCTGCCGTCTAGGCCGGCTTGGCTCATTGGACTTCCTTGGGCTCCAGGACCCATCGCACCGACGGCATAAGGAGGCATGTTCTTGTTCAAGTCAGCGTTTGAGTTGTTGATCACGGCCTGCATATTGCTTTGCATGGAATTCGACAGCGATTTGGAATACAAAGACTTGTAGTGTTCGCCAGCGGTCTTGTGCTGAACATTAGCGGGCTGCGCAACTAGGTGCTGGAAGGTGCTTGGGTGTATTTCATCAGGGTTGAGATTGTGCTGCTCAAGGATTTCCCGGGTCTGGATCGCAGCGGCGGAATTGAAAAATACTGGGGTATTGGGTGTGGGACCAACCTGGTTTCCTGGCTGGCCTGGCCTTCCTTGGACCATTTGCTGCATTTGGCCACCATCGAGGCGTTGACGCTTTGGTGAAGGAGGATCGCCTCCAGGCCCTGGTGAGCCGGATCTCGGAGCTTCCATCTGGGAGCCGGAACGCTGCATATCAGGGCCTTGAAGCTGGCCGGCCTGTCTCATCTGGTTGAGCTGGGCAGGGTTCCTGTCGGTCTAGCGTCAGTATGCGATCTTACCGAACCGATCAAGCAGTGACCTACATAGGGATCTTGCCCTGCATGGCGGCTTTCCTGAGGTCGTTAGACTGCATGTTATGCATGTTCATGTTGTACGCTCTCATGCTCTGGACTGGATCCATAGCTATGTTATTACGGGCAGTCTTGATCTGGCGCTGCTGTTGCAGGTACACCAAGGTGTTTGGCCGCCCTCGAGCGCGCTGGCCGTGGTAGATCTCCCAGAACTGGGACCACCAGTCCTGGAGGAAGACGCAAGAGCTATCGTTGGTGGGGAGATCTGGGAGCAATAGGTCATTGGGACGGTTCTTGAGCCCATCCTTACCTTCACCGTCATCCACACCATTAGGTTGACTGCGCGAATCTGGGGAGCCCTTGATGAGGGCAGGCTTCTGTTCTGCAGCGGTCTCGTTACAGAAGACGCGAGCAGACTCGTAATGCTGGTTGCGAAGCAGATAGTCGTAGATGTATGTGTTGAGCTTCTTGACATAGTCGGCCGGGTTGGGTAGATTGGCCGGCGTAGGCGGCGTGGGCGCGTTCATCTGCGGCTGATGAGGCGGCGCGATCCCACCTACAGGACCACCCATAGCCGCCATATTGATGTGCTGCACTTGGCTCATTTGCGCTGATGAGTTTGTGTGTGTTTCCCTCGGTGCAAGGGCGAGCGACGACAGACAGTCGAGGCGGGTGAGGATGGAGTGCGCAAGGCGCAGAGGTGCAGCGACGGTGTGGGGCAGTTGCGCACCCAGACGCTTCACGCTTGGCTTCACGTCTCGACGACTGAAGCCGGCACTTCCTCACGCTTCACACGCTTCACGCTTGCGAGCGGAAAGACGTGTCGGTGGTCTGAAGCGTGTCAGACAGCCGGGCGTGGACGTGGCGGACGGCGATCTTATGCGATGGGAACGATGGGCTCAGTCGAGCGCGCTCGGAACGCGGGTGTTGTGGTTGCGGTTGCGGTTATGGTTGTGATTGTGCGGAAGGATAATAAGGCGAAGCGCGACGAGAGTCGACACGGCAAGGATGATGGGATGATCGTCAGGCAGACTCAGGCTGGCGGGCCGGGCAGTAGCCTCATAGCCTTGCGGTAGTGGTGGATCTCGTGTCTGTGGCGGCGAAGGCGGGAGTGAGGTGAGATGGCCGGTGTGGTGGCCGTAGTGGCGGTGGTGTTTGGCGGTGGTCGTGGTCGTGAAGCCGCACAGGACGGAGTGTACAGGTGCAGAGGGATGGGGGACAAGACGGGATGAGGTGAGGTGAGGTGAGGTGCAGAGTGTAGGTGGTAGAGTGCTGTAGAGTGGTGCAGAGTGGTGTAGAGTGGTGTGGTGTGGTGAGCAGCTACAGTCGCAGCGTAGTGGAGTGTCGTGTAGTGTGGTGTGGTGTGGTGTGGTGTATGGTAATAGTGTAGTGTAGCGCAGTGCAGCAGCGCAGCGTCGCTGATGTGGAGGAGTTGTGCCTGAGGCCCGGTCGAAAAGGGAAGGTAAAGCGTCAGGGCAGCGTCGACAGTTCAGCCGATGGGGACAGCACAACGACGCAGCGCACGAAAGTCAAAGTTTACGACCGCTGTCAAAGGCGCAACGGCGGAAGAAGGCGAATTGTGAGATTACAACAAAAGCGACAACGACAATCTGTGAGGGCGGCTGGGCGGCGACGGCGTCGATATTGCGAGTTAAGAGAGAGGGAGAGAGAGAGAGAGCGCCAGATGTGCACAGCTCAAGGGTTGAGCCGGGGTCAGGGTAAGGGTTGTTATTTACCCCTCGGATATTACGGTAAGGGCTGTTACTTACCCCTTGGACATTACGGTAAGGGTAAGGGTAGATATCATTATCTGTTATTACACCTTCTCTCTTGCTATCACTAGATAGCGAATGTTACATACTACCTACCTAGATATACTGATGAGATTCTTCTGTCAATGAATGAGCAGTCCTATCACCATAATAACACTCGAAAATGGGAAACTTGGGCTGTATCTGCCTCGCAGTGCTATATGTCATCCCATTGCGAAGAAAATGTAAGATATGTAAAAGTACCTAAATTAACGAGTACCGGTACCTGAGGTAATTACCTCGGATCCTCCCATGACATCATCACGTGATTAGCCATCGGAGCTAGTGAGCCCATCGAAAGGGAATAGTCGAGAAGGATGCGGTAGTCTATATACACACACTTTATGCATCTTTGGAGTGCATCCGTCAGGCAAGGGATGGTTTGCTGCGGACATGATGTGACGATGCACCACAAGAGCCGGTCGATCGTGCTCTTTCATCACGTCGCAAAACCCCCCTCTCTCTCTCTCTCTCACTTTGGGTGAGGCGTGTGAAGTGTGTCAAATGCGTGGTCGGGAGAGGAATCGAAAACGCGACACGTTTCCATCTCGCCGACCAATCCGGTGTGTTTGACACGTGACGCCTCATTCTTGGCATTTGACCTGTTGATATCACCCGATATTACAACCTTGCTGGTTTGATAAACGATCGATGTGTACATTTATCACTGTTCAGAGACGCAAGCTCTATATGGACGCGACGTGTACGATGATATAGATCACGCTGTAATCCCATGTTCTATCGAAGCGCTCGATACGACATACACGATGAGTAGCGGTTGATTGTTCACACCCCACTACGGAAGAGACAACCCTCCACACACCTCCAAATCGAAGCCCACATGTTGATTCGTCTGGTTTTGATTCTGTGTCACCGTGAGTGCGTCATGGCTTCCCTTTCTAAAAGTGGAAGGCCACCACCAGTCTTGCGTCTAGCAAGTGTGGTCCAAATGACTACCATCGCAATAGAACACACATGCAATCATTCATCATCCGGTGGCATCTCGTCTTCGATATACCGTATCAATGTTACCCGCATTTCGGTTGTGTCGTTCCCACGTAGAACATCACTGACAAAGTGTGTCTCAACTTGCATCTGGACCTGTGCGCAGTAAACCAAGGTCAGCAACATGGCTCTCCCCTTCATTGACGTCTGTGCATGTAGAATGAAGCCGTCCCACCCACCATTTCGAGCGCGCCTCTCAGCACCCCACACAATATGTTGCTATACCATAGCTCATCCTGCGCCCTTCCATCATCAGGCAGCTCGACGAAATCTGCCAGTGGATTCTCCTCAAACACGAGTCCAAAGCTTTCCTTGCTAGCGACAGCGGTAGTCTTACCGTCCGCTGGTGCAGGACCCGGCCCATCCCAGCGTATAGTCGGCACGATGTTCAGGAAGATCTTGAATCCAACCTTAGCGATTACCTCTGCCGTCTCCCTGAAGTTCGAACACGCGCCTGTGTTCGACTTGGCCAGAAAGTCCTCCACCAGGCGCAGGCCAATGTTGTACCCCATCCTATCCAGCTCATTGTTGACCGCGTTGTAATCCGTGCTCGAGTGCGTATCCGGCAGAGTCAAGTCGCGGCATAGCGATGCGACTATGCTGCCGTACGTGAGCGTGACGACCTCGGCATTGATCTTGTCCGTTCGGGACCTATTCAGCGAAAGCAGAGAGATGATTATGAGCCTGTGTTCTATCGTGATGGTAGTCAAGAGTGTAGATCGTACTTCCAAACCCTGCAATTTTCCGTTAGATGGGTCTTTCTTCCCCTGCCATCGTGGGGTTGTAGGTGGCATGTCTCACTCTTCGCCAATCCGCGCTGCCTTGCTGCTAGTTGCCATGTTCACGACAATTCCTGCGCGCCTTCTGTCTGGGCGCGCCGGTCGAGTCTCAATCACCTCATGCTGCTGCAGCCTGGGTACTTCGAGAGCGATTTGTTGTGTCGGCTGGCGTATGGTCGAAAGTGTGTAGTGACGATAGAGTGGTCGGTAAGTTCGACGGCGGGAATGCAGAGCGGCACAGGGCCCTTCGGATCTCGGGTGCTGCCGCTGCAAGCTGCCTTGCTCTTTCCTTGTGGAGAAGCTTTGAGATTTGTTGCGAGCCGAGCCTACCTACATCGTTTACCCGCCATTGACTCCAAATTCGAGAACTGCCTGTTGTTGTTGTGGTTGTTGTCGTTGCTTTACCCTCATCCGAAGTATCCACACCCCTCGCGCCATCATGTCTGGAGAGAAACGGTCAGCTGCCGAATCGTTCGGCAGCACGCAACTCGTCAAGAGACAGCGATCGAGTTCAGAACTCAATGGCGGTGCCCTCACAACCACGAACGGTGCTGGCGGAGGTGCCCTCATACTGGGCGTAAGTTCTATGGCGAATCCACCTATTCATCGTTCTACCCGACCGTTCGACTGACACCCATGCGCTGCGACAGACAAATAGTGGAGCATCGTTGCAAGCACCCGTGATGGAGCTCAGTGGACACACAGGGGAGGTCTTCACTGCGCGGTTCGACCCTTCCGGACAGAACATTGCCAGCGGCAGCATGGATCGCAATATCCTGCTATGGAAAACATCGGGAGAATGCAGCAACTACGGCATTCTGACGGGCCACAAGAGCGCGGTGTTGGACCTGCACTGGTCTCGTGACGGACAGGTGATCTTTTCTGCCAGCGCTGACGCCCATGTCGCGAGTTGGAATGTCGAGACTGGTCAACGCATACGGCGGCATACTGGTCACGACGAAGTCATCAACTGCATCGATGTGAGCAAGAGAGGGGAAGAGTTCATAGTCAGTGGCGGCGACGATGGCACTGTCGGCATCTGGGACCCGAGGCAGAAAGCTGCACTGGACTACATCGAGACACAGTACCCTGTAACTGCCGTCTCCCTCGCTGAAGCTGGAAATGAGCTATACACCGGCGGCATAGACAACGAGATCAAGGTCTGGGATCTCCGCACGAAAAAGGTTTCGTACACCTTGGCTGGACACACCGATACTATCGCCTCGCTTGCAATCTCGCCTGACTCTCAATCTCTACTGTCCAACAGCTTAGATAGTACCGTGCGAACGTGGGACATTCGGCCGTTTGCACCGGCGGATAGGCAGGTGAATATATTCGACGGCGCAAACGCTGGGCTGGAGAATAACCTAATCCGAGCTTGTTGGGATAGTGATGGTAAGAGGGTTGCAGTGGGTGGAGGTGATGGCACGGCCACAGTCTGGGATGCCAGGTCTGGAAAGATGCTTCACAAGCTTCCTGGGCATAAGGGTACTGTTAACGATGTTCGCATCAGCCCAGACGGGTCTACCAGTGAGTATACACCAACTTTGCATCCACCCGTCGCTGTTGCATACTGATATCAAACAGTACTGAGTGCGAGTACCGATCGAACCATGCTGCTGGGGGAGCTACCTCGCTAACAGATTACCTTTCTTTTCAACATTGAATCCTTCTGAACTACGACGTTGTCTGAATCGAGGCCGTCGCTAGTGATGGTGGATTGAAATCTCTGATCGGCAAGCTCTCTGACGTATCATCAAGTGGATCTGCATTGCAAACTATATGCCGATCAGTTTCCAAGTTTTCTACTTGTGGCTATGCCCTGTGTGGTGTCTGGGTATATCAACATAATGGGACCCACTGGGCGATTTCCACAATCCGCAACTAGTGTTACTGACGGCCAATGCAACTCTGGGGCACGCTATCAATCGGTGGGAGAGCTGTATGAAAGAAACTCTACCTTTGGGCGTTTAATAAAAGCAACCCTTTTACGTCACCCCGACACCGAGTCACAAGGCAAACTTCTCGGCTTTATCTTTTTGAGCTCGATTGTCAAAGACTCGTTGCATTGCAATGTCCACCACCCTCGCATATCGCGCGCGCAAGCTTGCGAACACAAGGCAGATGGGTGGCACATGGAGTTGTGATACGTTCCTGTCAATAGTGCAGGACCACTACATCATAGATGGATACATCGATTCCTGCTGACCTGCAGCACAGGAAGCAAGCGCGGCTCCGATCGACGTTTGTGTGGATCTGTCCTCGTTCGTTGTCGAAACCGCCTAGCAATCAGGTCTAAATCTAGGATTGGAACCTCGAGGATTCCATCCCAGATTTGACTCGGGATGCAACGATAGTCATGACTAGCACCCTTACTGGGCCATACAAGATAGAAACCCAAGCCCTCAACCAACTTCCTCCAGCCTATGACTCAAGCGTGAAAACCTACAACAGGATCATGGCGAGGCATCGGCCTTGATTGAGAGTCGTACACCTCTAAATCGCTCGCACGGGGAAGACCGATCCCTGTGTCACGTCCGTGTCTTGCCCATCATAATCATATGAAATCTGGATCCTCTCTGAACAAGAGTCAACACAGCTAGTAGTGTATGGCAAGATATCACTTTCTTTGTCGAAGAGAGGGCGCCCCCACCGAAACGGTGGAGCGAACACGACGTGCCGCCTGACCAAGACGATTCCGCCGACTCTCCGACGACGCCAGCCCACTTCTGACCAAACTGGCCCAACCATGAAGTCGTGAAAGGCAGCATGCTAATCATCAAGGCGTTGTCCGACGTCTTTGTTGTTCGCTCGACACCTGATTAAGCTATTCCTACTCAGGGCCCGGCCGCACCAATCCGGCGTCGAGGATTGTGGACGGGACTTGCCGGCATTCACCCCAATCGCCGCAAGCAGCTGTTGCGATCTGCTAAGTAAGAAATTAGGGATTGTTGTATCCCGTGTCAATAGGCGTTAGAGATGTGCCCCGTACAATAGCCGCCTCGTTCGGTGACAGGACCCTGGTGCGTACTGTAGCAGAGCCCATGGCGCTTCCGCACCAGGCTTGTCTAGTCATGTCTTTCTTCTCCATGGCCTCATCCTCCCTTTCGATCCCCAATCGCCCCCTCGCTGCCCCATGGACTTCTTCGGTGCACCGGTGGCGACGAGGCGTATGCTTTTACTTTGTCCTCCACCGGATTGAGACATTCGCCCTCGCCTTGGTTGTGCTCCTCGGCGTGGCTTGGTATGGTCGATCTAGCATGTCGCCGTGCCGTCAATGGCAATGGCAATCGAAATGTCTGCATTGTGGACGAATCCGACCAGATGCAGCGCTTATGCGTTTCATCCAGCAGCAATCTCCACTCCAGTGCTGAAGGGTATAATACAATCATGAAGCCCACGACTCTTGCAATATCGAAAAGCCATCCACAGCGGTCTATCTCCTTTCCATCACTTCCAGGATGAAGTCTCTCATTTCTCTCACGGCATTGACTGTCGTGCCCTTTCTCCCCTTTTCTGACGCCTTCTGGCGCATGAATTGTGCTAATGTCCTGACCGCGAGAGTAGACCCTATCCTCTCACCTGGACTGGTCTCTAGTCACGTCCATACAATCGTTGGCGGTGCCAATGTTGGCGCAAGCTCCACCGGCGATACCCTTCTTGACTCGGCTTGCACGTCATGCGAGATCCAGGACGACAAGTCGGCTTACTGGAGTCCACTGTTGTACTTCCAATATGCGAATGGATCCGTCACCCCCGTTCCGCATGACGGTACTCTCATGTACTATCTCGGTCGCGGTCCAAATGCCGGCAACACGGTTGCCTTCCCTAAAGGCTTAAAGATCTTGACTGGCAACAACTTCGCCAGGAGTTACGACAACGAAACCCTCACCTGGGGAAACAAGACTTTCCCCCCTAGACCGATCGCAGATGCTGTCAGCTACGTCTGTTTGGCTGAAGGTCCCGAGCCTCAAGCTCAGAGTTTGGTCAATGATCTGTGGAAGATCTCAGACTGCATCAACAACCTTCGAGCACAGATTCACTTCCCGTCGTGTTGGAACGGCGTCGATCTGTACAAAAGCGATCAGTCACACATGGCCCACCAGAGTCAGATCGACAACGGTATCTGTCCCCCAACGCACCCCGTGCAAGTCCCACATCTCTTCATGGAGGTCGGCTATCAGGTCACGAAGGTCCCTGGCGACCTCACTGGTGGCCGCTATGTCTTCGCCAACGGCGACCCGACTGGGTACGGGTTTCACGCTGATTTCCAGAACGGATGGGATCAGGATGTACTGGCGAATGCCACAGCAAACTGCCTCGTCCAAGACGCATTCGGCGTGATTAGCGACTGTCCGGCCTTGCAGAAGAGTCAGACCAGCGGCTACTCGACCATGTGTCCCCAGAGACCTTCGCCGATTGACGAGCAGGTGACTGGAGTGCTGAACAACTTGCCTGGATGTAACGCAATCGTTGATGGCCCAGAAGCCGCCACTCCCTCTGATGGTGACTGCCCTGCCTCTGTCACGGTACCACGCCTCTCCGCGACGCCTGACACTATCCCTCAGGTGGTGATTCAGCCTTCTATTGGCCAGCAGTACCCGAACGGTTCGAAACAGCAATACCTCGGTTGCTTCAAGAGCACTTTGAATGGTGTGCGTCTCCTGAAGGATGTGTCTTATTCAAACGCCAACGCGATGAATGTGACCTACTGCCAGAACTACTGCAACCAGAAAGGCTACAGTCTCGCAGGGCTCGAATATACGCAAGAATGTCACTGCTCCAACACCATCACTGGAAATGTCTCGCCAAGCCAAGATCAGAGTCAGTGCAACTGGAGATGTGGTGCCACTATTCGAGCCGACGACGGAATCCAAGAGTTCTGCGGCGGGTATGGCTACACTAACATCTACAACAACACCGACTTATCTGCGACCTCGGGTTCCAACGATGGCTCAAGCAGCGGCACCAGCACAGCTTCTTCGAGTGCCTCTACTCCAACCAAACATTTTGACCCTCTCGCCTCAAACTACATAGGCTGCTACACTGAAGCTGGCTCTCAGCGTACACTATCCGGCGGTAGTCGGAACCGTAGCAACATGACAATAGAGGCATGCGCAGACTTTGCAAAGCAGGGCAACGGCGGCGCTGGCTGGCGCTACTACGGGTTGGAGTACGGCTCTCAATGTTGGGTGTCCAACTTTATCGCCTCGCAGTCCACAGAGCTCAACACGACAACCCCACGAAAGAACACCTCCGCCTGCTCCTTCTCCTGTTCTGGCAACAGCGCCCAACTCTGCGGCGGCGCCAATGCGTTGTCGGTCTACAACAACACTGCATACGTCGCGCCCATCATCAAGCAGACCATAGGAGCCTACACCGCCGCAGGCTGCCTCTCAGACCAGGTCACCAACTTCCTCCGCACCCTCAACGGGCCGTTCACGGTCGGGTCCAGCATCACGCAGGACAGCTGTGTAGCTTTCTGTGCCTCCAAGAGCCAGCGCTACGCCGGTGTGGAGTACGGCTCTCAGTGCTACTGTGGCAACGCCATCGTCAACGGCGGTGCGGCTGTCAGCTGCGATAATACAAACCTCACGCCCTGCTCTGGCGACTCCACCCAATCCTGCGGTGGTAACAACTTAATGAACCTGTGGGATTCAGGCTCTTGATGAAAATGAAAATGGAGGTTGGGATGTAATGCTCTTGTTTTTTTTCTTCCTCTTGTACTTTTTTCTTTCGACGGTTCGTCATCCGTTCTTTTGGAGTAGCTGGCCTACTGCTACTTATTCGTGTAATGGCTATCACATTCCTTGCAGATCACCGATACTGATAGATAGTGATGATAAAACCGACACTTGGGTCGAATCAGATTGATCCTCATTTCCAACCTTCTCCGCTATTTTTTTTTCGGTTTTCTTCAGCCTAGCAACACAACACTTATAAGATATTCCAGGATGACCAGCGGTGTAATAAAAACGAAATGCGACGCTGCAATATGACCAAACAGTGCCCGTCTTGTACCAAACCCTTTCTTTATTCCCGCATGCCATGCGAGGAAGGTACCTAAGTAGGTACTCTCTCGTTGGCATTCTATTCTCGCAGATCTGCTATCCATCCTGCCATCTCGACCGTGTGTGTACGAGACCTTTCAACCCGGCACCTACATTTAAAGCAGTGTAGCCGAAGGGTAGCTCTCTCTCTCTGTCTCTACCCACAGTGCCGGCATTCTCTGCAATCAAAACATACCTTCCTCGTCGCAATGCCATATTGCCGATGATCAGATTTACAAGACCCGATTCCTTGGATAGAGATTTATTCGCTTTGCAGGTTTCCTCAAGGCTCCAGCCAATCCGACCGTGTGCCTTATCTATCCGTTCATCGATTTTCTTCTGTCGATTGGTCGAGCTATGATTCATTTCCTTAGTTCCAGATCACTCGCATCTTCCTAGACATGGAAAGCTACGTGACGCCCTGACGATGGCAAGAGACACTGAAACGTAGAGATGTATTGGAAACGGAAATGCGTTTTCATTTGGCCCAGCAGTAATGTGATTTCGACATGTTGAATTCCTTGACCTGATCATCCATGAGCAACCATGGCGATGGACATATTTTGTACAGTAGTACTACTGTAACAGCTACTGCGACGACCCGTCGCATGCGGACCAGGTTGGCCAGGGTATGCGTTAGATCTTGCACATGTCAATCTTCACGCTGTGCGCTATCAGTTTGCATTATCGTGCCATATATCACCTCACATGCGCGCTTAATAGCTTTGGGTTCCACCGGTCATGCAAGTCGAATGTGATGTGATCGAGTCGAGTCAACGCTCAAGAAAGTACGTTGCAAGGGTTGTGTGCGACAGAAATAGCTAGCGAGCCGCTCTGAGCACGCCGTTCTATACCTCATGGGTTTGCGTGCCTGCATGCATGCCTGCAGCGAGGTGCGTCTGCAAACTGCTGCTCGCCTGGCCCATTACCCAGCACGCCGCTTCCGCTGGGTGGCAGGCAATGGGCACAACTACTGTACCTACGACGCGTTTGGCAATACCTCCTGAAGCTGCAGTGTGCGATATCACAGCTTCGCCATAGACGCGAGACTCATCCCGGAACGCTCGGCAGGAAAAGACCACCTCTCATGCGTCTCCGTTAGGATTTGGCTTGCTATCACCGGACAGCGGATAGGGTCGAGGTTTGGAACACCACCACCACCACCACCACTTCAACGCTGGAGGGATTGTCTATGTCGCCTCACAGGACAATCCTCATCACCGCAGCTCTCATACACGGCTCGAGGCCAAACCAGGCCGTGATCAGGTTTGGGTAGCTTGGGCCCCCGGTATCAGGCTGGATGCCCAGTCCCACCGAACCTACTGTGATTGCTTATTTCCTCGCCTCCTCAACACGAACGTGGAATTCAATGCGATGGTGTCCTCGAGAGACTATTGACAGATTTGCTCATAGCGAAAATTCGGTGACCCGGTTTTTGCCCCATAGACCGATCATTTGCTAGCTACTTTCATGACATAGCCTGGTAGTAATCTACTGACTAGTGGAACGAAATCGACACCGTTGGAGGTTAACCCCTAAAGAGCCAATGCTGGCTCACTTATCGTGTCTTCAGCCAGCACGGACGAGCAAGGGCCGGGGGGGTTCCATGTGAACTCGTGCAGTCTCTCACGTTTCATTTCATTTCCTCTCGTTGGGGAACAGGGACTGTAGAGCGGGCGATATCTCGCATCACCATGTCTGTAGCGTGTAGATTTGGATAATAGTAAAATTATAGTGCAGCATCACACTCTTAGACCTGCAGCTTCGCAGTATGTGGATTTTTCGTATTCTGCTGTACTTTGAACCCTGTCCTCGCTGTGGGGGATGGCAGAAGCAAACAGGTTTAAAGCGGGCCGGGCTTAGCCCAGCTTGTCTAGCATCTCGACTGCATCTCCTCCACCCTTCCCATTTTGCAACAACTATGCTAGTAGATTCGTTATACACTATCTACCAATACTTCTAAGGCCAATGGTCAGGTGGTAATAATAAGGGGCTATGGCTACGACCTCGGCCCATGGCTCGGCGTTGCTTGGTTAGGGAGGAAGAGAGCCCTACGGCAACCTCGACTTTGGTTGGCCGCGAAAAGGAACGGCGATGAAGTCATGATAACACCCTGGGTATCTTTCTTGCACGCAACAAGCCGACACTCGAGCTGGCGAAACGGCATGGTCTCCCGGCGCATAGATCCTGGTTCAAATGTGTCCAAGATGCATGCGATTCTCGCAGCTTGCAGACACGGCAATGGCCAGGCGAGCTTCATCTTCATCGTCCAACCTTACTCTGTGGCGTTTCGGCGGCTCTCGCAGATAGCAGTCTTGACAGATTGCTCTTAGCCATCTTTGGTACCAAATCAACAACCCTTTTCCGTGAATAGCATCATAGCCTGCTCTGAGGACAACACCGACTTGGCTCCATTGGGACCCGAGCCGAGTCGACATCGTCCAAAGGGTACATCCTTTTGCATTGGACGACCAACATGCATACTGTGGTCCACAGCTCCAGTTGAGGCAATGGCGTTGATCTACAGCACAGACACCGAGACTAAACACCTCGACTTTGCTGCCGACTAGACCGAGGTGTCGCCCGCCATCCGATGTAGATCCTGGAGACTAGGGTCGACTCCAGAGACGATGCGAAGAGCGATGAGCCTAGGGAGTGCATGCTGAACCAACCCGTACTCGCACTTCCCCCGTTCTTCCTGGAGGATTTAGACAGTCACCGTCTTCTGGTGGCAAAGTGTGGCCGCGGCTGCGGCGGTTGTCTTGCCGTCTGGTTGTATCTTCGTCACGAGGATATATTCAGCTCATGTCTAGACATACTTCCACTACCTCTGTCCTTCTCCCTCTTTCGTCTGGTCATTCGTTGCGACAATTCGGTCCCTTTGCGCCAAACATTTGTTCGATCATCGTCTTGCCTTTTATGTCACTCACTTGTGTTCGGTAGACCATTTATAATGTTTAAATTATTTCCTTTGCTCGCGGCTCTTCTGTCCGTGGCCGCTGCTCTGCCTCAGGCCTCACCACCACCACCACCAGCTCCAGCTCCAGCTCCAGCTGGAAATGCCAATCCACCAGCGTCGCCGGCCCCAGCACCAGCGCCGCCATCATCGCCACCGCCTCCACCACCACCTCCAGTAGCAGGACCACCGGCAGGGCCAGCACAGCCCGCACCACCGCCGCCACCACCACCACCTCCTCCTCCACCAGGCCCGAATGGCACGCCCGGATGGCTGCCTCCTGGCGACAATCTCAAGCCTGGGCTGCCTCAACAGATGACCAATGGCAAAAGCCCACTTGGAACCAACCAAGCTCCGCACCTCCCCCCTTGGATGGGTGGAACGCCATTGCCACAAGGATTTCCATGGGGTCCGAGGACATGCGGAAACACCAACCAATACCAAAATCCGCCAGAGACTGGTGTGACAAGACGTTACGAATTCAACGTATCGTATGCAACCATCGCGCCAGACGGTGTTGAGAAGGATGCTCTCGTCATCAATGGAGCCTTTCCAGGCCCAACGCTCGAAGCTAACTGGGGAGACTGGTTCGAAGTTGTAGTGAACAACAACCTCCCGAACGAGGGAACCACCATGCATTGGCATGGACTCTTGCAGCAGGGAACCGGCTATATGGATGGCGTCCCCAGCATCACGCAATGCCCAATTGCTCCTGGCGCCTCTTTCACCTATCGCTTCAAGGCAGACCTATACGGCACTTCATGGTATCACTCCCACTACTCTGCACAGTATGCGGGCGGTGCTCTTGGTGCCATGGTCATTCACGGACCTCATGAAAACGCAGCCTATGATGTTGACCTTGGTCCCGTTCTTGTCTCAGATTGGTTCCATGACAGCTATTACGACCTCGTTGAACAGGTCATGGCACCCTCTGCACTCGGACTACCTCCGCCACTTTCCAACAGCAATTTGATCAATGGTAAGATGAGCTACCCCTGCCAGGAGACAACCCGAAAATGCACACCCAACGCTGGTGTTTCGAAATTTTACTTCCAGTCTGGAAAGAAATACCGCTTGCGCTTGATCAATGCTGGCGCCGAAGGCATTCAGAAGTTCAGTATTGATGGTCACAAGATGACAGTATTTGCGAACGATTTCGTGCCCATCGTGCCATATGAGACGGATGTCGTCACTCTTGGCATTGGCCAAAGAACCGACGTGGTAGTAAAGGCTATAGGAAAGTCCACTGATGCTTTCTGGATGCGTTCCACTTTGGGCAAGTCTGCCTTCGTCGGTGGCTGCACATTAAACGACGGAGTGCTTCCAGAGGCCATGGCCGCAATCTACTACCAGAATGCCGATCAGAATTCAGTACCCACAACAAACAGCTCTGTTCCAGAGTCAGTCATTGGGTATTGTGGCAATGACAACCTCGCCACCACCGTCCCGTACTATGCCATTCAACCAGACGAGAACCCGGGAGTGACGCATACCATCGATATCACGTTCGCCAACAACGGTACTAACAATTTGTTCTACATGAACAACAGTACCTTCCGTGGCGACTACAATGATCCGATCTTGCTCGAAGCCAAGATCGGCAAGCGTGTCTTCGATCCCATCTTCAACGTACTCGATTGCGAGAAGGGTACGTCCACTCGAGTCGTCCTGTATAATCACGCTCTGACTGGTGCCCACCCAATGCACATGCACGGTCACAACATTTTCGTCCTGGCAGAAGGCTTTGGTGAATGGGACGGCGTGATCACCAATGGACCAAACCCTCAACGCCGAGATACCCAACTGCTGCAAAATGCTCAAGACGCCAACACACCATCCTATATCGTGCTGCAATTTACCAATGATAACCCTGGCTCTTGGTGAGTACTCCTGAATTGTGAAAGTTTGAGGTGATTCACAACTGACTTTTGACTCCTTCTGATAGGCCGCTTCATTGTCACATCGCCTGGCACGTCTCTGCTGGTCTCTATGTGACCCTGCTCGAGGAGCCAGACCTGATCACCTCTAGCCTCGCAATCCCCGCAACTTCCGCACAACTGTGTCGCGATTGGTCTGCCTGGACTGGCAACCATATGCCAAACGAGATTGATTCGGGCTTGTAATTTCTTTCAAGGCCTATTGATTTCTTTGTTTTTGCTCTTGCAGTGACCGCAATCTGGCGAGTTGCTTCCAAGCGAAAACATAACCTTTGTCCTGCCTCCTACAGCGAGCGTTGGCTGACAGGTGCTGTGTGCTCACGGATAATTGTATAGAATGCGTTGGATTTCCTTGTTGCCTTCTAAGACCACCTGTCGAAGGTGTTGTATATAATCGCATCATTCTGCATAGGCTGGAGACGAGGTTAATTGGAGCGCACGTGCTCCTGCGTCTCCCATAATGACATGCGACTGGGCCGTAAGTCTGGCCCCAAAAAGTGGCTTTCGCGCCTTCATCTTTGACCGCTAGGGTAGTGTTGCTCCAGGGTCTATATTTGATGTTCAGGTTGGGTTTCGTACATCATGGTTATGCTGTATTCCTCATCGAGTGTATATAGCCTTCTCCATATAATCTACTGTTCAATGCCGAGATTTATGTCAATAGTGACAAAGGGCTTTGTACGGCTCGGCTGGTCCCATCCATCATAATCATAATCTCAAGGGTCGATCATTATTACTTACCTAGGTAGGTGATAGCCCGTGAGCCAGAGACGGTCACGGTGAATTGTCACTACCGCGAGAGAAGATCACCATCCTCGTCAACAATGCTAGCGTTCTGCTGGGAGTTGCGCATCACAAGGGAGACCATACTCGCGAGACAAGTAAATGCTATCAAGCAGCGCTCAAAGTAGCAACTCGGCACTACGATCACGACGACATGGACACACTCCACAGAATCGCAGGCATTAACGCCGACTCAGACGACAGATCCGCGCCGGCGCAACCCGCCACCGCACCTCCACCAGCCGGGAGAGACGGCGACGACGAGAGGCGCATGTCGCGCGCGTCACTACCACTCAGCCGTAAAGCCTCCCGCAAGAGTGTGCACAGCACCAAATCTAGGGCGAACCTTGAAAGGGACTACAACGAGAAATATCTCCCCAACCCTCCGAATTCCGCGCTGTTCAGCGGTCACACGACTGTCAAACCTGGCGACCTGGAAGCTGGCCTGGCAACTCGTTCGACAAGAAGTGTGCGCAGCAGATCGGACGGTAGCGTTACACCCACCGCCGGCACAACTACGGTGGTGAATGATGACGAGGAGGCGGACGACGATTATGATGAGGAAGACCTGGACCGTGACTCGGAGGGCGATACCTTCGAATGGGGACCTGACCACCCCTGCTTCCCACACCCAAACCCTCACGTCGCGCCGGACAGCAAGGCCGCCAGCTCGACACGGGTAATACGCGTACGCCGCGACTACATGGCCGCCGGCGACCGCTATCCGCAATTTGCAAACCTCTACCCGGAAGTCCTTGATCCGCTCGTGTCCGATGCGGACTTCCGCATGCTGATCGCCGCCCTAAATGCCATGTGCAGGCAGAGTTTCGATGCTTTCACCTGGCGCGCCTGGACGGACGCTTTCTTGGGGGCAGCCACCGGCTGGGTCTGGGAAGATCTCGGCCTCACAGGCGTCAAGACCGGTGCCAAACGCATCGAACGTTTTGTAAACGCCTGGAATGCCGGAAAGAGGAAAGAGGGCAAAGAAGTCGCTCTTGTTCAACCCAGGGATGTGGCGTTCATGTCTCTCGACTTTGTCATTCCAGATCCAGGTCTTGATTTGCAAGGGGATGAATGAAGTCTTGATCAGGGCTTGAGGCAAAAATTGAGATTGTGGAAGGGCGGGTCTTGATGTAGCCGCCCGACACATGGCATCTCTGCCTGGATGTGGCAGTAAAGCAAGAGACAGCGAGATTGCTCAACATTCTATTTGATTTTAGCGAAGCGTTGGGCGTTCCGGATCGGTCTATTTTGCATCGGCTTCCGACATTTGACTCATGTCTGCAATCGAAGGATGGGGGGCGTTTTCCCTTTGACAAACATCAACTGGGCGGCCTCGCCTAGTACTGTATGGAGTTGTGCACAGCTACTTGAACATATATTTAATACAAATGATCCTGTTAACCAATAACAAGACTGCTACCCAAAGCGAGCTTAGTGCACACAATGGTGGGACAATACACCGTTTTCCATTGACCATTATTGTTTTTCTATGAATTCGTATCCAATGCTGGTAACTCGCTCAGCGTTACGCAATTTTGGCAGCAAGACTTGAAATGTGGAACCAATACTGTGCTCCTCCCCGAAGGAGCGCCGGCTGGGAAGCTTGTGAGAACTCTCGGCTTTGTTCTGGTTGCAGTCTATGCGAGGCTCTTTGCTAATCCATGGCAGTGCTACCCGACTCGCCCCAGTCTCAGACCCTCTTTGATGAAGTTTTGACTTTCACCCAGGTTGAGTCCTTGCTGTTCTTCTCTCAAGGACCTCGTCATCGGCAATTGGCTTCAGATGGGACACTCACTGGGTGTGCGACTCCAGGTCGTAGAATCGCCATTACCTCGTGAGAGGATTGTTGGTTTCCTAGTTTCCGACTTGTTTGAGGTTGCTGTGTCAATCAAGTAGCGATATCAAAGCCGAAAGCAACTATGGAGCTTCGTCAAGGCAGACAGTATCCAACCCAGGGCTAGGTTCGGATCGCTCTCATAGAGGGGAGGGCATTCCTTGGTAAAGTTTTCTTTTTTTTGGATCTCACGTGTTGACCGTCACTGGCATATCTGGATGTTCCGTTATTCTTGTCACGTCAACACTGTCGGTAATCCGATATGACACTGAGATCGATTGCTGTTCCCACCTTTTCCTCGTCTTCTCACCCGTGTTGAGCCTATCCTAAATTTTTTCCTTGATGTCTTATTGAGCTCGAAGAGTACATGGGTTGTGGATGTTAATGATGCTCAAGTAGACTTACCTCGGTCAATGAATGGCTCGTTATATCAAGTGACTGATATCAGAGACAATGCAGAGCCTTATTCTGGCCGAAAGGGAACGTTCGATCCACAATGTTTTCGAGAAGCACTAAATGCAGAGAAAGAAATCCATTATTTCACGGCTTGTTCTGGTTGGTCTTCGCCCTTCACAATTGACTTGCAGCATTTGTGTGCTTTTTAGGCTAGTACAAAGTCATTGCTTGACATTCTTGTTGAAGAAGATAGGAATTGTCAAGGTGTATGGGCAGAGTAACTCAAACTTGTAAAGGCAGACCAGTCACTGTGATCTGTATGATAGTCCCACTTGATGCAATGGAGCACCCACGTTACAGGGAGAATGAGAGCAAAGCGAAACGCAGTTCAAGGCACTTCTGGAGCATGTGTCACACTGCACCCGGCCTCTCGTCATATGCACATGCAATGACTACTATGAGACATCTGATTCAATCTTTCAACCCAGCCACCTCGCTGTTCCGCGGAACGACACAAATTTCCATTGCTCAATTGGTAAACAAGACAAAGTAAGCCGATAGGTGCCGCCATATTCAATAAGATAGAGTTCTCGGTAGGAGCAACGAGGATCCTTGGCGGCGGACACGTAGCTAGAGTCCATGAAAATGCCTCAGATCATGCTTGACAGGGCCATCCACAGCCTTGGATCAGTACGAATCGTGACCAAGGCCCAGTACTAAGTCCAAAGTTTTGGGGCTTAGCTCTGCGGGTAATAATGCCCTGCCTGGAGATCGCGTAGGCCATGCTGTTGCGGGCAAGGAAACTTGTCTCGAGTCTTGTATAATCAGTCTCTGACCCGCATGGTGCATCGGTAGATGTGTATGAACTCCAAAAGAGTTCACCGCAGAGCGGCGAACCCCTACAAAAGGCGTCAATTTCAGAAGTTCCGTCCGGTCGACATGTGCATTGAGGTGAAAACCCTCCCTTGAACCCTGTTGGGCTGGCCTGATGACGATAGTGTGGTTTCAGCATGCTTGGTCCTTGTAAGCCGCGAGATGTCATGTCGTTGCATGCCAGCGTGTTGTCGGCCTACACAATCCAATGCTGTAGGATCCTTGGTCTATCTCAAAAGCAAAACTTGCAACAGGTATGTTGAATATGACAACGCTGGTATGGGCAGACCAATATCTATCAACCTCTAATGGCATCTACGAAGGGTGTAGCAGGGTCCAGACAAACAGTTTCAATAATGCGAACTACGTGTAGGTGATGTTGCAGATCCGGGCTCTCCTAAGAGTCCGTGCAAGTCCACCGCCAGCCAGCAATGTAGATGCAAGTTACTCTCTGAGTAGCCTTGCTCGATAGCCAAGATTCCGCAGGAAGCAAAAACCAGCAGTCGAGAGATGATCCTGCTGGAGCGTTGGAACCTCGACATGAACACCACACGAGAGCATTGGCCTTGCCAGGTGCGTTGCTTGCTTTTGTGCCCGAGCTCCTGCATACGCATGTTGCCGTGTGTAAAGGCCATCCATCATATTGTGGAAGCAATGCCTGCGCATTTCTTCTTGTCTGGCCCCACGAGGCACGGGACGATCACATTCGCTGCATCAGCGAGGACAATCCTCAAGTAAGCAGTAACGAAGCCAAGGTTCGATCTGCCGCCGTGGATATTGCATCATCCCATACCTAATCTTCGAGGTCTGTCGCAATCAAAACGCTCTGCCACAAACCGAGCTGGATAGGCCCACGATTCTCCGATCAACAGAGGTTAGATCCACGCTCAACACGAAGAGTCTATGCGCGAATGGGCAGAAGGCATGGAGGGGATGGCAATAAGAGACGTCGTGCCAAGGTCGGGATGCACAGCAATGTCCGTTCCTGTTAAAGATTGGCGTCCGGCCAGTCTCTTCTGCCTCTAGTGCCAATCATAGCCTTGACACTTGCGCCGCGGCAGCCCTTCCGTTCATCTCATTTGCGGCAGCTAATGCAACCGTCCAAAATGCACTTCCAGAAGCCTTCAGGGATCATGACGACGCTGTCGAAGAAGCAAGCCAAACGTCCAACATTGCCCTCTCCACGATAACGACCAGAGATGTAAGACTACGGTAGGTCGAACTAAAATCCCCTACCCTCGATCGTGGCTCGCACACCCGAGTGGCAGTGCGTTGCATTGCAGCACACTTGACACAACACATGCGGCCTTCATCTCTCAGTCGCGTTTCATTGGGCCCCTCCCCCAACACCAATGCGCATCTGCTACCCGGTCTCCTGCTGTCATGGACTTGAGCATTCGATGACAGTCTGGCCGAGAAACCACCTAGATACACCACCAAAGGGAACCCTGTGGTATAGAGAGGGACAGTAGATCGGATGCCCTGCGTCGGTGGCTTCACAATCCACAATTCACTCTACCGTACTGAGGTGAAGGGGCTCTGACACACGAAAGGCTGGCCCAAGCCACAGTCGCTGTATGGAGAATTGCGTTCGGACAAAGTCTACTGCTACGACCGTGTGCAATGACATCCTCATTCTGGCATGTGCGACACTAGCGAGTGATATGAACTCGTCCTGCCGAGGTTGTACATCATAGTCTGTGACATGAAACCATCAACAAGCCAGCCTCGAGCGCAGCCACATGGGCATAGACAGGGATGGCTACGGGAAGGCAATGTATAGATGAGGAAAGATCATCATATGCATCCCCCTCGCCGGAGATATCCCCTTGCTAATCTAACAAGTCTTGGACGCTGTGCGCTGACCAGTATTCTTCCAGCTTTTGATCGCTGGCCTCCGGCCGAGCAAACGGGCGCTTTGGATCGCGGCGTCGTCGACGGCCGCAAGCCGTGCTATTTCGCTCGCGTAATAGCATCCATCATAGACTACAGAAAGATACTGTATGCGACTGACAGGGAGGTGTGGAACGCGCGGGCGGAGTGGGTTGCATAGCGCTGCATACGGTATCAGCAGCGCCCACCCAGTGTGCAGCAAAGCAGTCGAGCAGAAACCCTGGACGCAACGCAAAACACGGCTCGGGCGGCATCTGCCCGAGCCCCAAGCATTGACGCTATTCTAGAGGATTTTCTCCTCGTTTCCGATCTTCTCGAAGCCTTATCACCCGGCCGCCCGAGCCAGCTCTTCCGGCCTCGTTCGCCTCGCCAGATAGGTCAGAGCAACACGAGATTGGCTCATTGCAAGAGTATCCCCACCAGTCTTACGCCTTTCGCTAATGTGTCGACCTTAGCAGGCCTAACACAGGCTCGGCTTGCCGTCCAGTTACCTAATGCGCGCCCGCTTCCCTAGTGAATGGCCCTGGGGCCGTAAGTGAAAGGCGTATTGATGCATGGCTCCTGTACTGGTAAGATGCCTGCCGGACCATTGCGCGGTTTTTGGTCGGATCTATCCCCTAAGCAGAAGCGTCATGCTTGATGATCGACAGCTACACACTCCCGTCAATCGACGACAGGCAGGCACCTGGGACAATTTCGACATCCTCGATCGCAAGCTCTGGCTTGCGCCTATCATGTTGGAAAGCTGACGTAGACATGTGCCTTTGTGCAAGCGAGGTAGTGTTGACGCCTTGCCATCACTTGCGGTCGCAGATGCAGGGCGTGGCGCAATAGATGCAGAGCGGCAGTCGTGCCCCCCTACATCCTCCGCCCTCTGTCAACATTTACCCTCCTGCTTCGACGGATGAGTGACAACGGCAGCTGGCAAGGAGGTGGGCTTGCCACGCCCGTGTACCTGAAAATCCCTCCCCACGCTATCTAAACCACGTGTGCGCCAAAGCACGGCAGGGAAATACGGGAGAAGATGCGTCGAAGGGAGCGGCATGGCCTTTTTGACGTTATCAGCCATGCTAGCGCCTCGACACCAATGCTGGCATGGCCATACTTTCGTGCTGTACTTACTGACAGCGATATCAAGCAACGACCCAGAAGGTGTTTCACGTTGCTTTGGACCAACCTGCAACGCCACGTTTGGTGCCCATTGTTTGAAGATGGACATGCAAGGCATCGCACTATGGCCCGCTCGATCAAAGAAATCCGGCTACTACCTCGCACGCTTCTGGTCTGGGCGTCCCACTACCAGCTACCACATTCTTGGTTGCAGTCTGCAGTGCGCTCCCTAATGCTTCCAATCTGAATGCCGGACATATACCGACGTTACCCACCCTAATGATACGTTCCATGCGCCATTGTAGCCATTGCCCTACTCCAAGCCCCTCTGGAGTGCGCCTCACTTAGCCCGCCTATCTGCTCTTAAAACAGTACATCGACGGTATACCCTTGCAACTTGAATACGCCTTCGTCAGGTAATGTAAGCGCATACATATGCTACAACGATCCTATAAGCGGCACACCCTTGCTTGGACCTCTTGCCTTTGCTGCTGTTCCCGCTCGGCTGAGAGACATATTGACCTGCGTTGGCCCATCACCCTCGTTCGCTATTTGATTCAATTCGTAGGATTCAGTTCTACGAGGATCTAAGACCATGACCTGTGTACTGACTCCGAATTGGAACCCATTTGGGAACACATTTGGATGGCCTCCAATGGATCAAGTCAATAACACTGTCTCGACGCCTTCCTCGGGGGGCTCAACACAGACTCTGAATCCCCCAGATTCTGAACCCAACCCGCTTCGAACAGGTGTCAGCAACAAGAAGAGAGTAGCGAAGGCTAGTCACCGCAACATTAGCACCTTGTCCACGGCACAGCTTGAGCGGAAAAGGGCAAATGACCGTGAGGCTCAGAGAGCCATTCGGCAACGCACGCGCGAACACATTGAAAACCTCGAGCGAACCAATAGCGATTTGAGAGCTCTCCATGATGCTGATCGACGTCGAATTATCGATCTCGAACAAGAAAACGCGTACTTTCGAAAACGACTTTCAGAACTTGCACAACGCCGCATGTATTCTGATATAGAGGGTTGGTCCTCGCCTCCAATACCTGCGATATGAAAAGTTCCATTGTTGACACGCTTTATAGCACCTTTGACTGATCACAACCTTCATCCCATACAAGCAGTCTCGCCTGCCGCCTCAATTACTCGATCGGATCCAGGAGGCATGACAGTGTCTGACGGCCCTTCATTGAGACATGGTGCTTGGCGTCCGAACCATGCCGTCTCAGACAATTTGGCTATGTCTCCTGTGACCGGGCTTACAGTGCCGCTGAATATATCAAACTGGAGATCCCATGGCACCGAGTCACGTCTAACTTCGGCACCTCGGGAGATGGGATCTATCACGAGTCGCCTCGCTCGTAGCCAGCCAGAGAATCATATCTTTGCCCTGAGTAACGATCAGTGGCCTGCATCGAGATTGTTCGCCCAGCAGACCACCTCCGATACCGATTCGCAGACGGCACAAGACTACTATTCATTGCAAATGCCCCAAGCCGGTCAACGGCGAGCACAACAAAACTATTGTGCCTCCCCCACCGCGCCATCCTGTGCAAGTATGGCGCCAACGTATCAGCAGGACTACGGACAGGGACAAACTGCCAGCAGAGCGTCAGAATACCAACCCATGCAGACCCAAATGACTGGTGCGAGCCATCAAGTGTTCCCGAAAATGGAATCTATCGGTCTACAAGGCTCTAATTCCGAATACCCTTCACCCAGCGTGTCAGCGGTACAGACGACGCAACTTTCTTACTGTCCAAGCCCTGCCGACCAAACGTTCCAGTCCCAATTGGGCTCAGGTTTTATTCCCTATGGCGCTGACGGAGATGGAAGCGGGAGTTCGTCCACCCGCTACCCGTAAGGCCATGGCATGCATGGTTGCTACATATCCTTGTAAAACGCTTGCGCGGTCGTCGATGATTGCACGCGAAATACAAAACAATTTGAAGGCCAATCGCGAGGATAGTAGCCACAAAATAGGCGACAACGATGCATGCGCTTGCTGAGGGTCCGTCACGGCTATGGAGATTAATGTGTAACTATGTCTACGTAATTGTAAAAGTACTAACGAGGTAACATGTTTCTTTCAGATACTTCAAACCGCCACATCATGCACTCAAGGTTTGGGCTGAAAGAGGACGGGAAAATAGTATAGATTATTCACCTCAAATAGAAAGGGGAATGCTTGTACTATTGGTAGGACATTATCATTCATTAGAGTACACATTGTTACATTCACAAGCCGACTGAACCTTATCCTTTCGAAGGTATCGATGGCTGCAAGGTAAGTAGGAACGCTCATCAGGGCATGCACTGATACGGATGGATTTTCCCTCCACGCTCTGAGCTGGAAATGGGTCGGATGAAAGTGACCATTGTCAGCTCAAATTACCTTCTGTCGCTTGCTCGAAGGGGAAGACGTAGACACAGTGGCCAGCTCCTCATTCGGGATGTCTTCACTACCGATCTCTACGATCTCCCATTGCACGACGGTGTTGCCTTCAGGGCTGACATGCCCACCTTTCCGCTGCCTGATCCTGCCGAGCCGGCTGTTTTCCACCAACTCCTCGAAGTAAGGCATGCCCCTGTGGCTCATGGTATACCCGTTCCCACCAATGTTGCGGAGCTGACGATACGTTTCGCCGGCATTCTCCATTGGCTCGTCTTTGTCTTCCCTTGCACCGCCCACCGCTGTTGAAACCTCATCATTTTCCTCGCCAGCTTCGAACTCGTCACTGTCATCAGAGAGAATACCTAGATCTTCTAACTTGGCAAGGCTCTCGCCGACCAGGCTCCCAAGGGTCACATCCAAGTATTCTGTTGCTTCACCAACATTTCCCCCTTGTTCTCTCCATGCCGTCAGGTGGGTGCCGCAGTACCCACAGAATTGCTTTCGTGTCGTGCCAGTTGAAGGTTGCCGTTGCTCTCCGGATCCGATTGGATTTGAGGACGCCAACGGTATGTTGAATGTTTTGCGGATGGAGCTGTGTGTCTCGTCTGGGAAGTGAGCAACGGTAAAGCTTTGATACCAGTCCAACGGTACACGTAGCCAGGCGGTAATGGGAGCAGCCTGCGTGCGTAGGGTTGCTAGGCTATTGTCGAAGTAGACGTGTGCCAGCTGAGCCGTCGACGAGGATGCGGCAGTCGAGGGGACGATTATAGTGTACTGGTTGCGCTCACAGGCACAGCTACCGTAAAGGTGTGTAATGTCTGCCATGTCTTCCTGCTACAGACGTCGTTCGAGATTCAGCTTATTTGTATAGATCGCGTACCAAGAGTGGCCTGCTCCTGGTGCTGTTGAAGTGGTAGTGCAGCTTGGGACAGTAACAAAGCCGTGGGAGCACCGTGCCTCATTCGGCGAGATCGTGAGACACGCCGTAAGTGAGTGAGCGAGCGAGCGAGTGTTGTCGGAAATCGGAACAGTTGTGAGACTGCTCAATGCGGTTTTCGCAAGGGACGTTCGTGGGCTACCTTTTCAAGGTATGACGCAAGACGCTATCGCAAATTGATGGCCCGGAAGGAGAGGCTTGGAGAACGAAGCTCTCAGCCGAGACTGTATCTCATTTCCAAGGTTGCTTCATGAGTCCGTACTCGCAACTTAAGTCCTTGTAATACTTAGGTATACAGCTAAACTATGAAGTTCTGGTTCTTCAATAAAAATGCAAGATCTTCTTTCGCATACGAGCCAGAATTGTCATGCTATACAGAATGACGTATTTTGCAAATCCCGGAATTTGTTTGATAGACCATAAGCTCCGTTAATCGGTCAACACTAGCATCAATGCGACATAGACAGACAGCTCCCAAAGCCACCCAAAACACTACTAGCGATATCATTCTGAAATTGGGATCAAGGATAGAACCCACTTATTTTGTTTGCCCTATTCATGACCTCACGCTGGCCTGGTAGGAGGCCCGGCTCAGAAGTGTCCCAGGGCTGAAGACTCCAGGCACGCATTGCTTCAGCACCACCAATCTTTTCAACATCAGCCGGTTCTTGTCTACCAACGTGTTGACCCTCTCCAACACCGCCTCCAAAGTCTGGGCAGGGCGTTCCTTGAAGGAATGCGTCACGCTGACGAGCAGCAAACTCGGCATTGTTGATTGTTAGAGGGCATGTGGGAATGTACAGCACGCTGGAGTCGTGCTGGCCCGCATGAATACCGTCAACGGCGTGAATCGTATCGCAGTGCCAGGAGACGTAGTCGCCAGGCTGTACACGTGGCACGTGGACCATCGAAGACGGAAGATTGAGGTGAGGATGCAACTCATGTCTCAGCTCCTGTCCGCGGCCTGGCGTTGCACCCTGTAGCCAAGATGTCGGAGAGACGTCTAGCTGCCAATTGTCTGGCGAGAGGAAGGCATCTTCGTAAGCCGGAGCGTCTGGATTCGATGCCGGTCTCTTTGGAGAGAAGAAGGGACGCAGCAGGAAGTAGGCAGTCGCTCTGCTCAACAATGGGTTTACCAGCAGCGTGCCTTCAAATGGACCGGTCTCGCTCATGCTCAGCCAACCCTGGAACATTCTGAAGACGCTGCATGCACCAATACCTTGATACAGGTCTGATATAACCGGCAGCCGGCAGCTTGCCTCCCAAGGGTCAAATTGTTCCCACTCGCCCTGGAAGACTCTGTCATAGACACCACCTAGACCATAACCCTCAGGCTCCCACCGTTCACAGCTTCCACCGTCGACGTGCGGGCCAAGAGCAAACTTAGCATCCCCTGGTAACCGCATGCGTAGACGGTCTGCATACATAGTTGGGTGTGATGTGCTGACCAGGGCATTTGGGTCCTTGGAATGCCAGAAGTCCATTAGAAATCGTTGAGTTTTTAGCATGTTTGGGTGGCTTCGGCCCTTGACCTGGGCGGCGCTCCAGTAGAGCTCGAACACCTGCGGATTATCAGCTGGGAAAGCTTTAGTCTGAGGATTTGCTTTGATGTAGTCCTTTAGTTCCCTCTTCCATTCAAGCACTTCCTTGTCGGGTATGACATTTCGGATAATTGCCACACCACGTTTCCTATGCTCTGACTTGAAGAAGGTACTTGGACTTTCCAGATCATTGAAATCGATTTCAGGGATAATGGAGCTCTTATTTTCCACGATGATAGGTATTTCCTCACGAAGCGATTCCAGTAGTCGATTCCACGAATTCCAAAGGGCGTCACCGTTCCTGCCGATTAACTGTGCTTTGACATCTGCGAACCGCGGTTCAAGTGGGCCGAACTGCAAGCCTGAAAGTGACGCAAATGCGTCGGAAATGTCTCCTTCGCGTTTTTGAGAAGCACTGGCTGTTGCAGCTGTCCTAGTAGTTGAATGTATTCTAGGTACTATTAACCTCGGATATCTGGTGGCATTCTTCAGCAACATCGCTGCGTGCTTCACGGCTGCTATCTTGGCATTGGGCAGGTAAGGAAGATATCACGGTATCAAGAGGACTGATCGATAGCCTGCTCTGCTTCTCGACAGAGCTCCTTCTTATGCTAGTTGACTGAGCTTCACCTCTGCAACACCGACAATACATTGTTAAGTGACATATGCGGGGAGGTCTGAAGTAGAAGTCCGAACACACCAGGCGGAATCCCCAAAGCGGAAGTGGCACTGATATTGACTCCCGATCCGTCCAGAATGTCCAGAGATGGTGCTCGACGTATACTGCAAGCGAAAGAGCCGATTTCGAACAACGCATCTAGAACTTCCCCGCCACGTGTCTGCCGCGGTCTCCAATAAAAGCAGTCATTCAAGCCGCATCACGAGTCTGCCATGCGTCCAGGCATGACATCGTCATCTGGGTCGGCCCCAGATCTCAGACAGCCGACGGCTCGGGGCGTCCGGCAATGTGACTAGGGCAGCGGTTCCCCAGACTACTTCAAAGCTGCCCCACCTCGCTGCGCTTTGGTGGCACCGCAACGCACGCCTTCGCCCTTACGCTTCACGCAATCTGGGGAAATAATGGAGCCACTATTATTGGGAGCGTTTCTGGCACTGTTCCTTGCGAAGATGACTGTGCTGGCGGCATTTCTGGCCTACAAGTCGACGATCTAGAGAAGTTGAGAGAGCTTTCTTCTTGTATGGGTTGTGACACTCGGAAAGGAAGCTTAAGCCGGCCACCGTACAGTATTAGACAAATTGGGCAGCATGGCATTCAGAGAAATCCCAATCCTCGACCTTTCCCTCGCTAGAGATAGCGAGACGAAACCCAGGTTCTTGGTTCAGTTAAGAGACGCACTCTTGAATGTAGGATTTTTGTACATCAAGAACGTCGGCATTCCGCAAGAGACGTTGGACGAAGTATGCCGGCAGGCGATTGCCTTCTTCGATCTCCCGGAGGAAGAAAAGCTGCGAATCGAGATGAAGAACAAGCCCAGTTTCTTGGGTTATAACAAGGTAAGGCTCCAGCTTTCTGGAGACTTGAAGTCTTGTCTTGCCTTTTTGCTTCAAACCAACTCATGCTGACCCGCACCAATTCTAACGTCTAGCTAGGTGGTGAGATAACAGCACTCAAAACCGATTGGAGGGAGCAAATCGATCTCAGCACGCCTCATCCAGAGCGGAAACCCAGTGATCCTCTTTATTGGAACTTGCTTGCGCCGAACCAGTGGCCAAGCAGCGACCATCTGCCAAGGTTTCAGGCTGTGTTTGAGGATTACATCCGGCAAATGTCAGATGTTAGCCTTTTCTTCACCTCGCTGATTGCTGAGAGCCTGGGCATGTCGGCGCATGCTTTCGACCGCTTCTTCGACGCCGATCAGCAGCACAAGCTTAAGGTCATCAAATACCCAGACACTGGTTCAGGCGCTGGCCAGGGCGTTGGCCCCCATAAAGACTCTATGTTGACTAGCTACCTGCTGCAGGCAAGTGATCATGACGGTCTACAGGCGCAGAATGCGCGGGGCGAATGGATTGACTGCAAACCTATTCGTGGCACGCTTGTTGTGGCCATTGGTCAAGGACTAGAGGCTCTCACCGCCGGCGTCTGCGCCAGTACAACCCACCGAGTCCTTTCACCCATCGCAGGACGCGGCGCTCGCTATAGTGTGCCTTTCTTCCAGGGTGTGTCGTACGACGCCACTTTCGAGTCTATGGATGTGCCTGCCCATGTACGCTCACTGAGACGGGATATTCTCGAAAGGTCGGGCGGTAGGCAGGATGATGTTGAGTTCACTTTCGTCAAAGGGAAGTGGAACCATCTTGGTGAGGCCACCTTGATGAACCGCATAAAGAGTCACCAGGACGTTGGTGAAAAATGGTATCCGGATCTACTGAAACAGATCAAAGAAGAGCAGAAGCGAGACGCCATTGCCAAGCTGCAGCAGCAGGAAGGACGTCAAAGTGATCTTGACAGCAATACTCCCGTACAGCCGAGTCCAGTGGCAGCAAGTTGGACTGCGCACAGATTAACAATGCAATCTCATGTCAATATTTCAGTCGAGCTTTGATGCTCAGTGGAATTTTCAATCGATCTGTATTGGGGTCAGTGTGCCCCAGGCTAGCTCATAATGCAGCCCCAACCTCGCTGCGCTCGTTCCTCCACATCCTCTAGATCCTTGACCCGAGCTTCAACTCTCTGCACACCCAGCTCAAAGTCGGCAACCGCACGTTCCACATCCCTAGATCTATCTCTCAATCCATGTACCTCATATTCGAGTTTAGCAGCCAGTGTCTCCAGCTCCTTGGTACCTTCTTCCATTCGCTCCTTTTGCTCTGCGAACAGTGCTTCCGAGTTTGCTTGCAGGGAGCTTACATTACCAATATTAGGATAGTAAATTTCATTAAGCTCCTCTTGGTCGCGATTTGCCTGAGAGAGTAGATCTTGCAGTACATCCAGCTGTCTTGAAGCCCAGTCGGTGCCTGTGAGACTGAGGTAGTCTAGGGTATAGCGTTGAGCCTTGGCCTTGGTAGCAATGAGCTGTTGCTCTGCGAACTGCACGGCTGGGTCCTCGTAGCTATCGTCACCGTCTTCATCCTCTTCTACCAACGAAGTCCACGTCAGCACAGCTTCCTCCGCCAAACTGAAGCTCAGGTGTCGCGGGTAGAATTCGGAAGAGCGAATACTCCTTTCGCCATCAATGCGGTCAATGTCGCTCGCAGACATCCTCCTCTGTAGGTATCGGTCTGCATTTCGTCCGCTCTCTAAGCCTCTTAGCAAGTAGTCGTTCGGCGGGGCGTCATTGTACGTTGAGGCGGTCATGGAAGCCGCCATATACGAAGCTGTGTCTGTCGCAGTAGCATCGTCATCGTCATCCATCCTCTGCCATCGTTCAGGACTGTCATTGTGCTCGTTACCGGCGTTGTGGTTGTCGTATGATGGTGGGGGCTCGCTACCTGGCACCGAGCTCACGGACATGATGGGTTCCAATGTCGGCCCAGATCCGTGATTAGAAGGCTGATTGCGGTGGGCCGTTGCGGTGTCGGTGTCGCCCTTGACAACAGTATCGAAAGTAGGAGATTGCGCATCGCTATGTGGGCTACTCATAGGAGATGTTTGAGGCCTCTTGAAGAAAGGTCGTTTCCGGTTGAGGACGTCTAAAGTTGGCGATGCTGCCCTGTCATCAGATGTCCCCTTCTTGTCTACAGAAGCCTTTTGTTTGGACTTTTTATCGTCCTTGCCTGCTAAGCCAGCTGCTCTCCTTAGACGCCCACCGACACCCGCTTTATCGTCAAATTCACCGTTCATATCTTCCGTTGCAACAGGAGACACAAGATCATCATACTGTTGGCTTCTGCGAGCTGGCAGCCCATCGACTGTTGATTTCCTTGCGGTCCATTGGAAGCCCCCCTTGTCGTCGTCTTTCAGCATCAACCCTGAGTTTAAGCCACTGGTCTCGCCCGGCAAGTTTTCCTTGTTCTCTAATCTTGATTTCTTCAGAGGTTTACCCTGCCATAGCCATTTGCTACGCTCTCCGAAGACTAGGGAGCTGAAGCGTTCAATATCATACGTCTCGATCTCAGCAATGCCAGCTTTGTCGCGCCTTCCAACAACGTCCATGACCATCTCACCTCCTTTACCGGAGAGCTCTGCAACAGTGGACTTAACAACCCTCGGGACAAGCCAACCTTCGCCACTGGCATGTTTCATAGTAGCTTCATGTAGTCTACGAAAAGTTCGGATATCCAAACGGCGGGTTCGTGTCAAATGATGCTGCTTTTGGAAAGCACCTATCCCCTTCTTCATAGCCTCGACGTCAAAAGGGTCTTTCGCGACAGGTGCACCGAGTGCATGCAGTCGGTTTCGAGCGCCCATCAAAAGCCCTAGAAGGCCTGATACTGTTGTTGGACCGAGGATACCATCATGTGGTTCCACCCCGAGATATTCAGTGCCAATGTCCATCCACCAGTCATTGATCGCTCGTTCAGTGACGTCGCAAAGTAGACCATCAGCGAAGTCAATTTCTAGTTTCTGAAATAGCATCAGAGCCGATTGACACATCTTGACGAGTTCGACGACGGATTGATAAATTTCGATTTTATCGCTGGTTCGGTATAGCTGATGAAACTTGGCCACAGTAGCAGTGGAAGGGGGAGCCAAGGCCAGGCCCATCCTCCCAGCACAACCCAATCTCTTCAGATTCTCGTTCACAAAGAAGTCGTGTCTATGCTTCCGCAGGTCCCCATCCGGCACGCCAACAACGGTCAGAGACGATGGGAATCCAGACAAATTCGTCACCATCAGAATTCCCAACGGTGTGTCGCGTCTGCGCGCATGATACTGATTTAGAGCCTTGAGGTACACTCTTAGCCGAGGGCTCCAGGTGGATTCATCTGTAGGCACGCTCAAGACGTCTACAATGACCTTGTCGGACGGATCACCAGTGTATGTAGTGATAACAAATGTCGGGTGAGTTCGCGATGTGGTCCACTGCTCGACTATATAGCATTCATAGCCCTCAAGTGTACGCCTCCGTTCAAGCACTTGAGTTGACGGATCTTCCTCGAGGTACCTGAAGGCTACCGGATCTGTAAGAACAAAACGCTGGCGACCAGGCTGGGCCAAGTCTCGTTGAGAAGCGAACTTTGTGCTTGACGTCTTGACAGGGGATGATGGACCGCGTTCTTCGGGCGCTGTTGATGGTCGCTCCATGGAGGTCCGGATCCGAGGCGGATGTAGCCCCCTGTCACCCGTCATCGGTCTGGTAGACATTGTTGTGAAGTCTCCAGATCGTTTCAAAAAGTACTTTCGAATCTACTCGCACTGCTCTCCATGATATGTATGTCCTGGGCCAGCCATCGAGACCGAAGTGATCACTATCCGAGACACTCTATACGTGAATACGAGTCAATCGCGGAGGCCCAAAACCTCGAGCGACGGAATTACGGGATAGACGGCGTGTTACACTAGTAGGATAGAATACAACAATTCATTGATAAAGAGCAACACGATGGTGGCCATCATGTTACGCCGTAATCGTCCAGATCTGGGGTCCTTCGTCACATCACATGAAGAGTAGCCGCGGGCTTGGCGTTTGGTTGCTAGGAGGTACAGCTGACCTTCGAACTGGCTGACATCTACAGAGAGAATGTCTTGATTACCGGTGTCTGGTGCTTCTGCATCTTTGATAAGAGCTTCACAGTGTCATTCAGACGAGAATGATTTTCGTGGAGAACTGAGCAATAGCCTACAACCGTGTGATTCAATAACAAAAGCTTCAACACTTCTCTAGCGCTGTCAACCTGCACCATGGATGCCCTTCTCAACTCCCAAGCGACCCTAGAGAGAAAGGGCAATCTCTCGAAAGCAGTTCAGGATGTGCAGAGGATCATAGACATACTACAGAATGCACGAGATTCAATCGCCGACACCCCATCCGACACTGCCGCCCAAGTGACGACCATATTAAAACCGTTGAAGGTCTCCTTCGATAAGGTGGAAGACGACCTGAAGGATGTTAATAAAGGTCTCAACCAATACCAGAAGGCACTGAAAGAGATATTCAGCAAGACGGGCAGTCTGCCGACCGCTGCGAACGAGAGTATGGAAGCGCAGCAGGATCTTGTGGACAGAGCTATCGGCATGCATCTGTTACGAGAAGGCAAATTTGGAGTTGCCAGTACATTTGTGCAGGAGGTCACCCAGCTTCAGAACGAGAGAGGTGAAGAGTGGGAGGAACAAGGGATGACTCTTTCGCACAACTGGACGGCTGACTTTGCCGACTCCGATGTAGAGATGGATGCGCCGCCTACTGACCTCAATCTAGACTCAAACTTAGAGGAGCGTGATTACAACCAGAGCCAATCCAGGGGCCAGCTACAGCGTAAATTTGCGGAGATGTACCACATACTTGACAGCCTTCGTAACCAGCACGATCTAGGGCCGGCTATCGTATGGGCGCGCCAACATAGTGTCGAGCTAGACAACCGCGGCAGCAATCTGGAGTTCGAACTAAGCAGGTTGAAGTTCGTCGAACTGTATACCAGCGAGGATATCATGGACGAGAACCCCTTCGCTGGGCCGTTACGTGCCATGGAGTATGCCCGTAACACCTTCTCCAAGTTCAGCAGCCGCTATAATAAGGAGACGTCCAGCCTTGTAGGCTCGCTTGCTTTCTCCACTGATCTGGCTGATAGTCCGTACAAAGCCTACTTCTACAACCAGTCGGCGTGGGACGAGCTCGCTGCTTCTTTCACACGAGACTTCTGCTCCCTGCTTTCACTCTCGCCAAGCTCGCCCTTGTATACAGCCGTTACTGCTGGTGGCATTGCCCTTCCAATCCTGAGCAAGGTCGAGAAGATAATGCAGCAGACACGTGGACAGTGGACAAGCGTGAACGAGTTACCAGTGGAAACACCGTTGCCACCAGGATATCTGTATCATAGCATATTCGTGTGCCCGGTAAGCAAAGAGCAAGCTACGGATACAAATCCGCCGATGATGATGCCGTGTGGTCACGTCATCGCCAAAGAGAGTCTGGAGATACATTCAAGAGGAAAAGCAAGGATGAAGTGTCCCTATTGCCCTTCAGAAAGCAAACCGGCGGATGCTATTAGGGTCTATGTGTGATCGAAGGCGAGAGAGAGAAAGAGAAAAAGGGAAAGAGAGTATTAATTGTGCGAAGACGGGCCTTGACTTACGGTTATGACGGGTTTAATGATGAAACGGCTGCAGGATACTATGCTATAGACTTCGTAAAGAGATTCATGAAACTCGCGAATGTCCTAAACCAAACAAAGCCCCTGGCCGAATCATGCGTTGTCACTCATTACGCTGCTGCACAATGCCAAAGAAAAATTCGAGAAACCGCCCACATTTTGAATTATGAATGTCGCTAATACAATAGATTAGTGAGAGAAGATCAGTCGAAAATCATCTGCCAATGCTGCTGCTGTCCTGGCACCATGGAGCCTGTGCCAGCATTCTACCAGGCAGTATAGCCAGCATCAATCACAAGGCTAGCCCCAGTCATGAAGCTGCTGTGGTCGCTGAGAAGAAACAATGCAGCACCCTTGAATTCATCGGGATCGGCCAGACGACCCAACATATTCTCAGATTCCCACTTCTCCTTCAGACCAGGCACCTCCTCGAAGTTTCTCCTAACCATTGGCGTAATGATGTTTCCAGGACAAAGCGCATTGACGCGGATACCTCCGCTGCCATCTTCTCTGACGCGTGCCCACTCCATGGAGAGTGAACGAGCCATTTGGATGACGGCGGCCTTGGAGCAGTTGTACATCGGCGACACGAGGCCCTTGTTGGCCACCAGACCGGACATGGACGCCACCAAGCATATCTTGCCACGCGACCTATACGTGAGCATTGCCCTGGCGGCGGCCTGCGCGGTAAAGAATACACCCGTGCAGTTGATGTCCAGCATTCTTTTCGCATCCTCATAGGTATAGTCCAGCGCGGAACAGAGCTGCTGCACGCCTGCTGCCGCCACCACGCCATCCAGCCGACCTCTTTTCGCAGCAATGTTCATTATCAGGTCAGTGAGCCGGGCATGATCGCGAACGTCAACCTGCCAAAAATGAAGATGGCCTTTCACGCGGCCATCGTCGCTGTCGATGTTGTCAACGTTACCTTCATCCCCGTCTAGAGCTGCCTTGGCTTCTAGGAAAGCCTGGGAAGGACTCGGCTGATAATCCAAACAATAGACGTTGGCTCCAGCTTGTGCGAGGCCTTCAGCCATGGACAAGCCGAGCCCTTGGCCACCGCCTGTCACTATGTGTGTCTCTCCAGATAAATCAAATTTCGCAAAGGTCTTGTTGACGCCTCGCTTGGCAGAAGCTGCGGCGCCATCTTGCGTTTCCGAGCTCGCGATTGGAAGGATGGCGTTGCCACTAAGCAGCTTACCCGGAGCTGGTGTTGTGTCGTCCTTCCATGAAGACGTAGGGAATTTAGGGACTTGTCGAACGGTTGTGGTCGAGTGCGTGGTAGAGATGATCCTCTGATCGGCACTCCTGTGTGGGGTTGTCACGTGGTAGGATCGCTGCTGTCTCACGACCTCTCTGGTCGTCGTGTGCGGCGGTGTTCTTGGTGCTGCTGCTGTTGTTGCTGTCGGTGTTGCTGTCGATGTCGTCCTTGTTGCGCTTTGCCGAGTGGATTCCCAGATACGGCCTGTCGCACCAACGTGGGGTGCGTGTGGAACAATGATAGAGCGTGTGGCTCTGGGAACGACGCCTTGCATTAAAACGTTCATTGCACAACCTAAACAAAGCTGCACTCGGTGTTAGGCGGTCGGTGTTTTCCAGACAGAGCAATTGTTAAGAAATCGCACGATTGGAATTACGACAGAGTTGACCGTCTTTAACAGACACGAAGTGCGTGGCAGAGAACGCTTTATATACTTGGTCGAACCACATCAGCTTCCCTCCCCAAAACAATCTGCCCTCCTTCCTAAACAAAGAATGACTGGGAACAAGATTTGAATACTACCGCGTGACCTGAGCATACACGACTGTCCGTCCTGATCCGCAAGGGCAATAGTGGTGACAGACTCACCATTCGAGGAGCTTACGTGAAATCCGAAGAAGCCTGAGCATCGCTTCACGATGCCGAATCTAGACTTCACAGGCACTGGGCTACGTCCTAGAAGGTACTCAATGTCCAACAACGCCTGACCAGGGTTTCACGGCCAGGTATGATTGAATCCGTACGGGCAGCAGCTCTGGAGCAGTAACCATCCATCGTCCCACAAGTCCTCCTCAAGAACCCACCGTAGTGAGCGACGATCGACAAGGCCGTGAGGAGAACGTGCTTGCCATCTTGATGAATTAAGGACGGCAATTGACGAGGACAGTGAACGTCGTCAGGGTCTTACATCTCAACGAAAAGGGAATGCAGATGCCAGAGTAGCGCACCCGCCTCTGGAGCTATGTGCGGCTGTACACCGATCACTTGACAGTATTGAAGAGGTCTGCTCTGGCTGCCCTAATTGAAATGGGGAGAGGTGACAGGAATACTTCGTTCAACCGCAGAATCCATTGCAACCCCTCCTTCTGGGCTGCTTTCAGCTTGTAGTCTGGAGCTTTCTCCTCCTCACCCTCCTAGCTTGGCACCTCTCATCGAAATAGCACACGCCGATTGCGAGGTGGGTAAGGAGGGGCAGGACTGACAACAGGTTCCAGACCCCAATGTTTGAAGCAAGTGGCATAGACCGTCTAAAGTGCGAGGCTGGAGACATTGGGTGCGCGGGTGTATTTGAGTCGCTCGCTTTGCCTCGAGCTCTTCTGCAGTCCACGGAGTTTATAGCCCTGCTCTATGCATGATTGCAACGGCAGACAAGGATCATTGTAAAATTGCTGCGATTGCTGGATGATTTAGCTGAGCTTGCTGTTATTTCTCACGATATTTTAACAATAAGATGTCTTGCACTGAGGTTCCGGTTAGCATTACGGGCCTCATTTTTAGCAACGCACAACTCGAGCCGAAGTATCACTACCTTATCCGTGACTTCGTTTCCGTTTAAAGCAGTACAATGCATGATTCTATTACGCAAAGTATCGTGAGCTTTCAATAGCAGATTCTCCCCCCGTATCGTCTTCAGGCGTAATAATGAACGTTCGTCTCCGCAAACAAGCATTGTTTCCCAACACACGACTGGGGTACTTGAGATGCATGAGAAGGATCAAAAGGCGACATGCGGGAGGGAAGAACATGCGAGTATCAAGACAATCCGTTCTTAGGTTCTATCTATGGTACAAAACTGTGTAAACGCCAGTCGCCTACGCTTAGAGTATCTAGAACTTAAACACCTGGTCTTTGGAGTATCCGAGCTCCTTCAGGTAGCCAGACAGCTCTCCTTGATCGGCAGGGCTGTTCTTGGTGCCGCTGATAGCTTTGTAGAGACCTGGAGGTCCACAGACAAAGACTTTGACGTTGCCCTCTTCAGGGCCTGGGATGACGGTCTTCAGCAATTCCTTGCTAATGAAACCAGAGCCCTGAGGCCAGTCCTTTGGTGGCTGGTTCAGGACGTAGAAAGCACGGAATCTTTGGGGGAACTTCTGCTCCAAATCCTCAAACTCCTTCTTCAGCAGGATGTCCTCCTCAGTGACGTTACCGAAAACCAGTGTGACCTTGGTCTTGTCGTTAGGGTTCTTGAAAATCGCGCGAGCCAGTTGGTAAAGAGGTGTGATACCGGTACCACCACCGATCAGAGCAATGTGGTCGTGCTTGTTCTCGGTCCACTGGTACTTGGGAATTGGGCCCTTGAAGTCAAGTCTCTGGCCAGGCTGCAGGCTGTGAAGGTGCTCTGACATGGGGCCGTTGGGGTACTTCTTCACTAGCAACTCAATGTAACCAAGCTCATCTGTAAAGAAATGACATTAGAACTTCCGCTCGTCGACATCAGGGTCGTTTACAAGCTCTTACCTTCGTCAGAAGTTGGGGTGTACGGCCTGATGACCGGCTTCTCGTGGTTTGGACCCTTGTACTTGGTGATCAAGGCGCTGGCGACTGGGAGACCAGACTCTTGGTTCTCCTCAGGGAGCTTGAAGGTGAACTTCTTGGTGTTGTGGTTGACGTTCTCCACCTTTTCCAGCACGAGGCTCAGAAATCCCTGGTCGCCGCCAGTGAAAGCCTTAGGAGCGTCAGGCTTTGGCACCGCGGCCTTCACAGCAGCTGGAGCTGGAGCGGACGCACCGCTACCGGCGACAGAGTAGTAGCCTCCAGCAACGGCGCCAACACCTAGAAGGGAGTAGAGGAGGGTGTTGCTGCTACCGCTGGCAGGCTTTGGTGGCTCGGTGGCATAACGGCGAGTGTGCTACATCGCAAGAGGGGACAGAATGTCAGTGACAGGAACGAACATGTGGTCGTGGGTCAACAGGGTTGCTAAAGCAGTCTTGAACTGCATTGGATAACAGCAACGTATCGAGGCATTGGCGGACCTACCGAAATCACACGGCCAGCAGGCCTGAACATCCTCTGTGCGAACATGATTGATGAGGTATACGCAAAGAAGGTAGGAAGTGATGATGATGTTTGGGGGTGACGGTAGAGGGGATGAACAGAAGAGCAGTAACGGCGATGAAGCAGACAAATTGGCTAATCAACACACAACTGCTGGAGCTTCGCAATGGCAGCGAGGCTCCACCTGCTCTCCGTGGCTGTGACGCCATAGGTAGCCCGATCACTCGATCTCTGATCAGATTCGGACTTAGGACACCCCGACATGTCATGATCATTGGACAGCATCGATCGAATATACTTTAGGTAGGTATTCATCTTCGCAGATAGGAATGGCGAAAGGAAGAGATTGTGATCCTATGGACTGGTAGTATTGAGTACGCTTACTGAGTAATAGACCCATTCGCATCTTGCCTTTCCCCCTACATGGACTGTAACCATCTGCTGACTGTCTTTTAACAACCGTTGCTTACACAGCAACTGCTAGGTCATTTGACTCCGACACTCCTGGCTGCAGGCTGGATGACAAGCTTCACCTGAGGCGCAGGAACCGGCACAGGAACCTCGTTGATGCTCGCCGGCTCGATGTACGTCTTGTAGCCATTGATCCTGAGCCTCAGCTTTCGCGACTCTGCATATACCACCCTCCTCATTCTATTGGTGGAACCGAGAGGGGTGTGAGTCTTCAGACCGTGCCATGGGTTGCAGGTAATCCGATCGTCCCACCAAGCCCTAAACTCGGGCAGCCATGAATCCTGAGGCTCAAACTCAAGAGTGGCGATTTGTTCGAAGGGATATTTCTTCTCATCCCACTTGACGCCGAGATCATCCACAGGCTGCTCGTCGAGGTTCTGCAACAGCTGCGCGCAGAACTTGTATGTCACCTTATGCTGCATGTGGAAGTTACGAGTGTGCTGCGAGATGATGTTGATCGGATCATCTTCCTCGATCTGGTCCTTTGCGATTTTCAATTGCTCTTGCCCAAGTGGGAAGACGCCATACTTGGCCACATAGTCGCCGTGACGGTAGGCGGACTGCGAGTACTGTGGCATCGCCACCACTGTGCACGTATCAGCGTCTGCTTGGTATCATGCCACTTAGACTGATCGGTGGTGACCTACTGTGCTGCCGAGGGAGCTGACTTCCAAAGGTCGCTACGTCGGCATCAACACGCTTACTCTGCTCCTCTGCAAACTGAGGCAGATTGTTCCAGTTCCTCTCGAGCGAGTCGGCAATTTCAAACGTCGTCTTCGGATCTCTCAACTCCAAGATGGGATAATTGTTCAACGTCCAGTCTTGTGTTTCCTTGTCTTCGCCCCAGATCTTCTCGCCCTTGACACCGAAAATCTTGATGCCTATTCCTCTTGGGGAGGGCAGATTGTCAGGTAGTATCTTGGGGGTAAGAGACGAGTATCGCATTATGACATCGTACGACCCAGGCTGCTTGAACATTCCCTGGGCGAGATGTTCTGGAAGCTTGTCATGCACGATGAACTTGCCCATCACGCAGCCTTGTGTCTTGAGGTGAGTCCCGCGCAGACAGTGATGATGCTCATTGAAGTTCATCATCTGAAAACGACTGAATTGTTCAGATACCTCTCTAATCTTCTGATCCTCGTCATCGGGAATGACTTCCACGCCTTCGGCACGATACCCAATGTAGCGATTGGACGGATTTGCATGGTCGCTGTTGCCCTTGACTGCCCCGTTGGAATGCTCACCGGTATAGGCGCTTTGTGGTCCTTGGCCAGACATGATCACAGTCTTTGACTCCCCCAAATTGGTCCGCGAAGATGGCTGTATGCATGCAATGTGGTGGGAAGGGAGCAACCGAGGTATGAGTTATATATTGCTCCATTGCCCCACCTCGGATTGACGACATTCGCGATATACCAAGGGAGGTAGGTATTTGGAAGCTGCTTTCAACCGAGTGGTCAAGACCCGAGGTGTTCACGGGTACTTCGTCTTGCCATTGGGAGCTTGGGGGCCAAGTTTTGATATACATCAGACTGTTAATATACTCATTAACGAGACTGCTCCGTGATGGTCTCAACTTCATCTCCAGTGGACACGATCTTGTTATTTGGAGCGCTGCCTTGTTTCTCACAGCAGCCTTTATAGGAGACAAATATTATTGTGAATGTTCATTTCGGCAACTTCGAGGTATAATCTAGCAGTCCAAAATACTGACTGTGTTATGGAACCTTACCCCGCAGTCGCCTGGCATAAAGCTGGGTCTAATGGCAGATATGAAGGTAGATCAAGAGGAATGACGTGTCTCTAAGAACAAGAAAACCTGGTTAAAGTGAGTGCCATGCACTCCAAGTTGTTTATTATTAGAAGTATAATAAGACTGAACAAAACGTTTGGTAACGTCTAGACCATATTATAAGCAGCTGGCACCATTAGTGATACGAGAAGTACCGTCGTTTATATGTCTTTAATCAGTCCGCACTATGAATGCATCGGCGAGATTGCACTCTCCCATACACAATCCCAATTGCACACAGTGACTGTGGGCCAGTCTGGTTAAGGTCTTTGCAACGCATGTCACTGCTACTCTTTGATATAGCTTCGAAGTCCGGAGTCTTTGCATCTTTGATCTTTGGAATGGCGTCGTGATGTATCAATGGAGTATTTTCATGGCTCCATCTTTACCAAAGGCGAGCCGAGTTCCTGCCCTTCCGTTTTGAAAGAGGATTGATCAGAAAGCCTTTCCTGACGCCTCTTCTGAACCCATTCACCAAATGGTTTCCAGACGGCCTCCTTTTCATGAGGCCGTAAATTTGCACTCAAACCACTGGTAGAAGTCGCGACGAAGACTCGTGCTCCCTGCCAATCAGCACATTTGCCCATCCTCTCCTCATCATCCTGCCATCCATACTTGAACTCATCCTTTTTGATTTCACGTTTCCTCCTCCAACGCCAGATCGCCTCCCAGATACCCTTCCCAACAATACAGACGGCTTCTGGGCGATACTTGCGAAACTTTTCCTCTAAGATGGGTGTGCCAGCCGCAAGCTCCGCTTTACTAAGTTCGGCAGCGTCCTTGCTTGGTCTCTCGACGATGTTCGTGTTCCCCATACTGTACAGCCTTGGTAGATCCACATCCTGTTCGGGTTTTAGTCGCTCATCAGTGCAGCCTGATGAGTGCAGCAGTTTCCAGAATAGATTTGAAGGATGTGCGTAGGCATGACCGGCAGTAGCAGTGCGGATTCCAGGGTTTGTTCCAACGAATACGCAGATCAAGTTCGGTTCCAGTACATCCAACAGCTTTGGCAGGTGTGCATACTTCGACGGTGGCGCATACTTAGACGACGGGCGCTTTCGCTTCTTTTCCGGTGAGGGAGCGGCGGCAAAGCTTCTAGCCTCATTACCATTGTCGGAAGATCTCTTTCTGGTGGATTTTTGAACCAGGTTCGGTAGTGGATTATCGGCGTATTGGAACTGCTCTATCTTGGATTTGAAGTTCGCCACATCTGCAGGCTTTACTGCATCGGCATCATCAAGCGAATCTGTTCCATCACATTGTGAGCTGGAAGCCTCATACTTGAATTCTTCAGCGACTGGCTGTCTCCTCGTACGAACCATATCTATTGAACTCAACCGTCAAATGTCATGGCACATTGTGTAGATCTAGGGAAAGTCTGGTTTGCCAAGAAGGGACATCCCAAGCGCGACTCCATCTTGCCCATCCGGGACGTCAGCAAACACGACATCTCACCTACCTCCCTGGGTTTCTACCTATGGACTTCCCTTTTATTAACCTGATTTAAAGGTAGGAGGTGTCGGCAGATGGCGTGTCAAGGCTCAAATATCTTGAGAATCTCCTGACTGTGCTTAGGTAGGTGGGAAGGTGCCTGCCTTATTGCAGTACTCAGCTACAGCGCTTGGCGAGTGCAATCAGGAATATACTCGTATTGAGGTGGAAAGGCGTTTTTTACTCACCAGAAGGCGCTTCTGCTTCAATCTGCGACTCTTTCCAAGAATTGTGTCATAAGCTTGCCCAAAGGCGCCTGTTGCCATGTTTGGGCACTTCAGTATCAATAACGTTTTTGAGCTTCTTGCCCATGAACTCATGGTAACGTGAGTTCGTACTCATGTCATCTCTTCTCCTGGCTTCTTCTCGCCCTAACGTACAGTTGGTTGGTGTTGATGCCATATAATTTGTAATGGCTTCACAGTCTCCTCACCTTCCTCTCCGGGGTGTTCCTGGCTCAGGTGGGCAACAAACTGAGTCCCGTTCTAGCATCAATTCAATTGGATCAAACGGCACTGTACAACATAATGTTAGAAGGCGATTCTCCTCGGGCTCTGAACAGCCGCTTTCTGGACAAATTTGGGGCTATAACAACCTCATTAGGTCCAGTTCAACGTTCAATCTAGCCTCACGAAGACTTAGGCTTTCGAGTACCGATCGGACGAGCACTTCAGCGAGCAGAAGAGCGAGCTTTTCATCGCTTTTGAGTGGCAGACTGAGGTCAGAGCGATCAGAGTCCAGCATTGAGCCACATGAGAAGGCTATCGTAGAGGAGCCTGAGCCAGGTGAAGATAGCTGCAAGGGGAACAAAGGCCAACTTGCGGAGGCTCGTCCTCAAAATGAGACCAAAAGCCATTACCAAGTGCCCTTCAGGCGGTGGTTGTCTACTCTTCGACGCAAGCCGCCAGCGGTCAAACATTGCGATGAACGTTGGATCTTGGACGACTTCGACACTCAGCCAACTTTACCTTCGTTGACGACAGACCAAACCGGTCCAAACCACCGAAAATCTTATTCGTCTTCTTCGTCTCGTTTCGTGTCAGCTATCAAGTCCGCCACCATTACCCTTGCCAGTGCCAGCGCTGCACAACTATCGCGTCGTAGCTCCAAAGCGACAAGAGCAAGACTGTTCGAGCAACGTAGTAGCGTTTCAGGTCCCAAGCCTTCGTTCGAGACCCAAGGATCAGCTATAGATGAGGCTGCGAACCAACGATCGCGTAGAAGACGACTGGTGCTTGAGGAACTCGTCAAGACTGAAGAAGACTACGTTGCGGACCTAAAAGCACTTTCAAGCGTAATTGGATTAGATCTTGCGCCATGTCAAGTTGGGCTAACATTTTCCAGGCTTACTTCACTGTTGTTGGAGATGTGCCCACTTCCAGCGGACTCGCAAAGCCTGTACTAAGAGCTACTATTCAACACCTCTTGCTTATACACACACGACTATTGGAGAGCATCCAGTCGACAACGCCATTCCCAGAACACAGAGTCCAGCCTCCCCGACCACCCGTCTGTGGCGGCAAGACAAGAGAAATGCCGCATGAAAATGAACCCAACATTGATACATCTCAAGGACCTAGCTCTCCTCCATCGAACCTTCTAGCAGTGCCACGTTTCCCCAAAGCAGGACTGAGAGAAAAGAACGAGGATTATTCTAGAAGCGGCTGTGATCCGACTATTGCAAGCCATATCGCAAGGGACTTTATAGACTGCGTAAGCATCCGGGAGCTATATTCAAGTACGACCGTGAAGACATTGCTTACCAAATCCGTTAGTTCACCAAATCCACTGTTGATGCTTATAAGACATATAGCTCAAACACCGAGCTAGTCCAGCAGGATGTTGATGAAATTGAGAAGCTTTTGGAAAGTTCGTGGGACAAATACTATGAAAAGGGCATAGAAATCTTATCTGCACATCACTTCTCCAGCAGCAGCCGTGAGGCCAACAAGAAACGAGCGTTGACTCTGAAGAGCTTATTACTTAAGGTATGGGATCTCCTCACGTACAACTACCATGCTGACATTGTGTCAGCCAGTGCAACGTCCCCCACGGTATGTATTATTGTTTCAGGACATATTGAAAGCCACACCGGTCTATGACGATCCTACAACATATGCAATCTTGGATAAGACAGTCCGACTGCTTCAGTATCAGTGTCGAATGATGGATCAGGCAAGGACGAGTCCTAAATCCAGACGCATCGCTGAGATATCATGGCTGGTGAGCGAGCGTCTAAGATTTGCAGACCAAGTCCCTAGGCCGATATTTGTCCAACTTCTCGGCAATGTTTTGTTGTGTGGCTGTCTCCACATGACATATTGCGGAAGACGTCGAGTTAAGGGTTACTACGCTGTGGCGATACTTTTCGAAACAAAGCTCCTCCTGGCGCAAGTGGATCCCGAGGATGGACAACTACGCATTGACGTATGTATTGAACTCTCCAAAACTGTGATTGAAGCCTGCGATAATGGGAAAGGCCTTCAATGCCACTCTGTACCTCACTCTTGGAAGCTCGTATTCGACCTCAGCGGCGATTTGTATGAAGTTCTTCTTTCAGCATGTTCGGCACGCGAGGCAGAGATTTGGCAACGGTATCTAAGAGTCAGGCTCGCACAGCAAGCAAGAGTGGATTGCTATCATCAAATACCCCTTGCGTCTCCATTGAAGAAGCGGATGAAGAGCATGGGAAAGTCCTACGGAAGACCAAGTAGCTTCATCAGGAGGATGCCGCTGGAAAGATCTGCGACGATAGGGCCAACTTCAAATCTCTGTCAAGTTTTCATAAAGAACACCTGGAACAAAGACTCAAACGATACTCCAAGTGCGACGGCATTGCAGATCCCGAGATCACAGTCCATGACCCAACCGGGCCACGTCGAAACCCTCGCACCATCGAGAGACGAACGTAGGGCGATCGAAGCAGCGCTCTTCGATATTTGGACTAAGCACGCGCTACCCTACCCTGGCATGAAGCTAGGACGTTCAGACCGTATACGTGCACCGGCAATCCATATGGCGAGGAAGTTCAGTATGAGCAGCATTACAAGTAATTTCTCTGCCTCCAAGCGATCTGGAAGCTACAGTAGCGTCAGCGTCGCCTCCTCCAAGCGGGACCGCTCCTCTTCCATAATGTGGAAAGAGGACATGGTCCCATTCAGGTCGCTCCCAAACCCCACGCGTCCCCAGCGTGTAAAAGCTGTGGACCTCTTACCCGACGACTTTGCACTGGATGATCTCCAGAGGAAGTCCAAACCTCCTATCGCACTTCGAGCATTAACAACGACAACGGGTCGAATTCACACGCCGCCTTTAGATGTCGAGACAAATTTACAGACGTCAAAACAAGGTGAGAGTGTAGGAGCGGCGCAGACCGATAGTGTCGCCACCGAGCCCCTTCAGCACGATCTTCAAGCTGCAGGTTTAAACATGTTGAAGACACGCAACAAAAGGAGTAAGACAAGATTGCTGTCTCTTTTTAGATGAGTCCTAAACACTCAAGCGACTCAGTAGCAGCTATATGTAATAGAAATGAGTGAAAGTGCTTAATTTCGATTCGATCACAGACGGTGGTGGCGGCAGCGATGTCGGATACCTGGTAGTTACTGTGCTGTAGATAAGCGTCATACCTCGGCACAAGCAATCTCTGCACACCAAACGCTGCCAGGTATTGTAAGCCAACCTGAAACGTCGTACACCTGCGTTTGCTTGCACAAACATCATCTCTGTTGTAACATCTGCAGCCGTGATATCTTCTTACCCACCGGAACAAACACCATGGATCTCGATAAGGATAATGCGAACCCCACGATCATCAACCCTTCCGACCTGCCCTCCCGTCGCCGGTCTGCGCTGAATGAGAAGCGGCCTGGCCTGTTTGATGGTCTAATATCTGCATACCCGGACCGCTACCTCTTAGACGTGGCATCTGACCCAGAGGGTTCTGACAGCGCCTCATCTGCCGGGAGCGACGATATCGACATCCACGATGAGTCCCTGGCCAATACCAGCCCTGAATCGCGCGAAGAGATCGATGAGCAGGAAGTCTATGACCTGATCTCCACCATTTCAGACCCTGAACACCCGCTCTCTCTCGGCTCGCTGGCCGTTGTCAATCTACAGGACATTAACATTCTGCCGCCTTCGTCCCCTCGCTCGCGCATCAGTACCGTTCGTGTTCTCATCACACCTACCATCACGCATTGCTCCCTCGCTACAGTCATCGGTCTCGGTGTCCGGGTTAGGCTTGAGCAGGCCCTGCCTGCTCGTTTCCGAGTCGATGTTCGGATCAAGGAAGGTACTCATAGCACCGCTGACGCCGTAAACAAGCAGCTTGGGGACAAGGAGCGTGTTGCAGCTGCGATGGAAAATGGCACGCTGGTTGGCGTCATTAGGAAGATGCTGTCTACGTGCGAGTGAAGCTCTCGCAATGACGAGACATGGCATAGCTAGTAGCGCGATTTCATTTGAAACACAACTCACGCTGTAGGGGCACGAGCACTGTGTCTTAACCGCCAAAATTTTTCATCGAGGCATCGCTACTATCCACGCTACTTTCCCTATGGGCCATGGTACTTGAGAAGTTCATACTGGTCGATGTTGGGCACGATATTATGAAAGGCAGGATGCATTGGAGAGGAGTTCTTGATTTTTATTACTATCACGCCGCGGATCATTCTATGCCCTGGAAATGCCTATATCATCATCTAAATTGCTTGACAATGCTTCCCCCAGTCCACATGACAGTGGGTATAGCGGTGACAGCACAAATAACACCCAGAATCAAAGTAGAAGTGGGCCAGCCCTTACTGGAGCTTACAAGACCTCCTAACAAGGGGCCTATCATGGAACCAGCCGCCCAAGCCATGTTAAACAGACCATATGCTTGGGCATATGCTCCATTCCGACCGAAGTATCCGGCTGGCCGTCTTTTAGCTTTTGCATCGACCGCGTAAGTGATTTCCGCCATGACGGGCGTTATGACCAATGTCAGCGTTGCACCCACCAGAGCAAGCAGGGAGCACAGCAAGACTTTCTGTCGTAAGGAATCATGTGTGACGAGTCTGAGGAGAATGATGCATGGACATGCGAGGGCGAAACCGGCGGTGGCGAGCCAGCGGGGGCCATACTTGTCGCTCAGACGACCAAAGAAGGGCCCAAGGAAGCTTGTAGCCACGATTGGGAGGAAGATCAGACCAGCTCCTAGCGAATCCCAATGGAACGTATTCTTGACAAACAACGGAAGGAGCGAGTCGAAAGAGGTCATCAGTGTTGCTTGCATTGTACATCCCCAGAGAGCAGCTAGCACGCGTCTGGACGCCAGGAGGGAGATAAATGGGGGTGGATTCCTGAAGAAATTCGAGACTGATGTTGGCTGTGTTGTTGTCTGAACTTCGGTCGTTGAAACATCGGCTCGAGACACAGTGGAAGCTTGTTCCCGGGATCGCAGGTTGGAAGATGGTCGGGTGTATGGTATAACTTCTTCCTTGCCCTCTTCCAAAGCAAGTGGTGTGGGCAGCGCTAGTTGTTCCTTATCTGATATCTTCACGGCCGACATCTCGTGAAGCTCTGAAAAAGTAGTGTCCTTATCGTCCTCAAATTTTGCAGCGATCTTTTTTTCGATCATGACCACTCTCAGGAGCACGTCCAAGACGATCAGTCCAAAAGCCATCGCGAAGACAGAGTAATATCCACTCTGCGCAAACACTACTCCACCAAGTAGAGGGGCTACCAGCAACGCTAGACTCATGCTCAGCCCAACATAACCCATAGCTGCGCCAACTTCCTCGGGCCCGACGGTATCGACCAGCAATGCCAATCCTACAATCCAGACGACTCCCCCGCTGAGTCCTTGCAGGGCTCGTCCGGCGATTAGAAGCCCAAGGCTCGAGCCTACACACAACAAAGCCGTTGAGCCGCCTAAAGCAAGAAGGCCGAGCAGTAACGGTACCCGTCGTGAGGAGTATCTATCGGCTGCCCATCCGCAAAACGGCGAGGCGACGAGCAGCGCAGCGCCGTAGATCGCGAGCAAGATTGAGACCCATTTTTGTACGTCGGATGGATCCACGCCGGCACGAGAGGTCAAGGCGAATGGCAGTACAGGGACGACAATGCCGAAGGCGAAGATATCCGTGAATACAGCTGTTGCCACGGTAATGATGATGAAGCTCTTGGATGATCGGTGTGAGAGCAGTATTGGCTTGGAGGTGGTCTTTGAGGGTTGAATTGGCGTAGAAGGTGTGGTGCTATCATGACCCAGCTCCCGATTGATGTATTGCTTCATCTTGTCTTGATACCAGTCCTATCACGGGTGAACCAATAGCTCTTCACCGGCCAACGATAGTGTGGATTCGATCAGCCTTCGACCATATATATTCTTGCCCGAGGTATTGCTTGTCCCTAAAGAGTGCAATCAACAAGATCTTATAGAAAACGTAGATTACGATCAGTCTTCAGCACCTCTTCAAATAGAAGAGCGAGGAAGACAGTCATCCTGCAATCCCATACTAATGATATCTACATATTCACCCATGTCTTGTAGTTACTCCACTCACGTTTGGACTGTGAGTGGGCCATGAGTGACTATCCCACGCCCTTTACCCCGAATGGCGCCGGAGTCATGATGTATTTTTACGCGATAATGAGCAGGGAGGCTGGTGCTGCAGATGGGTATCTGCCATAGGTGACTACATCAGCCATTGACAAGATAAAAGCCGGTGTCGGCCGACTAAGCTGCCCTACCCAGCTAGCCCATTTCCTGATCTATGGCAGAGGGATCGTGCTCTCGGGTCCGCGGACCCGAGGTCTCAAGGCTGTCCATCACTCTCCGAACAAGAAAGCATATGATTTTCACATCAATGCACGTTCGGACACCAGTCAAAGACTGGCCGTCATGTGGCTCAAAATGAAAAGGTTGCTAGCCATACATGGAAAAGAAATGGCGACCCCACCGTCTGAGCTGAAGTAATTGCTGTACATACAATTGGGACCGTTTCCTCATCCATACTGACAACCTGTGGTATATAACGAGCAAAGCAGAACGTTATCTCATAGAGAAAGCCTGATCGACTAGCCACGACGCCTTCATAACACCGTCGCTTATCAGGAAATGAAATATAGACGCAAGACAGCCTATTGAATAAATCAACAAGATCAAAAACGAGCAGCCTCTACTTGGTCATCATCACCTTCCTAGAGCAGGAAATACGCCTCTGAGAGCCTTTCGCCATCTGGGCGATACTTGACTCTCTTCAGCTTCCGGATCTAGTGGAGTTCTCATCATCGTACTCCCGAGCAGCGCCTCAGCTCGCCGTCTAGCCCAATTTTGATGTGGTTCGTGTCCACGAGTTGGGGTAGAGAACGTTGTAGAGTTCGTAGCCAATCCTATCGTGGACATTTCCGTGCCTGTGGGGTTGGACATTGATGCACCACCTGTTCGGCGGCCGTGATCAAAGCTAGGGAATGAGAGACCAAGAAATGATCTTACAGTGAGCCGATCAGCGAAGGAAGGCAATACAGCCGATCTGCTGGATGCTTGTGGGTAGTCTTCGCTCCCAACTGCACTAAGATGGGACGGAAGACTAGATTGCCCCGTGCGATCATGCATTCGGCGCATGAGTCTCTCCCTCCGTACCATTGAGTTGGTGATGGTGCGAGGGCAGTAGCCATGTGGAAGAACCGTCTTCTTGCAAAGCGGACATAGCGAGCTTGACTCGCGTAGGAAGGTGTCTATACATTCTGGATGGAAAATATGTCGACAGGGCAGTTCGCGGACAGTGGAACCAAGTTCAGAAGGCGTTGGTTCAATATTAGCTCTATCATTAGAGCCTTCACCAGCCGGGGCCGTAGGTGCAACAAAGTCCTCCAAACAGATTGCGCAAGTGGGCTGCTGGGTTGCCGTCGGCCGGTAGGAAGGTGTACGAGCGGCAGGAGGTCTCATAGACGCTGACGTTTGCACAGTCCTTACTTGTGCAGTAGTGGAGGTCTTGTCTGTTGATGTTGTGGCACCGGCTCTCGTATCATCTAAACCAATATTGCCGTAGATATAGACCGGCATCTGGTCCAGAAGACCCTTCGGCACAGTGAGGCGCTTGATCCCCAGAGCCTCCAGATCGACCTCGCCGCTAATGACCCGTCTTCGCAGTGTTTGGCGTCGACTCCTCTGCAACCAGTGCATTGTGAGTGATGTGACACCTATGATGGCGAGCAGAATGGCAAGAACAATCAAGAGGAAAACCCAGAGGCTAGGAATATGTTGCTGGCTACCTGTCGAGATGGTCGCGAAAAGACGCACGTATTCTCGACTATCGTATAACTCTGCCAATTCGTGACCATAAGGCACTTGCGTCATGTTGCCATTGTATTGTGAAGCCCATGCCATGAGCAATTCGCCAGTTGCTCCGGAGACAGCATATACCGGGAACTGAGTGTTCTGTTTCCAGCTTCCCCCATCCCCCAAGCCCCATGCAAGGTCGTTCGGTGGTGGCGGCGCAGCTGAGCCGCTGTTCGGAAGATAGAAAATGAAACCGATCGTTTGATTTTGGCCGGCGATTTGAAGATACTCCAACGTGCATTGCGGGCTCACCCATGGCGCTATTGCGAGGTACGGAGCAGTATATTTCGGCAGATTGGTGCTTGTGGTGATATTGCTCGGGACAAGCGCTGCGGTCGCATTTGCGCATGCATCGTGGGATGGGAACTCAGGCGCATATAAAAGGCCATCTATGCTATCGTCCTGGCTTGCGCCATTTCTTGAAAGCGTGACGATATTGTTCGGCACGTTGGCTTGGACGGAGAGGTTCTGAGGCGCACGAACCAAGCGAATGTCGACGTCTTCGGGGTCGACATTCCCAAGATTGGGAAAGATGATAGGAAAGGATTGTATCGATTGGGCCGCTGTGAGCCGGTGAGTCTATAACCGTAAGGTCGCGCATACCAGCAGATACTTACACATTATGGCAAGCCACGGCCAGAAGCTACCAGCAGCTGAGAGATCGCTGTCAAGGTGACCAGGCACGCTAGATATTCACCCACAAACGCATTTCCACGCCTGAAGCCATGTCATGGCAGAGGAACAAATGGGTGCGGCGACAGTAGGAACTCGAGTATCGACCAGGACATGCGGAGTGGCTTGGAAGATGCAGGCGAGGCGGCTGGATCCTTCACATCATAGGCGGGTGGAGGGACGGGGCTCGGCAGCGGGTACACCCGATCCCATCTTCCCGCTGAAGCTTATCTGAAAGCTTGGCCTTATCGTCGCGGCCCCAGGCATGTCAAGCAACCCGACGTCTCGAATCTGTCGCATCACACATGATCGACGTTGTTTGCGACTCGCAGCTGTAACGCATAATTCAGAACCGGCCATTTTCCAGGATAGGCGCACTCATCACCACCCACGCAATGGCGGGCTGATCTCTACAAGCTACCCATATTTGAACAGTCTTTCGCAATGGCGCCGGCGTCCAATAAGAAAGGCAGCGCAAACCCTAAGCTACACGGCCGCGATCAACGTTCCATCTCACGGCATAGCACACCTCTTACAGAAGCCAGCCCTACAACACCCGACTCTACCACCCCAGCTGCAACTTCATCGACTCCAGCGACTCTACCGAAGGAATCTCCCTATCTCCATACCAATACAGCAACCTTACTAGGCAGCGGCGAGCTCAGCATCGAGCAACTAATCTCGGCGACCACCAGTTCGGGGAGCAGCAATGGCAAAAATGGCGGCGATCCACCTACCGCGAAGCAACTACACGCACTGCATGACAAGATCAAGCAGGGCGTAGATAGCTTCATGTCTAAGCGCGGAGAATTATGCAACCGGTCCATGCGGCAGCTGGCCCAGCAAAGGAAACAAAGAGAGGCAGCTGAACGGGAAAGACAGGCGCAGCGGGAGGATGCGGAAGCGAGGAAGAAGGCCAAGAAGGCCGGGAAAAAAGGAACAAGTAAAGTTTCATCGAACGGTGGAGGCGGTGATGGCGACGAGAGCAAATCAAGGAAGCGAAGCCTGGACGAGGTAGATATGGATATCGATCGAACTGCGCGTGAGAAAGAAAGAAAAGAGCGAAGGGAATCTCTTCCCTCCGTCGGTGCTCATGGAATTGCGCGACAGGACGGAGTTGGAGTACATGAAAGTGAGTCTGCCCTTCAGTGTTACAAACTCCCTCGCATCGCGCCTTCTGGATATCACATGCTTTGCGTCTGGGATTGTGGGGCTACATTTACAGACTTGCAGTGACTAACAGTGAACTGATAGATGGCCCGCAGCCTCCTTCCCCTAAAATTCAACCGGGGATTGTAGCGCCAGATCCAATGGATACAGCCGAGTCGCCATCTGATTCTGATGAATCTTCAACCTCCGATCAACCTGCTACAGTGCCGCTATACGAGCTTGCCTTCGGCAAAGATCCCACGCAAGTCAATGACCCGACGGTTTATGACATACGGCCATGGTCTCCCTCCATGAGTGACGACGAGAAACGAGCGATCTTCAATGTGAAAGTCTGGCCCGAAGGCGATCTCAAGGATCTCACAGCAGGTGACCCACCAGATGCAGACTTTTCGAATGCAAAGCCTTCAAGCCAAATCGCATTCACGACCTTTCAAACGTATGTTGAGCCGTTTATTAGACCGTTCAACGAAGAAGACGTAGCTTTCCTCAAAGAAAGGGGTGACAGGGTCACACCTTATGTCATTCCCCCACGAGGGTCAAGGACATACCATGAAATCTGGGCGGGGGAAGATGGCCTGACCGGCCTTGAGCCCCCTAAACGGGAAGAGAAAAGGGCCGATGAGGCCAGAGGAACCTTCGACGATATCAACGACGACGTCGCAGAGACGGACGAGGTTTCCATGGGTCCAGTCATGAACCGGCTTATGAGCGTCTTGAGACCGAATCCACCGCCAAACCCACCTAATGGCCTGAAGAAAGAAGATGGCAGCGATGTTAAAGACGGGGAGGGCGACACAAACATGTCGAACGGTGGTGATTTGAATGCAGCCATCGGGTTTGGCGATGATCTCGGAGGTTCGTCCGACATCAGACTCGCGACAGCCCTTCCGCCAGATGCCCCGCGGCCCCCTGACAACCCTACCCCTCAAGATTACGAAAGTCTAGACACTCGAGCGATCCAGGAGCTGCGTTACATCGGCTTCCTCGAACCGAACGAAGTCCCGGATTACTCGTCACACCTCGATGACGCCGTCGCCGCACGTCTGCGGACGTTGCAGCACGAGCTGCGCCGCGTGAGCACGTTGAACAACGCCCGGCGAGCCCGTGTGTTAGAGCTGACGGAGGAACGCATGGCCATGCAGGAGTATGCCAACATCGCAGACGACCTCGACACACAAGTCAATACGGCCTACCTCAAGCGCAACAGAAGCCTTGCCAAGCCCAGCAAGAGCAAAAGCCAGTCCTCACGCCCGGGCGGACAAAAGGGTCTGGCCGTGTCAGCTGCTGGGGCTGCAGGGCGAACAGTGAGCGACGGTGTGAAGGCCCTCATGCAAAAGAGAAGCGACTGGATCCAGATGGTTGGTCCCGTGGTTGGGTACGGTCGTCCACCCATCCCTGGGGACGACGAGACGATTTTCGACCCAGACAATATGCGCAGATTATCCAAGCTTGAGCTGGAGGCCGAAAGAGAAGAGGCCGAGGATGTGTGATTGACTATTTGCCGCAAATTACCGCATGATACCTATGGCAATAAGGAAATAACGATCATTGGAAAAGTTTACTTCGAAGGACTGAGACAGTGGAATTGGCTCAATTTTAGCAGTGGAACTGCTGGCCCACAATGACTTATGATCACAGACCGCGAAATATTACGGCTTCTGTGTATTACAGAACTTGCCACTGATGCAGATGCTATCACATTAATTTATACAGTATCGTCGATCTGGCCCTGAACCTCTTCGGCAGGCTTGAGCAGCCTGACTGGGGCGCCTTGGCTGGCGTAGCGATCAATCTCCGCCCAGTGCACTATTCTCTCACGTTCACTACTGTCGAAATCTTCGTCCTCCTCATCGTCTGTGAAAGAGCTCATCTCGAATTTGCTGTAGATCCGCTTTCCGTCTTCATCGAATGTTCTTGGCCGCATATCTCTCAACGCGAGCCTGATAGTCCAAATCGTCTTTTCATTTTCTTGCTTGCTGGAAACCAACTGAGCAGTCCTTGTCACTGCAGTAGGAGACCAGTTGGTTGCGGCAGAAACGGCAATTTCTTCGAAGACTATATAGTCACCCACATGAGCATCAGCTTCTTTTAAAGGCGAGAGGCTCTGAATGTCTGCAGGAAGCGGTGGGCAGCCATCATCGCCCTCCAGGGCGTGTCCATTCTCCATTTCGCCATCAGCTTCGTCCCCATCTAGAAGAGCACCATCCTCCCAATATTCATCGTCATCGCAGTATTCGTCGTTCATGTCGCCGTCATAATCGAGGTGATCGCCGTAGCCGTCGGTATTGTATTTGTCATATGTCTCGATATGATGCTGCTGAGGTCCCTTGCGGTTGCGTTGCTTATCTGCTGCATACAAGCCGCTCTTCTTGTATTTGTTTTTCGATTTGAATGGTCGTTGCTGTCTCAGGTCCCACCGCTGGTAGAAGGGAAACGGCGGTTCGCTTAGGTCGACGGCATCTTCACAACATTCTACAGCACTCAGCTGAATCATGTTTCGCCAAGATTCCCAGTCATATGGATCTACACTTTCGTCTTCAGCAATAGAGGTCTGGATTTCTTCTGTATCATTCCTCGCCTCGACCTGCGATTTCGACCGACCTGATAACTTGGCCTGGACTTCGTCTTTCTCTTCTTGGGTCGTTGGAACACGGACATTTAGCGAGCTGAAAAGCATTCGCTTTGAACTAGCAAGATCTAGTTTGGCACGTCTTGTCACAGCCGGCGGCACCAGAGATGTGATCTTCCCAGCTCCAGAATATTGTCCGATTGTAGGATTCTTGACGGGTTCTTTTGAGCTCATTTCCTCTGGCCCATCGTTTGATGGTGAGGCAGGATTGTGATGCTCTTGCAAATCAACGCCACCTTCCGCTAGTTGACTTAGTAAAGCATTTCGTCGTTCTTCGAATTCAGCGCTGCCTGGCTTAATGCTGGATAGTGTCGATGATTTGGCTTTCTTCGTTTTCTTAGGTGCCTCAAGACGATCTTCTCTATCATGTTGAAGAGTTTTTGTAGAATCAGTCGTCACGCTAGATCCCTTGCCTAGGGCCCCATCCGCACTTGTTACTGCATCACGGGCAGAAACCTGAGCGACTTCATGAACAATCGTGTCTGGCTGTTTTGATGAGTATTCAATCTGGGTTCCTGTGAGATCATGCTTTCTCATATCCTCCAGAGTAGCGTCTTGGTGCAGAACTCCCTCTTCTTTCAGATGCGCCAGACGTCGAGACTCTCGACGCCTCACGTTGCGATTCTTTGTAGCCTGTGTTCCCCGATGAGGTAGTGATTTGTGGGAGGACCCGCTGGGATTTTGGCGATCCTCGCTCAAGTTTGTGGCTGGTGTTGGTTTGGTTTCAGGTCTGCTTGCTGAGGAGGCTTGCGAACTTGTATCTGAGCTGTCTTCATCTGAGCTGTCTTCATCTGAGCTGTCTTCATCTGAGCTGTCCGAACTGTCTGTACCATCCGTGCTGACTGAAGATGTATCGCTCGTATCGCGACTTACGTCGCTGAAATTCTCGGCTCCAGGTCCTGATCCGGGCTGTGGTTCCGCCCTCAACTCAGGATCGCTGTTGTCATGCTCGTTAGCAGAATCGTCGGTTTGCGATTCCTCCTCAGCATTGCTACTGTCCGATATCACGTAGTCTTCATCATCCTCGTCGTCTTCGCCATCCTCGTCTTCGTCTTGATTGCCAATGTCGTCTGTGAATACGATACGCCTCTTCGACTGTGGTCTATGCGATGAGCTGGTATTTTCAATGAACTTCGGCGGTTCTATCAAGGCATCGCTTTCCTCCAATCTTTCCTCAATACCAGGGCCACGGCCATAGGCAAAGTCCACCTCCTCACCGTCATCTTCTTGCTCAAATCGAATCCTCTTTCTCGGCGGGATCCTGACACCCTGGGGTCTTAACGGTGTGCTCCTCACAAGAGGACGACCAAACGGGACACCATCTAGGAGATGCATCCCATTGCTATGGATTTGCGTGCGTCCCAGCAGAGTCCGCCTTCGGACCTCAGCATATTGCAAGGGACGAATAACAACCTCCTCATCGTCCTTGCAAATGCTGCCCACTTCGTGATAGTGAAGGCACTCGTAGCCTGCAATCTGGACCACATAATCTTCGAGGCCCCATTTGTCAGACTCTAGCGGGAAAGTATTGTTCACTGTGCTGAGAAGGTGGGAAATAGGCTGTTTGAGCTGGTCGTCTGTCAGTGGCCAGACGGTGTTCACGGTCGGAAGATCCTGTCTCTGGATCTGGAGCCGAATACGCATAGTGTCACAAGTCGCCCAGTTCGAAGAGGAGGCATTCGTGAAGTGCGAACAGCCTTAGCGAGCCGCAACTCTGTCGTTGCGTTAATGCGATCTACTGTACTGAATGAAGCTCCTATGACGCTAAAAACCTCGAAAAGCTACATGCCAAAAGTCGACGTCCAGACAATTCTCTGCCAAAGCACGATCACTAAACAGATTGTAACACATACATATATCATCAATTATCTACAGTGTAGCATGCGGTGAACCCGTATTTGAAAGCATGAGAGTTCGCCGTCATGCCTTAGTACCCTTCTGAGGTCGGTTATTCTCTGTCGCATCCAGCTTCTGATCCTCATCTGGGCTTAAAAGAGTTCCGAGAATGTTGATGGTGCCGGCACCAGTCTCTGACTGTATACTGGCATCAAAGTCCCTCACACGAAATAGTATCTTGCCCTCTACCTTGTTGCCAGATCCATCAACGAAATATCCATCGCCAGGAGCATTTGCTTTTGGCTTTCTCCTCTTGGTGCCAACGTCACCACCTTCGTTGCTGATCCAAGCCCAGTCAGAGGGTAGCCGATTTCGGTCAATGCCAGCATTGAAATAGTTGTAGCACATCAATCCCAAAATACCCTCATTCTGTAGATTCACATAGCCCTCCAATACGCGCCCTCTACTTGGCTTGAACATTGTAAATTCAGCCGTAAGCCATGTGTAGGTTACTGCGTACTCGTCTACACTCCGGCTCAGCACTGTTTCGGTCGCGGACGATGATGATGCGTTGTGTGCACCTTGGCTCGGATGTTCTGAGAGTCGTGGATTGGAATAGGAAAGAATCACGCCTTTGAGCGGCGCGTAGTAAGTGAGCAACAAGGGTGAAATATGCTCGGCGCAAAGTCCTTTGAGGGGCGAGTTGAATGCGATCGGCGAGAGCGGAAGATAGAGAGACGCGGTTTTCTTCACAAATGGCGAGTTTGTGTGTAGTTGGCTCTCATCGATCGTGCCCTTAGTCGCTGTGGGCTGGTGTGGTTTTGAGATCTTCTCAGGTGCATCTGATTGCTGTGATGCTGTCGCGTTGGGAGCTGTAGCACTGGGATCGACCTTCTCTGCCTCCGACACACTTTGCTTCTTCGTCTCTTTCTTGTCCTTCTTCTCTTTCCTTTGCTTCTTTACCGGTGATTGGTTAGGTTCGGCTGGTTGGTTTTCGGTATCCGGCTCCTCGTGTTTGCGCTTCTTTGACGATTTCTTCTCCTCTCCATCCTTGTGTTTTTTCGACCTTTTTTCTGCTTTTAATGTTTCCGAAGACATGATTGCGAATGGTTGGTTACGACGTAATGCGTGCAGGCGCAAGCTGAAGCTTGCTTTGAGACACCAAAATTTATTTCGCAAGATCGGCAACTTCAATCGGTACCCCGATTTTTGACACCGGGGTATTCAGTGTTCGGAACACCATGATTACGTTTCCGAGGTTGGCGCTGGCACCCAGGGCCACCCTTACAGCACGCCTGAAAGGATGAAGTGTTAAATATCCTACTGATTTCAATCTTTTGTTCACAATGGTAGACTGAGAGACTTTCAAATGCGTCGCAGCGCCTCTCCTTTGAGTCTTGTACGACAATATGGATCACATTCTCTCCCTAGCCGGCTGGTATTTTCTGCCAGGTGTAAGTGTCCAGACGTCTAAGGATATCCCCAAACTTCGAACAAAGCACTGTACTGACACAGCTTTATGTAGATGGCAACCAATTACATTCAGCCTGCGCTGTATGCGATTTTTATTAGAGCTGGAGATCCAAAGCCGCAGCCTGGTAGCTCGCGCTTTGCCAACGACCGTCGGCGGATCCAGATCGCGGTCATCCTTTTCTATCTCCTATACACGATCTATGACGCAGATCACCAGCTACAGAAGGGCGGAAACTTCTACCAGGCTCTTGGTGTCGCACTGGACGTTGACGAGAAACGCCTCCAGTCTCGATTTCGTCGGTTGTATGTCTCCCACGGTTGTCTAGAACATTACGTTTAACCAGATACTTACGTTAAACCTGCCCAGAACAGTACAGTTTCACCCAGATAAGGTCTCTTCAGCTATAGAGAAAGAGGCCATGGAGAGAATCTATGTCCAGCTCAAGGTTGCACGGGATATCCTTGTGGACCCTGCTAAACGATTTGCATATGACCGTCTCGGGGCTGAGATCTTAACATTCGGTGCGGCTTCTAAAGAGTTCTCAAACACAACCCTAGCAGTGCGAAACTTGCTCATCCCTGGAGCACAGCGCATCACGGCCTTCTATATTGGGTCTGGTGGCTTACTTCTACTCATGTCTGTTCTTGGCTACCTCAAAGATGGCAAATTCTGGCGCTACCTCATCATGGCCATGATGTTCGTTGTTGAGATGCATGTTTTGACACGTCCTACATTTCCATGGGTTTTGAATCTTGCCAACATGATCTTATCGCGCACTGGATTGCGAGAGCCCTACCTTCCATTCCAGATGCTGGTTCTCTTACGCAAGGTGGTTGTGACTTTCTTCATTGCTCTAGCTCAACTGTCGCCTTTGTTTGCAGATCCAAGGCAACAGGGTCTGCCCAAGGCCAAAGTGCCTGAAGCCTTGATGCAGCAAGTGGACCTTCTCACGCGACAAACAATCGACGAGCTTGGGCGTCTGAACGGTCTTGAAGTTGCACCGTTTCTGGGTGATGCCAGCAACAGTACAGAGGGGGGCTTGAGAATCCTGAAGGAGACTAGTAAAGAATGGCTTGTACAGAACACTCTCCGGAATGATCCTGGAGTTAAAGAAGCTGTAACAGCAGTTTTGGCACAGAGAGCAGAAGAAGGGCATACCATGAATTAGCTGTGATATGATAAATGATCTTCTTCTTGTGTTCATCATCACAGATCAGCGCCATCAATGTTCTTAAGATCTTAAATGGGGATGTACCAAATTCAGGTGGACATCTGAACAACATCAGACCTCAAACTTAACCCTAACCCTATGGAGAGTCCTGCCGAAATACAGGAAATCCTTATGTTGACTACACACGTTCTGTTCATCAACATTCCATCTCACCGTTAGGGTACTTTACATCATGAGGGCCTCATTCGTGGGGCTTTGTGTCCAACATATGACTTGAAATCATGATGAAGTGCGCGAGATGAACTCAAAATTGGCGGTTCGCCTCGTATTTCAAGCGCGCCACAGAAGTCTAGGCAGCCGACGATATGTCTCAAACCTACACAATCGTGGACATGGGCTGCAAATCTTTTGCTCTGCGACAAAACGGCCTACAGCGTTTTCGAAATCAGTACTAGGAATGCCATCTACTCAGGTTCAACAGCGCTTCTTACTGTCTGCTCTTCCTCCTGTCCTCATACCTCCAGCTTTGTTTGTTGGGCTTCTCTTAGGATTATGGGCCTACAAGTGCTTCATGACAGTCATCTTCCAAGACAAACTCATTTACATGCCATACCTGCCACCTTTTGCTCGGAGTGAGAAGATCGAAACCTACGAGAGAGTCTGCTCTGGTGTTGCATGGAACGAGGTCAGGATCAGGAGTCTCGATGGGACCAAGATCAGCCTGTGCACTGGAGAACTGAAATCAGAGTTTCAAACTGAAAATTTATGGGGAGAAGAACAAGCGTCGACCGTCGATAGGCATGTCATAATTTGCTATTTCCAGGGCAATGGCGCCAGTCTACCGCCCAGGCTCCCAATATTGTCAAATATGCTTAAGGCGGTAAGTGGAAGCAGCTATAGCAACAAGGATGGTGTTAGCCGTCATACCAACATAAGATACTCCATCATTGCCTTGTCTTATCGTGGATTTTGGACGTCTTCCGGGCGAGCCAGTCAGACCGGCATAGAGCTTGATGCTCAAGCGATGCTTAATTGGATAAACGAGACTTATTCTACCAACTCAATCAGCAAAGCCGAATTGGTTCTGTGGGGTCAGAGCGTGGGTGCCGGCGTTGCTTGTGATGCAGCAGCACGTTACATCTACAAACCCCTTGGAGCTAGCCACTGTCGGAACAAACCTAGCAAGCCGTTTCCGGTCACGGCTCTAATTCTCGAAACCCCTTTCGTGAGCATTAAACGCATGCTGTTTGCATTGTATCCCCAAAAGTGGCTCCCGTATCAATATCTGCATCGATTTCTGTGGAACCACTGGGACAATGAACAGGCGTTACGTCGCATTGCTGAGCTACCAACAGAGAAGCAACCCAAAATACTAATACTCGCTGCTACTCGCGATGAAGTTGTCCCCGCTTCACAAGCTACGGAACTTGAGAAGTTGTGTAAGGAATTAAGCCTCAAATTGCAAAGACGTGATGTAATTGGGGCATTACATACGGAAGCAACGCTTCGAAGTGAAGGTATCGTGACTGTGAGCCGGTTCATTCGAAATGAGGAGATTTGATGCTCGGATTCAAGGCAGGAGATGTTCTACCTCATTGCGAGTTTTCGCGGTTGAAATTCTGTTCAGTGGCAGCAAACTACTATGCAGGTCCTATCACAGCCCAAATCAATTCACCTTCACCCTTCCTTGGCCGAAGAGCTGTCTCATAACCGTCCTTATGTTGATTTATCAAATATTTCCATAGAGGTATTGCATGTGACAAAACCGAACAGCTGATTAGAGGCTAAGCTTGAAATTATCAGATCCAGCACTTCTCCACCAATAGAAAGCGGCCATGTAATGATTAGCTATATATTATGTAAGGCAAATCCATACCGAACTTACCGCTATGTTAAACTTAACATTAATTTTAAAATAACTTTGACTATTTCATATTCTACATTTACTGGCACATGATTTGTTTGATAAAGTCACATTCACCAGGCAATTAATGCGCCTGGCTACGCTGAGACGAAAGGTCTATAAATTCATGTAACAGACCAAATCGTTCTGATTTCTTTCAGACGTGAACAACTTCTCACAAACGCAGGCGTCAGTGACATTGGCCTTCTGTTGTCTGCTCTCCAAATAAAAGTCCGTTTTCGAGACACCTCGACATCACACTTGAGCCATCGATCTCATCTTGGAGGGTTGTCAATTCTGAACTAGTAAGCTCACCTATCTACATCACCTTACAACCCCACCAGTATTTTAGACTGTTGTTAAGGCACATCGGCGCGTCGATTCTCACATCTCGGCTTCGTGTAACAACGACACCACTGATCTTTCAGAACCAAAATGTCACGCAGGCTCACGGATGCTGAGAAGAGGCGGATCGAGAAAGAAATCAGAAATGATTATGAATTGAAAGTAGAGCAAAAAAAGGAAGCTTTGTTAAGGGCTCGTGAAATGAGATCGCGTATCACAGATCCAGCCCCGAACCATACTCTTACATCGATACAATCTCATGCTTCTGCGGGTGACCCTCGCAAGTCCTCGCAGCCGACTTCTGCACCGACAGGACCAGCAATCGCTCCTCCAATGACGCTGGACAATGCGCCACCCGCCAGTGGCACAGCTACTACCTCCAACGGACCCTCTCAAAGCCTCAATCCTGCCCACAAGAGGCCAAGTCCATCTATATACAGTGGGTTGCAGCCAGTTAGAAAGACTTCACAGGCAAAAGTGGCAAAGCATCATGAATCTAGCCGGCCTGGCGCGAGCAGCGATAGAGCTCCTAGTGAAGACGCAAACGTTGCCTCCTCGCCTGATCTACAGCAGCCTGAGTGGTACAGTAAGCTACGTCCCTCAAATACCCGGTCACAGGGTGACAAAACTCAGGTCTCCTTGGCTTGTGAGAGACTGAGGCACGCCATCGGAAGATACATTGAGACTATGGATCCAAAGTTTCTCGATATAATCAGAACTACCCTGCACGCTGTGGCCTTCAGTACCGTAACTCGGACCTTGGTGCGTGACCAGAGAATGCTACACAATACAAATGGCTTGCCGAACCTGTTCGAGCCCCGCTACAGCAACGATGTCACTTTTCCGTTTGATATCGCCGCTGATGCGAAAGAATTGTATCATAAATGGTGCTCTCAGGTTTTTGACGTCGAGTTGCTGCGAGGCATTATTCCAGGCAAAGGTTCAAAGTCCAGACTCGATAAGGATGGCGGTTTCGAGACGGAACGTACTGGAGACCGTATCAATAAGGATTGGCCAGGTTACACCTCTGCCAACTACCACGGCAACGGCAAGTTGCTCAATGGCCAGTGGTGGCCTCTGCAGATCTGCGCCGTCCGTGACGGAGCTCACGGCCAGACCATGCGAGGCATCCACGGTCGTGAGGGCGAAGGAGCTTATTCCATTGTCATGGCGGGTGGAACTCACCACGGGGAGAAGTACACCGACGAAGATCACGGTGACATGATCTGGTATTGCGGCACCGACGGCAAAGACGGAGACATCGCTGGAGACACAGCGCGCCTTATCGAGAGCTTTGAGAGCAAGAAACCCGTTCGCCTCCTGCGCTCCCACAACGCTCGCACTCAGTACTCTCCAGAGATCGGTTTCCGCTACGACGGCCTGTACCAGGTTGTGGAGGTCAGCAAGGTCGCCGAAGCTCCCCCTGATAAGCAGAGGCATAGGTTCAGGATGGTCCGTCAGACCGCTGAGCCACTGCGAGGCGGACAGGGTCCTGAGGCCCGACCAACTGCCGAAGAAAAGAAGGCCTGGCAGGACGTCCAGATCGGCCGCAAGAGTTAGGGTTGTAATCTCGCCCGGGACCTCAGCAACGGCACGGTCTCAGACACATGGTTCTTGGATGATCAGCTGCCAAGAGCGTCAAAGATGACAGACTAAGCAGGAGCAATGACTTCATAAGTGAATTCAGCATGAATATCGGACAGGAGATCTATCGAAGTACACGGAAACGACAGCATCACGAAGTACAGGTTTATGAGAGAAGTGGTCATGATACCAATGAGCTCAGAATGAGATTCGAGCAGCAAATCTATGTAGCTACGATGAAATTATGGCATCTAAAATTCTCACATAGTCCTCGACTTCTTGCTCCGTATTGTAATGCACTAAACTAACTCGGACAACACCGTCATTTGCATCAATCCCTAAGAGTTCTTCACAGAGCCTTACTGAGTAAAATGAGCCCCATCTGCAGCCAAAGTCACTCGTGGCCTCAATAGCGTCGACGACCGACCGGCTGCTCCTGCCTTTGACGGTGAAGCTAATCACTGGTACTCTCTTCGTTCTGTCTGCGGTAGGATGGCCATAGATACGGTAGACATCCGGCTTTGAATTGAGATAATCGATGAGAATCCCTTGCAGCTTTTCCTCGTGTTGTGCAATTTCATCCCAGGGTCTATCAGCTAGGTATTGACACACCTGTGGGATACTCGCTAACAGCTCGTAGCTTGCGCCAGCGAGGCCCAAGAGATAGTCGAGAGAGTCGGTCGGCTTGAAGAAGTGACCAAGCGTAGTGAGGCTCTGCTGTGCGCGCTTTGATGCGTACAGCGAGGCGATGTGGGGGCCGTACACCTTGTACCAGGAGAAGGCATAGAAGTCAACGCCCCAGCCGGCGACGTCAACGACTCTGTGTGGCGCGTAGGCTACGGCGTCGACGCACAGTAGCGCACCTGGAATGCGGTGCACGGTCTGTGCGATGGCTGCGACGTCATTGATCGTGCCGAGGATGTTACTCGTGTGCGTGCAGGCGACGAGCTTGGTCTTCTCGCTGAGCAGTTTCTCTAGGTCGGCAGGCTCAAGCTGCGGGTTGACGGTGTCAGATGGCATCCACCATTTGACCGTTGCGCCACGCCATCTGGCTAGCTGGATCCAAGCTGCCAGGTTGGCCTCATGGTCGGTGATGGAGAGGATGATGTCCGAGCCAGGCGTGATGTGATCATACAAGGCGAGTGATAGGTTGCGGAAGAGCTGAGTTGTCGAAGGGCCCAGTGTGACTTCGTCGGGTTGTGCGTTGATGTACTTCGCCACTGCATCAGTGCCTTGCGTGTATAGTTTAGTCGATTCCTGAGAAACAGCGTAGCTGGCGCCTAGTTGGACGTTGCTTGTGGCCAGATAGTTTGACACACTTTCAGGCTCAGTCAGCGTCTCTCATGTATTCGCCAGGGAGGTCTCGCGACATGAGCCACGGCCTGATATGCTTACGAGTCTATGACTTCCTGCAAAGCCTGGCTGCCACCAGCATTGTCAAAGTAGATCTGCTTCTGGTTCAATGCTGGGAAATGGCTGCGAGCTGCATCGACGTCGAACACCATTTTTACGGTTTAGTTCAGGTATTGGGAGGTGATACGAACACTGCTGATGTAGAACATTGACTCAACACTCGTATTAATCTAGAAATACACTAAAACTAGCTATGAGGTTTGTACGTTTGTGTCGGGGTCTGATTAGGTAGGCACCTACCCAAGTGGGTGGATATAGGTTCGCACCTTCCAAGTTCGATTTAGCGGCTTGGCTTAGTAAACAATGTACTTCAACAATAGCGAAGCCACGCATGGAGGCACAGAGATACCTAGGTAGGTAAGCAGTGAGAACTCAGAGTATGAGAATAGAAGTCATGACCGGACTCAAGGTCCTCATGGTTGTGATCAAATGGCTCGCATATAAACGGGGATCGCAACCCTGGCATTAATGCATCGCAACAGACGGCGCTGGTCATCGATGTAGTCGCCCAGATCAAATCGGTCCAGCTCCCAGGCCAACATCTTAAATTCTATGGGCAATTTGGAGAGACCGTGCTAAACGGCTGGAGAAACCGGGTAGAGGAACTTTTGTGCTCAAAGGACGGGTATCTATCTACCAATGTCGCATGCCAAGGGTCAGCAGGCAATACGACTTCGGAACCGCGAGAAGGGCTCATCAGAAGTAGAGCCTTCGTGTGACGTATGTCACACCACAATAACCTTAAAAGGTTGACTAATCTTCAGAACAAAAGGTGTCTCAATACCTCTGGCACGATCACGCTCGAGCTCTTGGAAGGTCAAAAAAAAAAGGCAATTTGTTTTGCAGTGGGAAGTCCGCTAATCCCTTGAGTCCATCGCTGGGTCCGTGAGACCTCTATCAGAAATGCATCGCATCCGTCATACCCATGGAGGTTCCTATATCATAAAGATGGTGTTTCACATTTGATATTCGTGAAGCTTGCCGACCGGTCCAGATGCACACTTTGTTCGTTACCTAATCGAAAGCATCTACAAGTCTGGGTCCTCTTCGTCTGGAAGAGGCATCTGGGCAGCGTCGTCCATCTCCTTCTGAGCGGCCTCCATAGCAGCCTGGTCAACGTTGACCTCTGGAGGAGCCAAGGCAGGGGCAGCGACGAAGTCCTTCGAAAGTGATCAGTTACAATCCTATCCGTTGCTTCTGATTTTCCAACTTACCAGGGTCTGGTTGCCGACCAGCTTTCTCGCAAGCCACAAGAAGGGCTTCTCGAAGTGGTAGTTTGACTTGGCAGAGATGTCGTAGTACTGGAGGTTCTTCTTGCGGTGGAAGGTGATGGTCTTGGCCTTGACCTTGCGCTCCTTCACATCGACCTTGTTGCCGCACAGGACGATAGGAATGTTCTCACAGACACGGACAAGGTCACGGTGCCAGTTGGGGACGTTCTTGTAGGTGATACGGGAGGTGACATCGAACATGATGATACCGCACTGGCCGTTGATGTAGTATCCATCGCGCAGTCCACCGAACTTCTCCTGCCCAGCGGTGTCCCAAACGTCGAACTGGATCTGACCAAGGTTGGTAGTGAAGCCGAGAGGGTGGACCTCGACACCGAGGGTCGCGATGTACTTCTTCTCAAACTCTCCGGTCAAATGGCGCTTGACGAAGGTGGTCTATTCATTGCACACTCCAGTCAGCTCAACACAGCCTTTACCCATCACCCTCAGCCGGGCATCTTCCACGTCGCTGTCTGTGCAAACGAACCTTTCCGGTACCACCGTCGCCAACAAGCACAAGCTTGAAAGTGGGAATTTGCTGGCCGTCCGCCATATCTGCTATGGGTAGATTGGAGCTTGGTTTGACAAGGATCTGCGACGGGTCGCACGAGGTAGAGGACTAAAGCGGATGTCTTGGTCGCAGCAGTCGTGAGGAGGAGACTGTATGCGATGGCGCGGTGGTGATGCTGGGGAGATTGGTAGCTTAATGAAGAGAAAGAAGGCAGATGTCGTGGAAGCGGTGGGGTCTACAGAAGCCAACCTTATTAGAAGGATCAAATGTTTTGCTCGCAAAGTGGCGGGCGCCGTCGCTAATGCATGAGTGCCTGAACTTCTGCCTTGTATTTTCCGCTCGTGAATGTGCGCTGGCGTCAGTCTGCCCAGCTACCTGCAGGTAACAAACGACATGTACATGGCTTACGTCTTTCAAAGTACAGAAATCCAATATACAGATCTCGTAAAAGCCTCATATCGCCATGGGCTCGGGCTTCCCGTCCGTGAGGCTTGCTACGATATCTCGCCTTATTATAGTTCAAGGCCCTGCTGAATAATCCACTATGCTCGGGTCACGTGAATGAGGGTTTTCTGGACTGCCGGACCTGTGAACTTGTACATGTCCTATTCCGAAAGTGTAGTCACATGTTCTTCTAGCTAGAACGTGGACCGAATTATCAACAGGAATATAATGATCATCCTGCGTGGATGGAGCGTGGTTCCCAAGTCTTGCGGTAATCTTTACACCAGATCTGAATCTTCAGAAGTGCTCAGGTATTGACGCCCGATAGACAATCCGCTAAGCTCCCAACCAAGTTCTGTCTATGAGACTTTCAAAGGAACTTCTTCTTGGGAAGGCTAACGCAGCCCATTGATCCGAATTGTCAGGCTTGTATGACTTTTGCCCCTTGCGACTCGTAAAGCTCAGTTGTGCTCCATTATCCTCATGTTGGTACGCTCGTGAGGGTGCACTACTATTAGGGCGGTTTTGGTCGTTTGAGTGGTGTGGTTGGGGTCAGACGAGGAGAGCCTCTGGCCTAACCAACCGACCAGAAAGCCTCACGAGCTTGATACGAGATCTTCATTATCTCGAAGGAGTTTGCACAATCGGACACCTAGTCATGCTGGATTGTTTCAAGAGATCATCGTCAGATTGAGTATCCCATCATAATAAGCCAAATCCGACTCCGACATTGAACCGGCTCTAAACATCTGTTGGACGTGTGCGTTGCTCTCATAAAAGCCAGAATTCTAGCTTGACGAGGTGTAGTGGAACATAGACACCACCCGGCTTGAGGATTGTATTTGATACTGCCACCAAGGCCGTTGTGTTGACTTGGTGTGTGCCTGAAACGTGACCCCGCGTGGCTGTTGGCTGGAAGCTGCCGCTCCACGTGGGGGTGGGATGCTTGGTCTGGCCTGAGGTGCTTCGTCTACCTGGATGCCTGACGTAGCTGCATTAATATAACACCTGCATATACCAAAGGGCAATCCAAAATACCTTCAGAGCCGCATAACCGCACTCGACCACGACAGGACCAGAGGCGAACTCTCGGAACCCTTCACACAGCTATCCTACTTCAGCCCACCACTTGCGATTTCAAACACCTCCGTATGGGGCTTAGGATGGATGATATACATTCGCCATCAGTGGCCTCCGGGCCAAGGGGAGGTCGAGGAGATGGAAATGATCCAACAGCAGATCGCGAATCCTTCCAGGAACTCGTCAAGAGGAAGGAGAATATCGAAGCCGAACTGTCAGCTCTGGGTTCAGTGCTGGAGTCACACGGCGTAAACATGAACACCACCCTCACTACCTTCGACGGCTACCCGCGCGCCGACATCGACATCGCGCAAATCCGGACGACCCGTGCAAGAATCATCAGGTTGAAGAACGATCACAAGGCTCTCATGGTGGATCTCGAGAGGAGCATACAGGAACACTTCGCCGCTGGGAAGGCTGCGGAACCAGTCGTGCCGCCAGCACAGAGGTCTGCAGCTGCAGCCCCTGGTGCCGCATCTACCAATACGAGCGCATCGCTGCCGTCTGGTGGCAGCACTGTGGTTGCACCTCCTTTTGCAAAGGTCAACACTGTCACGCCAGATAGTCCAGCTAGCAGGGCGGGATTGAAGCCTGGAGACAGAGTGGTTGATTTTGGGGGTGCCAATTGGACCAACCATGAGAGATTGAGTAAGGTCGCTCGAATCGTTCAACAGAACCAGGACGTGAGTAAACGCTCAAAAGGCTTTTATACTGTTATCGTTGACAAGGTAGCTGACATGAACCAGCAATCGATCGTAGTGAAGATATTACGCGAACCCAGCCCGAGTGCGCCTTCACAACAAGTTTCTCTGCAGTTAACACCGACACTCAACTGGGGCGGTAGGGGCCTCCTTGGCTGTCACTTGCTGCCTTTATGAGCATCTTTAGTGAGTGGGGGTGCTCGTCGCCAGAGGTCTACAAACCCTTTTCAACTCTTCATAGTTCTTGCACCCTGACCAAGGGCTAGGTCTATTGACCCTGCTTGGTATCCGCAACAGTGATGTCAGACCATGATCCCAATCAATCGATAGCTGCAGTGTGTTCACACTTCGGAGCAACAATGGACCAGGGGCTGCGACTGAAGGAGTCAAGCGCAGGACTACAGACGAGACTCGTCCGAACAATCACAGCACCCATGCCAAAATTCTCAAGTATGTGACCTTGTGACCAAACGATGTCTCAACCTGACACATTTTCCATCCGAAGAGCTGGCGAGTTGCTACTCTACGAAGGGTCGGTCATGTATCTAATGGCGAGAATACCGCCGAAGCTTTTCAACTGCGGATCATCATGCCTTGACTCGTCGATAGAATCTACATTCAGTAGCACTGTTGGAGCAGGCAAGAGTGGATACTAACATAACTTTGTCTTACCGTCGTGATACACCGAGCTACAGGACTCAAAGTGATAAGCAGCTTGGAGGCGTCATGTTCGTTGCGCTATCCAAGGATTCTAGAAAGAGCGGCAATTGCCATCCCACCATTCGTCCGCCAAGACAGGGATGCAAAGATTGTTTCCCCAATCCCTTGTAGATTGCAAGACCCGCACTATGAAGCAAGCAACGTCGGCTTGCCGACCTAGGCCAATCAGCCACTTTGGTCCGGTCCCAGCCTGAGAAACCCTCCACCGTTACCAGCTCTGACAGTGGCATTGCTCCCTGGCTCGGTAGCATTGAATAAGGCACTGCGGTTACCGAGTTTGAAGGATTGGCCCATTGCTTCGGGCGAAGTGCCGGTTTGGACTGCTGCTGGGTCCCGATGGGTTGCCGCATATGTGGGCGATGGGGGCAACTGTGGAGGCGAAGCATGGCTGGGCGAGAGACTCAGGAAACCCTGTGATCCAACTACACTGCCTCTGGTAGACGATGTGCTGATGGGGATGGCGACGGGTTCGACCTTCTTGCTTGAGTCCATGATTGCTTTGGGTGTGTGAGTGATCAAGTGATGGTCCATCCACAGTCTGTCTAATCGACTGTCTTGGTCAAGTCATATATAACAAGAAGGATGGCATCGTTGTCCACAACGCCCCAATGTTCTGGCTTGTGATGACGTCCACTTCTTGTACTCCGAGGCATCCTTCAGCTATTGCGAGATTGCTCGGTAGCTGAAGGGCGTCTTCGGAAGGAGCATCTGTCATATGCATATGGGCTCGCAGCTTCCGTTGGTCCAGCGAGAATAGAACGGAGCGAGTCAAGGTATGGTCTAGTGTGCATCACCAATAGTAGCGAGCTCTAGCATGGGTGGATGACCTCGAGGTATGCTTGCAGACGCTTGCTGCCCAGCTGTCGGCTGGCTTGTGACCAGCTGTGTGGTGTGGTTTGTCGGTTGTACGGCTGGTGCGGGGACTCCGACCTTTGATGCGTTCAAGTCACGTGGATGACTGAATGAGAGACTGGCTCGCGACCACCTCCGACCATACTCTGACGGGATATGAAATGAATGCGTCACTGTCGTTGCTACGTTTGGGGTACGAATCATACAACTACCTTGTCTGGTGGGAAGGTTGTAAAGTACGTCAGCCAGGATTTAGGGAATGACTCGCATGTGGTCTACATCTGCACGAGCGTTGCAAATTCGACTTTGTTAAATTCGCTGGGCGGGTCTCATTGTTTGTCAGCATATGCATTATTTTTGGGCATCAAAGGTCGGTTTGAGCGCATCTGGCAGTAACAAGACCGGTCCATCGACCAGCTGGCGGAAGGTCATATGCTGGTATCAAAGTCCACGACACAGACTGATCTGCACGATGCCGTCTTTTGTTCTCGATGCACTGCCAACTCTCGAGCGCAGTTCTCCGTTGACCAGTGTGCATCACAGTTGAGTGGCGACACATCGCGATCGGACCCAACGCTGATGATGGACTGGGCCTTGTGACGAATGGTGGGCCGCCCAAATTATGGCCGTCAATATGGCTCGAAGTGGAGGAATGCGACAGACGTATTGTTGCGAGCAAGGTCTGGATGTCATTTCGGTGATGTGCACTATTATGGAGGGAAACACTGCATTGAAGGATCATGCGAACGAGCCTTAGGGCGATTGCAAATCATGCTTTCTCTTGGCCTTGCAATCACCCATGATGTGCAGCCCGTTCAGGAACGAATGCGCGAAAGCCTCCATCGCAGGGATGTAGGGGTGTGAAGTATTTGCTATCAAGAATCGCCATCTGATTTGTGGACACCAACTCGGCCCGTCTTCCAAATGAGTCTGGCCTGCCCTATTGCCAGCCAGGCAGTGTTTGCTGCTGTGGACAGGGTGATTGCCCGTGGTCGATCAACGATAGGCTTACCCGCATGGCCCACGACTTCAGCGGGTCCATCAACGAGCCGCCACCTTGTCTGCCCGTTTGAATGCCGTCAACTGTCTTCCCTTGTGTTGCCAACCTTACGACGATATATCTCTGCCAACGGACCCTTCGGCCGGTAGACGGCACTGAAACGGTTCGCTAAACGGGACATATCTCCCCGGACGGAGGCTAAACCGGAACAGGACTCCCGTTGAACCTTGTCTCTTCGTTTACCGACCACACAAAAGTCCAACTTTCATCTCGTTTCGTTTCGTTCCGTCTCGTCTTGTCTCGTCTAGAATTGTCCAGGACATGCCAGTCTTCATCGCAAGAATCACCTTGGCCACTGGCTTTGTTGCTGATGGACATCTTTCCGGCAATACCCCAGACCCATGTACGAGGTTGTAGCATTTCAGGCTATTTGGGGAGCGGACGTGCGCTTGGCAGCGGACGGTGTTGTTGTGGAGACAGCAGCAATGGCAGTGGTTGATCTAATGTGTGGTTGTGGTTGTGGTTGTGGTTGTGGTTGCGGTTGTGGTTGCGGTTGTGGTTGTCATTGTCATTGTACTTGTCCTTGTACTTGTCCTAGTCCTGGTCTTTTAGTCCTAGTCCTAGTCCTAGTCCTATCCCTTGTCCTTGTGGTGGTGTGGTTGGGTCTGTCATGTTGGGCTCTCTGCTAAATGCTGCCCACACTGTCGCAGGAGAAAAGGTAGGTAGGCAGTTGCATAGACGGCACATTAGTATTGCCTACCTAGGTCTTTTCTCGCATACGGCTCGCATGCGGCATGCATGAGGCACGCATACGCCTACAATGTAACCCGACTTCAAAAAATGCATGTACAAGCTCCAGGGATCCACGGTCGTCTCCGCCTACAGGCCCAGTTATCCTGGTGCGTCCTGGCCATGACAGCTGCAGCATCGCTCCCTTCGCTTTTGTGCAACCACAACCAGCTGCCGAGGGTGCTGCAGGTGCTGCAGGTGCAGATGCTTCTGTGGCACCCGTGCGCGTCGCTCATAGATATCCGCAACTGGCGTCTCCATTGTATGCAGGGTTTGAGAGAGAGGAGAGAGAGGAGCAGAAGAGACAGGAAAAATCTGCGTTGCCGGAAATGTGTGCTGCAGGTTGGTAAGTGAGCGTAGATGGCTTAGGTACAATATGTGCTCTGGTTTGCTCTGCAAATCTGCGGTGAAGCGGTCCCGACGGCTTCTCCCAGGCCTTTCCCAGGGCCAGCTGCAACACCTCAACCTCAACCTCATCCCACTTCAAACGTCCCCCGATTTTTTTAACAACATCTCTTGCTCCCCATTCTCCTAGCGCCTTCCAACCATTTTCCCCTTTCCTACTCGCTGCTCCCCTTGCATCGTCCGACAGCGTTTGGAACTCTGGGAAGCCACGTTTTCTCACGGCTTCCCTGTGCTACCGCGCGGCCGCTCGCCCTGGAGGTATGGACGCTGCGAAACAAACCTGTCAATGTTGTGTACATCGCTCTGGCACGGGTTCTCGCAGCTTCATTGTTCACGCCAGACCTGCTTGCTTGATTGCTCCTCTGTCTGCTATATATTGACCGTTCTCGACGACGACGACGACAACGACGACAACATCGACGACGACGACGACGACGACGACGCCGACGCCGACGCCGCTGCTGCTGCTGCTGCTGCTGCCGCCGCCACCTCTACCCGTGTCCGACAACTACGCTATACATTCTACCGGGACCCAGTCAATGCGACAACACCCGCAAAGTAGATTTAGCTGCTGTTGCTGCCGCTGCCGCTGCCGACGTCGGTTTTGTTGTTGTTCTGGTTGTGGTTAATACCTCTGATTCTCCACCAACATGGTTGCGACGTGAGACACCCTCTTCTTCCCACCATGACCACCACACCCCTTCTACTACCTTGTTGTCATGTCTCAACTGAGGATCCTTCTCACACCATGCCAGCAGTGCCGAACCCGCCGAGCCCCAGAGCCATTGTACACAGACCACACACCACTATATCTGTGGGCACAAAGAAGTTCGCATTTCATACTGTCCCAAGTCAAGGACTGGTAGCTGCGACACAATGAATAAACGAGACCTGGATCACTCGGTGAAGTGTGCCAAATGTGGCGGCACATGGTGAGTTACTTCTTACCTCCTCTCTATTCGACATGCCAATACTCATCTACACGTACCCCAGACATCTTGCCATGGTTAGCTCACTGTTGCTTTAGATTGCCCACCTACCAACCACCCAGGGGACAGGATAGACGCTTATGCTTGCGAGCAATTACTGTACGATGGTCAGCATGAGTCTTTTCACGCGTGTCGGGCGTTTGGTTGGATTCCAGCGGGCATGCATTGGGATGATATATGGCCGGGATGTCTGCTTTCCATTGCATTCTGCTCTTTGGACTATGGAATGGTGTTTGAGGCTGGTATTTCCTCGTTAATGTATCTTCTATACTCGCTTTCGCGATGGGTATGTCGATTGTAGATTAGTAGCTTGGAGCTTGGAGCCAGTACATATTGCCGCATGCCTCAACAACAGACATATCGTTAACTCAGAAACCCATATCAATGCCCCGGAGATAGCCGATGGGAAAGTTTGCCACTGCACAACCACGTCAAAATCTATCCGACACCCTTTGAATGTAACAAAGGAGCTTTCCCGCCCTTTAGAAAATGAGTCCGGGTTGGCACAGTCAAAACAAACGCTGTGTTGATGCATCATCAGCAAAGGACGCATTTGCTGCGCAAGGGGAGGTGGGCCACAAATGAAGCAGACAATCCAACGCTTTGACCCATACCGCCAAGCCTTGACGTCGCTCCCCTAGGAATGGAAGGATTTGCCGAAGTTCATGGAGTTATTAAATACATCGAGCACGACAGGTGGTCGATCCTGTACTTCCGCCGCTCCCTCTCTCGATAGACAAGGCAGGTGGGTGGGAAAGGCATGTCCATCGAGGTCAACTGGGACACCCTCACGAAGGGGCCGGATGGGGAGGCCCTAGCGGAGACCATTCGTGCGTTCATCCACGACCGCTTCCAACAGATCCAGCTACCACGTCTCATCCGATCGGTGAAGTGCCACCGGTTCGAATTCGGTACCGTAGCTCCAAACGTTGAGCTCAAGGACATCTGTGATCCCTTGCCTGATTTCTACGATGACCAAGACGACGAGGACGGGGCAGAGGACGACCAGGACGAGCGCGACAGCGATGATGCGCCAGTCCCTTCCGCCACCGCCAGGCAAGGGAGTGCTGCTACTAGCGCCTACGGTGGCAGATTGGCTAGAGAAGCCACAGATTCACAGCGAGCACCGCGCTCACACCAAGATGACAGCAGCAGCTACGCGACCAGCACGGCCTTTGCAGGCGGTGCGACGCCAGCGAGCGCCTTGAGAGGCACAGCTGCAAACCTCGGCTATTTTCACCTACCTCTCTCAGCGGCAGCCGGACTGTCTGGTACTACAACACCTCTTGCAGCCGTTGCTGGCGCGCGTTTCGCCAATAACGGCCAGCGCCAGCAACATCACCAACAACAACAACAGCAGCAGCAGCGAGATTCAGTGCATAAACATGCAGATTCTTTCAGCTCCATATCTCCACCTTCCTCCGCCGTCTCCCCGTCTAGGACACATTCTCAGAGCGGAAGTCATTTCGACCCTCCATCTGATGGGTCTGATGATGGTTCTGTCACGCAGGATCACCAGGACAAGCCATTCCGCTATGATCCAGGACCCAACGATCTCCAGGTTGTTTTCCACGCCACCTACGCGGGGGATGTGAAAGTTGCGCTCACTGCTGATGTCTTCCTCGATTATCCGATGCCGAGCTTTGTGGGGATCCCATTGAAGCTGAATATCACTGGTGTCAGATTCGACGGTGTCGGTATTGTGGCCTATATCCGGAAGAAGGCACATCTGTGTTTTCTTGGTGCCGAGGATGCCGAAGCGCTGATTGGTAACGAAGGCTCTGTTGTTGATGCTACTGCGGATGACCAAGATAATAAGGCAACGCACGGCGGCAGGAACCTAACGTTCCGGCCTGGTGGTTTAATCGAAGAAATCAGAATTGAGAGCGAGATTGGTGAAACTGACAATGGTAAGCAAGTACTGAAGAACGTCGGCAAGATAGAGAAATTCATCCTCGAGAAGGTCCAGCAGATCTTCGAGGACGAGTTCATCTACCCTAGCTTCTGGACCTTCCTTGTCTGATGGGCAATCCCTGTCGCAGACGACTGCATGTGCAGGGGGTGTATTAGTGCACGCGTCGTGTCAAGGCCTCGCTCGCGGCCCCACCACCGAAGCGATCTTGATTCTTGGTGTTCAGCAAACCTCGATTTGTTTGCATGCTTGTTTGTACAACATCAAAAGTCGCCATACTAAGAATGGGTCGTGATACCGTCGGCAGATTCATCAACATGGGTCATTCACGTGGACTTTTCTTAACTAACTCCAAGTCTTACGACAACGCTTGTCTAGAATTACCTTATTCGACGTTGACGACCTTTGCGCGCCGATTGGTGTCACAAGGTTGATGATATCGTCAGACTTTTTTACGGCGCGGAGACACGGTGGGGCGTGCCAGAGATCTCACCCTGCCCCTGAAGTAATACAGATCGCATGGCGATATGTGCGCCTTCGCATGCCTTGCTACTGTCCAACATCCCAACCATGGTCGAGCATATATGCCAGTCAGTCCTTTGCCCATCCAGGTAATCTGCGACAGCGCTGTCCCATCCATCAAAGCGCCGAAATCTCCACAATCTCACCGTGACACAAGAAATGTGGCCATGACACCTCTCCAACACATGCAAGTGAACTGAAGAAGTTCTTCCGGAAGCCCCTCTTCTGGAAAATTAAGCAGAGAGCCACGCATAATTGCTAGACTTTTCTCTGCTTCAAATTAAGTGATCATCCCTGGCTCCACGTCCTGATGCTGTACTCGGTGTCAGACAAGCGGCCTCTCACGCACCGAGGCGTCAATCCCTATGCCCGAATCTAATTGCTGTCGGAATCGCCGGTCTGAGGTCAGCCATTCCATCCGATGTGTATCCACTCTGGCTGCTTGCTACTGTAGGCGCACAGTTGGCGGAACAGCAGCTTGCCACAACCATTGGTGCCACATACATAGCTTACATCAAGTGGCATACTGTTTAAGCCCAATCTTTTCTGACTTGACGTGTCCAGTGGACTGAGTTCAGAAGCTCTCGCACACGTCTTGTCCTTTGCAGGTAGACCGCTTTGTTGGGGAGATTGACACTTGCCATGTCGGCACCATTCTTACTCGGCTCCTCCGTCGCCCTCCAACCGTGTAGTCTTGAATGATCAACCGGATCAGTAAAAGTCTATCCATCAAAGTCCTGATATCACTGACAAGCTGCACGGAAAATTACTAGGGACAAAGACATAGCGGCGAGGGAGATACTTCGTTAATTTCTGGAATTGCTGCTCATATGACATGGTCTTGGTGATTACAATCGAAAAGCTGATTTACTAGATCTGATCACATTTGGTCTCACTGTCTACCAAAAGTAAATAGTATCTCCAGAAGTGCTGGTTGACAGCAAGTACATGCAATTTGAACCAGTCTCATGAAGAGCGTCTGTCTTATCACGCTCCAGCATAGATCGTTCTTGTTGTGGAATAAAACCAATCATTTGGCATATCTAGCCTTGTCACAAGTGATAGAGCGACCTAACCATGCTACCAAAATCATATTCTCTGAGCTTACATCGTCTACTCATTACAATTATAAAAGATAGAAACCGGACTGTCATCGCTCAGTGTTCGAGAAGGGATACAGCCCTGGAAATACGCAATGGCTGAGGTAAGCCAGTGTATGTCCCATACCCCACATCTCCCCACATCACATGCCTGTCGCAATGCGAAAGCCGAGGTTCACGTGTAAAGCAGAGCGCATCGTCATGAGTTGTGTTCTTTGTAGCTGATGTTGGACAAACTTGTACCGCCCACCGCCTCGCCCAGTGCCTTAGGAAATGCGACATGATTCTCCTCGATACCTAACAGCGTGCGGATGGCAAATCCGAACCTACGCACTCCGTCAGCATTCGTCTGCCAGTCATCATGGCTGCCTTGTCGACCCTCCGTCGGCAGCGACCCTCAGAACGGGTCTCTCGCCTATTCGATGACATCTATGCACGACTATCAGCGCTTTTGGAGGGCTATCGCACCCGTGGCCCGGCAAGTCCACGATCGACGCAGCTTCTCGCTACACTCGCCCTGTCCTTGACCATAATCTCAAGTGGCTATGGCGGCTACAGATACATTAAGAAGAAGAAGGCTGAGAGAGAGGAAGGCAGGAGGCTACAGAGGAGGAACAGCGGCCTGAGAGGTAAAGATGGGAGCAGAACGATCTTCGTTCCATACAAGGACAGAACGTCGCGAGTGACAATCCACCCAACCAAAGCCACCACATTCGATGCCCACAGACGACTGTTTTTGAACCCCCCGAGAGCAGTGGGATTCCAGCAGGAGCCATCAATAGGTGCTCCACCAATAAACGTCAAACCTGGCCTGAATCTCGCCTTCCTTCACCAGTTCCTCAGCTTAATGAGCATCATGGTGCCCAGGTGGTCTTCCAAAGAGACTGGCCTATTGACGACACATGCCGCCTTCTTATTGTTGAGAACTTACTTGTCACTCGTAGTGGCCAGGCTGGATGGTGAGATTGTTAGAGATCTAGTGGCTGGGAAAGGGAAGGAGTTTCTCCTTGGTCTTGCAAAATGGCTTAGTATTGGCGCAGTCAGCAGCTACACCAATAGCGTGATAAAGTTTTTGCAGAGCAAGATCAGCATCGCTTTCCGGACAAGGTTGACCCGATACGTACATGATTTATATCTCGGAAAGGAGCTTGCCTACTATAAGCTTCATAACCTGGATGGTGGAGTGGGCCAGGGTGCAGACCAGTTTATCACCCAGGATCTTACACTGTTCTGTGACAGCGCTGCCTCTCTGTATTCCTCTCTTGGAAAGCCGCTGGTTGATGTGGTCACATTTAACTTCCAGCTATATCAGTCTCTCGGTCCTGTCGCCCTTTCAGGACTCCTGGTCAACTATTTTGCTACCGCAACGCTTCTGAGAAGATTGTCACCTCCCTTTGGCAAACTGAAAGCAGTCGAAGGAAAGAGAGAAGGCGAGTTCAGAGCTCTCCACGCCCGCTTAATCGCAAATGCTGAGGAGGTCGCTTTTTACAACGGCGGTCCAACAGAGCACGTTCTCCTCGAAAAGGGCTTCAAGGAGCTTAAGCACTGGATGGAAGGTATTTATCGGATCAAGGTGGGCTATAATATGCTGGAAGACTTCGTTCTGAAGTACAGTTGGTCTGCATTTGGCTATGTCATCACATCATTGCCTGTGTTTCTGCCACTCGCACACGAATCTTCGACTTCTCACTCGAGCGCGAGCGGCTTAAAGGCCAACGCGGCTGTACTGGAAGCCACTGGAGGTGACAAAGCGGGCGGAAGAATGAAGCAATTCATCACGAACAAGAGGCTCATGCTGTCGCTCGCAGATGCTGGCGGCCGCATGATGTACTCAATCAAGGATCTATCAGAACTTGCCGGCTACACCTCCAGGGTATATACGCTCATAAGCACCCTACATCGAGTTCACGCCAACGCCTACCAGTCTTTCCCTCGCTCCATAAACCCACCCCAGCTATATAGCCTCAGCGACGTCCAAGGTACTTTGCACAAGGGGTTCGATGGCGTACGGTTGGAAGACGTGCCGATTGTGGCACCCGGTCTCTACCCACAAGGCGGCGAGGAGCTTGTGGCCGACCTGTCTTTTGTCGTTGGTCCTGGCGACCACCTGCTAGTGACTGGCCCTAACGGCGCGGGGAAGAGCAGTGTGGCTCGCACGATTGCAGGTCTGTGGCCTACATTCCGTGGCCTCGTATCGCGACCACGATGTTCCGGCCAGGATGGAATAATGTTCCTACCGCAGCGGCCATATCTCAGCCCTGGCACGCTTCGCGATCAGGTGATCTACCCACACACAGAGGTAGACATGCGTGACGCTGGGCGTGGGGAGGCGGAGCTGCAGGCGGTGCTTGAGGAGGCTCGGTTGGGCTATCTCCCTGCGCGTGAAGGCGGCTGGGATACGCGCAAGGAGTGGAAGGATGTACTGTCCGGAGGTGAGAAGCAGCGCATGGCCATTGCTAGGCTGCTCTACCATGAGCCTCGTTACGCTTTCATCGATGAAGGTACCTCCGCCGTCTCTTCGGACGTCGAGGGTCTTTTATACGAGAACGCAAAGGCCAGAGGCATCACACTTATCACAATTTCGACCCGCGCATCTCTAAAGAGGTACCATTCTTACACTCTCACCCTCGGCCTCGGTCCGAATGCGGATGAGTATGAGCTCCTTCGTATTGGTACTGCTTCTGAGAAGGACACTGTCGAGAAGGAACTGGCAGAGCTTAGGGAACGACTGGCCTCTGTTGATGCTTGGAGAGAGAGAAAAGCCGAGATCGAGGAAGAACTCAGTCGGGTATGGATCAAGCCCGCCCAGTCTCACGTATCCTCTACTCTAGACCCGCCAGCTTTTGCAGAGGAGACGATCGAGGTGTAATATGTACGATCATGTGCTCTATGATTTGCACGGGAATGTTGATGGATTACCAGTGAGGCGCCCTGGGTGGTGACGATAGGCAGCAACATCATCTTCACCCAAAGTTTGACGATGCATAAGGCGTGAATGGGTCTTATCTACGTCTAGAAGGTAAACGCTAGAGTTGGAAAGTTTTATGGCCTGGTATATGTGTGAGTAGTATCTTTTTTATTTCATATAAAGCTTTCCAAACCGCAGAAACACCACAGAGTCTTGGGCTCATGTTGGAATACAATATGCATCTGTGTCCTTGATTTATGTTACAAGATAATTGCACAAACTGCAGGACATCGATCACTCAAGGACTCGTCACTGTACCAGTCTAGTATACTCGAGGATCTGGCATCTGTCACTTTGCCTGAACATTTTGGTGAGAGTGACGGCAGGCGCCGGGCCCCTTAGTTATACATATGAAGACTATAATTAGGTTGCTAGACACCGGATAGACAACAAGAGTGATTTTTGATGACTTCATTGATGGTTTCACAACTATGCAAAGGGACTATCATGTAGAACATACAAGAGGAACAATCGTGCTCAGAGTTCCGGTTTAGGCATTAGACATACTTCCAGGAAGATTATGGCGATGGGAGGTCTTATGGTGCAAATCTCCAGTCCTGTCTCCTGAATTTTACTTCGAACTCGACAGCACCGAAGCAGCCAACGGCAGCCAGAATGTCCCTATCGCCACCCAAGCCTTCCGGGTCGCCTTCAACTCCAGATTCCCTGTCTCGCTCTTCCCATAAATCCCATCCGCCCTCGCGCTTGCCGTTCCGAGTGAAGAATACCTCTACTCTGCAATTCGGCTGACCTTGATATAGCGGTGGTTGGAAATGCATACCAATTCCAACAACATCACCCGGCCGGAAGGGCGTGGCGAGGAAGTCCTGGCCGCCATAGGTGTTGTTCACATACCGTCTGCCGTCATCACCATGCACGCCGAGCGAGGCACGGTGCCAACCAGGGAGTCGCCACGAAGGATAAGGCGGAGCGAGTAGGCCTAAGGCAATGCCAGCGTCACCCTCGCCCGAACTGCCCATGCGAGTGATTTTGACCTCATAGTAGATTGTTGTACGCTTTCCTGTCTTCAGTGGTGATTGTTGAGTTGACAGATATATTGGCAAATTTGACAGCAAAATCACGTCGTTGGATGTGCTACGAACGTGAGTATGGCCAGGCGCAGGATGGTCCAATAGCACGGGGCCAGAAGTCTGTGGAGGTTTTGTGAGTGACAGGGTCTGGGAGGCTATTTGATGAAGATCGTTCGGATTGTGTTGACTCTGGGGCGGCCACAGGGGGTTCCGATCACACCACTGGTGAGCCCTCCTCGCGTCTGCCTCCTCTGCATTTGCGGTTGGAGAGCGGTCTTCGAAGAGCGAAGGAGGAGGTGGGAGTAGAGTGGAATCTGGAACCGCGAGCCATGGATCGTATGGCGGGGGCGCCTGCTCATCAGACGGTGGAGCCTGTTCTTTTCGGCCAGGCGGCGGCCCTGGAGGTGGCAAGTATTGCTCACCCGGTTGACGGGTCGAATAGCCTGGAGGTGGGCCTGGCGGAGGTTGATACTGCTCGTGTCCCATTCTCTCTCTGGCTTGGAGGGGTTCAGGTGCCGTCTGAACACTGTTGACGCTGGTATTGTCCAGATCGAAGGTGGGCTGTGAGGCGTTTGGAACTTTAGGGACGGATGTAAACTCGTACGATGCAGTGGTATGTCGATGCCGGAGGACCTTTGGAATGAAAAGACGAGATTGTCTGCTTTCTCCACGTTGCTGCTGTTGAGTTGTAAAGTCTTGTTCTTCGTAAGAGAAAGTGAAGTTGTCGAAATGCTAGTCCAACTGCCTCTTCTGAGCTGTGAAGAAAACGCAGCAAGGCATTTAGGTCTTTGAAGAAGAATGATAGTATGAGTAAAAAAATGGGAATTCAATGGGCAATTTAATTAAGGAATCGATGACAGTTCCGGAGGGTTGATATAGAGGCAAACATGTTCATCGACCCGCTACAAGCACAGCCCCGTGGGATCCGTCGTCATCCTAACCCAAAATGGAAAGCACGCGCAGTCAATACCAACGTCCGCTTATGGGTCTGAGCATCCCACCTCACTAGCATGTCGCCGACGATGTCATAATAAGTTGAAGGATGGCCCACTTCGCCACTGGCACCTTTACGGAAGTACCTAATGGATGAGCCCTCGGCACAGCTCTATGCCGACCTCCACGACGCCGTCCGCGCCTCACTAGCCGCTCGACGGCCTATTCTGCACCATCTCAATGCCGACAGCTCGTGGCTTCTACAGATCCCACGACCGGACAGCTCAGTGAGGAACGGTGGGAGGTGGTTCTACAACATCCTCCTTGACCCTTGGCTTGACGGCACGCAGACGGACATCGCGCCTTGGTTCTCGAGGCAATGGCACACCACACCCAGTGCCCTCGGTGGCATCGCAGCAGTGGAGGAACTGGCTAGGGAGGTGGAGGTGATGGGTGAGAAGTTGAGGGAAGCATTTGTTGCAAGTGCTACCAGATCGAGACTGCTCAAGAACCGAGCCGAGAGGAAGAGCAAGACCCAGGTCGAAACCGAGACGGCTAAATGGGGTACATTTTTGGACTGCGTGGCTATCAGTCATGAATTCACCGACCATTGTCATCGCGAGACCTTGTTGCAGATAGAAAAATGCGTGCCTGTATTCGCGTCAAAGGAGGCAGCCCGGCTCATCAGCCAATGGGAACATTTCAACACAGTCGTTGACATTCCTGAGCTCACGAACGAACCAGGCTTCGACTGGAGGACGACTGTTTCGGACATCTTACCGGACTGGTTGGGCATTGGTCGCATTCTCAGCGGGGCAGATCTAGCTGCGATGCACTCTGGCCTCCTGATCACGTTTGGATCTGCCTGTCGGCCTGCAAAACTTCCCAGCGGCGACGAGGATGCTGCGGAGTCAATATTATACACTCCACATGGCATATACCCGCAGAATGTCTCCTTCCTAAGAGCAGCAGATCCTTCCATCACCACTCTGGCCTTGCTGCATGGTCTCCAGAGAGTGTCTTTGTCAGGAGCTCCAATCAACCTCGGTGGGTTCAACGGCTTGAAGCTTCAGCAGTCTCTGGCCGCAAAGTATTGGATCACTACCCACGATGAGATTAAGCAGGGTACTGGCTTCGTAGCTTGGATTTTGCGCAATATGCCAATTTCTTTCCGGGACATTATTGAAAAGGAAAGGTTGCAGGTAGACTCCAATGGGGCTGACGACTTGATGAAGATATCTGACCAAAGCTGGTCTAGATGGGCTGTACTTGGGAATGGCGAAAGTAAGGTTTTGCACTGATGCGGGAAGGCGTTGGTTTGGTCATCGTTGCGACAACTGCCAGCACTGAATGAGGACGATAGGCGACCATGCAAGACAGTGACTTTTTACCCATCTCTACCTAATAGTTTTGAAGACCAATCCATTGTATGTAGTGGTGGGGTATCTTTGCCAAGAATAGAGAAGGATGTATCATTAACGAGGATCGGTATTTGCGAACAGCTCCAGGTAACATTAAAGTTGGCTCAGCTCATCTATGAACCGGCAAATGCCAATTTGACGTTAAAGATCGGGCATTTAAACTCATTCGGCATGGCTTATTGTGCCTCTTTGCAAATTAAATCTTACAACGTCACTCAGCACAGAGTATTCCTCATGGAAATCTCATATGGAAGTCAAAAGGCGATAGACAGCAACATATATGACAACATTCACAAGATCTGGGCTATATTATGACGACTGATCTCGCTCTTCATCCTGGAGTTCCTTCCCACTTCATAGTAAACATCAGCGTAGTTGCCACAACCCATCTGTCTCAGAAAGTCCTCGTCGTGAGTGATGACGATAAGCTGGAAGTTTCTCTGCTGCCTTCGGATCTTGATGATCTCGCCGAGGCTGGCGGCGAGGGCTTGGATATTGTCCCTGTCTAGGTTGGTCGTTGGTTCGTCGAGAGCAATGAGGCCACAGTTGACACCGAAGCACTCAGCAAGTGCGAGACGGACGATAATTGAGGCGAGCACCTTCTGCCCGGCCGAGCAGCGGCCTCTCATCTCCATCTCTGCATCCTGCTTGATCATGCATAGCTTGTACTCATACGCGTTGCGGCCGGCGGCGGGGGTAGTAGCTGCCTCAGACTTGATCAGGATGGTATCCACGTCTGTACCCTGGTATGTTTTGCGCCAAAGCTCGTCAATGATCCGATTGATCTCCTCCATCTTCAGGGAATGGTATCTGATAATTGCCTTGTCCAATGCTTGTGCATATCGACCCAGATCATCGATACAAGCCTTAGTAGTTTCGAGATGGATCTTTGCCTCCTTGTGTTTGTACGGTGCGTTCTTGTAGTCGGTGTCGTAGTTCTTTATCAATTCGTTCAATTGGTTCGCCTTAGCTTCCAGATTACCCCATATGGTGGCACGCTTGCCATTGAGCGTGTTGCGTTCGAGCTGTGCCTTGTTACCCTCACGAGTGTAGTAGTCCTTGTCCTCCTCAGCATTGTGGCTTTCCAACTCCTTGATCTCATCCTTGACAATTTGCAGTGCACGCACATCGCGCCTATAGCTTTGATTCTCAATTATGCTCTTTCGAATATCCTTGTGATTGCGCTCTAGTTCTTCAAGTTTCTTTACTTGCCGAGCTACATCACTTTGCTCTGCCTCCAATTCTTCCATTGCTTTCTGGGTTTGTTCAATTTTCGCCTTGGCGTTGTCCAGCTGTTGGGTTCCCCCTTTTTGAAGGTAAGCCTGGATTTCTTGGTTGGCAGTATAGAGCTTATGAACGCTGTTATCGAGTTTGTTCTTCTCTGATTGCAGTTCATCCATCTTTGCCTCGGCTCGCTTGACAATATCATCGTACCGAGCGTTTGCTTGCGCGAGTCGAGGGTTGAGCTCATGGAAGTCAGCATCAAGAGCTTTTACAGTGTCACGTAATTCGGTACTGTATCGTTTGAGCTCCTCTATTTCCCGCTCAAGACGTTTCTTCTCTTTTAGAGTAGTCTCTGCACCCAACACTTTGGCTTTCACATCTCGAATTTGAAATTCGAGATCTGTGAGGGCCGCCTTGGCCTTATCACGAGCACCAACAAGCCTTGAAATGCTTGCCTTTGAGGCTTTCGCTTGATCTGCAAGAGACCGCATATCGTCTCGAATTACCTCAACCCCTCTTAATGTCTTACCTTGAGTTTCTTGCTTCGCAGCAAGGTCAGCGATATTTGACTCATGCTTTTTGATCTCCTTCACATAATTTATGATGCTGGTAACAGTCCCTCTGATGCCCTCGACATCTCTCTGAACGGACTTTTTATCATCGACTTGTCCATCCTCCTGCTCCAGCTGCTCAACTAGCTTTTCACGCTTTCTCCCAAGAGACTCTTCATCTCGCCGAATGGCAGGTATTTCTTTCTCTCTAAGTCTTTCCCAAGTATCGAAGTCCTTGCCCACCGCTCTCGCTCGTTCCACATCTTCGATGGACGTCTGAAGATCCCTTTCGGACTTTTCGTTGACCTCGAAAGCCTTCTTTTCTCTCATGACAGCAGCAATCATCTTTTGCTTCTCAGCCTCGTTGCGAAAAGACCGCTGGCATGTACGGCAGCCACGATCTGGACGTTTTGCATCGGCAAGACACATCTCAAAATAGTCATTAATTATCTTGAAGCTGTCGAGATCTGACTGTAACTGTTTCTGCTCTCTCTCGAGATCTTGCAGCCTTGCAAGGTATTGAAGTGGCTCTACGCCGGAGCCCTCTATTACAGCACCCGAGGCCGTCGAAAGTTCGGTGGCCTTTTTCTTCATTTCAAGACGACAGTGACTGAGCTTCTGGTCTAGTTGTTCCAACTCTCGACTAGTCCCATCACGTTGCCTTTCCGCCTCAGATAATTTTTCATTGGCTTGTTGCGCAGTTTTCTGGTACGCCGTCTCAAGGTTTTCTAACTGCAAATCACCGCCGATTATGGATGAAATGCGATCGAAGTGGGCACCTTGCATGACCTCAAGGCCACGCTCCTGTTCCGCCTTTTCTTTCCTAGCATAGTCTAGCTGAGCAGTGGCACCAGCATGTATTGTGGCTTCGTTAAGTTCCTCGTCAAGTTTTTCCCTTTGACTGTCGATTTGTCTCTGCTCTCGTTCTGCATCACTGATCTTCGCATCCCAGTTCGCCTTTTCCAACTCGGATTTAGCGGCTTCAAGGCGGGTTTCTGTCTCAGTCTGATTGGCGATCATCCGGGTCAAGGCTCCTTCGTCGACACTGATACCGTTCAATTCAGACTGCTTTTCGTCGACCTTTCTATCATTCCGAGAAATGTTCTGACGAGCAATGTCTTTTCGTTGCGTCAGGTTAGATTTCCTCTCGCTGATTTCGTTGACAGAGTTCTGTGCGTCCTTCATCTCATCTTGCGCCTCTCGCTTGGCACGATCAAAAGCAGCGTTCTGCTCTTTCGCCATTTTCTCGATTCGCGCGATGAATTTCTGGACTTGATCATCGTCAATATCCAAGTCAAATCCACGAACGTTGTGGCTTCTAGCTGTGGCTTTGACTAGAGTCTCTCGTTGCTCGACTTGTCGATGAAAGGTTGCTTTTTCTGCTTCCAACGTCCCGACCTTTCGCTCCTCTGCACTGATGTTTGTTCTGTGGTCCTTTATTTGGTTGCTGAGATCTCCATAATACTGCTTCTGTGATGCAGCGTCTGACTGGTACTGACCAACACGCTCGTCATACTCGTGGAGCATCCTCTCAAGCTCCTCATCAGGCTCAACAAGCTCTTCAATAGTGGCTAGGAATCTGTTCACATTGGACTGCATAGTGTCACGCTCGATACGCTTCCCAGTTAACGTGCCAACTATTTGTCCAGCCTTGTTGGCCTTGTCCCAGAGTTCATCGACCTTCTCAGCTATTGACTTGATGTCAATCTTCAGCTGGTCGTGTTCCTCTCTTAGAGCTTCAGTCTCATCACTGAGATCATCCATCCGTCGCTTGTCACGAGCGCCACGGAGCTTGTCTTCTTTAGCCTTTGCTTCAATGACTTTAAGTGTCACAAGCTTATTCTTCTGATTCTTCTGCAAGATCTTGATATTTTCAATAGCCTTTGTGTATTTGACGGCCTCAAAGATCTCATCAAATTTTGTCTTGAGATCCTTACTAGGCAGCAACGGCCAGAGGGCATCGTCCTGGTGACAGAAGATGACGTTCTGCAAGATGGCCTTGCTGACGCCAAGATGTGAGGGTACGACATCGTTCATCTCTGCCACTCTGGACGACAGACTCTCCCGTTCGCCGTGCCTGGCCACCTTTAACGAGGAATCGAGGGTCTTGAACTGCCTTGATTGCTTCTTCACAGTGACAGACATATTGCGCGTACAGACCTCTCTGGCACCCTCCACACTCTTGAAAGCAAGCTTTACCTGAGCAAGGACCTCCTTCTCACCACTTAAATCTGGGTCATGGATGAAGGCCTGTGGATTCGTCTTGAGACCAGGAGGGTACTCTCCTGTAGTTGCAAATTTAAGACATTCGATAATGGTTGTCTTGCCTGACCCATTGTGGCCAATGATGAGGGTTAGTGGAGCGTGAAACTCTATGACCTCTTGTACGTCCTTGTCGAACGACCGGATGCCCTGGATGGACAACTTGTCTATCCGAGACATGATGACCCGGTCTCAGCGAAGGTTAAGTCAGGCGTGAGGTGGTATATCAGTGTAAGTAGTAGTTGATGATCAGGCTAGAGATTCGTGCAGGAGACCAGTGCTGGCTCGTCGTACGGTGACGAGGGATTAGAAATAAAAGCATACAGGACCATGGACTTATATTATAGGTTTTCCACTTCGTCCGTCACGACGCAGCTCGGCCTATGTTCACAACCTCGAGCAGGGTAAATGGATCAACGCGTAGTTCTGCCTGGTGATGTTGTCACGAAGGAGACGCCAGGTCACGGGATGCTGCCTAGATGCCCATCTACAGATTCTTAGTCAGATGTCTGTCAGCGTGAATAATTACCAGATCTCGTTATCTACATGAATTTATAGCAAATAGCGCTGGCGGGTGGTTGTTGCTGCTGAGCGCGGGCGCAAGCCACCGTGTCACGCTACATACGATACGGTAGTCAGTGTGGGTAAGTAAAGTTACTACCTTAGCCAGTGGAGAGACGCCCAACTTCTTCTGCGTGGAAGTCTGTCAGTAGAGCATATTCCGAAGACCCTGATTCGAATGGAACTTCTGTTGCGCGACACTGTCTCTCTCGTACAACAACACTTCGCATGAGTCTTCGGTCGATCAGCCACTCGAGCAATTCCTGCTCTCCCACTTTGCGACAAACGAGTCCTTTGCGCCGCACATCCCGCCTCCTCGACCGGCTCCGCTGAGACAACCCTACCGAGACGACCAGATAACTCACCAGGCTTTCACGTGGGAGCAGCGCAAGGTCGCATCACATCGCATCAACACGGTTACCACTACCGCCACCACTGCCACGACCGCACGGGGCAAGGGAGGGAGCGGCAAGAGACGGCTGTTCTGGATGAGCGGCTACTTCAACGCAGATGGCACATCTGCCCAACTGACCAACGGCATGCAGGCAGCGTCTAGCGCGGACATGGCGATGATGGATGCCAGCCTGCTAGCCATGGACCAGTCCATGAACATGGATGCCTCTCTACCCATGGATCTGGATACCTTCGGCGATTTCTCAAGCATAGATGCTCTCGGATCGGTCACACCGCAAGGACAAGCGCCTCTACATCCGCAGGTAGGCTTGGGAACTGGGACTGCAATGCTAGGAGATGGCCTGCAGGATGGGAACGTCGGGTTGACAGTGCCAGGAACAGGTGTCGGAATGGGGCATGCAAACGGTAACTTGCTCCCGGCTGCTCCTTCTTCAGCCGCCGAGACGGGCGCACAGCAGAATGAACAAGCGATGACAGGTGCTGGGGCTGGCCCCTTGCCAACTGGATTCGGTGCGAACCTTCCGTCTAGCAGTAGCACTCTGACCGAGTTCACGAAACGGCGGAATTGGTCACAGCGGATAATCGAGGAGTTGAAGGATTTCTTACACATCTTAACACCAGACGGCCGGATACTGTACGTCTCACCGAGTTGTAAACACCTCACTGGACATGAGCCCAGTTCGCTTCTTGGAAAGTTCATCACGGACTATGTACATCCGGACGACGGTGCTATCTTCCTGCGCGAGTTCAACGAGGGTATTGCGAGTGGAAATACTCTTCGATTTTTCTATAGGTTCAAGAAGGAGGACGGGACGTGGATGATCTTCGAATGCGATGGCCATCCCCATATCACACCAGACCCTAATCCGAGTAGCCTGGATCTCTTGGGTGGCGACGGCACTCCTAGCCAGCAAAGCACGCCCAGGGGTGGTGTCTGTAGAGGGTTTTTCATGATGGCTCGCCCTTACCCGACGAAGAACGCAGCATTGCTGGACTCATTTCTCGAGCACAAGATTGAAAATGAGCGGCTGCTCAAGAGAATCGAAGAACTCAAGCGCGAGGAACGCGATGAAAATGCAGAGCAGGACCGTCTTTATCGCGATGCCCAAACTACATCAGCCTACGGTGTTCCAGAAGGCACTTCACGTCAAGGTGGAGTGTCAGTGGGCGAAGCAGCCCACAGCCAAGTTGGCGGTCACGACGGTTCCAGTGAGCCAAACCCTAGCACCACACCGAACTACCAGGGCATGCCACCGCCAGCCAAACCATCCATCTCCAACACGGCCCTCACACGACAGAATCTGGACTCGGCGTTGTCAGCGCAAAAGCCAGACTCAATAGCAGATAAGATGTCTCGGTATGAGGCGTCAAACGGCCACTTGGAGAGCATTGAGCTGTTGACTGGCCTACGGTATCGCGACGGCGAGCGAAGCCATGGAATTTCCACCGGCGATACCAGCCCTGCGTTGATCCGAGGTGATGCTGGCATAGCCATCCTCCTCGACAGGGACAGGGACGCTGCCGGCAAGAAAGAAAAGAAGAAGCTCAAGATCGCAGACGAATACGTGTGTGCAGATTGCGGAACCCTCGACTCGCCCGAGTGGAGGAAAGGACCGAAAGGACCCAAGACGCTCTGTAACGCCTGTGGTCTGCGCTGGGCGAAGAAGGAAAAGAAAAGGACTGGAGATGACGGGACAAATGGCAAGAAAGATTCACCGAGCCATATCCAGCCGGGTCTCACAGCCGCTGGGTATCCCCCGCCCATGCTACAGCACAACAGCAGCAGCAACAGCATGGGCGGCTCCTTATCACAACCTGGCGTGCAGGGGTTCGGCGGTCAGGTCGGCTTGACCAGCTCAGGGCAGCCGCCCGGCATGCCGATGCACCACAGTTCCGGCGGGAACAGTTAATTGGAGAGTCATCTACTAGAGTTGGTTCTGGATCACTAACGGTTCCTGGGTCTTCTTGGATAATCTATCTACGAGCGAACACGAGAGCATTCGGCGACCATGATGCATGGGGACAGGTGGGCAGAGGTTTGGCGCAATCACGATAAAGGCGTCGGGTTGGGGGTTTCTGCTGTCATTGTCATTATCATTTCCCGGAGGAAGGCGGGTGAAACACCTGCAGACTGGACAGGTGGCCACCTGATCCTGTCAATTGCAGATCCACGGTTGAGGGCTACGCTCCTACCGATCACTCTGCAATATGTCTTCATCATCTAGAACACTTGAGACAGCTAGATAGTGCGGGCCTGAAAGTCACATCATTCTATCACCACGAATCTAGTGGTTTTTAATCTATCTACACTTTACCTACTTGCAAGTCCTTTGCGAATTATGGACATGGAACTAAACCCTAGGCACGTGGTAGTTGCAGAGACATAGACTACATGGTCTAGCCGGATCGAAGGATGATGGCCGTTGTGTCTGCGTACGAGACATCACCCAATGGCGGTCGACACGTAAACGGTGTAGACACGAGGCGAGGCGGATATTGGCGGCTTTCGCAGGAGCAGGTAGTGTGCAGTGAGGGGGGACCGACAAAGCAGCCAAGCACGGACCAGCTGGTGCTCTGCTTCTGCGTCGCGAATGCCACGTGAACGCTGGACCTCGGTGCCGACGTGACGTCGGCACCAGACTCTGGGGGCAGCTTTTCAAGGTTCCAATCCTTACGAGGCCGACCTAGGCTGGCGAGTATGGTAACCGAATGCAGTAGGTCTGGTAGGATGGCCTTACACACAGCTGGCATGTGAGGTTCTTGGACGTCTCCAATCCACGGGTTGATATGCCGTCCCCTCCTCCCGCTCCTCTCATGAAACGTGACCCGGTCTCTGCTTCCTCTCCCAAACGTGTGCATGTAGAACACCTCCTCTCTACCGTTTTCACCAAGTAAAGAATAGACCTTCCGACAGAGATTCAAGATGGCGTCCATTGCGAGAACGGTCAGACCGCTCACGTGCGTATCCTCAGCTGCGACTGTGTCGCAAAGGACTCTCGGCAGAAGAGCTGCGTTTGTGTCAAGATGCATGGCTTCACAGCAACGTGGGTGAGTCTAGGGAAGGGATCGATCTGCAACTACTAGGCGTTCAATTCGGACCTGGGCTGACTGCGAAGGGCGGATGATCTTAGGACGAGGCGGTGTCTCTCCACCAGCAGAGCTCTCCAGTACGACACGTCGAACATCACGACCGAGGGCGAGCCGTACGACCTGACGGTGATGCATCCGACACCGGTTACACACTTTAGCGAGACGGAGACAGCAATGGCTGAGACGGTATCGCGGTTCGCAAACGAGACAATCCTGCCAAAGGTGCGGGAGATGGACGAGGCGGAGAAGATGGACCCGGCCATTGTGGAGCAGCTCTTTGAGAATGGGCTGATGGGGATTGAGATCCCAGAGAAGTATGGCGGCGCGGGCATGAACTTCACATCGGCAATCGTCGGCATCGAAGAGCTGGCTCGTGTGGATCCCAGCGTCAGCGTCATGGTCGACGTGCACAACACCCTAGTCAACACTGCCATCCTCAAGTACGGCAGCGAAGCTAGCAGGCGCAAATGGCTACCCCAGCTGGCTACAGGCACGGTCGGCTGCTTCTGCCTCAGCGAGCCGGCCAGCGGTAGCGATGCCTTTGCGCTCAAGACCCGTGCCGAAAAGACGGCAGACGGATACAGGATCAACGGCAGCAAGATGTGGATCACCAACTCCATGGAGGCAGGCATTTTCATCGTCTTCGCCAACCTAGAGCCGGAGAAGGGTTACAAGGGCATCACGGCATTTGTGTTGGACAAAGAGATGAAGGGACTGAGCATTGCGAAGAAAGAGAAGAAGCTGGGAATCAAAGCGTCATCAACATGCGTGCTGAACTTCGACGACGTCGACATCCCAGCGGAGAACCTGCTGGGCAGGGAGGGCGAAGGCTACAAATATGCAATTGGCATCTTGAACGAGGGACGGATCGGAATCGCGGCGCAGATGACAGGGCTGGCGCTGGGAGCGTGGGAAAACGCAGCCAAGTACGTGTGGAACGATCGACGGCAGTTCGGCCAGCTGGTGGGCGAGTTCCAGGGCATGCAACACCAGCTGGCCCAGGCCTACACGGAAATCTGCGCTGCCAGAGCGCTGGTGTTCAATGCAGCGAGGAAGAAGGAGGCCGGCGAAGACTTTGTCCAGGACGCGGCCATGGCCAAGCTGTTTGCCAGCCAGGTCGCTGGCAGGGTCAGTGGCTTGGCTGTCGAGTGGATGGGCGGCATGGGCTTCGTCAGAGAGGGCCTGGCGGAGAAGTTCTTCAGAGATAGCAAGATCGGCGCCATCTATGAGGGAACAAGCAACATCCAGCTCTCCACCATCGCCAAGCTGTTGCAGAGGCAGTATACGACATGATTTGTGATGTGGTGGTAATGGAAGGGTACTGCGGTTAGGTAGCGGAATGGATTGATATATGTTACAGAACTGTATCTGTATGCTAATGAGACATACGATCTATTGGCTTTGTTCTTGAAACCCACCTGTTGAGATTCCATCAGCGGTTTTACCAGACACCCACCCCCTCCTTGAATGGATCAAGAGTATGTGCAGAAGACAAGTCGAGACGAGACGAAAGCATGCAGGTGATGATCCAAGGGTGCCAGTGGTCGGAGTAGAAGGATGAACCTATGAATTCCGGCCTCAGGCAGGAAGCTCCAACGTGGTCGCATGCCAAGCTACTCGAAGACATTTCTTGGCAACAAGGGCCTTGTGTCCTGGTCCTGTTTGCAGATATTTATTTTCGTCACGTTGACTCGAGCACGACTTCTCGTTATAATGTTTTGATGTTCGAGAAGGAAATTGCTGGATATGCGAGGCCTATGAACTGGGTCGGTCAGTACTGCCAAACTTCCCCCTTGTGCTTCTGCCGTGCTACACATGAGAAAGAAATGAAAGTAGCTAGCGGAAGGGACTAACCCGAACACGCATCGTCTTACCCTAAAGCAGCACTGGCAATGTAGCCCTACGGAACAGGTGGAGAGCGAGTTCGTATCCGTGGGAATCAAATAAGGGTAATGCGGGTTGGCCTTGGGGAGGAGTGGGACAAGCTTTCCAATCCCAACTGTCGATTCACATGCGGATTTCCAGACTTTAGTGTAGAGCCCTTGGCGGGCTTACCGTGGGTGCTGCCCATCATCCTGGCCCGTTCCATTCCGGACGCATACCAACAAGCCGTGTCGAAAACGCATGGGTTCGTATGTAGATATCAGCTGGCCATTGAAGGACTCTTTCCTTGCCTCGCACTGAAGACAGGCAGGCAAAAGGGTTGAAATATATCTGGTCAAAGCAGGCTAGCCCCATACTCTGCATTGGGTAAAGTATATCGGCAATACCCGAAAGGGCTGTACAGTACGGTATCGCAGTACTGTCCCTTTCCCGTTCCGTCGATCACAAGCAGAAACGGAAGCAGAAACAGGAGACGCGCAAGCAGACGGGGAGGGGCGGATGCGCTAGCTTGAGTTGGGGCGCAGATTGATAGACAGAACAGAACAGAGCAGAGGAAAGTGAGAGAGCAGCCAAAAGTGAGAGAGGGAGAGGGAGAGGGAGACTGAGACCGAGACTGAAACTGAAGCACTCCTGCCTCAGGCTACTTTCACCATTCCATCCTTCATCCTGCGTCTGACATTTCGGACTCTGTTCGACCTCACACATTTGCTTTGCTTCCCTTCTGCATCCTCTTCGTCGTCCATCTTCACTACCCATCCGCATCCAGATTCATCCTTCTGGCGCTTTGCTGCCGATTGCACTCGCTGTCAACTCGCCTTCGACCCTTACACGCCCACGACTCCTCTTGTGCTGCGCCGGCACCAGCTCTCCTATCGCATCTGTCGCAAAGCTCCATCCTAGACTCCCAGGATCTTTCAGCTTGCTGCATTGCATCTCCCCAACCGATTCGCCAGTGCTGTCTCTTCTCCCTTGCTCATTGTCGACACACGCCCATACACCACATACACGCACCCTACATTCACCCGCTCTTAGCTCTTTCGGCTGGCCCTTTGACCTTGACCTTGACTTCGATCTTGGCCATACTCGTGTCCCTGGCCGGATTCCTCCCCTCCTCCATTCGTCTCAATACTCGACACCCCAGACAGACCGCGATCGATCTGCGCTTCACAGTCCTTCGACTCTCTCGAGAGCTGTAGGGGCTTAATCCCCGTCAGATCACACTTATCTTCTGGCCTGTTGCTCTTTTTCTTTTTCTTGAACTCTCCCACATGATGGCTGCCGATGCTCGGATATCGCGCTTTGGCTTGCGGTCCTGGACCTTGCTTTCACTTTACGTCTTCTATCTGAGTTACGCATCTGCTTTCTACATACCTGGTAAGCTGTCACCGAAGCACGTCGTCTCATCTTGTTCTAACAGTATGATCTTTAGGCTACTCCATCAAATCATATTCCGATGGCGATGTTATACCTTTATTCGTCAACAAGATCTACAGCGACAACACTCAGGTCCAATATGCATACAGTGAATTGCCCTTTATCGTTCCCTCGTCCGGTCGCAGAAGACCTGGTACTGGCCTGGTTTCTGGAGCCAGCATCGGCCTGAACCTTGGGGAGGTCTTACGTGGTGACCGAATCGTCGTCTCGGATTACGAACTTGAAATGGGCAAAGACGAAGAGGTGCGGTATCTGGGCTCTCAAAAGGTGGACAGAGCTGGATTGAAGAAAGCCATTGAGGCCGTGAAGAAGGGCTACGTGGCTGAGTGGATTGTGGACAATCTCCCTGGCGCAACCAGTTTCATGACCGTTGACAAGAGCCGGAAATACTACGCGGCAGGCTTCAAGATTGGCTATGAGGAGCCCAATCCCGTCACTGGCCAACCACGTTACTTCGTCAACAACCATGTAACCCTCGTCATTCGCTGGCACAGAGCTCCTGGGAAGGCCGGCGAACAAGGGAAGAAGGTCATTGTCGGATTCGAAGTTTACGCCAAATCCATCGAAGCCTCAAACCGTGATTCCAAAGGCTTTCCTGCCGATTTGCATGATGCGAGAAATGGCCTGGAGCTGACTATGGCCCACAATGTCACCAATTCCACCCTTCCTGCAGAAATGTCCTACTACCCGAACGAGATTGACGACGCGCCTGAAGATGCCACTTTGACAATCCCATACACTTACAGCGTCTACTTTCGTGAAGAGGAACATATCGAATGGGGGAACAGATGGGATCTGTACTTCGTCAATCAGGAAGAAAGCAAGACGATTCATTGGCTAGCAATAATCAATTCCATCGTCATCTCTGGATTGCTCACCACTGTTGTCGCAGTCATCTTTACCAGAACCATCCGAGGTGATATAAAGATGTACAGAGAAGGTGGCCTCGAGGATGGCAAGGTCAGGGCTACTGGCAAACGTTCCAAGACGATCAGATCGCCTCGCAAAAGTCTTGAGAAAGCTGGCGGCTTACTTGATAGCGTTGACGAGAAGCGTCTTAGCAGTCCAGACGACTCAGATGATGAAATCATTCCAGAAGACATCACTGGCTGGAAGCTTGTCCACGGTGATGTCTTCCGTGCGCCAGATTTCGGATACATACTCGCCCCCCTGATTGGTTCCGGCATGCAGCTCGTCATCATGATTGCCGGTCTACTCGCTCTCTCTTGCATTGGTATCTTGAACCCATCCTTCCGTGGTGGGTTTGTGTCTGTCGGTTTTGCCCTCTTTCTCCTGGCTGGTACCTTCTCTGGCTATTTCTCCGCCCGCATATACCGTACATTTGGTGGTCAGCTTTGGAAACAAAACGCCATCGTCACTGCTACACTCTTCCCTGGCCTCCTTTTCGCCACCGTCTTCATCCTGAATCTCTTCGTTTGGGCCCAAGCATCTTCCACAGCAATCCCTCTCGGCACTCTATTCGCCCTCATTTTCCTCTGGCTCTTGGTTCAATTGCCTCTCGTCTATGTCGGCGCATACTACGGCTACAATCGGTCTGGCGCATACCATCACCCAATCAAGGCGAACTCCATTCGCCGACAGATCCCTCCTCAACCCTGGTACACCCGTACACCGCAAGCCGCGCTCTTGTTCGGCCTCATCCCCTTCGCAGTCATTTGGATCGAGTTGCACTTCGTCTTCCGTTCGCTCTGGGCTGACAAGTCAGGCTACTACTACGTCTTCGGCTTTCTGGCGGCTGTATCTACCATTCTTGTGCTGACCATCATGGAAACGACTGTGATCGCCGTCTACCTGCAACTTTGCTCTGAAAACTACAACTGGTGGTGGCAAGGCTTTGCTGTCGGCAGCGGTAGCGCAGCTTGGGTGTTCATGTACTGCGGCTATTACTTCTTCACCCATCTCCACATCCAAGGCTGGGTAAGCAGTTGCTTGTTCTTCGCTTACTGTGCCCTCGGCTGTGCCGGATTCGGCCTGGGTGCTGGCACACTTGGCTTCCTCACGAGTTACTGGTTCGTGAGGAGAATATATAGCGCGATCAAGGTCGACTGATCTGTCTGTCTCTTCGTCCAATGACACCACAGCGCGAGCGTTTGTTTGAAGCATATATTCTTGGGATCCCTTATCTTTTCTTAACCAGTGGCGTCATCAACATCTTGGACTGGTTTTTATTTTCCTAATCTTTCCTCCCAACTTCATATCTCGTGTTTTGTGTCTTTGGGGGAAATCACGGCTTAGGATCCTTCCCTTTCCCCTCTTTCGCCGTGATAGCATGGGTTGTCATCCTCCATTCTGGGAATATCACCTCGAAAATTTCGAAGGAAAAAATGTTACAGAGATATACGCTTCTGACGTAAACAGGCAGGGAGAGAGGGAGTGGCTTTATGTGGCATCGAGCAAGGCGATTGGAAGGCGTGTGATGGAAATTGAAATCTTAATCAACCTGAAACATATAATCAAGCTCTTTAATGATGTCTTATGGATTTTTCTCTCAGACCATACACTCATACTGCCTTCACCCGTACGGATTGCGTTAAATGGTTTCACACGATAATCACCGTCCAATCTTATTATACCGGCTATTGAGAAAAGACCCAGCAAAAGGCTATTCAAGAGATCGTGACCCCCCATCTGGCTACGAATCGCGCCCTCCCGGCTTCGTCCACGAAGGTGTCAATCGTCAGGTCTCGATCGTCGTCCTCTTCCTCGCCCGTCCCATCTCTACTCACTCTCTCGGCCGTCATTCTCCTTGCAACCAGTCTCTGCTTCCCGACTTCAGGATCCCAATCACTACTGTACACGTGCCGGAACGTCGATCCTCGCTCACGGCCTGGCTCTTCGCTTCGTTCGAACATGAGGCTGGTGAGCGGAGCCATGGTATTGATCGGCGGCAGCATTCCACCGTCGCCACGCCCGCGCTCAGACCGTACTCGAGCTCCAGCCCCAGCTTCGGAATGAGCTCCGTGGTTGGCCTCATATCTCTGTCCAGGCGTTGTTCGCGTCGAAGGCAGGCTCGTGGGCACTGGTGGAAGCGGCTTTTCCCTCCAGCCACGCACGGATCCCTTGCGAGCGGGCGTATTCGTCGCCGCCGGAGGTCTGGTTGGATCCGTGCTGGCCATTGCTGTTGTTGCTCGCGGCAGAGAAGGAAGTGGCCGATCGACGTACCGTGACACCTCCACTGGCGTCGGCGGCAGCAGATCGTCCTGCCCGTTGGAATCCGGTGGCGCTGGCCGTCGCGGTGCGGTGGGCCGCTGGACCCTCTTACGCCATCGTCTTGGTGGGCAGGGTGGTGCTGACGCCGGTGCTGACGCCGATGCTGGCGGTACCTGTAGCGAGGATGCTGCGGGAACAGCAGGGATAAGCGTCGTTGGAATTGTCGGCAGGTTGCTGTCGTCAAACCTGCACGCCTGGACGATTATATCGGTAAACGTCGTTGCCCTGTTGTCCGGCAAGCCGCTTGGAGGATTCTGGCAGGGATCTTGTCCTGGCAGTCGCAGCCAGGACGAGTCCCGCTTCCATGGCGAGCGTGCTTGCGGTTTGTGGTAGACTTCCGGCAACAGGTGCAGCGGCAGCTTGTCGGCCGGAGCTACGGTCGACCAGGACGCTTGTCGGCTCAGCGAAAAGAGCACAGGGGAGTGTGGTTGGAGGGACCTGCGTCGGACGTGGCACTCGATCTCCTGGACCTCGAGTTTCTTCCTGAACGAGAACCGCAGGCAGTTGTCTTCACTGTTTGGGGATGCGTTGCAGAGTGCGGTGCAAATGCGACCGCTGCGCTGGACTGTGGCTGTCCATACACGATCAATAAGGCTTCTCGATTGTGATCTGCTGCGATCCGCTGCGATGTCTTTCGGCGACGCCTGCCGATGCTGCTGGCTTGTTGCCCTTTCAACTCGAGATTTATCATGCTGTATTGAGGCGGCCATAATAGGTTTCCATCGGTCTTCTGCTGCATCCAGCCTCCGTTCAATATGGGCGTCATTTGTGTTTGATAAAGGCGGTAGGACATCGTGGCGGATATCCTGAAGGCTACTGGCTCGGGGCGGCCAGGGGTCCCTATTCACCCGCCTTGTAGAAGTAGGAAGAGAGGGAGGAGGAGGAGGAGGAGGTGGTGGTGGTGGTAGTGGCGGTATTGGCCTCCAGGTAGTAGCCGTCCGGGAGAAAGCATTTTCGCCTGGGCTTTCAGAGTTGATGGCAGGTGAAGCATCTTCCAACCAGGAAGTCTGTACGTCATGAATGGTGGCGTTGCCATCGCTAGCGGTTGACGATGTCCTCAACACGGAACATCTTTTGAGACTTCTCTCTCCTGCTCGCGACTTGGTGCTCGTCTCCGAGTTACCGCCTCGAGGCTTGTTTTGGATGCTCCTGGGTGGGAATGGACTCCTTAATGATCGGGTACGTAACAGAGACGGCGCTGGCGATCTTCCGCTCGTCTCGGAAACTCGGTCGTGGATTTCATGGTTTGACGGTGATCCTGACTCGATCAGAGTCTTTGATCTGGTCGATTTGTGCATGGGCTGTAATTCGAGGCCGAGGTGTTCGAGCTGATGTTGCTATCGGATAGATCGCAAGGTCTGGCCGGTATTCAAGAATCATCGTGGACCGCCACGGTATATATACCATTTCTTTATCGAATAGGCTTTTTCTTGACTGGGGTCATTGTGACTGGTTGAGGAGGTTATAGCAGTAACTTTGCAGTCTCGAAAGATAGTGAAGTGTCCTTTGGCCTACAGTTCGTTCGTATTGTGATTGTCGGACTGGTTTTAAAAGCGAATCGTGAACGACCTCTTCATCCCTCTTCCCCAAACAGCTCAAGCCAATTGATTCTCCATATCAAGTCTATCGCAAAACACCATCTCGGACGGTAGTAAAACCGGCATAAAAGGAGACGACTCGGGTTTCGCATTCATAAGAGTTCAAGGCCACGATGATCTCGAACGCTAGCTGGTCAATTTTATTGTGGCGTTGCGGTTGTAGTTATGGTGGATTCACTACCACAGTACGGATGTTGCGAGGCATTTTACTGTAAAAGAGTGTGCATAGGCCCATTTTATCTTCTGTTGTGAGTCTCATTGTTCTTTTACTCAGCATGTTGGGACTTCTGGGCTGGAAGTGAGTTTTGGGACTTGGCTTGAAAGCTGGATCAAGTGTACATTGAAAGCAAGCAGCGACTATTGTTGTCAAGTCAACAACATGGCAAGCAGTGCCACTTTGTGTGGCCGAGGATTTTACGTCCTGTCCAGGTGGACAATCGAATTGTCGAGAGGACGATCGCGAGTAGTAACGCCCGAACGGCATTGGAGACTGCTTGTCACGGTACGGTTTTGGTGACGTGCGCGTGTGATGTTAACAAAACCAAAAGGAAGGTTGCGCTGTCAAAACTCAGATCAAGTCGCCATCATAGTAAAGCCACCGACCTGCTGGAGGAACAAACGGCAACACAACACGATCAGAAACGTAAAACATATTACCAATCGTGTCTCTACATTATATCCTGAGAGCAGACTTTCTCTGGTGTAAGACGTGTAAAGTGGCGAAGATTCTCAAGTTTTTTGACATCATGCCGGTGGTGTTGCACAACGCTGCGCGAGGCCGCAACTAGAGTTTGAAACCATAAGATCGATGTCGCCCTCCGAGATATTGAAGACGGAATTTCTTTTAGTTTATTGAACCTGATTATGTACGCCCGATACATTCTCAAGCTAAGTCGTGAAGGCTTGTATATAAAGTTGAAGGACGAAAAGTTAAACACAGCAGTGGGTATGAGCCGCAACGCCGGGCTTTGGTCAAGGGTCCTCCCGTTCATTGACGATGTTTCTGCACGGTCCATGAAATCTGTAACGCCGCGCTTGACATGCAAATCGTGTAATCGTGTTGTTGGCCGGTAAGAGTGACTCGCATTTTGTCAACCGACATCCATGCCATCCTCAACGACATCTTCGTCGCCCTCATCGTCGCCCCCATCGACGGTTTCAGCGGTGCTGCCAACCCTGCCCCTCTTCCTACCACCCCAGTGCATCCCATTGCCAGCGCCACCCCCCAAGCCAACCATGCCGCTGCCGAGCCTTGCACCACCTAAGCCACCAACGGCTTCTAGCTCGTCGCCGCCGACGACCCTCCCTTCTGAGTCGACGGCCTCACATAGCTCCAGCATGGCCTGCTTCTTCAGGCTTCTGAAGCCGTCCGTCCTCACTACACGACCCCAGTGAGTCATACAAAAGCTTGCGGCTCGGCGCTTTAGCCAATCTTCTTGCGCGGTTGAGGCGCGATCGAAGATCAAGGCGCCATGGGCGACATCGAGATCTTTGACGAGTCTGTTCACACAAAGATGGCGTAGACGAGGCATGTCGTAGATGTTCGACATCACTAAGAGGTCAGCCACATCTTCAAGACTTGGGCCTGGGTCAGTAGACGACGAAGCTCCCTCGGTCAGCGGTTGGGAGGAGATAGAATCGGTATAGAGGTATTGAAGGAATGCTTTGACGGCGGAGTATGGCTCGGGAATGTGCATTCGTTTGGTGTGAAATTCGGACATTTGAGCGTTGTAAAGACGAGCAAAATGAGGCCATCTCGCGCTGAGAATCAAGCGATGGACGTGGATAGGTTGTGAAACGTTATTGGCTCCGTCACCATCTTTGGTCGAAGACGTTGGGGTTACGTTCATTGCTGAGCTGCCAACCTCGCTTAAGTTGTCTATGTCATAATCGTCATCTCGAAGAGCGGTGACGGCGAAGTCCGTACCCGAGCCAGTCTCTGGGGGTTGATTGAATGTTCGGGCGAGGTCAGCACCGATGGCTGAGAGATGTGAATTCGTAAGCGTGTCCGAGGTTGGAATCTTCGCATCGTTTCGCGCCTCCAGACTCATCTTGTTACCGAGCAAACCGAACTTACGTAAGTCAATCGGTAGGACATCACTTAAATATTCCTCGGCATCATTGCGATCGTTGTTCCTCGTTTCTCTTGGACACCCAAGTAACCAGGCCTGGGTTCCGTCCGCGTTTAAGCAACAATAGTGCCAGCGGTATGTGGGAAGGAACAAGTCTTTCCCATCAGCGAGTTTCTGCCATCTGAGAGTATCGAGATCTAAGGCGCTCAGAGAGGTCTCTAGAGGCATGTTTGTGGCTGGTGTGACAAAGTCCAGCATTGCTCCTGATGAAACAACGTGGAAATGTGTCCCCACATTTTGTATGGGAAGGTTGGGGCTGGATATGAACTTGACAGAGCTGATGGCCCCAGGCGCCACGGGTGAAGAACGTTGGATTTGCGTTGCTGAGTTACTCTGAACAGATCCGCTGTTGGAAGCGTGTCCAGACCCTCCCAGAGCCTGCTGGGTCGTGTTATTGAAGCTCCCAGGGAAGGTGTATCGAGGACTGAGCAACCTCGCATCATCCGATCCAGCCAAGCCATAAGCTGGCCCACCTTCGAAAGAGGGGATGCCTCTGAAGTCGAGCCACCAGATCTCATTTGTCCTTTCCATCTCTTCTCCCATGCCGCCTGAAACCCAAATCTTGCCGCCCCACACCCACGTACTATGATCATATCGAGGTACAAACCTCCATGTCCTACTCCAAGTCCAAGTCTTTAGGTCCAGGAAGCATATGTCATCGAGCACGCCATTATCGTTTCCACTCATTCCACCGCAGACAAATAACTTGTCGTCATGTATCACTGCGGCGTGTCTCGCGCGACCTCGAGGGATTGGGCCGTTGACTTCAGGCTGGGTCCAGTGGGCGGTCTTTATGTCGAAGATGACCACATCTGACAAATGGATCCTGTGTTCGTTCTCGCCTCCGTAGACCAACAGTTTGTCTTCCCGCCACAAGCATGCAGTATGTCCCATGCGCACACCCGGGATATCTCCATAATTGTCTACAAGACTCCATTGTCGGGCATTCAGGTTGAGCTTCAAGACGTGGTTATAGACTTCGTCCGTATATTGGTCGAAGCCGCCGAAAGCATAGATTTGCTCGTTTCCAACGTATGTGACCGAAGCGTTCACCAAACAAGCGGGTCGTTGTCCCACGGTAGTGATTATCTTGGGCATGTACGGTTCGACACTCTTCCTTCCTCTCTTGACGGGTGAGCCGGACATCACATAGGTCCCACTAGACATGTTGCTGATTCTGCCTTCCCGCGATTGCGAAGAAGGATGGGGGTCCGTCGGCAAGGCAGATGTCGAGGGAGTGAAAGTTGGAGGTGGGGGTTGTGGTTGGTAGGGTAGGCTGCTGTGTGAAGCCATCAAAGGCGCGCATGCGGTCGGGTTCACATTTGCTCGTGGATATGAAGCGAGCAGAAGATACGTCTGGCGATGATGAATCCCATCCGCTCTACGAGTCGGATGAAGGGTCCGGGATCAAAAAAAGACTGCCTTGAGTACCTTGACTTCCTGTCAGGAACGTCGATAAGTACAGCAGGTAGAGTCACGGCGACCAATGACGAGGGATAAGAAACACTAAAGAACAAGGCGATCTTCGTTACGGCCCGTACCGATCGATGCGGCTACCATAGCCAATCAATGCATGTCTTCAGCAACTCCGTTAGTCGTGCGCTTACCACCTACCTAGGTAGGTAGGGCCGAGGGGTTGTGGCTTTGCGGGTATGGTGGTTACCTCATATGTCAGAACAATAACTACCTACTTGCCTTGCCCCTTTCAAGCTTTATTATATATCGCTTTTTTGAAGAGCGTATCCATCGCAAGGCGTAAAAGATGGCAGACCAAAAGCCCCTACTAGATCTCCCGCCAACTTACGATGAGTCCTCAGCTCAAGCACCCCCACCAGAGAAGAGCATGGCGCCACGACCACCGCCGGGAGGCCCGCGACCGCCATTGCCCTTCAAGCTGCCAGCATTGGACATGATCAGAGGGAAGCGAGTGATCCTTGCCAGTGCATCACCACGGAGGCGACAGCTCCTAGCACAGGTTGGTCTCTGTCCAGCCGCTCGAAGGGAATTGCACTCGTGCAGCTGACCGGTTCCCGACTGACAGTTGTATTCTTGAACTTTTCTTCTTAGATTGGACTCACCGACATTGAGATCGTCCCTTCTACTGTTCCCGAGGATCGATCAAAATCTCTAGCACCATTCGAGTATGTACTCGAGACCGCGCAAGTTAAGGCGCTCAACGTGTACGAGTCGGAGGTAAACTCTCCAAAAGGAGAACCAGCGCTGGTTATTGCAGCGGATACAGTGATCGCGACACACCTCGGCGAGATTCTAGAGAAGCCAAAGAGCGAGAAAGAGCACTATCAGACGCTCAAGGCGCTAAGAGATACCGAAAAAGGGTGGCATAAAGTCTACACTGCCGTGGTGTGCGTAGCACCCCTGGAAAGCCTCGAGGACCCAGGCTACGCGATGGAGTCCCACGTGGAGGAGACCAGTGTCAAGTTCGACGAAAGTGTGACAGACGAGTTGATTCTAAGCTATGTGCGGACGAGAGAGGGGGCGGATAAGGCTGGAGGGTACGGCATTCAAGGGTTGGGTAGTATCCTGGTGGAGAAGATCGAAGGGACATTCGACAATGTCGTCGGCTTGCCCTTGCGGTCTACATTACAATTGATAGAAAAGGTAGTGGTCCAGCAGCCAGCCGAGGAGGATGATGATGAGGAATGAGTCGAAGTGGAAGAGGTTTAAATTGGTTAGGCAAGCTAGTCGGGATGATAATGAAGCCGTTGCTGTTCAGTAAGTCCCAGGGTGCCTAGTCAAAAGATTGTTCATGGGATGCGGCACGGTCTTATCATCTGTCACAGTGGTATTTGGCCTTGTCTCGTTCGTTGATGCTGTGTTGGGTAGGGACGGAAGCGGTCCGAGGTGGCCACTTTGACACAGCTATCTGTACCTATGATGCGCATGAAGGTCTACAGATAACCTGCACGTGCCGTGAGTGGGTTCGAAACTTTTAGACACATCCTATCTGCTCCGTACGACGACGTTGGAGTGTAGTCTGTCCTTCGATTGCCTCGTGGGTACCACGTTACCCATGTTCCTGAGGCAAGTGCTAGCATAAGGGACGATAGAAACCGAACGATTGATTACTGACGGAACATCAGCTGGCCAATTGTACGCACGCTTCCATCTTACCTACGAGACCTACAGATCTAGTGTGATCGGGCAAGATATTTGATGATGGTTGATAAGGGCCGCTCGGCCAAGCCCAGTCGTTGCCGTGCTATGCGAAAGCGATTGGAGGTTATCAGCGGCTCAAAGGCACAATGCGGCCCTGGACTTCGCATCTGCGACACAAGATGATAGGCATACCTCCGCACAAGCGACGCAAGACGAGGTGTCACAGTCGCCAGCTAACAATGCATTCCCACAGCATCTGAGACCAGCAGATGGAAAGGCAACATTGACCCCAATGGAAGGGCAGTTGCAGCATCCATGGCCAGCAACAGACTTGGCATGCATGAAGTCACATCGTGCCAAGACCGCTACGACGTAGGTACGCCCAGTGGCGCATGTCCCACATCCAGATGCCTAGAGGGGTTTAGCGGCGGCCTCAACGGGTAAGCTTCACTCGAGGCTTATCAGCACGCCATCTCAGACATTTTAAGTCCCTGTGTTGCACAGGCAAAGGGGGCGAATGTGGGATGAGACGGGCGACAAGAGACGAGATGGTATGGCATGTGTTTCGTGACGGGATGTAAAGGCGCCACGGCAAGACGACAGACAGACAGGAAATCCATCAACGTTATCAACGATGTTGTTAGTTGATCGTTGTTCTGCCTCATATACTGCCAACCCCGCCTATACAGTGCCATCTCTTATCCTCTCTTACCCACCACCATGGTTGTATGCTTCCTCGTCAAGATACTAGCCCCTGATCCGCATACAAGCGCCTCGATTGAGGAGCGCATTGCCAAGAATTGGCCATTCTATCTGGACCAGATTTAGTCCACAACCGAGCCAGACCGTGCCGCACCTGGGCACTCGATGGTAGGTGGGATGTAACAATACGGCTGGTAATCATATCAACGTGAGGGGGAGATGGAGTCTGTGGAGGATGAATGCAGCGGCAGTGGTAGCCCATCTGTCTGATATATGATCTCCCTGACTACAATAGGATGTAACGCTTGGTATCGCTTGACTAACACTTTTGCCTCCCAGCGCTGATATCATTCAGGTGCAGCATTGCATGATCGCCAGCCGACCCGCCCGTTGGTCCCGACTCCGAATTGAGACCGGGCAGCATAAACCTACTCAAACGAGCCTCTTGCACTGGCAAAAACTCGACCGCAGGCTGGCATTCATTGCAATTCTTCCGGACAGGGCTGATACCGAATGTACGTGGTGTGTAGCACGGCTTTACAGTAGGGTGTGATTGCACGCATTGCCTATCTCTGATATCAGACACTTGAAGCAGCCCATAAGCGATGCCCAGACGCTTCAGAGATAAGGCGCCCCTAAGCACATCCCGTCAACGTCTGTTGAGGATAGAGGGTGGGTGGGGGCGGCAGTGGAGACGGCCCAATTGCTTATTCTTATTCCCACTCAATGGCTTGGTCCTGCTGGACGGGTATCAAGTTGCAGGACCAACCATCGACGTTGTATTACCAGCTAGGTTCAAATTGCCTTTTCTTCTAGAACGGCACAGCAGCCGGAGGTCTTACTGCATCTGGGGAGCAAGCAACCACATCATTCCCCCATCCTCTACACTCTATTGGTCCCATCACAGGTCCTGCTCGAGCCAGATCAACGCTGCCGCTGTTACACCATGGCTTATCTACCACCCACTGCAATAGCGTTGCTCTTGGCACGACATTTCCCTTTCGATCACAAGGATGAGCTTCACCCAGTCGCGTGCTCCGACCCTAGCGGCAGTAACGGCTTGATCTGGCTTCACTGGCTTCACTGGCCTTGGTCTCACACGCTCTGGTGGAGCCAGGGTCGTGTTGGTTGCATAGCGTCGCATTACATGGCTCGCACGTCTCCGTTTGCCACAGCTTAGACTGCAACGCTGTCGATCTATAAGTTGATTCTGTCTCCGCTCGGTTCTTGCAACGCTGCTTTTTGCTCGTCCCAAGCCAGCCCGTATCAATCCGGTCGAGTGCCCCATACCGTCGAGACCATGGCTAACTCTCACGGCGGCGAGATCGTCGACATCCTCGCCACTCAGCCTCCTTCAGAGGTTGTCCACCCCCATGGCAAGACTCCAATGCCTGTCGAGTACGGCATCGCTACCGAGTCTGTTTACAATCCGACCAGTGGCAAGACTGAGGGAGATGTCGAAGCCATTGGCAATCGTACCGCCTCCGTCATCGAGAACGAGGAATACCCAAAGCCCACCGATGAGGAATACCAGACGCTGAGGAAGGTTGCTGACACTATTCCCGTGAACGCATACTTGCTCTGCTGTATCGAGTTCATGGAGCGTGCCTCTTTCTACGGTGCGAAAACCGTCTTCTCCAACTTCATCCAGTTCCCTCTACCTGAGGGTGGAAATGGTGCCGGTGCTCCCCCAAGAGGGAGCGAGAAGACCGCCGGTGCTCTGGGCAGGGGACTGCAGTTCTCCAACGCATTCGTCCTGCTCTTCACCTTCCTGGCTTATGTCATTCCTATTCCCGGTGCTTGGTGGGCTGATACCAAGGTCGGTCGGTTTAAGGCGATCGTGTGAGTACCGACTGCTCAGATTAAATGCAAATCAATTGCTAACACGGCCTATATAGTTGGGGTGTAGTAATCTGTCTCATCGCCCACGCTATCATGACTGGTAGCGCCGCACCTTCCGTCCTCCAGAGAGGCCAGGGGTCTGCTCCCTTCTTTATCAGTTTCTTCCTCCTCGCCATTGGAGCCGGTATCTTCAAGCCCAACGTCAGCCCGACGATTATGGACCAGTACAGGCACCAGAAGCCATACACCAAGGTCCTTGCAAGTGGTGAGAAGGTCGTTGTCGATCCAGAGTCTACCATTCAGCGAATCATGCTTTGGTTCTACCTGTTCATCAACATCGGTGCCTTCTTCGCCCTGGCGACCACCTACACCGAGAAGTACATTGGCTTCTGGATATCATACCTCTTGCCTACTGTCTTCTTTGCCGGTCTCCTGCCACTGCTGTGGTACCTCGACAGCCGTCTCATCAAGTACCCACCAGATGGCAACGTCCTCACCAAGGTTTGGAAGATCAGCGCCTGCGCAACCAAGTACAGCAAGGGCAAGTTCTGGCGCAGCACCTTTTGGGATGCCGCCACCCCAGAGGTTCTCGCCGAAAAGGGTGTGACGACTTTCAACAACAAGCCTATCGACTGGACTGCCAAGGATGTTCAAGACATTCAGCGCACCCTGAAGGCCTGCGCAGTCTTCCTCTACTTCCCAATCTACAACCTTAACGATGGTGGTATCGGGTCCGTCGCTACCAGCCAAGGCTCCACCATGACCACCAACGGCGCGCCAAACGATTTGCTGTCCAACTTCAACCCTCTCACCATCATCGTCGCTGTGCCTATTTTGTCTCACGGCATCTACCCTGCCCTTCGCAAGGCCAACATCAAATTCGGCCGTATCGATCGTATCACCTTCGGCTTCGTCCTCGCCATCATCTCTGGCATCGTTGGCGCCATCGTGCAGTGGAAGATCTACGAGACCTCCCCATGTGGTTACTATGCTACCGGCTGTACCGTTGGCACTGGTGTCTCACCCCTTAGTATCTGGCTGCAGATCCCTAACGTCTCGCTTGGAGCTTTATCAGAGGTTTTCTGCAATGTCACCGCTTACGAGATGGCTTACGCCCGTTCACCTCCCGGAATGAAGGGTTTGGTCAACGCCCTGTTCCTCTTCACCACTGCTCTTACCTCCGCCCTAGGTGAGATTGTCACCCCTGCCATCGTCGACCCTCACCTCATCTGGGTCTGGGCTGGTCCTGCGATTGCCCTTGCTGTCCAGACTGTCATCTTCTGGTTCAGGTACAGGCATATGAACGACGATGAGTTCATGACCTACGAGGAGTCCGATGTCCTTGGCTCCGCCCCCACTGACAGCGATAGCACTGACGGTGGTGATTCCAAGGAGGTCATTCATGAGAAGACGAAGGAATAGACGGACATGCATTGCATTAGATAAATAGCATATGGTCTTGAGGCTTGCATTTAACCCTGTACAGTTCGGAATGTTTTTATGATAGCCTCTGTAAGAGCAAAAGAAAATTATTATCATGTTAATATGTTTTCCAGTCTACTCGTACATCACTTCGTTACATTCCGTCCGAACCACCACTGTTCGGCAGAAAAAAATGGTGCAACTATAATACGGGAAATCACGAAGACTGTGTTCGAAGACTTTTGAGAATCAATCAATTGCTAGCATTATCATGTTCGACGGATCACATCGAACTAAAATCCAACCGTTACTCCAGCTAGAGAGCTATGTGTTCCATCCGTCCTCCTCTCCAACGCCCGTGAAACACCCACACCCAGCGGAACTACGAGATATATAAGGAGAACAAACAACACGCAGCAAGGCTACATCAAGCAAGTCGTCGACAGATCGCAGCCCATGTCCAACCGAGGACAAGCATTCTATCTGATGGAAGTCATTCTGGAAAGGCCGATCTGCTTATCTGCTGAGGTGGAGCCGGAGGCGACAGCACCAGCAGCGCCGGCCTTCTTCTCGAATAGCTTCCAGAACTTCAAACTCTCGTCGGCAGCGGCAGTGGCGAGCATCTGGCCATCGGGCGACAGAGAGCTGGCGAGGATCCTGCTCTCGTGGGCTGGGATCTCGGCGTGCTTGAGCAACGATGGGTAGGCCCAGACGCTGAGGGAGTTGTCCGGGAAGCCCGAGGAGGAGACGAGCTCCTTGTAACCGAGCGACCAGCGCAGCGAGGTGACCTGGGAGCCGGTGTCGATGGAGTTGACGCGCGCGCCGGTGGTCGAGTTCCAGAAGTGGATGTGGCGATCGTTGCTGCCACCACCGGTGGCCAGCAGGTTGGACTGCCAGGGACACCAAGCCAGCGCCTTCACCGCCGCCCGGTGGTTGGTCTTCTCGAACTTGGGCGCGTTCAGGCTGCGTGCGTCCCAGATGGCGACCAGGTTGTCGTTGCCGCCCGTCGCCAGCTGCGCGCCATCAGCCCGCCACTCCAGCCCGCACACCTCCGACGTGTGCGTGTCCAGCTCGGCCGTCTTGTGCTGCGCGATCCGCACGTCGTGGTTGACCACCAGCCCGCTGCGTGACCCTGTGCTGAGCAGATGCTTGTTCCACCCCATCGAGGCGATGCGCCCGTCTGCGCCACCGTTCGACTGCATCGTTCGCAGCCGTGTGCCCTCCTCTACGTCCCAGATCTGCGTCTCGCCCGTGCCCAGGCCTGCTGCCACGTATGCTCCATCCTGTGACCACTTCACCGACGAGATGTAAGTGTCCTCCGCACACTCCAGCAGCGAGCTGACCGTTCCAGACTCGGCGCTCCACACGTACACATTACGATCGAGTGCGATCGCGATCTGGTTGCCGCTCGACCAGTCCAGCAAGTTGAGGTAGTAGTCATCTGCGATGCCTGGAGCATCGAGGACCCGCTCAGGTGCCGATACGATGCGTCGCTTGGTTTTGTTAGCCGCCAGAGAATTAGGCCTCATAGGCCTGTTGTACTGTGCTCGCAGGTCTACTGGTCGGCTGGAGGATGGCGCTTTCGGCTTGAACTCGAGAATACGCTGCTGGAGACTGAGACCGCATGCCTCAGCGACGCTGTGCTGGTATGCGATGGTGCCTGGTGATGGCTTGGCCGTCACCGCACGGCTGTCAGGGTCCTCGTCGTCCTCGTCATCAGCATCATGTCTATCATTGAGACTGAGTGCATCCATGGACAGAGCGAGTGAAGAGGATGTGGTCGGCCGTGAGAAGTCGAGGATACTTGTGGCGCCGGCAGCGAGGATTGAAGAACCTTCGCTGCTGCTGGACTTCGGCCTTGGAGTCTTCGGCTGTGACTGGATCTTCATCTCCGCTGTGTTGACGTCGCGCGTTGGGATGAAGCGGTCAGCGGTTGCGTGTTGCCTCTTCTTTGGCTTGCCGATTGTGATGGTGGAAGGCTGTTGTTGTGTCGTCTTGCCACTGGCAAGGCCTCTTGTTGAGGGACGAGCGCGCCTGGTGATGTTGCTCTTAGGAGAGTTCTTGGATGGTGTCAAGACAACGCGGGCGGCGGATGGGCCATGGTGGATGCTCTCGTCGGATTGCCTGCCTGGCGTCTTGGGCGAGAGAGCAAATGGTATCCTATGGCTGACCGCATTGGCCTGGTGTTGCTGATGCTTGGTGGGGGTGAGGATGTCTGCGGTAGCCATGCTAGCCGGTATACTTGTCGAACGACGAACGCTGAAAAGACAAACTGCGTTATACTGTCAAACAGATGCAAGAGTCCTCAATGTAAGCTATGATGCCTATGTATTGTTTTATTTTTTTGATGTTTTCGTGTAGGTAAATGTGGTGGGTAGAGAAGGGAGCCGTGGCAGGGCGAAAGGTAGGTTTTGAAGTGCAAACATTGGGCTGCCGTTGTAAGGGGCAACGCAGCAGCTTTGACCGCATGATGTCAGCTCCGCCTTGCTGCCCACCCCTGAGACATGGCCACGGCGCTTCGGAAACATCTACGATAGTGGAGCTGGTATGGCAGGAAAATACCATGGGCTGTAATGTTTTAGTCTGACCGCATTATATCAAAGCCTTGTCTGAACAATCATTGTATTCGTGTTGTTCATGTGGACATCTCACATGTAAATGTTCGCCAGAGTTCCTCAATCGAAGTTGCTGGCTTATCGGCGCAGGCGCTTATCAGCGGGAGCTAGCGGGTGGCCGCAGATGATTGGAGATTCTCATCCGATTGCAATCCCAGTCCAATGTCAGTCTATCCATCCACACCGGCGCATATAGGAAGTGCACATTTGAGGCTGCTTGATAACTGGTTAGACATTCAGCTTCCACTCAAGCAACAAATGATCGCTTTTTCGGAAAGAGACCCGTCTTTACTTTGCCTCAGGTCCATCTTTCCTCCTTAGCTAATGTTATGGTGTAGCGAGAGCATGTCCGTTTGACCTTGACTTTATTGGAGTGCACCTCGGATAGCTTCACATTGCACTCAGCCGTATGGCAACGCTTGCCTCGCTTTCCACAGCGCATTCTCTTTCTCGGTATTAGGCCATAATAGAACGGCTTAGAGATCAACCCGGTCTCAGTTCTTCTTTCCCTCCAGACCGCGAACTTGTCTAGATCGCTGCGCGACAGCCACCATTTCTCTATGGATTGACTTTCAGCATATTTTCCATGACCTCGACGTAACCATCACATTTCCCCACAGCATCTGCAGTCCAGGCTCGCTTATCAAGCACGCTGAATGATGGAGACGCCGGTCGATCGTCTTGGGGACTGCCTTGAAAAATTAGGACACCAAACCTGGGGCTTTGTTATCTATCGGTGCACATACGTCTCGGACACTGACTTTACTGCTGTCATGACCACGCTCAAGACCGAAGCTGCAGACACATTGGAACACTTTGGCGCAGACAAGCGTCCGGTGACGCAGCAGCTGGTCTGGACTGTGTTCGAGGATCGCGAACAACTGGATGGCGCCACTAAGGCAGATATTCGAAGAATGTTCGACCAATGGTGCCACAGCCCGGAAGCAGCGGCTGAGCAACCAAATTCTATACGTCCAATCACACAGACCCAGAACGCCAGGTACACATACTGTTTACATGTCGACCAAGCTGCTGTTGATTCTTTCAAAACGTCGCGGCAGCCATGGGTGAACATAGTCATGCGAAAATGGCTACACCCTGAATATGAGGATGTCTACGACGATGAAGACTATGAAGACGACGACGATGAATTCGAAGAAATCGAAGGATGTACAGAGGAAGACGTGGGCTGGTGTAAGGTTAAATGCATTTCATTGCAGCCGTGCACGTATGCCGAGCTCTGCAACCCCAACGCTTGGTACCGCTTCTATCAACGGCCTCCCCTGACAGCTTAACAGCCTGCTAGGCCGTGGATCAAGAACCATCCATCTCACTGAGCTTACCGCCACCAACCATCACTGATTGTGAGGCCGTCCAAAGGGCAGTACATGTCAGAAATTGATTACGCAACGGCTAGCAACAAGATCACTGCATTGATTTTAGCCCAGGTATCAGATTGATACGAAAGCGTCGCCCCCAAAGATTGGAGTGTTCCCGAATGGTGAAGTTGAAAGTCATTTAATGACACTTGTTGCCGTTTGTCCATCCAAGTCATAGACAAGAACAGCTACCAGGCACATGGCGGGGCAAGCTTTACTGAACGATAAGGACAAGATGTTTGCCTCATTCACAGTTCCTCTGATATGGCAATGTTTCTCTAGTCGGCAGTCCCAGCTCTTCAGTTGGGACATACGCAAATACAATCCCTCTTCTTAATGGTCCGCCGGAATAGCCCAAACACTTGTTTGGGATTAGGAAAGGTTCCCAAAACGCCATCTCCATTACGCTGCTAACATTAATCAAGGCTGCATGTGACATATGGTAGGGGCAGCCAATAAGAAGTCTAGGATCGATGGCCGGCCCTAAAGCCACTCGTTGAAAAGACATTCTTCATCAGACGGATTGGTCTCAACGGACATCATCTATCCCGATAGCCAAAGCCGTTGCTGAGGCTGTGGCCACTCTAATAAAACGAGATGGAAACAGACTGAGCAATACAATTGAGGTTTTCATTGTCGAGCTATGCGGAAAAATATGCGGTGAGCAGTGTTCTCTCTTATGATGGCCAGTCAGTGGTGATATGAAACGAAAATGTGTAAGGTTGATCAGATTGCCATCGATACATCTTCATCGTGATTTCACGATGTTGTGTGATAATAGAAAGCGATTGATAATAACAGCATTTTTCGTCTCTCCATCGAGGCTTTGGTGTTCAAAAGCCGAGGGTGATGACGTCAGCATGTTTACGTGCGTACCTCCAGACTGTACCTAGGAACCTACTTACCTAAGCTCTAATGCTCTCATAAAATTGCACAACCCGAAAGAAAACTATCATTACGCTGGTGGAGACCACCGATTGGAACGGAAGATTTTCGATTTTCTGGATTCTTGACTCCGTTCTTCTCTTCCTAACGGCACAGTTCGATCTGCGATGTCACTACCCGGAGCTCGGACCGAAAGCAGCTGGTGTGCCGCCTGTCAATGACTAATGGCCATATTCCGACAGTGCAACAGTTTACTTACCTATCTATGTAGCTAAGCACGCGAAAGGGTCTCTGAGGGGCTCTGTAGGAACATAGGGCTGGTACCCCACTCAGAGGCGGTGGTTATACCGTAAGAGATACATAGACCGTAAAGATGGCATATGGTTGACGTAGCGATTGATGGCGAACCCAGGCCTGACCGAGCGTGTTCCGAGCCCCTTGCGAACCATAGCTGCCCACATTGTGCATACTTATAGCGAGCACTCCGCCATCTCTATCTTGGATCAGGACTCTTTTAGGTTATTCAGTTCGATCTCGACTCTTTGAAACAATCAGGCGTTTCGTTGACCCAAAATCAATCGGGATACCACAAGCAAAAATCCAAAGTAAGCGGCTTATTGCAAGATGGTTCAGAACCAAGGCCTTTACTACAAGAAGCACCCCACCGGATTGCCGGTTGTAGGGGAGCACTTGGTGTTGGAAGACCATCCCTTCGACTTGGAGCAGGCACCACCGGCAGGTGGCGTGACGGCGAAGGTGCACTATGTGTCACTCGATCCATATCTGCGAGGACGTATGCGACCAGCTGAGATCAAGAGTTACACCCCCGCCTTCACGCTGGACAAACCAATTGCAAACGCCGCGGTGATCAGCATCATCAAATCGGACAATGAACGGTTCAAGGAGGGTGATGTGTGCTACGCCGATGCCATCAGCGTCCAGGAGTACGTGGCGCTGAGCAAGGACGAAGCAGCCAAGGTGCGACCGGTGCAGAACCCCTACAACATCGACGTCAAGATCTTCACCGGCGCACTGGGCATGCCGGGCCTGACCGCCTACTCCTCTTACCACGCAATCGGCGAGCCCAAGCGTGGCGAGACCATCTTCATCTCGGCGGCATCCGGCGCCGTCGGGCAATTGGTCGGGCAGCTGGCCAAGCACGACGGTCTGCGCGTCATTGGATCTGTGGGTGACGACAGCAAACTCGACTTCATCACCAAGACGCTCGGATTCGATGGCGGGTTTAATTACAAGACGGAGAAGCCACTCGACGCCCTGCGCAGGCTCGCACCGAACGGCATCGACATCTACTTCGAGAACGTCGGCGGCGAGCAGCTCGAGGCGGCGCTGACTATGATGAACGACTTCGGCAGGATCATTGCCTGCGGCATGATCAGCCAGTACAACACTGCTCCTAGCCAGCAATATGGCATCAAGAACCTCATGCTTATCGTCGGCAAGAGGCTGAAGATGCAGGGTTTCATTGTCTTCGATCCGGCCTTTGGTCCCAAGTACTACAAGGAGCACCAGGAGAATGTGCAGAAATGGATCCATGATGGTACCCTCAAGACTGAAATGAGCGTGACCCAAGGCATTGAAAATGCCGGCGAAGGCCTGCTGAGTTTGTTCAGCGGTAAGAACTTTGGCAAGGCTGTTCTGGAAGTCTCGAAGCTTTGATGAAATGGCATCCTATGCGGCTCAGGAACTTTGTTCAAGCGTGAGTCGTACCATGGAGGAATAGACTACAGTATATTTTGGTAGATCATTTTATGATAACGACGCTATGATCTATAGTTGCAATCTAGCAATGATATGAAAGGTTCAGCCCGTTCAGAATATTTTCACGCACGTATAAGATAAATAAACAGTGATGTACTCAGATGAGGGCTATATCAGTCAGCTATCAGCTGCCAAAATGAGACGGAATCGTGAGCATATAGAGCGTTCGTTCATTATGAGTGGCTTTAATCCGCTATTCAAATCATATACAATTCGGCCGGTCAAACCAAATTTTTAAGTGCTTGGCGTACCAACGCTGCCAACATGTGCAGGATTAAAGACACGAAGGATCACAGATCGGTGGTTCGAAGAGAGGGTAAACACATTATCCTGTCAGAGCTAAACACAGGTGACGGAGCTTAATTGCAAGATCGAGACATCACACTCCGTTTCAATCGCTGCAGATGAGACCAAACTTCCTGTCTGTTAGCGGTTGGGGGAAGATGCCAGCATCAATCAGCTTGAAAGCATCCCATTCTGGGCTGCCTTCGGTCTTGAAGTTCCAGAAAATCCAACCTTGGGTGTGCTTCTCGAAGGTCTCCAGCTGGGCCTCGATATAGCCACGGACATCATCGCGGTACCACTGGGGCCACGAATCGAGATCGTTAATACCGTCGCAGGAGCCGACGTAGGAGCTTCCCGGGTACGTGCCGTCGTATCGGGCACCGACACCATAGCCATTCAGGGCGGCAGCACAGTCGGTCATGGCAGCGGTCCACTCGCCGACGATTGTCCACTTGTCGACATTGGAGTAGACGTTGGCGTTGTTGCAGACGAGCTGGCGGTGCTGCCACGCCTGCAGCGCGACGAGCTCGTTGTTGAACACCTGGTACTCATGGTGGTCCATCGCCACGTTCTGCGAGTTGTCATCCTCTGGCGTCAACCAATTGTTGTATGAGTGGGTGTCGATGAAGCCGTCGTGAATCATGACTACACGCGTCTGCGACGAGGTTCGCTGTTGTCCGAATCCGTTGCGCTCAAACTGCTTCAGTGCGTCCAAGTCCATATCCTGCGACAACGGCTCGTTCAGCAACTCGATCGCAGCAATCACGTCGTCGTAGCTGCTATCTCCGTACTTGTCTTGGATAGTTTGCAGAATGTCCAGCGTCTTCTGCACGTTGCTGTAGTCGTCCTGCCAGGTCGGCCTATCCATCTTTTGCCCACTGTTGTCGAACCCATTTTGTGATCCGGGTGCACCGTGCAGGTCGATTATCACCTTAAGCCCAACCTGTCTGGCCCAATCGATGGCGGCATCAATATATGGGGCAGCACCTGAAGCATATGGCGAGTTGCTGTTGTCATAGGCCCAGTATCCAATAGGAATTCGGACTATGTTGAAGCCAGAGTTCTTGATCTTGACGAAATCGTCTTTGGTCGCGAAGCTGTCCCAGTGTGGTTTCAGGACATTGTAGCATGCATCCTGTCCCAGTTTTTCGCAGAGGGTGTACTCGTCCACAATACCTTCGGAGAAGGGGTACTGTTGGAACATAGACGGCGTTATCCATGGCTCCAGTACAAGCCATCCACCTATGCTGACACCCCTGACTGTTTCCTGGCCCCAAGGAAATCCGGTGGGACCGCCATAGCTGGAAGAGCCTTGACTGAGTTGGAGACGCGTCAGTTTCATACAGTAATAGGACAGACTGAGGATGACTTACGGCAACGCATTCACAAGAGACGCGCCTAGCAAAATGGAAGCGCGAGTGACCCTCATTGTTTCTATGTGTACAATGATTGACGATCGAGATCAACGACAATGATCATCCAGCTCAACCGCAGCAGCCTGCAACAACGAATATGCGAGGTTCAATCACAGATGAAGGTGGAGAAGACACAGAGGATAACAACCCAAAGCTAGCAAAAAGAAAGACCTTTTGATCAGTGGCGATCGTTAAATTGTTGTTATGATCGCGCTTCGCAAAGAATTGCTAGTCGGCGTGTTTGTATCCGTGGAATGTTGGCTAGAACCAATGGATTTCGGTCAACGCAGCTTTCTTGTACCACCCTCTATGTCGAAGTAAGATCTGGAGCGTGGGTTGTAAGGCACATCAGACAACAGAGGCAAGAACACAGGTTCAGGCAGCGCAGATTGCTCGCGATTCCAGTAGGTTTCACCAACGGTGCTTACAGCAGTGGCACTGGCAGATGAGGGGGTACTGTAGGATGATTGGAGAGGTTGACGTCTTGTAGCGAAGCTGGGAGGCAGAACGAGATGAACATGTGCGACTGGCAACTCGGAACCTTGCTTAGGTACTCCATCTTGTGAACATAGCAAGCCAGAGAGACCTCACTGGACCATCTATTGTGGGTCTTGGGTCTTGGTCATGGTGGAGGCATTGTCTAGAAACCTGCTTGCACGCACACACGGCAAACGAAGGTTCAACGGGGATGTTCCCCGGCCACCGAATGAGCCCGAGGGGAGTGGCACGCAAGAGCGTGAGGGCTCGATGCCTTGTCCTGGACCCATGGAGCGTGTCGATTGGCAGTCAACAAGGATATAGAAGCTTCACAGATGGACGAGTGGATGCATGCAGGTATACCTACCTGCGACGACCCTGTTCCTAGGCGGACACTCGCTTCGACAGGGGAGCCATTGCCATGCCACCAGCCTGTCGCCCACTGCCTATAGGTATACTGTATGCAGTGTCGTACATGTACTGTACGTGAATCACCTCGTGTCTCGGGTCAAATCAAGGGAGACGAAATGGTGGTGGGTCTGGCCGTGGTGCTGCCATGATGCTGAGCTGGCTTCTGATCGGTGCGGTCCAGGAGGCACATCTAAAAGCCCGGGCCACACAACCAAAAGAAAAGCAAAGATGGAGAGTGTGGAGATTGGGGACCGGAAACTGGGGGAAGCATCATCCAGAATGTGACGGTCTGATCAGGTAAGCCGATGCAAGGGAGTGCATGCGACGTGTGGATTGGATGGAATGTTCTTGAGCACAGTATTGAACACACCAGACTCATCAATAGAGGTGCTGGGTGCACCGTAAAATATTGACATCTTACGGGAGCTTGCATAAATCCGAACATTGTACAAGTGAAGCCACTCCGCAGAGCCTCCATAGAGCACACGCTCTTGGTAAGTAAAACTTATGTACAGTATCTCTCACGTACAGTTGAACCTCCCCTGTTACAAAGGAGCTGACGCGTTTCGAAGTCGAGAACATGATAGTGCCGGTGCAAGTGCTAGTGAAGAGACGCGAGCGGTTGATCTTCACGTCATGAGCACGTTTATAGTACAGCGGAAGCATCATGCTGATCTGGTCTTCTGTCGAACTCTACCTGATTCAGCAGCAATCTGATGTGGGCATTGTAGTGTCAAAGGAAATTCGGGGCGACGCCGCGTCAACTCTACACACCCCAGGTATACTTGGCCAACCCGGATTTGGCCCCAAGGCACAGGATGTACCTCAACGACCTTTTTAATCTCACTGCTTGCTGTTACTGGCTGTCGATGGGTCTTACACTGCCGACGGCGGATGCAGTACAGTGTTGATCTACGCCGAATGCTGTGTTACCACATTTCCCCTGCACCTCTCAAAACTGGCTGGTCACTGAATCGAGAGGGTTGTTGACACAATGACGTACATATGTCCGACTGGCATCTATTAATCCTCTTACATCCAGTCGGCAGTACCGACTCTCATCCAAGATTGCCGGGTGTCTGTCAGCAAAGACTGTTGCAGATGTGCTGAAGTATGGGAGCTAAGAGGGTTTCCAGAGAGATGGTACGATATCAGGTTGAGCCCTTGACTCCACCTCACTGAATCCCGAGCAACTTGTGACCTGATGCCGGATTGAGAGAGAACCCAGGAACAACCTTGGATAGCTAGAGACCGAGATGTAGCAATACAGAAATAGCATGAACCAGTCCCAGCCAGCCAGGACTTGGGCACGTCGAGATGAAAGGACCGGCCAATGTTTGACAACTTTGGACGTTTTCAAATCGATGCGATGTGATGTTGACGTGTCGGCAACGCCCATCCGTCTCTCAACCGATCATACACGTCTCATTGTACTGGCATGTATGCTGTTTCTGCGCTGTTCATACGCGTGCTGCTCGGCCGGCATGGATGTGCGTGAGTGTCTCGATTGCCTGAGAGAAAAAAACGTAGCTACGAATTCTGTTTCTGCGTACAGTACTGTGTACTTGAGCCGTAGATGGTCTCAACGAGACATGTCTCGCTGTAACCTCACTCTAGTAGTCTTCGACTCACACGGCTTCCTGACCAGAAGTTGCTGACTTATAAGAGCCGCGTGGTACAATTCGATCTGTTCTCATTTCATGTGTGCCGGCCCTTCATCGCCAATGATGGGCTAGACTGGTAACGAAGCCACGTTAGCACCATATGGATCTTTGTGATGCCAAATTTATACCACTCCTTAGAAATTCCAGTTCCTCCCTGCCATCACTTTTCTACGCAGTGATTTATGTCGACAAGGATATTACGAAATTTGAGACAAATATCCTTATAATGTCATTATAGACAGGAATTCTCAGCTCACTGAAGAGGCAGCTAAGAGGGGTATCAGCATTACATAGGTAGCTTGATAGCACGATTAGCTCGATTTTTCGATTTTGTGGCAATCCTTCACTGTGTTAGGGTTAGGTTTTGGGTAAGGCTGGTGTTTTGCATGATAAAAATACACGTACCATACATCTCCTACTCCAGAACGTACCTCCGTAGGTACTGTATGTTCTGTTTATAGATGTTGATTATATGTGTACGAACGCTCAACCCTTAAAACAGCATCCTTGTAAAGAGATCTCTTACAAACAGAATCCATCGAATGTGCTTCTGCGGCTTCATCCCCATTCCTGCATCAAACCCCCCTTTTTGTCGTCAAAGCCATCACCATCCTGTCAGAACAACAGCATAAAGATCTTGAATACTTGTAAAACTCCGAGATAGCCCACCAAATCAGCCCTGCTGTTGCAGCCGAGGTGAATATGGCGACTACCGAGGCAAAGGTCGTACGTACTGAGCACAGCTTCAGCTTCTTGTCAGATATTGCCTGAACAGTGACTGCTTTCATGATCAATACCTATTGCTCGAAATAGTTCAATAACAAATGTCTTGACATTCTCAACTACAGTCTTCGTCGTCACAATACTCACTGCCATTTCAAACACCCACTCTTCCAGACGATCCGTACATGTCCACAAGCCCAGGCGCTTGTTGATTCACCTACTCACCGATCACAATTATATCACAACACAATGCATGGCATTCAGATCAAACAATATGTAAAGGTAGGCCAAGCAGCCAAGGGCGCACAAGCCCATACATGTAGGAGTTTCTAGCGTTTACCAACCGTTCAACCCCTGTACAGGGTCCAGAAGACTTAAAGGTTGTAGACCTTCCGGATCCCACACCGTTACCAGACCAGTATCTTATAGCAGTCCATGCTGCCGCCACGAACTTTTTCGACCTTCTCCAGATTCGTGGCAAGTACCAGAATCAGCCTCCCCTACCATGGGTTGCCGGTGCCGAATTCGCCGGCGTGGTGTTAGCCATTCCCAGCAAACCCTCGTCGTCTACGGCTAGGTTTCAGGTGGGAGATAGAGTGTTCGGCGCAGCGCAAGGTGCCTATGCGACCAGAGTGTGCGCGCGCGAGTCGCAGCTGCGGCCAGTACCACGCGGTTGGAGCTTGCTGGAGGCCAGCGGATTGTTCGTGACAATGCCTACGTCGTACGCTGCGCTGGTGACGCGTGCCGGTGTCAAGCCTGGCGACTGGGTGCTGGTGCATGCAGCGGCCGGCGGTGTTGGACTCGCGGCGGTCCAGATCGCAAAGGCGTTGGGAGCCACGGTCGTGGCAACGGCTGGCTCAGAGCGGAAGCTGGATGTTGCAGCGCAGCGTTTCGGCGCCGACCACGTCGTTGACTACCGTAGGCCGGACTGGCCAGACCTTGTGCGAGCATTGACGCCCAAAAAGCGCGGCGTCGATGTCGTTTTCGATCCTGTGGGACTGGTCGATAGATCAACCCGATGTGCTGCATGGAATGCGAGGCTGCTAGTCATCGGATTCGCCGGTGGCGCCATTGAGAAGGTTCCCATGAACAAAATTCTGTTGAAGAATATTTCTGTCGTAGGGCTGCATTGGGGTGCGTATGCTACTAACGAGCCGGAAACACAGGAGGAGGTTTGGAAGGGACTATTTGCTTTGATGGAGAAGGGTGAGTTGAAAGGTACCAATTTTCAGGATCGAGAGTATGTTGGATTGGAGAGCGTTGGTCCAGCGTTGAAGGCTCTGGGTGCTAGGGAGACCTGGGGGAAGGTGGTCGTCAAGATCCCACAGGAAAGCGAGAGCAAGTTATGATATTATTTAAGTAAAGCATCATGATTGAAGAAACATAGCTTGCGTCGAGATGGCTGCGTGTCATCGAGACTTGAGATCGAGAAGGAACGGCAAAGGAAGTCTTTGACGACCTATCAAGTATTGGTAAGCTAAGTGAATGCTGAGCAATGAATCCCATCGTCGGGAGCTTGATGATTGCCAGAGCAATATAGCTTTGAGACTTCTGCTGTGTAATGCTGTCTTTGCGCCATTGCAAGATTCTCAAATAGCGTCTGAGGTTTCAAAACTAAATTAAACGTTGAAGCCTATCTATTCTTGTTCTTGGAACCCAAGCGATCTGCCTTTCTTCGAGCCCTTCCCTTCAAAACACATCCACGCCGTTTGAGGGTTATACTGAACCAGTGTGCTATGGTATGTTCAATGTCGAACCTGACGAGAGACAGCATGCGCTGCAGTTTGGAAGAGTAGCTTGTTTAGTAAAATCCGTAAGGCTACCATTATTCAGACATCACAGGAGATGACATATACTTCCTGTCCTGCTCGCCCTGAGGTGGGCATTAAAGTTACGTCCAGGGCAAGACAGTATCTATATATAAGCATGATTTATGAGGTGCTGGGTAGCTAGCAGTGGGGGAAATGTATGTTTACCATTACCTTTTGCTCGATGTAAGATTTGACCTGGGTTATCGAAGGTCCACTAGGATTATATGAGACTCAACAGACGTAAGACTTTGACACAAATCCATATGATGTTGGTTGGCCTTCTAATTTAGTATGAAATCAAAGGGTATAGCTTGCGATGCTGAGCGCTGCAGACGTATGCTAACAGAGTTGCGTCAATCCATCCCAACTTCTCTCTGTGTCTGCGCTCTTATTGCTGATTGTTGAATACTTCAGGTTGCGAGACAAAGCACGCATCTAGGTATCGGTCACCGGTTGGACCGTGGGCGATTCATTTCGCATTAGAGCATAAGGACATGTCAAATGTCTATTCCTGCCCAAGTATCTTCATTACCAAATTGGCAATCTGCGTGAGGATTCTTCCGATCAAACTCGCGGCAAGAATAGGTAAGTATATTTGCAAACTCTCACGTCGGTGCCTTGGTCGGACCTCCGTTTCTATACAGTTCTTCAGAGCCTTGTGGCCGTCGACGAAGCCCCTCGCACCCTCAATCTGTATGGCATCCTCATCGGCTGGGAAACGTCCAGTCTCCATGAATTGGTCCATGAGCACGTCTTTCTCTGCCCATCTCGCTTGAACCCATTTTTCCATGGCCTCGTGATCGCGGTAAGGGATCTCAGATGTGCGGAAGCGTCGCCAGTACATATTGACGGATTTGGGCGGGCGACCTTGAAAGTAGACGCTTCGCAAAGTGAACACATCTTGGGCATAAGAGCCAGGAGGCACACCTTCGTATCCAATGGTGCAGTCGTAAACATATTCCACACTATTGTGAAGTTCCTGGAGGCAGAACTGAAGGCCAGTTGCGCGAGGAAGGAGAAGATTTCTAGCATCTGCCATACCGGTCTTGGCAGACCACTTAGCAGAAGATTTGCGGGTATTGGCGCTGAGGTTCGTGCCTTCAGGGAAAATGAGAAGCCACATTGGATCGAGTTCTCCCTTCCCAGTCACGGCTGCTGATTGGTCGAGGGGTGAAGATGTGGCTGTATTGAGCTTCTGCAGCCGGTAACGTAAACGTTCTTGGTCCTTGGCCCACTTCCGCGCCATGAAAATAAAACGGTAAAACATCATGGCAGGTCCAATTACCGGGATATATTTGAGGCTTTCTTTCAAGATGATGAAGATGTGGCCATGTGTTGGGACCTGATTGCAATACGCAATCCACCATAGGTAGAGCCAGTCCGTATAAATCTGATGGTTGGCAATGAGTATAATACGTTCGGGAAAGTCGAGGTTGAGAAGGCCATCTTGGGTTTGCTTGAGCTGGCCACGAACGGACTTGTCGCCTGATATCCGGATGACCGTTGGAGAGAAGAGCTGGGTGCCGGTGGTGATGAGGAGACCGAAATATTGCTTACAGACAGCTTGCCAGGCATAGAAGTGGTCCTTATTGACATAGTAGAGACCAGCTCCCAGGACTTGTGCGCCGTGTATGAACAGACATGAGGTGAAAAAGTACATTGTGAAGAGGATGATGCGGATCACTTGCATTACCAAGCCATGTTTAGGCTTGCCTATTGGGTGGTCCTCGTTGCTTGTGATCTTGGGTTTTGCTGGGGAGGGCATTTCTGCCGTTGACTCTGATGGTACCTTCATATTGCTACGGTGGCGTAGACTACTGTCCTCTTGGTTCGATTGTGCCATTGCGGAATGTGGCACCTGAAGTAAGACTGTTGTGTTTTGGTCCTGACGTCCAGCTCACCATATGTGGACGGATGAAGCCGGAAAGAAGAGTCTGAGCCGTGCAGCACGAAGAGCCGCTATCAAGGGGATTTATCGTCTTTTGTGTCTATGGTACGTCTGCGGCATATTATGAAGCGGTCGTATAGCGTGGTCGAGTCATATGGTGGAGTGTCTTATGAATCCTTACCTCCATCCTCAACACCCGGCCAATAGACAGTAAAGTATCGTTGCCTGACGCCTTCAGGCACACACCTTGCTACGTCATGCAGGCCAAGCTCCCGAGCTGCTGGAGATTCCGGAGATAGAGCCCGACGAGAACCGATCACCAAATACCTGACTAGACTATTGACACCCGATTGACTGCATCTCAAGATGTCTTTGATATGTACACTATACGTTTGAAGCATCCTCTCCATTTTTATCTGAATTGGTGTTGGTGTCGCACCATCCTCGCAAACGCTCGACCATACCAGACTGAGTGATCATGAAAGCATGAGAGCAGTATGGCAGGCTTCGCGAATGAGAAGCATCTTCACCCCACAAGCCGTCAACTATGTTCGAATCAACAGGCGACACTTCACACCGTCCGCTTGGCGACAGGAAGCCAGGAGTATAGAGGAGCTGCCGGATAGGATACATGCGCAATTCATAGGTACATACATATATATGCATATGCGCATTGAAGCGGTGGATGATGTTGACTTCGTTCTTCAGAAACACCATCACACTCTCTTCTATCACTCCACTGGCCGCGACCACTTCGCAACATTCTCTTTGTTCTCAAGGAAGAGGACCCGAGCATAACTACAGCAGCGATTGAACTTGCCAATCATCTACATCAGACCTATCCACACCTCTCCCTCGTCTTCGAACCGAAAGTCGCGCGAAAGCTCGAGTCCACTCTGTCATTTCCCATCTATACCCTCGACGTTGATAAGAGTACCGAGAACGATCGCTCCCATACCCGTTATGCAAGTAAGATAGATCTCACCACAACCCTTGGTGGGGATGGTACAATACTTCACGCAGCGTCGCTTTTCGCGACTAGCAGGAGTGTTCCACCAGTGCTGAGCTTCAGCATGGGTACCTTGGGTTTTCTGGGAGAATGGAGTTTTGCGGAGTACAAGCGCGCTTTTCGTGAAGTCTTCGTCTCGGGTGCGCCAGAGCCTTTTGAACAGGATGGCGATGCTCATGAGAGGGCGAGAGAGGACGGACACGACCCTCGTGACTGGAAGATGGCATTACCTCGAGGGCACGCGCTTGGTGCTCATCGCAACTCTCGTATCCTGCTACGAAATCGTCTCAAGATCGGTCTCTATGACTCACATACTGGATTGCCATTGACAGAGAATGATATTGGGGAGTCGGCTGAGTCTAGCACACCCACCCGGTCTCAAGAAATCTTTGCTCTGAATGAAGTCCTTCTTCATCGTGGCGCTTTACCGCATCTTGCTCACATCACCATATTTCTGGGTCCGCCTTCTTCCTCCACCTATGAGCAGAAGCCCCTTACAACGGCCATTGCCGACGGCTTTCTTGTGTCTACCCCTACGGGATCTACGGCATACTCACTCTCATCTGGAGGCAGCATAGTACATCCGCTTGTTTCGTCTTTGCTACTGACGCCCATATGTCCTCGCTCTTTATCTTTTCGACCCGTCGTGCTGCCCTCGAATACTACCGTGACATTACGGATTGATGAGGAGAACCGGGGCAAAGAAATTGAGGTTTCTGTGGATGGCATCAGAAGGGGAGGAAGAGGTCTGAGAGCGGGAATGGAGGTGAGAGTGGTGGGGGAAGACGTACGTATGAGGTTGGGCGAGGGTGGGCGTGAAAAGGGTGATTGGGGTATAGGAGGCGTTCCCTGTGTGGTCAGGAGTGGGGGAGGAGGTGCTGAGGAGCACTGGGTCGGAGGGCTGAATTCTCTGTTGAAATTCAACTACCCTTTCGGCGAAGAACGATGACCAGTAGATGGCGTCCTGGGAGCATCTTGATCTGGCGCCGGCATTGTCACTAGGAATATGAGTTATCACAAGACTTCATACTCGCTAATCCTGCCTTACATAACCGCGTCATCGACTGTATTCTTAAATATATCATAGTAGAATCCACCTCGAAGTTGTGATCCGCTTGGACGGTCAATAAAACCATTTTTACAAAAGAACGCTAGGATTCTAACGCCTGAATGTGCTGTACATCATTAAGAAACAATCAATGCTGTCATTATACCGTGAGGGAATCTTCTCCCAGACTGTCACCGCTATCGCTCTCGCCCCAAGGACCATCTTGATGCATGGTTGGTTCAGTGTCACTCCGGCGAAACCCATCTCTAATGCCACCAGGAGTAACAGAATCACTCGGGGTATGGCTGATGATAGCATCCTCATTCCCACTGCCAGACCCGGCCTCATCCGCATGACTTCCCTCTACTGCGTTGTCGCTGCTAGTCACACCTCCACTAGTGGGTGTGGGTGGTATGAACACGACATCGGGAGGCACTCCCGCAATGGAGTCTGGGCGTTCTGCCTCGTCATCAACTACACCATTGCCAGCATGCTTAGCATGACTATTTCGCAGTGGACTGCTTGCAGCCGAAAGTGCTGACTTTCTCCACAGACTTCTCCTGAAATAACCCATCGGGCTCTTTCCACTCCCACCCCTTCTACTTGCAGAACGTCCATCGTCTGGAGATGGAGGCGACGCTGGTTCGCTGTCATAGCCAGAGTATTTCAAGGCGGCAGCCTGGCTTCTCTGTAGCATTTGTTGAAGCAAAGGGATGTCGAATGCTGCATTGCTCATCCCAGCACCGGTCAGGTTTGTAGGCCTAGCGAAGAGAACAAACCCAAGGCATATCATTACCAATGTGGATTGCACAATTGCCATACGCTTCTGCCATACTAATTCGTCGGCAACGATGGAGAGTCTGGTGCTCAAAGCCAGTATATCGCGCTGGTACTGCTCTCGTTGTCCATCCAGTTCGATTACTGTACTCTGCCACAATTGGTCATAAGCCTGTCTGAAACCTTGCAACTCAATCAGTACGGAAGAGTTGAGGTTTGAGAGAAAGTTCGAAGTGGTCGACATCTGACGCTTCTCCACTTTGCTGAATGCATCTCTGAGTATCCGAGATTGTTCCTCTATATATTGTAGGGAAAGTGTGCTGTTACTTTCCAACTGTTTTAAGCGCTTGTGGATGGAGTTGAAGAAGGATTCTTGGGTCGAAGGCTGTGGGGCTTGCGAAGACACCGTGGATGAATGCAACGGCGGGCGTATCGAGTCCGTGGATGCTGATGGCCGTTTGATCGAGCTTTCTTGCTGTGAAGGAGAAGCTGAAGATAATGAAGATGATGACGAAGTGGTTTGTGATGGCTTTAACACAGTCTCTGATGAGATGGCTTGGTTCGATTTTTGGGAGGAAGTATCAGTGGATTGCGACATAGCCTGTGGGGAAGCTACGATGGACACATTGTCAGATTGGGAGATTGGGGGGATCTCATTGACAACCGTCGTTAATCTGTCCGTAGATTTTGTCATCTCATCCATAGTCAAGCTCGAGGAGTGCGGAAGTACTGACTCAACAGCAGCTGAGTTCTCTTGAGTCTGCGAAAAGATGACAGGTTTTGCCGTTAAGTCTGCGGTAGATTCTCCGGATCTACTTGAAAGAGAAGATGTTTCTTTGGATGGTTTTGTGCTCAAGTCGGTCGATGATGCCAAAGTGTCTGATGCACTTGACGGTGGTGTTGACTCGTCATTAGCAACATCTTGCAATGTCGAGGTGTCTCTTTCTTTTGTGCCAGTCGCTGCATCGTAATGTATTGGAGGAATAGCATCAACAGGCTCACTTTCCACATCATCCTCCAGTTCGCCAGTTTCACCGCGTGAACGCTCTTCCTCTTGTCTGAACTGCTCCATCATGGTTGTGCCATGCACTCGTACCAGGCTCAATGGGCAGTAATACTCACTACCATAATGACTCAGAAACTCGATCCTCATATACCTCGCCCATATCTGCGGATGCTCGATCAAGAAAGCCTGCACTTCGCGCGTATTTCTGGCCTCAAAAGTCCCGAGTTCTTTCCATTTTTCCATTTTGACCGGATACCTATCAGAAACAGACACACGGAAATGTCTGAAGACAGAGGAGAAGAATTCGTAATTAGCTAATACCACAGTGTCGATGAGGATGTCGTTACACAATTCCACGATGAAGAACTTATTGGTCGCCGAGCACTTGTTGAGCATGTAGCTGTCCTTGTTCTCAACCAATACAGAAGACGCAGACTTGCATTCTGCATTCGACTTGAGAACTGTTGCTGCACAGTCGAAGGATGCATAGTTTGTTCTTTCCTTGCAAGTCTTGCCTGCATCCTTCGATCGATGTATAGGGGAAGCGGCAGGTTTCTCGGCCTCTTCAGGCTCGCCATTCGCTGTAGCCCCTGAACGGCTATTCTGCGGCGAGTCTGATGGAAGTGCACTACCACCAAATCCGCTGAAATCGAGCTCGATCTCGCTTTCCTCACCGAGGGTGTCGAGGGCGTTGTTGATACCTGGCCGTTTGCGCTCTCCTTGCATCAGATGCGCATGGCCTATGTGATCGGGGCTTTGACCAGCCTTTGCGAGATTCTGCTTTTTCCACTCTTCGAATGAGAGGAAGTTGGCAGTGTCCAGTGGGGAATCTCCCTCAGACTCCGGATCTGCGTTGGACTGAGTTGAAGTCGATACGGGAACAGTAACTGTTTGTGATGATGTTGATGTTGATGTGCTAGTGCTAATTCCAGTATGAGAGTCGTCCTCGATAATGCTTTCGGTCCCAGCGCGCACCTCCAGATTTTCCAAAGATACAGATTCTGAAGGTACCGAAGAGACTATAATGTTAGATCCCACGACGACAGTTGTTGCAGAAACAACTGGGACCTCTGAAGTGGAGTTATTTGCTACAGACCTCTCATGAGGAGATATTCTGTCGGTACGCAAACACTGTTGTGGTAGGGTGTTGGTGATATAGTTGACGGTTCTGCTACGACATGTCGACGCAGCACTTGTCGACTGGGACAAGGTACTAGCCGGTTTAGAAGTGGCCAGAGAGATGTCGCCCGTCGTTTCTTCGAGTGTGGTAGAGGTTTGGGTATCAGTCACAGCATGAACTGAGGCATGACTGGGAACAGAACAAATCACCAGAGCTAATGACCAGAGGTAATACTGAAATCGCGCTTTGGTACACATATCTTCGATGCACCATTTTTTACTTTACAGGTCCAAGAAGCAAATTTCTGCCTTTTTACACCCAGTACATGTTGGGCAGGCTTGGGCAGAGGCGGTCTGCAGTGGTGGATGTCGGATGAATGCATCTTTGGAGACCAAATCAAGGACCAAGTGTCGAAAGGGTAAGGTTCACGGACCGCTCGAGCCGCATTTAGGTCCGGATGAGCCGCGATGCCTCGTGCCCAGGGGGTTGCATATTCAGCCCATCTTATCTAATCTCAGACGGTTTCTATTGTACTTTCAGAGGTCTTGAGATATCCAGAACTACATCACGATCCAGCCGGCAATGCATTGAGTCTTGCTTTGTTTCAACATTTGTTGCATTATTGCGATGCGTCTCGCTTTCTCTGTACAGGCGCGCCCACTTTGGGGACATGCTCCTCGAGTCAGGTCTGCAATAGCCTTCAAAAGAAGATTCGCGAGTGTCAATGATCTAGTGTCGGATGGAAGGTCAGTTTTGCCAACACCACACCATTGTGCATCTTCGTGTCAATGCTGACCTTGGAAGACCCCCTGTCGATGTAATTGTTATCGGCGGCGGCCATGCAGGCTGTGAAGCTTCTGCTGCGGCCGCTCGAACAGGTGCTCGAACAACACTCGTAACGCCTTCTTACGACAACCTGGGTGTATGCTCGTGTAACCCGTCTCTAGGTGGCATTGGGAAAGGAACAATGCTTCGTGAGATTGACGCGCTTGACGGTCTAGTTGGGCGTATCACGGACAAGGCAGGCGTACATTTTCGGGTGCTGAACATGCGAAAAGGACCCGCAGTATGGGGACCAAGGGCGCAAATCGATCGATCGCTTTACAAGAAACACATGAGGGAAGAGATGCTCTCATATCCTGGTCTTCATGTTAAAGAAGGCAAAGTAGCGGACATAATCGTGGACAGGACTCCAGGGTCAACAATGGATGGGCGCCACGGCAGGATTACTGGGGTGCGACTGGAGTCTGGAGAAGTAATCCACGCTAAGAGTGTTGTTATCACAACTGGGACCTTCCTGGGAGGCGAAATACATATCGGTTTGAAGGCGTTCCCTTCGGGTCGAATGGGTGAAGCTGCCACCACCGGGCTATCCAAATCCCTTAAAGAAGCCGGCTTCAAGATGGGTCGACTAAAGACAGGAACACCTCCCCGTCTCGACAAGAACACCATTGATTTCACTCGTTTGGAGGTTCAGCCAGGCGATGATCCTCCGTCCGCTTTCTCGTTCATGAACGAAAAGCCGTCTGTTCAACAGCAGATGACCTGTCACTCTACCCGCACAAATCCAGATACCCATGAAATAATACGGCAAAACCTCGACAAAAGTATTCATATTAGAGAAACAGTGAAAGGTCCTCGCTACTGTCCCTCGCTAGAAAGCAAAATAATTCGATTCAAGGACAAGACCTCCCACATCATATGGCTGGAACCTGAAGGATTCGACAGCGACTTGATCTATCCTAACGGAATCTCTATGACAGTGCCAGAAGAAGCTCAAGAGGCTATGCTGAAGACGATCGTTGGCCTAGAGAACGTAGTAATGACCCAACCCGGTTATGGCGTGGAATACGACTATGTTGACCCTCGCTCCCTCAAGCTCACTCTGGAAACCAAAGAGATCGCAGGCTTGTTTCTTGCAGGTCAGATCAATGGAACCACCGGGTACGAAGAAGCAGCGGCGCAGGGAATCGTCGCGGGTATTAACGCCGGCAATACTGCTCTCAGACGCCAGCCATTCACAATGTCTCGTGCGGACAGCTACATTGGAATTATGATTGATGACCTCATCACAAAGGGCGTAAGCGAGCCTTACCGGATGTTCACCAGTCGAAGCGAATATCGCATGTCTTCGCGTGCAGACAATGCGGATCTAAGACTGACAGCCAAAGGACGAGAAGCAGGAGCCGTTGGCGACACCAGGTGGCGACATTTCAGTGACGAAAGTCGTCAGATCGCCGAGTTGACTGCATTGCTTGAAAGCGTACGGCTCAGCAGCGCCCGTTGGATCTCACATGGATTCAACGTCCGCAGCGATGCTACAAGGCGCTCGGCCTTCGACCTACTTCGTGGAAACATCACTACTGATATATTGGAGGACTTCATACCTGAAATCAAGTCTTATCCTCGACATATCAGGGATAGGGTTCAGATAGAAGGTGTGTATGCGCCATATATATCTCAGCAAACAACCCAGGCTGCAGTAGTTGCGCGGGACGAAAGCTTGCAACTACCACCTAATGCGGACTACTATTCCATCCACGGTTTGAGCTTAGAGGAAAAGCGGGTGTTGTCCGAGACGCGGCCAGAGAGCTTGGGTCAGGCAAGGCGAGTGGAAGGTGTCACTGCTTCTGGCCTCCTTCTTTTGCTGGCCTACATCAGAAATGGAAAGAAGCGGTACGAACGCGAACAGCGGCTGAAAGAAACCATTGAGAGCCATCCTCCTGGCATCGAAAATGATGCTCTTGCCTGAACGCACAACTTTACGAACTCAGTGTACTATAATTTTGATACTTCGCTTCTTACAACTGTACAATATATGGAACCCGCATGGCAAAAGCCAGTTGAACATCTAATTCCGTCGCCTGCATAAATTTGCTATCATTAAGTATGCTAGTCGAGAGTGTGCCTTGCTGAATGTCGCTAGACGTCCATTTCGCACAGAACTTCCGAAAAGTGTTCAGCCACGAAGCACGCTTGTTTCCAAAACTGTAAGTTCTCATTGCTCTTCTGATGGTGTTGGCTGTAAGAAGGAAAGTGCAATCGCTAATCATTCGCTCATTCTGCCGATTATGATCGCGAATTACTCGCGTCTCTCCTCGGATTCATCGTCTGAGCGAGGTGGATCCTGATTCCTGCCAGTCACACGAGTAGGAGCTGGACGGCCGGATGGGCGTGTTGCAGGAACAGAGGCAAGGTCAGGGATGGCAGGAAGACCGCGATGAAGGCGGTCCAACTGCTCTCGACCGCCTGGGATGGCGTCAATCGACCAACGAGGAGCGATGTTCTGAGCCTGGCCAGTTGTGACAAGAATGCGACCGACTTGTCTAGGTGCCACCTGTTCCGGAAGCCCCAGAGTTGTGCCCTTTGTGGAGGAAGTTGGTTGTTGGTTCACGCTAGCATTGATTGGGCCAGTACGTCGAGAGATACGAGAAGTGGAAGGGCCAGACGAGGCACTTGGCTTTCCGAGCCTGCGACGCTTGAGCGCTGGGGCCCCAGAACCAGGCTGACGTCTGGACGAGTTTGCGGTCGGTGCATTTTCCGCCATCTCAACGTCGTCGTCGTCGTCGTCGTCGTCGTCATCTTGGTCGTACTGGTCGTCCTCTGGGTCTTCGGCCTGGTTTTCGCGTTCATCTTGATGAGGGGCTTGAGATCTGGCCTTGCGGCGCTTTCGTCCCCTTTCTCTGACTGCAAAGTTGCTGTCCTCCCTATCCGGACTGATAAGGCGACCGTCGGCCTGGTACATGGCTGCTGTGGGTAATTCCAGCCCAAGACTACGCAGTAGCACGAGTTGTTCTCGCCGCAACTGAATGGGAATGGATTAGCAGCGACAACTACGGCGAGACGAAGCTTCTGTTGACTTACCTTGGACAAGCGCTCTGCGATCGACTTAGCAGAAGGCTGCTCTGGAAACCACTTGCTGATGACACTGTGGGCATTGGGGCGAATCTCCTTGCCAAGGCCCAAAAGGAGAAGCTTCCTGTCGTTGTCACACGTCCATTTGATCTACACAGTAGTCAGCCGATAATGCTCATAATGGATTAAGTTGGGGCAAATGGTGAACGCACTTTTTGCGGTCGTGGCCTAGCGTGCTTTGGGTTAATCATGCCCCCCTGAGCACTATAGTCACGGAAAGCAGGCGATGGGTTTTCATCCACGGTGTTGTTGGATGCTGCACTAGTCCGAGATGGGTGTGTAGCTGGGTGACCTGCTGTTCTGGTCGGACTTGTTTCAGCAGCATTAACATTGTCTACAGCACTACCAGCCTCGTAGCCGTCAGTGTCTGGATGATCAGCATCACCGGGGCGAGGTCTGATGGTGTCACCAGCAGGACGAGCACTTCCCTGAGACTCATCTGAGGACTGTCCACGCAGCTCCTCCCCTCCCCTGCCGGGAGGTTCCTTTCGGCTACGGCTGAGGGATGACATGAGAGATTGAGTGTGAAAACCTTGGCGAACGTGAACAGGTATGTATATGTGTCGGTGTGAAAAGATTTGGGGAGTGTGCAACGAAAGAAAGTAAACCTTCTTTGAAACGCACAGAAAGTTTGCAAGAGAGAGGCCGGGAGAGTCGAGAAGAAAGTTCAGGTATAAAAAGGGTGGAAGTAGAAGTTTCAGTGCACAATGGGACCATCGGCAGACTTGACACATGTAAACAGATTGAATGAATTTGAGACCAAATGTCACAATGGAACATGATAGAAATCGCTTTTTGCTGCCTTGGACAGCAACCGTGAATGGCGAATGACACCAAGCTTAGACTTTCCATTTTTGCTCAATCGATCGGTGCGTTTTCACTTGCTACTAATCGAATTCAGATGTGCATCTTAGAGAGCGTTGGGGCTGTAAAATTGTTGTCTCTGAAGTCAATCGCCCACCGTGGAATCGCCCTACTTCTGACTGTGAGACGCGTCCAACGATCGATGATGGACTAGCATTCGGGCAGAGTTGTTGGATGACTATCGACTTCACAAATGGCAAGGGCTATCTTCCCCAGACTTGATTCAGACAGACAGTAGCAACATCATGTACTCGTAGGCGTTTACCGGATTCGAAACCCCAGCAGTTCATACCATGTAGTATTGCACTACGACGCGGAGAAAGGTTTGCAATATATAACTTGAGAGATTGACTCGATAGAAGCCCTTTGCTCTGAACCGGGAATGAGTGTTAAGTAGTCCTACATGCAATATATAGATATAAGTATGCACCAGTATCAAGACAGGAATCAAGGGTGTTCTAGACAGTACAATTGCAAATGAGTTTAATCTGACTTTAACCCCGTCGGAAAGAATTAGCTACGTTCTCTTCATGCATCTCTCGAACCTCCTGGTAGCCCCGTGAGGTGGTGATCTCAGAACGTTCAATGTGAACAATTATTCCTCAAAAACCAATATCTCTGCATTTCATGAAACTTGAATGATTTCAAGAATGGCATTAAATTTGAAGGAGAAACGATACGCACCGAGGGGAAACAATGCTCCTCGAACAATGCTTGGTTGAGACATCAAGACACGACAATGTCTTTGCAGGCAAAATCTATATATTGAGAGCATACGAAGGAGATGCTCTAGGCTCGACGCGTTTGCAGAGTGAAGGTCGATCCTTGAGTAACCTAGAAATTGCTTGAAAGTTACAGCTCTATCCAACGACAGTGTCAACGTACTAAGTGTGAAAGTACAGCCAATTCTTTTCACAAATACAATACGCTGTGCTCGGAGAAAGGCTTCATCTAAGACTTCCATTGCTATGATGAGAAAACCGACGCTGCACTGTCGTGGAAATCGAATAGCAATGTACGGACTCTCTCCTAACTTCTTGATGAAATTGGATTGATTTTCCTCATTGGACGTTTCCTCATCTATTTTTGGATGTGAGTGCGTTTGGAAGCCCACGAAAAGGTCGAGATGCTTAAAGTATAGGTTAGTACGACGCTTGGAGGGGACAGGATTGAAAGGTCCAAAGCAGACCTCCTACTCGAATCCCGACAATGGACGCGTCGTCCTCGCAAAACAACGCACTCGACTGGGCGAGAAACAGATCAGATTTTCTTAGTCGACACGACTCAACCGGAAGTCGTATGCTGTATTGGTTTGACCCACAGATGGAAAGCAAACAAACGTAAGAGTCGGTAGATCTCACATCAGGATCCATAAAACCATTATCCTCACTCAAGGGGATCTCCTTCATTAAAGAAATGTTGCAATTATGTTATACGATCAGGAAAAATCCTGTGTTTTCATTGTTGAACGGAGCGACCATGGTTCGAGAAGAAGATGTGGAACGCAGTCGGATGACAATAGCAATATTATCTGTAGTATTCTAAGATCTTGTTCGTGTCGTAAAGCGACAGCTATGCTCGTATTACATTCCTGTGTTGCAATAAATGGGTGGCTCGTAGAGCTTGTTATTGTAGAAACTGGTTGTTTGGAGGCACCATTTGAAGGGTTTGCCTGTATCTGATGGGTAGTCGGCAATCAGTCCGACTCCTTCCGACCGCACTGATTTTCACAAGACACCACTCACAGGGGGTCGTAGACAAGGTATACCCGATGGAATTTGGACAGGATTCCAATAGTTTTGCCAGAGCTTAGACAATGCGATTTGTCGACAACGTGAATGACAGGATTTCAGAGATACAAAACCTACAACGAGTTTCAGAGACTTTCCAACCAACACATCTATCCACCCCAGGATGAAGCACATATATATTACAAAGCCGCAGTTCAAGAACGATACATTGTGTCGTATAGGCAACAATTTTTCATACAGGCAAGTAGTATCATTTTGAAAATGCTAAAAGTCATCGTAACACGTTATCAGCGATCGAGACAGATCAATCGTATTCATGCAGACCAATCTTAGCTCTCAACAGTAACCTTTTCTGGAGGGGTATCGACACCTTTGGAGCTAGTAGCCCGTTTTTCTTCCGCCTCCACGACGGCCCTTGGCCTGCCATGGACCATGGGCTTCTTGCCACCAAAGACGTCGTTGAAGATGGACTTGACTGTCCTGACACTGGTCTTCCTGCCCTCCCAGACTGGGTAGATACCGACGCAGAAAGATGAAAAGAAGAGCCAGATGATACCAACACAAATCCAACCGGTACTGTTGAGACAGGGGTATTAGATTCTGCATTTTAAAACCGGGTCGACAGGCGAGGGGAATTGGACTTACAAGAACGGTTTGGAGAAAATGTACCCGCTACCGTACATGGGCATCGGCCACAAGACGAGAAGAGAGATTGCAAGGGTGACACAGAGGGTTCGAGCGATCATTGCCGCGCGCTTGAGCTTAAATTGCTCCTCACGTTCCTCATTTTCTGTGTGACTGGACTCGCCAGGCACGAGGTCAAGGTCCACATGCGCGGAAGCGGCGAGTTCGGAGTCGTCTGCCTTGCGAATGGCCTGCATTGATTGCCAGTCGTACTTGGGCGATCGGAAAACCAGACTCAGAACTGGGATGAATACCAATGGTGAAAGGAGAGCGACAACGTTACCGGCCAGCATAGGATTGCTACACAAGTATTAGTACTGATGTGGCTCGAGAAGCCAATACAACGATTGGGAGTTACTAACTTGGCACCAGTTGTATCAACGTTGAGGGTTCCGCCTTGGGACTTGGCCGTGACAAGCCATGCGATAAGAGAGCAAGCCAATCCAAGTGGTGGTGAAAAGGTTGCTGCAGCCCAGGATTGACGGGCCCAGAACAGAGTCAATGTGGCAGGGATGACGGCGGCAGAAATGATGACACCCATCAGCAAGTAAAGGTAACCCATGCTGATACCTGCGTAGTAAAGGCCCGTCGAAAAGCTTGCAAGCAGGAGCGCATAGACAACACAGCTATTGTACGATGTCAGCGTTGTACGATTTATGAACCCGACATAGCAATACATACGACGTGTGTGAAGCGTTGATCAGCGCGCGTCCGCTAGCCTTTGGGTTGATATAGGTCTGGTAGATGTCGTAGGTGAAGATGGAGCTCACGGCAACAAGCTCTGCGGACATGGCTGATGTGACGGCCATGAAGATGAGCAACAGAGTGGCAGCGGCACCTCCAGAGCCTAGAAGAGCGACTGCGGCGTCTGGAAGAACCAGACCAGCGGTGACATCGGCAGCAGACATTCTGTATGGATACGAAGGGAAAACGGGATTGCTCTCAAGGGCTAGAGCAGCAAGTCCCAAGGTGGTAGCGCATAGCCAGGGAACGGCGAACCAAGACAAACCGCCAATGACATATCCAGGAAGAGCATGTACGGGAGAAGCAGCAATTGCCTTCTGCATATAGCCGTTGTCGAGGAAGATAGTACCGAAATTGCCGACGATGTTGATGACGAAGAAGATGCCACCCTCTCTACTGCGCATGGTCAGGTAGGAGCCACCCTCATTCCCGTCGACGGGATGAGCCTGAGAAGCAAGTACCAGGGCGTCATAGACCTTTCCAGGGCTGCCAAGGATCGAATTGGTGGCGTAGGTGGTGAAGGCGAAGATGAAGATAATGATCAATATCATGACAGTGTGGACGTAGTCAGTCAAGAAAGTAGCCTTGATACCACCAAACACAGTGTACAAGACGACACCGACGGGCAAGAGGTAGCAAGCGGCTACAGTGTGCATGCCGGTCAGAGAGGTGACGACGGCAGCGCCACCGGTCAAGAGCATGGCTGTCACGAGGATGTTGGTCATGAAGGCGAACACCATGAAGACGCCATGGGTAGCGGGTCCATAACGGGCACGGATGACCTCAAGGAAAGTATGGGCATTTGGCGCTTTACGCTTGACCTCGATGGCGAGCGTGGCAAAGAGAATGACCTGGACTGTTGCACCGGAAGCATACCAGAAAGGTCCTGGTCGGTTGTCAGTCACGAGTTCCGCGATACGTGAAGCTACTGATGTAGGACTCACCAGAGACACCGTATTTATATGCTACGGCAGTCGACTGCAGCAGAGTTGCAGCCCAAGTCCAAGAAGAAACGACAGCTGAAGCAACAAGGCCAGTTTTGACGCTCCTACCGGCGGTGCTGAAGACCTCAGACGTTTGAAGTTCATTATTGTACCTTTTCAAGACAAACGTAGTGATCATCATGCCAAAGGCGAAGAGAAAGCCGAGGCCGATGATAACTCCATAGCCAGTCGCTTGGCTTAGTGGTGGAGTGCGTGTCATTTTGATATGACGTTCGACAACAACGACAACGATGTCAACAGCGAAGATGTGCAGGGCATTCAAGAGCGACAGACCAGCCTTTTAAACATGCAAACTACAGACGCAAGGCCCGCTCCAAAATTCTAGCAAGATAGAGATATCAACATGCAGCAGACATGTGCCGACCACGAGAGGAGCATCTCCGCATAGCACAACATGACTTGCTGCAAACGATAGGTAGCAAATGCAGCAGATCTTGCAGCGACCAGCGCAGTCATTGGGTCGTTGGGTCATTGATGGAGTACATCATTGGGTGATGTCGACGGTTTCCCTAACACTGATAAGACAAGGCAATGGACGGGCGAGTTAGGGCGATGTCGGCACAAGCCGCCGGCGAACGGCCTACAGATAAGGAGCCTTATTCGCTGCATGCAATTCGTTCTTTACTCGATGCAATCACATACTGCAGTGTTCTAGTGCTGGTAATGCTGGAATGGAAAAACGCATTGAGAAGGCATATCAAGATTTTTCTTCCATCCAGCTTATCGTGCCTATCGCGACCACCTCCGTTTCCCCAGCCATCGAGTCCGGTTGGCTGTGCTATGGTGTAATGTGCTAAGCTTTCAAGACCCTGAGAGCTGATTTTCACGTGACCATTCATCAACGCCAGTGAGATAGGTCGAGACCTCTGCAGTCGACTGCGGGAGTTGGATAGATATCTTGCAAGTGCTGTTTGAGGAAGGAGACAACGTCTCATGTCCAACGCAAGGATCTCTCACGCACCCAGATGATCTGATGCAAATGACTAAAGCTGACTCGATGACATTGACAATGATTGGGGTTCTACTACTGTAGTGTCCTCGGAACCTGAAGCATTTGCAAAGGCGGGTCTGGGCAGAACGGATGAACTGAAGTGCGCGGAAGGTGAGAAATTGATCGAGAATGCTCTCCATTGTGGACTACCTCCTAGAGGCTAGACTAGAGCGATTCTTGATACGAGTGTCTGGGTGGGTTTACGTATGCACGCAGCTACGCGAGCCTGTTCAGAGTTCATATTTGCTGAAGTTTCCCGGTTGATGTGGTAATTTAAAAACCACTTTTCCATCAACCTCAACTTCCCCTATTCCGCGCTACCCGAACATCCGTAGACGTTACTCTTGCTCGATCAGGTAAGCAGGCCAGGCTGGAGTACATCTCTTCAGGATCAAGACGTGATGGTATAATACCGCATACCTAGGTGGTACTAGGTAGATACGCAAACTAGGAGGTATTAGGTACGACATGAGACAGCCGGTGCAAACCTCACACTTAGATGTAACTGCAACATCTACGTGTATATGGCCATGAACATTGTTTTCCCGAACTTCGTACAGCACACACATGACAGCATCTGCGGCATTGGGGGCGGAGTTCTGGTTCTGTTAGTCGATAAGTAAATAACCTGATGAGCGATTTAGCGGCCGTTGCTACTGGAATGCCTGGTTATGAGGTGGCATGCATGTTGCAGGTGGTCATAATAATTAGAACATAACCTCCCAAGGTTCTTTAGGTAAATACAGTCCAATCCCAGCCCCAAACCCAGACTCAGACTCAGCCTCAGCCTCAGCCTCAGCATTGCCCAAGAAGGAGATAACGCAGACAGACCCAGATTGCCTATCTGGGTATAGTCGTTGCCCCTCTAGGTACGGATGCCCTGGGACGTTTCGGCCGCCCGCGTCGGGCCGGACCAGCATTGGCTCCGTACTGTGCCCCTACTGAGGCGTAGCGAGTGAGGTGCGGCTTCTGAGGTGGACTCTACTCTACTCTACTCCATTACCTACTCTACTGTGCTGTGGGTTAGGTAGCTTAGGTACGTCCCTTTGATTGCTGCTCCTCCTGCCTCTACTAGGCCCCATAGTCGCTATTAGTGGTATACAGGCCTGTTGTCTTCGCAATGGGTGAAACGGGCGAGTGATCACACTCGTCCGCCCTCCTGCGACACCTGACTACATAACCCGACATTCAATCTGCCTCAAACGACTCCCATCCCTCCCCCCCAAAGCATCCTTATCGCCACACGTCTGCGACTGTCATTCCTCCCACCACCACCACCATCACCCTTGCCACCACCAAGACGTGCCGCGCCTTGGCCTTGTCTCGTCCAGTCCAGTCCACAGCATCGCTCTCAGCTTCGCTTGACAAACCATTCTCCCATTCCGAAACGACTCCCTTGCAGGATCACACATAGGCTGGCTGTCCGTGAACCGCTGCGTCCAGACGTGTGGAACTCCATTCCCAACCTCCAGCCAAAAAAAAGTCTCCCGAATAGAACAGTGAGCAAACCGTCAAAATAGCTTCAAAAATCGGCCACAAGGCGCGCAGTTCGCTGCTGGGCGGCGCATCCAAAGCGTACGAACCTCTTCCCGCCGGCAATTCCTCATTCCAGTTCGAGCGTACGACCTACAACCCATACTCGACTCCCCAGCCGCCGGGAGACCATCATGATAGGCAGGAACATGCATTGAGCACAACAATGCCGCGGTCCCCCAGAAGCAATTATCCGTACAACCCTGGCCGATCGCGCCTTGCCAATGCCATGTACTTCCCAAACTCCACCTGGACGTGGTCTTTCCTCCTCGTCACCTTCGTCCAGGCCATCATCTCCATCGCATTCGAAGCATACGTCTTCGGCCAGTTCGAAAGCAGTCTCGACATAACAGATCCTGAAAGGAAGTCGCAGGAACACGCACCTTCCAGGACCATCCCCACATACCTGTCCGTCTTCATCTTCGGATTCGTATACCAATTGATCCTCGTATGGGATGCGCTGAGGTTGAAGAACACCATTCAAGTCATTGGATTATGCATATACAATTTGGGAATGCTGGTTTATTCAGCGGTACAGCTAGAGCAAATCCACGATGCGGTTACGCTTCTAAAGGCTAAAAACGCCATTACGGATAATCCCTGGGCGTTGGAAAAGCCTTTTCTGATAGCTGTACCATGTGTCATTGCTCTGGGGACTATCCTGATGTCCTGGATCGCCTGGAAACTGTACCAGGAATTCGCGTGGACAATCTACAAACACATTTCTGCCGATCTCAGGCTGAAGAGGCGATATCTGGTCTACCAGGTAGGGCTGGCCTACCTGTCGATTTGCATGAGATCTCACAGCTGACAACCTGCGTTTCTAGATTTACATTGCTCTTCTCAAGTTCGATTTCTTCTTCTTTCTTGGATTTACCATTCAATTCCTTGTCATTGTCGGCAGCTCCGATGGCACGTATATCGGGAAGACTGAGTTCTACCTCACCATTGTTGCCATACCTGTCACCGTCATATTGCTCATTCTCGCTGCCTATTTCACACGACGCGAGTCACACGTGGGCCAGGTTTTCATCATCGCCATCTACTTTGCCGCAATGGCATACTTCATCTTCAAGCTGGAGCGCATGTACGCCGGCCGCACTGAGGCTTTCTACCAGCCTGCCCAGCGTAGCTTGACCACTTTCGCCGTCCTCACAATTCTTCTGCTTGTCGTCACCATCATCGCCGCTGCCTGGTGCCAACACAATTTTGGCAAGGGTCTCAAGCCCCACATCCAGCAGCGGAAGGTCCCAGATGTCGACGAGGTTAGAATCGCTGGCGGTGCTGGCAAATTCGCCGACGGTTGGACATCCCATGAAGGCGATCCCAGCCAGCATCCCCTCGGCCCTCTGCCTACCCGGATGACCATCGACTGATATGGTCAAATTCTTTCTTTCCCAGAGCGATTCATTGCTCTGGGCCGGCCGCTCGGCCTCGCGGTTAGGGATCTGATGGTGCAAAAAATCATCCGGATCTCGCCGATGGCTTCATGACATGTTGTGTGCAAATAGTTCCCCTTGATTTTCGAGATATCCAACATGCGCTCCGCTTGTAGAAACCTCTTTTGGGGTTCTCAGCGGATCATATCCTCTTCCTTGCCCCACAATTTCTAACGACCCCATTGAGAAGGCATTCTAATTAGTAGCATCTATATCGCTTGGATTTAGACAGATCCTAGATATGAGTTTATGATTCACCAACCCTCGTGCATTCGATGAGATGATTGAAGTCAGAGCACTCCCCCACATATGGCCCCATCTGGGCCCCCGGATATCTGTTGTGTCATCACGCTCGTGGCCGTCGTCGTACATACTCCACTTGGTCTGTCTGGGGCAGTGGTCGAGCAACAGGCCAGCTTCAACATGAAAAGTTGTCGGTTTGCAAGCACGTCGTTGTCTGTAGTTGTGCAGCGCCGACTGGGAAGTCTTCGAGTTCTTCGCGTCTTTGCCTTTCTTCCTCCCCCAGTCTGTATGTGAAATAGCGGAGGCGGTTTCTCGATTTGCGTAGAGACGAGGCATATCATCCACCATGCCCTTGTCCAAACCAGACAGATCTCTTCGATACGGGTCCAAGTCACAACGGCTACATGGACAGCAACGAAGTATGGGATGTTCACAACAACATGGCTCGCAAGTTAACAGGGGAAGAGAACCTGTCAAGAAGATGAATGTATTCATACAGTGAGGACATGACTTCGTGTAGTGCTCTAGATCTAGGCGTGTGCCTCGAACTTCAGGTCGTCAGACGGCGTTGCCATCTGGGTCGGCGATGACTATGTCGCCGTCGCTATCCCGTCTCCCCTTACCATCCTGCCCCTCTGACGATGGCGATTCGGGTCGCTGCCGTCCTGACGCCGCGCCAGTCCCACCTGGAGAGGCTGGGCCGTGCAGACTTTGCTGGTCTGGGTTTTCCGCAGGAGGAGACCTATGCCGGCCGACGGCAGAGTCGATGTCGAGCTGGCTGTGGTGGGGTTGCTGCGAGCCGATGTCTTCCAGGCCGATCTCGTCGGGACCTCGGGCGTGGTGGGCGGCGTGGTCGGCGTCCGCGAGTGAGTCACCCGCAGGCGGCGGCGAGGTTGGAGATTGAGCAGGTGCAGGCCCGTCGCTCGAGGCTACCTCCTCGCCTGCTTGCGAGTCGCCGCTGGAGGTTGTAGGCTGCCGTCTGGGAGATTGTGTGGAGGACACCATTCCGAGTTCTTGCTCCTGTCTGAGAAGCTCTCCTTGTGTCACGGCGCCTTGCTCGCGAAGCTCCGCATAGGGTGACGGCTCCGACTGTCCTGGCGCACTCGGTTCTGTCCTTCCTCCGGGCGAGGTGTGTGCTGCACTGGAAGCGGAAGGTACACCGTTGACGGTCACCGTCACTGTCTCGATACTGCCGGCGCCATTGGGCCCTTCGATGGTCTCGGTGCCTTGTCTGTGGATTTCACCATCAGACTGCTGAGTGTTCTTCAGCCAGGGAATAGGCGTCAACAGCGCTCCCCCCAAGCTCTCGTCGCTGCCTAGCGCATCTTCCGAGAAGTGGTTCACTTGTGTCTGGTCGGCATGTGACAGGTTCAATCCTTGGCTGTTTGCTTGGTAGACCGGCAGAGGAAAATCAGAGGAATGTGAGCTGACCGTGACGATTTTGTCCAGAGCCCTGAGGTAAGGGCCCAGAAACCGATGGTGTCTCCTCGGTGACAGGATCAGCTCTGCCAATCGTTGGATCGTATAGGGAGGGTTTCGGGCGAAATTCGATTCCAGCGTCCTGACTGATGCGCTGTACAGGGCGAGTAGGTCAGGAGGCAGTGTGCCTGCCGGCGCATCCATCTCGTCGGATGCTCGACCCTGCGATGAATTGGAGTTGTAGATTGTAGAGATGGGTTGGCTGGCCGGTGCGGACGGGGGAGGTGCATCGTTCTCCTTCTGGCTATCCTGGCTATTCGACAACCGCGGTTGTGTGGATTCGCTTTGATTGTCATCTGGGAGACTGTCGTCTTGAGTTGCCCGTTGCAAAATGCTGGGTGGTGTTGATGCGACCACCTCTGGGTCGATCGAAGCAGGAAGAGGCCGTGGCAGCGAGACTTTGGGGATGGGAAACTCGTTATGGATGATCTGCGTTCCGAGCGTCAGTTCCCGTGATCCGGTAAAAGCAATGCGACAATCGCAAGACTTACGAAGTGCAGCTTTTGCAGTACGCTCGCGAGCACGCGAGGCCATTCCGCGCTGTCGCAAAGTCAGTCCGCCAGTCGCGTTTCGAAAATAAGATACCGAAAGAGTTCCTTACACATCTATTGTGCCATCACGCGAGGCCTGAGCCAGGATCTCATCGCTGGAGAGCATATTTGCGTGGAACTGCTCAATTATACCATTCTGTGGTGCATTATATGTAATCTTTGCGCCCACTTCAAGTATGACGCGCCGCGTCCTGCGATTGAGCTGTGAAACGTATGCCAAGGCGCACCATACCGCACTTGCCCGCTAGTGTTTCATGCTCGTTTGATCATTGCTAGTCGACGGAACGGGTTCTATGTGAAACACATTGGTCTGTTACTGTCTCTTCTACCAGCGACACTTACCAGACTATCGACTCTACGTTAGACATAATGAGCAACCCAAGTAAGCAAGCGATTAGAGATTGTTGATAGGCTGCTTGTGTATCTTGCCGTTAAACCTAATAATCGCAGGTGTCAAAGGCGATGAAATCTTCCCATGATTCATTTAGCGCCTTGTACATTGCAATCATGTTGTTGCTTTAGCTTTGTAGCCTTTGTTCAGTCTTAGCTGGTGGTATAAGCCCTCACAGACTCCAAATTGTCGAAGCCTGAGAATGTAAGAGTCCAAAGACTTGGCAATGCCAGAGCAGTAGCCTTCATGTACTGCGAACCGGCAGCGAGCACGCTCCCAATTATTTATATGCTCCCACTCTGGCTCCTAGATCTCTTCGACGGGCAATAGGATTCCCTGAATACAGCCGTTTCATCGTAAGGCAAGACCTCATCTTGCTCTATTGGAATGTAGCGAGTGCCTTTCCTCTAGTAAAGGCAATACGAGTAGTGCTGAGCTGTCGTCACTTCGAAAGTGAGATGGTTCTTTTCTTGGCAATAGGCAATAGCTGACAGGTGCCGCCGTTCTTCAATATGGCGTATAGCGCTCCTTCTTTTCCTTCCTGCTCTGCTTCTTAGATTGCTTAGTTGACACCTCCCCAGATGGTCCACCGGCGTTGAGATCCCAAAGCCTGACAAAGCCATCCTCTCCACAGGTGACAGCCCTTCGGCCGGTATCGCTTCCCAGGAGCATCAAGTCCCTGACCACCTCGTCCCCGTGAGCGCCAGGAAGCCCTATTCTATCGCCAAGATCGAAGCTCTGAGATGTCTGAACCTGAACAACCTCCAACTTTTTCTGTTCGTTGTGCCCATGTACGATGATCGGCTGTTCACCATCGAACAGCAGGTCGACGACATACATGCAACCTAGCTTGCCCCTTACATCTCCCGCCTCCAGGATCGGCAGGGCTTCGTCCTCTGCTGTCACGCCTTTAGGGTCCAATCCGTAGATCCACAGTTGCTCGTCAGAGCTGAGGACGTAGATCGCGTCGTTCCCAAGGAAGCCAGAGCAATGCACCGCTGACCGAGGGTTCAACACCTGCACCAGGGCATCTTCCTCCTCGGCTTGGGTAGTGTCGAATATGGTCACCAGGCCGTCTGTGCTGCCTGAGAGTAGAAGGCTGGGATTTGTAGGATGAAACGACAGTTGAGTGATCGTATCCGTGTGGGATTCACTGTATTGCCGTATGGCAGAGGCAGATCTCAGATCGTGCACCGTCACACTGACATCTCCCAATCCTTCCTTCACGCTCTCCGTTCCTGTGGCCAGTATATTGCCGTCCGTAGGGTGACAAGTCAAAGCAGAGATTGGGGCCGATTTCGGATCCGAGAGCTGCAGCACCGGTGTCTTGGGTGTACTCCTGGCGTCCCATAATCGTACTAGACCGTCTCGTCCGGCAGTAACGAAAACATTCTGGTGATTGTTCGTTGCTGCCGCCGGTGGAAGACCACGACTTCTTCCAGCGAAAGTTTCTAGACAAGTGACACCTTGGTGACAGGAATTGACTGTGGCGTTGACCTTGAGCGATCCTGCATCGAAAATTCTGAACGCATCATCAGAGCCTATGACTCCCAGGCCGACCGGTTGGTGGGCAAGTCGGTAAAAGTAGGTATCTGAGGGTGCATTAAGAGTCGCCTCTGCCAGTAGTCGAGCCATGGTTGAATATGTTCGCTAAAGTTTCGATCCTTCTTAGTTCCGTTGCAGAATCACGATTCTCTTTATGTTGCGTCAAAGCCAGGCCAGCTGCACTTCGTTGTTCGACGTAATCGACGTTCAGCCTGACTCGCAATATATTGCCTAATAAATCAAAATAATACTTTCTGCTTAGTCTTCCAATTGTTATTCATCAGGAATTGGGAGGGTGGTCCGAAAAAAAATAGTTTATCCAATTTTGGGCTTGCCTTCGTTTTCTTGCAGAATATCCAAATGTGGCAAGGCAACCGAAAGCATAAAGAGTTGCCTGCATTAAACCCGATTTGGAAAAGGATTTCCTAAACCATGTCCCTTATTATAGCCTTAAACCAAGTGCTGTTTCTTACGAACCTTGGAGCCGTTGAGCCTCGTCTAAGACTTCAGGTATTATTTTTGCAAAGGGTTGAGCGAACAGGCATTTTCCTTTGTTTTACTAACATTTCAAGTGTGTTGCTTACTGGCTGGTAATGCGAAAGCCCTTGGAAAGTGTGTCTTTTTAACAAACAGTCGCTGTTTAGATGATAGCAGAGTAGCAACAGAGCCGACCGACGGCTCATGTTCTGCGGCTACACCAGACAAGTTACTAGACAAGCTTTCTGTACTTGGTCTGGTATGCTATGCCGTCAAACAAAGACCGACTGTATATTGCGCTCTATGTTAGAGGAGGCAAACCTCGCACCGCTGGCCTCGAAGATACGTTAGTGAAACCATTTACTATGGTCCGGTACTCAGAACGTGAACATCCCATACTTTCAGATCGACAAAGTTGTGAAAACTTGAACGACGAGAGGAGCGACCCATGTTAGTCAAGCTATCGGTCTTTTTAGTAAGTGAGTGGGTAGAGCAACACCGTGATACTAGGTCAATGCTTCCTTCTTGGTTGACTATGAGGTCTCGAAGTGGTGCCGTGTGGGCTCTCTCAATCATCGCATGCATAACACCTCTCCGACCTGAGCCTGAGTCATCGCTTCCTCGCATTGGGCATTTGGCGCTTTCCTTCCGCCACCCTCGAGATTCGTCGCCGTGTCGAAGCCAATGGGCCTTGTAAAGCAGATGCTACAAGTCGCTTTTGAGGAGCACAAACTGGCTCTGAGGCCCATGCATCGAGCGTGCTGTTCGCTAATTAGCTCACATACAGGCAATAGAATCACCACACCTTGGATTGATTTACCACCATGTCTCGCCAACCAGAGCTCATCTTCCTCATCAAGGTCAAAGCCTGCAATGAACACGGTGATTCCGCTTGGGTTCAAGCTTATGTCCATCGTGGAGTGAAGGTAGTTGACTGCGGCCTCCCACTCGAACGCGTTGTGGATTATCCACCGGTTATCCTCTTTGTAGAAGAAACAGCTCGTCTCCGTCCTGGCATTCTGAGAAAGAGAGCAGAGTCTCCCATGCGGAGTCTCCGGTGTTCTTTGCTAAGTCACGGTACAAGATCGTCTTTGTGTCGAGCACCATTGCAGGGTCCGATGTATGAGAAAGGACAACGCTTACAACGTTGATGGTGATGTCCTCCATGGGGAGCTTTGATTCGATATCTTTGGATATCCATTGCCACAGTGTCTGTTCGAGTAGGTAAGCTAAAGCTAGAGAGGTGTAGACACGGTTGGCAAGAGAAGGGGGTAAAGGGTGTGTGTGGATAGAAGTGTTCTTCATGAAGCATTTCCAGCACAAGCTTTGACCCGTTCGATACTTGAGGCAGTGAGGATGTGAAAGAGCGACAAAATCATGAGCTGATCGACCTTTGATTGAGACTGGCTTCACCTGACAAACGTTGCCACATGTGAATCCATGAAGTGAACGACAGGATATCCGCTGTGCCTATGATATTTGCAGATAAGCATCCTATCACTGTCACCATCACATATACAGCTGTCCTAGGCAAGAGTCATACAGAGTCTACATGCTGTCGATGATAGCGTTTCAAGGCTTTGATTGCAAGTCATGTAGAGCCGTCATCTAAATCGGTTTGGCGACCGACTTTGAGCTGCTGATCGAGATGTGAAAGCAGCTCAAGCCTGTTGCTCCATATGTCAAGCCCGTGATGATACACACGCACATCCCTTGCTGACTTCATAGAACAGACGGATACAATGGCAGAGTGTGATGTCAAGTCACCCTTCAATTCGTGCTGTGACTCTCAAATCAGAAGCAGTCTTCACACAGGGCGAGGTTGCTATTTTGCTTAGAGAGGCGTCGATGTAGTCTAAGCTGACAGTCTCTGCTCATTACGATTGGAGAGATAGCAATGTACCTAGCCAGTATGCTTTGACAGTGAACCCAGATAGCACACCTGTGGCAGCAAAGCTTAAGCTAGAGTTTGTACCGACGGGAGTACCTGGGACATGCAAAAGAGTAGCTACTCGTTCAAAAACGGTCATGCTGTTCGTTAGATGGAGCCACACGCTCTGAGTAGCTCGTCGAGATTGAACGAAGCACGATTGGGTAGCACGAAGGAAGCTACCGACGTCGATCGCGCTAAGGTTAAAGACGTGCCAGACCGAGTGCCACACTGCAACAAGAAGACTGCAGCAAGACCCGCACGATAAAAGCACGATCGGCGGGTTGAGAATAGCAACACCAGCATATGGAAGATGTGGACCCACCGCTCAGTGTTAACGTTAACGTCGAGCAAATTGCAGGCCTCGTCAAACGACAAACCGAATCCTACACCGTCCATGTACCCTGCGGGTGCGAACCACAGGCTGCGATCAGCACAGCAGAGCGTCACATGCCGGCCTGGGGGGAGAGGAAAGGGTGGGGTGGGAGGGGGGGTTAGGCAATCAGGCGATAGAGACGGCAGACTTGCGCGAAAAATCCCTATCAGTAAGAACATGAAGTCTGAAGTGGCGCATGCGGTCTGGTTGAAATCCAGACCCTTGGAAGTCAGAGAGGACGGAGAAGAAGACGAGAGATTTTAACCCTCGAGAATGTAGAAATGCATGATACAGGGTCTCTACGGCGAATGGTACGGAAGATTGGAGGAGGTGCATGCGCTGCGAGAGGTGGGAACGAGGGAGTGAATGGGGACAGCAGGTATGTATGCATGCATGCATGCATGAAGACAGAGAAACAGAGGGACAAATACCCCAAAGATTGGCTTCCCATGGTTGCCGGCATGCAGGAAGGACGCAGGTATATCGTGCTGCCTGCACAGGGACGGGGACGAGCAGGTGACAGGGAAACGCATGGAGGGCTGCAGTCATGTGCACTCTGCATGGCGAAATCACCGTGATAAGACGGGATCATAAACGAGGAGGAGTGCTGTAGTGCCGAAGCAGGAAGAAGAGGGCTTGCTTGATGTGTGCATGGATTTGGATACAGTGGATTGATTGATGGATGGATTGATGGATGGATGGGGGGGAAAGGGAGGGGACGGGACGGGACGGGGAGGGAAAAAAACATGGCTTGCCGGAAGGGGCAGGTACGAAATGGTGAGGCTTGCTGGCTGGCTGGCTGGGCTTACGGGGTGGCCGTGAAGATGGAGGAAGGATGGCTGAATGGACGAATGGGTGTGTCGGGTCGGGTCAGGAGAAGGACGGGATCGAATTTCACTAGCGAAGCGGGCGGGCGGGTGCGCTTCGTGCATTTCGGTGCGGATGACACTGATGAGACTGCGAGACCGTGAGACTGCTCGAAGGGTAAGGGCATCGGAAACCTTAACCTGAGGGTGAGGGTGAGGGTGAGGGTAAGGGTGATTGATGAATGCTTGATGCCTGCTGTCATGGGTTGCCATTGCTGTCATTGCTGCTTCACGTGCCGAAACCCTCGAATCTTTATTGCAGTAGTGAGCTGCCTGGTCCGAGATTGGGCATGGCTGGATCTGCAGACGCAATGCAGATGCTGGGTGGGATTCGACTTTTCACCGCTTCGTTTCCTTATCCGAGCGGTATATGAAACAGGGTATTGAGGGTTTCTAAGAAGGTAAGGGAAACGTGAAGATGGAGACAAGACGTTGGAAAGGCTGGACTGTGACATGGCTTCTTATTTCATATGTGTGTATTTGAGACTCGAAACTCGCTCAAGCTCGGTTCGCGCAAGCAAAATAGTGGCGGCTATTTTGTGGGACGGAGAATTCTCCGTTTGAAACTGGCCTTCTTGGTCTTCTTCCTCTGTGTGCATGCACGAGCTGGCCGCTATCGAACGCATGTATACAGTGGCAATGTATCTCGTCACTGATCCGGACCCTCCATTCCGAGTTCGACGCGCCGCCGCGCTAGGTGACAGGAAATATCTGTCACCAATCGGCGTGAATGTACGGAGGCCTCGGCCGTTGTAATGCGAATCGGCTGCCACTATAGCTGCCTGAAAGCGTGATGCGTGACACCTGATGTGTGAGAGTAAGAAGTGGAAATGGATATCTGACTGTGTCGAGGCTCGCTCTGATCCCGAGGCTCATTGAAGAGCTGTGGATCTCATGATCTGCTTGTTGGGGTACAAGCGGAAATATAATATGAATGACCCAGAACCTCACGCTATGATGTGAAGGACTGGCTAATGCGAAAGGGCAAGGACTGTCATTAATCATCGTGTTCCTGATGCAAAAATGATGTGTGAAGATGAGGGTATCATTGCGGATGTGTTGAAAGCGCGAACGTAGCGGTCAAGGATTACCGCTTGACAACTTTGCCCTTCTTTGTGGGCGCTGCCGATGTGATTCTTGATGTTTGCATCAGTTCACCGATGTATCTGTCAATGGTTTGTCAGCTTGCCGTCTGGGTAGACCGAAAGAAAAAAAAAAGGCCAGCTTCACTCACGATTGCAAGAATTTGTTCCCTCCCTCGAGTCTAGCGTGTTCGCTCTTCACGCTCTCCATCTTGTCAACGATGTCTTGTAGAGAGTTCTGCAACATCCTAGCCTGCTCCATGAGGGCCAATCTGGCCTCTTCGCCGAGCCTGTCGACTTCTTCACTACTCCTCCTGGGCGACATTGTTCTCATGTCCCCTTGCTCGTAGTCATCCTCCTCGAGGACGGTGGGTGCGTCTCGTGGAACAATCATGGTGCCACTAGACTTTCTGCTGCCAAGTTTGGGACGTGAAAGACGGGCTTGCAAACGTGGGTCGCTGTCGTCGTCGCTGACTGCCGAGCTGGAGTCAGGCGTGTCAGATGCTATGAGGTCGTCCGTACGAGATGAAACTGTCATGCTCGTCGATGTGAGATGGAGTGGGTTCGCAGGCTCGCTGATCGAATGGATGCCAGTGGCTGCCGACTCAGATGTCATGCTTGTGTGATTGAGGGTGTGCCAGGTATGGGGTAGAGTGGCCTTGCAACTCTACCGAGCGAGGGAACAATGCTGGCGAGGACGGGCGAGTCTGTCAACTGTATGCTTTGATTTATCCAGGCCGTCGGTTTAGAGACGAGGTTCAAGGCGAGGTTGGTTCAGGCGGCGACGGGTATGAGGATGGAGATGCTGTGGCGCGTATGGATAGCAGCGCAAAGATCTTGTGTGGCGAATGTACGTCAGTGAGCTGATACGAGGGTCGAAGGTACGTATGGACGCTGGGTGGTGATTGTACGATGCTGGCTCGGCGCAGGGGAGGACAGTGATGCAGTACGGGAAGGTTGTGGATGATGGGGGTGGCGAGGGTCTAATTAGACATTAGAGGGTTCTGGAGGTGGTTGCCGAAAGGGCTGCAGCAGAGGTGAGGAGGAGCAGCATCACATAAGAGGGTAGGGGACTGATGGTATGGGTTGAGCGAGGAGGGAGTGGTGGGAGAGGAGACAAGAGTGGGTTTGAAGGAGAGTTGTGGAATCTCTAGTGATGGAGGTGGTGGTAGTGGTGGTGGTAGTGGTGGTAGTAGTGGCAGTGGTGGTGATAGGTGTGGTGAGGCAGGCGGGCGAGTGAGCGAGCAGCGGGCAGACAAAGGCGGGCAGACCTAAGCATAGACAGACACACAGGCGCACACACACACACACACTTTACACTTACACTTGCACTTGCACTTGCACTCGCACTTAGAAACACATACACCTTACACGCAGAGCCAGCAGCCACTACGCGCACACCGACGCAGACACAACCCGGAACGCACTACAGTGGCATATAGAGCGGTGGCAGTTGGAGGGTAAGGCCTAGAGCATATCGGTGATGGCCATTCTCGAAAGAGGGCGGGAAGGAAGAGCGAGGGGAGAGCTGGAGTGTGGGAGGGATAGATGATGGTGGTGGTGGTGGTGGTGGTGGTGGATGAGGATGTAGGGATAGTGAGAGTGGAACAGCAAGTTCGGTCTAGTCTAGTGGTTAGGAGGTAATAATGTGTAGTGCATATTGCTGTGAGTGCGTGCTGTAAGTGCGTACTGTACTGTGAGTGCGTAGGTAGGGTGGTGGTTTATTAGTGGACTCGGTGAGCTAACCAGATCCTGGCCAATGGGCTACGGCAGACTACATCGATAGTAGACATGTAGGGGGAATGGCTAGTAGGCCACTGGGGTGAGAATGTTATGATGTGTTTAATTTAGTGTGCGGCTAGACGCAGCATCTGTGGATGGCCTTTTCTACAGCCAAAGGGCAGGGGGGTTGGTGTGGACTACCCTAGCGCGATGGGCTGGAATTGGAAGTCGAATGGAAGTGGAAGTGGACCGACATCGTCCATCTACTGGGGGGTGCTCCTCTGCACTTGGACTTCGGAATGATCATTTCGAGGGATAAGATCATCGCTTTCTGTGTGTGTGTGTGTGTGTGTGTGTGCATCGGCAAAACTAAGTAGGTAGGTAGGTAGGTAGGTTAGATAGGTACCTACTTCGGTACGCAGCTAGCCAGCCAAGCGAGAACGTAACTACCATTCGACCTACCAAATGGCATTGTAGCGTGCGGAAAGGGAGGATGACACAACACGGACGAAGAGAGGGAAAAGAGGGGAAGAGGGAGAGGGAAGGGAGAGCAATGTGAAGATGGAGGTGAACGTCAGAGGTCTAAAGAGGTGCATACCTTTTACACATAGTCGAGGCATTGTCTCTGTCTGTCTGTCTGTCTGTCGTCCACATGCACGTACGGTAGCCGGCCTCTATCCCTCCTCGCTCACTGCACTTGCATCCTTTCTACCTTGCTCTCTACTTGCTCATTGCATTCCTCAACGCTCTTTTCCTTAAGTCTCTCCTCTTAGTTATCGTAGTCTTCAGCTATGGCTCGCTCCTACGATGGTAAATCTACAGTGTACGGTGTACGGTATACATCTACCCGCCTATCTTCACCCAGTATCGTACCGCACCATGCCTAATCTACGCATGAAGTGTGGACCCTTCCAAGCTGCATGCCAGTGATGTCAGTGGCAAGCAGGGGTCTCGGTGCAGTACAGTATCACCCGAGTGGGCTACTTCACAGGACCGCATCTACGCCGCAGGGACGCGCTGTACCATGCTGGCTGCAGGGAGGTAGTCATGCACTGGATCCTTTGGTGGTGGGAAAAAACCTTGGAATGCACTTCACACTGCTGCAGATCCAGATGCCGATTGCATAGATGCCGCATCGTAGATACAGTACACCACAATCCATACCGCGTAAAGTCTGCTGTCTTTCGCAAGGCTTAGTCTGTTTGGTGTAGTACAGTACAGGTATCCTGCGATGGCAACTACCGAAGAACGGTCGATAATGTGATACTGTACAGTACAGTACAGCGGTAGCAGGTAGAGACGCGCAATATCATGGGAACGTGGATGTCGTAGGCAAATAGATATCACCTCAGCAGTGGTAAACATCTACGGCAAATCAAAGCATGTCGGCGAGGGAAGATCCCTACGGTGTATGCTCACCTATTCTCATCTTCATATTCTCTCATCCTTCTTCTCACTCCCTCTCATTGTCTCTAGAGCATTGCCTCATTTGTCTTAGGTACTTAGGTAGTTTTAGTAGTGGATCTGGTATGATCCGGATGGTAGGGGCAGACCACGAGAGTTAGCGAACTCGCCAAGCCCTTTAAAATTCTAGTAGATGGGAGGGGCATCACGAGAAAATTGCCCAGTTGGTGATGGCGACGTCTTACAGTGGAAAAGATGCCAGCGCTAGCTGCCCGTCCCGACCCCCCGGCGAGCTCTGACCGCATCATTTTGCGTTACCCTCTGGCTCTAACTACCTACCTACCTACCTACGCATACCTATCATATGCTGTAATGTGTTTCGCTATGAACGTTGTGAGGCCCAGAATAGCGTATGTGAACTGGATACCTACCTACCTACTTAGCACTCTTCTTTTCTCCTCTGTCTCACCATAGACTTAAGACATCAACGCAGGACTTCGGGTCCGTTTGCAACCCGTACGCTACTGTCTCACCCGGCTCACCCGCCCGTCGTTCAGCACACATTCACCTACCTACCCATCGAGGTGGTCGCATACCGGGCCCGATATGCCGCATAGTGTAGGCTCGTTTGAATGGCTCGCAGTACACCTAGAGAGATCATCTCCATCTAAGCCCATGCCTTGGTGGATAGAGATGGGGGAGCCGAACGGGCTTGCCACACGGCTATTCGTTCTACTCGAAAGGCACTGCATCCTCGTATCGCGTCGTGTCCGGTTACATCGTCATGTATTGCTGTGTTTTGTGTCATGGGCTCCGTTGCAGACAGTCAGTCCTACTACCTTACCTATACAGTAGACACGGGACGACATAGGAGGTAGAAACATCTTTACAGTATATAATGCATCCAGCATTACCCGGCTCTGAACCCTCGTTCGCAGACGAGCCAAAAGGAGGTTCCTCTCGCAATGAACGACAGGGAGTAGTCCAACGATATCACCATATGAACGATGCGCCGAACTCTCACTGCTTCATCGACTACTGTAGGCACTGTTTGCCGTGTCGAAGATCCTGCCAAGCTTCGACGTTCCATCCTCCAAGGGTTGGAAGGGGGATGTATCCATTGCCCTGTACCTACACCTAGCTATCTACACTAAGCATACCTCCCACCTACCTACCTACCTACCTACCTATCTAGGTACCTATCAAGAAGGTATCTAGGTGTGTAGGGATTGGGCCACGCTCCTTCTCCCTCCTCTTGCACCCTTTCGTATACAATTGCCGAATGGCAGAGCGAGGACTGGGATGGTCATCTGGCAAGCCTTGTCTCGATAGGCCCTGAGTGGGCTCGGAGGGAAGGACAAACGGCAAACATGTGTTGCACGATGGTGGCGGGCATGAACCCCCCCTGACCGCCTCTTCGTTTATAGGTAGCCTCTCTGACTTCACGAGTGCGGGATGACGCAGGCGACATGGATCATAAAGTACCTACCTACTTAGCTCTGAGAAGGCGATGCGAGGACGTAGGTTCTGTAGGTAGGTATCTTTGAGATGGGGAACGAGTCCACCCTCTTTAGCTAGATCACGTGGAAGAGACTGAGCACAGGTATGGGCTGTACCCATGTAGCGATGAAGATGGAGCGAGGGTATGCCTCCGGTAGCGAGGCCACACTATCCATCCGTAATACTCATCAGGCGTGATTGTGATGGTCAAATGCCAGTGGTGGGACTGTATCGGATAGCTAGTGTATGTTTGCAGTGTCTCCGGAAGGCGTGATGATCTTCATCACCATCACCATCATCATATTCATCACCACTGTATGTTTGCAGTGTCTCCGGAAGGCGTGATGATCTTCATCACCATCACCATCATCATATTCATCACCACCACCACCACCACCACTACCAGCAGTAAGCGATCTTATGAGAATACCGAGCCAGCCAGTGACACAAACACCACACGCTATGAAACATATTTTCCACTACGTGTCTGCCCCAGCGGCTATCGCCGTAAAGTGATGTGCTAAGGGGTAGGATTTCTACAGTAGGCCATGGAACAGCGCGTATGTATTTCCTAGTGTGACTTGCTAGTCCACGGAGCCTCCCACGGGCAATCCCCAGTTGAATGCCATGCCATGCCGTACCGTGCCATGCCATGCCATGTCACCTCTCACCACAAAGCAGCTATGTATACTTCACACTATCGATATCCACATGGCTGCTCCACACAATTCACATTGCAGCCGTGGTAGCTGTCAAGGAACAACTGAGGCTATTGGGACCCCACGCGACTAGCGAACGGTACGTTCCTGTATCAGCTGATTGGTGGAATGGTGGACCAGAGGTGCAAGAAGAGAACGGTTTTCTTCTAGACCAGGCAGGTAATGCTATCACCATTACTGCTGCTGCTGCTGCTGCTGCTGCTCACTACAGCCGTACAATAAAAACTTCACATTTAGGTATGGAAAAAGGTAGGTACCGAAGCTTGGCCGTAGGATCAACAGATTTTACTGCGGGTTCTGGAATATCCCTCCCTTCGATCGCATCGTCCCGTCTGAGATGCAGACTACAAGACGCACAGATATCGATTAGAACGTCGTGCTGGGTTGAGGGTATGTTCGGATGGGTCGATCTATCAGTGCGAATAACCGCCAGCAATGATGAGATGGACGATGTCGCCAGACCCAACCGCCTGCCACACACACACACACATACACCCCCGTCAGGCTTGGCATCGCTGTCTCAAGGTTAGCTTCCAAGGTTGTCTCTCTGGCTCTGACGCCAGACCATCGTGGAATTTCCAACCCACCTTTCGCAATTCGGTTTTGAATGGGTGTGGCTGAAGGACGGACCGAGACCAGAATGGATTGGGCAGTGGTTCGACTGTTGTCGGCCCTACCAAACCTATCGTGTCTGCCGTCTTCACTCTTCTCACATGCAATATAGCCACCCTCAAGCAAATGTCAATGCCACATGTGTACCTAATCAAAATCAAGTGACTGCTGATGCGCACACACACACACACACCCACCCACCCGGCAACAGATGAAGCATTCTGCAGGGTGAGCCTGTAGGATCGAGCGAGGTCTCGGCACTGGCCCTGGAGGGCAGCGATTCAGCAATGACAAACATCTCCCCTTCTGCACCATCCCGATCACTCGGGCCTACGATGGCCGGCAGATGGACGCCGCAGCGAGGTTAGGAACTAAAGAAAACGCGGGCTTGTTCACATCACCATCGTCAGCATCGTCGGTCCTGAAATTAATTCTCCTAAACAGCACATTCCCAAACTCCACCCTGGCTAGCTTGTCGTGTTCAGTCCTGTTGGCCTGGCTCGTTCTCAAAGGGGTGGGGGCCCCAGATCAGAATATCATCACCACCATCAACTGAAACCAGCCAGCCAGGTCGCTACTGTAATGGCAATGGTCGTATCCCACCCAACCAGCCTCCCTGCCCCAGTCAATGCTGCATCTTCACAGGTTGGGCCTCATCGCCTGCTGTTCGCCCTTTCGTTCGTTCGTTCGTTCGTTCGTTCGGTCATTCACTCTTTCGCACCCTCACTCAGTCCTTTCATTTCGTTCTACGCATGCTGTTCGAGCGAGCTATATTGCTCACACCCTGTCCCTATGCTTGACTTTGTCCTCTCAAACTTCCGCTTGTCCGAGGAAAAGGGCCTCTCACTTCTGCTTCTGCTCGTGTCTGTGTCTGTGTCTGTGCATCTATATCTGCATATGCATCTGCATGCGCATCCCCCCCTTTGGCCGGCAGGCGAACAGCCTTGCATCTCCCACCTCGGTTGTAAGGTGGTCAATTAGATGGGATGTCACTGTATCGGCGAGCTCCATTTGAGCCGGCAGTCTGTCGTGTACTACAGTACTGTTCAGTATTCTGCTGCATACTCTCCAGAGTGCTCAACTTTGCCTCGCAGAAAGTTCTGTACATTTGTGCTACCTAGGTATGGTTGTGTCTGTGCGAGCCTTGCGGCTGTAACAGTCCTCAATTGCAGGCTTCACTTCTGTTTACCAGTCTGCAGCTCGATGTCATGTAGCTCACAAACATCGAATGTCCAGTGTTCCACCGCTGGTCCGTGATTATGCAATGTGTCTGCATTCAAGAGACATTCCAAGGATGGCGGCCACTTCAAATTCATGTCTACGTTCGCTATGCGGCACAAAAAGCCTCACGACAACGTTCTTAACCTGTCTCATACCTCGCTTAATCGCCCTTTCTACCAAACAGCCAACCCTGCCACTTTGTTTTACACTGCTCTGATCTGCTCTGATCTGCTCTGATCTGCTCTGATCTGATATGCTTCGCTTCGCTTCGCCTCGCCTCGCACGTCCTCATTACACTTGCCTGCCGGCGCCGGTGTCGGTATCGGTGCCGACAATGCAAACGAAATTGCCGGGTCTAGTTCGAAACATCCAGTCAAAGAAGGGTGTGCCCAGCATGTAGGATCCAAGAGGCTGACGATGTTACCTGTGCTGATGATCCAACCAAGGCCCACCGACGTATCAGATAATAAACACCTGCAGACGGCCCCCTTCGGTGTTGTACAGTCTACCCAATGGCGCATCGGCCTGCCGGCTTCAAGCTTCCGACTGAGCGGGACCGTTGGCCTGTGTGCAAGCTGTAGAGCGAACCCTACTGTGCATGTGCAGGCGTGGCTGGTCTCTCAGATGGTGGAAGGTGCTGTAGAGAAGAGGAAAAATCAAATCCCAGCATTCTCGAGACGTGTGGACCGAATGCCAGATCGGATTTGTAATGTCAAACAGTATGCCTTGCGCTGGGTCTCGTTGCTGTTGCAAGCGTGCGCTGCTGCAATGCCGTACGCTAAAAATGTCGCCCTTCCAGCGGGCTGCCCCATCATCGACCGTTCAACCAAAGTCTATCTCTGTCGGTGAAACGAAGACAGGCGGTTAGCTAATAAGACAAGTGTGCGGATCAAACGTGCCCTTCACATGCAGTACTGCAAAGCTCCACGCGCCTGAACCCTGGACCGACGTACCGTACTGTGTGGATTGAAACGTCGTTAGGGCTAGGTGATATGTATATCTGGTGTGATCGACAGAGGATGTTGGCGAGGCATTGTCGGGAAACACAACTGACAATACCCTTGCAAGTCGTCACGATGCCTATGGGCATGAGATACGGGTACTCCTTTCGACCACGTGCATCGGGCCTGGTGACTGTGTCTGGGTTCTACGGAAATGCAAGTGAGGCCGTTTGACAGGGTCGTGATTGGACGTCTTGCCATTGTTAAAAAAAAAATCAAAAGAAAAAAAAAAAAATTCGTGAGCGGGCTCTGGAATTCATTTGACCAAAGGCGTTATTGATGACTCGTCGGTGCTGCGATGCGAGGTGCATCGTCATGCGGCTCTTGTGGTTTTTGCAGCGCGAATCTGGCGCCTGCCTGCTCGCTGGGTTGACAACGTCCAAGCTGCATGCATACCTACTTACCTATTGCATGTACCGTGTTCTTAGCGCATTGCATGTGTTGTCACGTTGGTTGGTCGGTCGGTCGGTCGGTCACTCACCAAGACGACTTGCACAGAGACCCATCATACCACAAACGCACCGATTTAATCCAGCCAGGCCGTGCTGTTGTGCGGTATCGATGTCACCAAACATGATGATGTCCGTGCCGCTTGCGAGACTGGACAAGGGCGCCAGTGTGACGACCTGAAAACTGAGATGCCGAGGCAGATTCGAATGGGACAGGTTCATTTAGATTTTCTCCGAAAGGATTGCATATACTACCTAGGTACGGGTATCTTTCATGCACTTCATTACTGTGTAAATGAGGGGTATCGCGATCGATTTGTCGTGTCATCGTATGTTGAATGCGTTTGCTAGGATCACAGCACTCCACTTCCCATGCTTCCCTCTAGCTGTATCATTTCGTATCGAAATGGGGTCCGGCTCAACCCTTCTTCTCATCGTAATAGCTCGGTGGTGCGGTTCCATAACCACTGGGCTGATATTGACCTTGCGTTGGGCCGTAACTGGGCTGTCTGCTGTTGCTGCTGCTGCTTGCACTGGAGCTCTTCTCTTTCCTGAAACCATCTTCTGCACGTTCAATGTCTGAATCTGGGATTGTACCGCCATCCCCTCCACCGACTACGACTTCACCTCCACCTCTGACCTTGCCAATCACCATGCCCTTTGCCACGCTCTTGATCACCGCCCTTCTACTAACACCAGTCACATCAATGTATACCAGGCCAACATTCTTCGCACCGCCTGCGAGCTGCGAGGCGATGCTGCCGGCCTGTTCGCCGTATTTATGACCGACTATCTGACCAGCTGCCGCTGCGCCTGACGTGAGTAAGCTACGTCCTGATTCAGCAATGCCGTCGCCAATTGTAGAGAAAGCGATCATCGACTTGTTCAAGAAGCCAGGCTTGTACTCGTCCGCACTGAGCGGGTTGCCCTTCTCGTCGTACCCTTTGTGTGGCCTGTTCTTCTTGTGACCGGCCATCTTGGCACTGAAGTTTTGTACTATGTTGCCAGCCTGGCCGATAGTCTTTGACGACATGCTGGCCGCTGAGGATGTGAATGTGTTGATGCGCCTGACATGTTCGTGGGTCGACGGCGCGAACTCCATGGGTTTCTGGTTCGGCTTCACCTTGGCTGTGAAGCTATCAGCACCAGAGGCAAGCAGGTTGGAGATGTATCCAGACCCAGTCACAATCAAACGTGATGCCGTTGCTGCGTTCTGAACAATACTGCTGTCCCTGTACGCAGGATGACGTGCCAATTTGAGGTAGTCCTCATTGATCGGTCGCACGTTAATCTGCTTGCCATCCTGCGACACTTGAATCTCGACTGGGTTTTTGCTACCGTGTCTGACGCTGGGGTCCTCGATGATCTGTGCTTCAGGCCCGAGTTCACCAACAACGCTACCGTCGTCTTCATCGATGAGAACGATCTGCCCTGGCTTACCCTTCTCATCTGCAAAGTGGCTGCCTCCTGGTGCATAGTCGGCTGGGTTGTAGGGTGACTTGTCACTTGCGCGACGTGGAAGGGGTGGCTTGGCACGCTCCAAGAAAGCGGTACACTGCGCGAGTATTGTCTCGAATGTATCTACATCCTCTTGCGTGACACCACGACCGATTGACGGGAACTCAAGCCGTGTGAAGGCACCAGCGTCAGGTCCCAGATCCCAGCGTGGGATTAGGTAGCTCGTAGGTGGTTGGTGGTAGATCTGCGTAGTCGCTGGCAGCGGGAGGTCGAGCTCAGGTGGTAGGTTGAGGTGGAGGTAGAAGTCTTCATCCGGCGCCGCGTTCTGTGGAAAGGTATTGCTGAGCTCTGCGAAAGGAGAGTTGGTCGGGATCATCAACAGAGACAGTGTCTGAGGGCCCGATGGTGTGAGCGGCTCCTCCTGACCATCCTGAATATGGTACGCTTTGATGTTGTTGATAGAGTAGAGGAGCTTTGGGTCGTGGTGGTCTGCCATTTTGAAATGTTGCGCCTGTATTGAGGCCGAGTTGAATCAAGACTGTGGACGGGTAAAAGAGGGAGATATGGATAGGTCAGGGCGGCTAATGGCTCGTTCTTATACCTAGGTAGGCGATTATCGCGGAAGATATGATGTTGCCAGTCTCCGCTTCGAGTCGATGGCGATTGAGGCGCAGCAGAAATGGTAGCAAGCGAGTTCGACTGGTCTTAGAACTGCGACAATTAACGAACGAGGGACGAACAGCTGTAGCTTAGGTACATCTCTACTCCTTACAGCAGAAATCAAGGCTCTATCTCCATGTTCGCATAGGTCCACAGTAGGTACCTTACCAACAGGTAGGTATCCATTACCCCAACTGTGATATCATCGGGACCCTCGATTGATGACCTCACTGCTTGACACTTGCAGTTGATCGTCGCTAAGCCACAGTATGGTCAATTGGACGGGAACTTCTACCTACCTAAACCTAGGTACAGTACATGATGTGCAAAGCTTGACTGTGGCGCATTACTCACGTGACCTGGTAGTACCAACCTTAGTTGGCATGGGAATCGTTCAGAAATTTGATTAAAGTTTGATAGGTGCAGTAGATAAGTGAGGAGAAGATTTTAATGTCTAACGGTGCAAGGGCTTCGGTCCGTAAAAGCGCATCTCATCATCTAGATTTAAAAAAAAAAATCCCAACGCCAGTGACAATACAGACCCGATCCGAACAGTCACAACCCTCCCAACTTGGCATTCGCGCTCGCCGTATAGCTACATCCGAATATTGTTACTGTCAGTTGTTTACGTTGTACGTCTCACTTAGACCATCTGCCTCTCAATGCGATTTTGCTGACCACTTGAGGACTAGGTAGCTTACGATACTCTGCCATCCTCCACTCCTACCCATTGTTCAGGTGCTATCTCATGGTTTGAACAAAGTCTCCACCCTTTCAAAGGCGCAGCTGGCCAACGCAATTGGATATGCAAATTTGGAACTGGCATATATAGGAATGCATAATGTCAGAAGCCGCCTTCAAGAAGAAGAGAATATTCTGTATTCGGCCATTGACAGCTCGCTGGGACGGGCTCAGGACGACATTCCCTTAGCTTCTCTATCATTGCTTCAAAGTGAGCAAGTCGAGCCCTTCAGAAAGCTCGAGTCGAGAGTCTACCAGGATGGCTTGGAACACCAATGACAGCTTCAATAAAGTGGCTAGCCTTGTCAGAAACCAGCTTCCGCCATGGAATTTCATAACGCTTCACTACGCATATTTCATCTTCACAACCCTTATATCTGCAATCATCTTTTGGGGTTCGGCGACGCCCGCTCGAAGTGTCACTTTCATAGATTCTCTCTTCATGACTGTCTCGGCGATGACAGAGGCAGGTCTCAACACAGTCAACATATCTACTTTCAACACGTGGCAACAAATCATGCTCTTCCTCCTGATATTGATTGGAAGTGCTGTATGGGTGTCTGCATTCGTGGTTCATGCTAGAAGGATTGCTTTCGAGCGAAGGTTTCAACAAGTCATCATGGAAGTTAAAAACAAAAGGCTGGAGTGTAGACGACTCGACGAACAAATTCGCAGCAGGGGCGTCGGCAAATCAAGCAACTGGAACTTATTGGCATCTCTTCCCTTTGCCCGATCATTCACGTCTCGCTTGAGTATTGAGCAGAGACATGCTCATACCCAGGACGAAGAGAAGGGTAGGTTCCCAGACATCGATTCCCAGACAATAGACAAGGACAGTTCGATTGGGAATGATTCAATCAAACGCACAATGACGAGAGATTCAACGCCACCTGCCAGACGTGGTGGACCAGAGATGAACGGGATATCTGGATCTACCGGCGAGGCAATCATTTCCGACGATGGCGAGTCTAGCGGTGCGCTGTCCGTTGTGGACTTGCACCCCACTGCCATCAAATTCAACCCTACCACTCGATTCACGCCAATTGCAAATTCAGCATACGGCCCCCCTGTGCCGTCTCACAACGCTGTGAAACGTCGTCACCGTCGTTCCTCTTCCAGTCTGTTTTCTGCCCAAGGGGTAGGAGCAGTACCGCTCTCATCGATCAGCCCAACCCATAGTTTACAAGAATACATTTCAGTCTCCCGCCAAGAAGCCGATGCTGCGGGAGCTAACACGGTCAGCACATTAGATACATATATCAACACTGTTGCTGGGTGGGTCAGCCGCAACAGCCAAATCCATGGCCTTTCAGAGGAGGAGCGCGTGAAACTTGGTGGTTATGAGTACCGAGCTGTTGTCTATCTAAGCTGGCTAGTGCCTGTCTACTTGGTTCTTTGGCAGCTACTGGGATGTCTTGGACTTGGAGCGTATATCGCCCTCAATAGACCGTCTGTCAGCGAAACCAACGGTCTAAATCCATGGTGGACCGGTGCTTTCATGGCTGTGAGTGCGTTTAATAACTCGGGTATGATGACGCTCGATGCGAACATGACCGCATTCAACACTAGTTATTATACATTGATCACCATGTCACTGCTGATCTTGGCTGGGAATACATGTTTCCCAGTATTCTTAAGGCTGATTGTTTGGACCTCTTGGAGGCTCGCGAAAAGGGTTGCCCAGAGTTACCCGGACCAATCTGAGTGGAATGAGCGTGTCATCACCCTCAGATTTCTCTTGGACCACCCTCGTAGGTGCTATACCAACCTATTCCCAGCGAAGCATACTTGGTGGTTACTCGCTTCCGTTGTCAGCCTCAACGGTGTTGATTGGGCGTTCTTCGAGATTCTAAACCTTGGCAACAAGGCCTTGACGCTACCGACAAACATTCGGGTCATCGATGGGTTGTTCCAGGCTATCGCTGTCCGGTCTGGCGGCTTCTATGTGGTGTCGATTCCATCCCTCAGAATCGGACTACAAGTACTTTATGTCATCATGATGTACATCTCCGCCTATCCCGTCGTCATTACCATGAGGAACAGCAACGTGTACGAGGAGCGTTCTCTCGGGATCTATGCAGAAGATCTACCGTTTACTGGGTACGAGAAGCCCAGTAGCTCCAGTGGAGATACAGTTCACCACAACGACCCCTACAGACGTGACAGTGTTTCGCCCGATAAAGCTAATGGCGGCTTACGCCAGCAAGGCAAGAATCTACATAATGGCTTCTTGAAACACAATGGTTCTCGTATTCGAAGACAAGAGGACACACAGTTCGTCCGCGCTCAATTACGAGCACAGCTTGCGCATGACGCATGGTGGATTGCGCTTGCGCTATTCCTAATCATGATCATCGAAAGCTCACAATTCGAGCGTGATCCCAAGACCTTCTCGGTGTTCAACTTTCTCTTCGAAATCGTTTCTGGGTATGGCTGCGTAGGCATTAGCACTGGCCTGCCTGATGCTGACTACTCCTTCAGCGGTAGCTGGCATGTCCTCAGTAAGCTCATCCTGTGTGCTGTTATGATCCGTGGCAGGCATAGAGGTCTACCAGTCGCAATAGACAAGGCTGTGCTGCTACCCGGCGAGGAAGCAGCTAGGGCAGAAGAAGAGGACGGTTGGAGGCGACTTGCTCTGAGTAGGTCCATGACTAGCATGACTAGGATCACTGGAGTCGGTCTATCAAGAGGGTGGGTGCAGGATGCCGACAGCAGAGGCAGGTCTGATAGAGCGTCGAGCTAGTCTTTTCTTTTCTGAAAGCGAACGTCTGTGGTAATATTATAGTTCATTTTAGATTCGTCTGATATGTATGCCATAACTCCGGGCCCTTAGATGATCTTCTTCATATGCCTTCTAGAATATGTATGTGGTTAGGTCAAAAGACCTCGAAGATATGAATGTACGACAATGTATGCTCTTCACATGACCAGCACGTGACTCCGCGTACGAAGCGCGCCTGCCACTCTCGTCTGAGTGGGTAGATGCGCCATCGCACTTTTGACAACCCATGGAGTATTCACACGCATTCATATGGAATGGAGAACCCAACTGCCCAGAAAACCTGACATTTGACCACAAGCTCATTGTAAGCTATGTTACTCTGCAAGCGGCGCTATGTCGACTTTCAAGGGCCGGGTCGAGGAATTTCCGGATATTCGGATCGATCATTTCAGACCAAGCGTAGATGACCCAAGACCACCACTTGCAAGCTTTCTAAGCCATGTTCATTCAGACCACCTGGTAGGACTTGAATCATGCAAAGCGCCGTTTATTTACTGCTCATCCGCCACAAGGGAGATCCTCCTGCGGCTGGAGAAGTATCCACATCGCATGAATTTTGCCAGGGGCATCTTGGAGACAAGGAAGCAGACGTACATGCATCTCAGGAAACTGTTGAAGCCAATTCCTCTAGAGACTCCGACTGAGATCGAGCTATCTCCTGGAAACAGTATCCGGGTGACGCTCTTTGATGCGAATCATTGCATTGGGGCTGTAATGTTCCTGATCGAAGGCAATGGCAAGGCTATACTGTACACTGGAGACATTCGATCCGAGCGCTGGTGGGTGGACTCTCTGGCAAGACACCCGTTGCTACTCTCGTATGTCGTGCCTTCAGACGGGTTGGAAACCCCCTTGAAGCAGCTTGACTGCATATATCTAGATACTACCTTTGCCTCGAAAGGGAATCTATACCGAACATTTCCCACGAAAGCCGAGGGTATCACTGAGCTTCTAAGAAAAATTATCCAGTATCCAGATGATACGATCTTCTACTTTGACTCGTGGACTTTCGGGTATGAGCAAGTCTGGGCCGCTCTCTCCGCGATGCTCAAAAGCCGTATACATCTGGATGAGTACCGAATGTCACTTTACCAGGCCGTTGTGAATTCAGCCGATCGCCACGTCGTAGAAAGCGCTGTATTGACAGGGTTTCAATTTGGTAATCATATTCAAGCTGGGTGCCTGACTTCAGGACCTGCCAGAATACATAGCTGTGAGAAAGGCACCGGTTGCGAGGTCTTCAATTCCAGTAAGGAAGCAAGTATTATTCTGCCGAGCTGCCTGCTGATGAAAGATAGAATTCGTGCGAATAACGCCAATCATAGCACGCTATCGAGGTGCTGAGCTTGCTGAGCTTGGGGCTGGAGGAGGGCAGGGCGATCTGGATCAACAACATGAGCTCGAGTTGGGGGACAGGCGCCTGATTGATCACCTTGTGAATTGGTGTTCTGTCAAACTATTGGATCAGCCTCACTTGTTGAAAGGTGTCATCGACATGCTGACCGGCCTCACGGGCAAACAAACAGAACGATTAAAACTCGATGCACTGTCACTTACAAAACCTCAAACGAACAATGCCATGGAAGAGCTAATTCCCTCGGATGCACTACCAATGGAGCATGTATTGCCTGCCCTTGCGAAGATAGCAGAAGAGGCAAACGAAGCCGGCTTGGTCGGGTATACTGTGCCACACTTTACTTCGAGAGCTGATGAGCAGGATAGTGGCAATCAATTGCCAGATCGTCTGGTAAGTCTTTGTTTGCCTCCATATGCTACATATACTAATAAATACAAGACGTTCCCCTACTCGAGACATTCTTCCTATGATGAGCTCTGTATGTTGATATCTGCCTTTCAACCAAATGATATCTATCCTTGTACGGTTGACGAAGTAAGATGGTCATCGGAAAGGTCGATGGGACATTTGTTCGGCCATCTCTATCCTCAGAAGCCACGATTTCGCCACGATCAAGAGATGCAGGAAGCAAAACGGGTTACTGAACAGCGAAGCCATGACCTGTCGAGGCAAAATATGAGCGCGGGTTCGATGCAATGTACTGCCAGCATTGATAAGCATCACACACTTATTGCAGCTGAAGAGAAACACCCACTTCTAAATCAACGTTACCCAAGTCCGTCGCAAGAATCTGGGGCGCAACTCAGCAACTGCATGAATCGTTCAAGTGAAGTTCGAAATGCCACTTCGACAGGATCTCCAGGTGTCAGTGAAGAGGAAAGCCACAAGCACAAGCTTCTTTCTCGAAAGAGATCGCTTCCTGCGAAAGCTGATGATGCGATACGACGAACGAAAGACGGCGAGGTCGAAGATGAAGAGCCGGAGGACGGGTTTCGATTACGATTGAATCTTCGTCAAGAGGCGTACGATGCCGTTGTCCGTGGAGACGTTTCGAAGTGGACCGAGATTGGTCTCGTCAGTGTCAATGGGCATCAGAAACCAGAGGAAGAACTTTAGGTGGCGGTCGACATTCCTTAGGTGTTGATGTAACTTTATATTTATGCCTTTTTTTTAAAAAAAAAAACGAGGCAGCAGCGACACCACGGATACCACTCCCGAGACCTCTTCAATAAGCCACAAGGATGAAGTCGAAGGGGAGGATGCTCGGGGAGTCAAATTGAGGAGGCTCAGACTTCGCGTGTAGATCGGAAGCCAATGTTGCCCTCCTGTTCAAGACCCCATTGGTTGACTTCCTGAGCGGTGATGACTCGGCGTAGCAAGCCAATCTCGACGGTCTTCCTACCCTTCTTAACCCGCTTGAGACCGTCATCATCCCAATCGAAGTAAATCGCCCATCCCTTGCCTCCGGGTTCCTCCACGGCGATGAAACCCTCCCATCCTTCGAGAGTGATGGCGGAATCGCTTGGGTCCTCATTGGTCCAGTCGTAGTCGCCGACATGGTGGGGCATGCTGGTGCTGCGGTTGGCGTACTTGAGCTCGAGGGTGTCCTTGTCGACGTAGATCCAGTTCAGGACCGGCGGGTCTCTGCTGATGGTGCTGACGAGGCCGCGGGTGTAGGGCCGGTTGTCGTCCGGGTAGGCGATGTAGAAGCCCGTGAACGGATGCAGGGACGGATCTGAAGGTAGGCGAGTGCGGCCAGACTGACGGGAGATCCAGAGCTTGTCGTCGTGTAGCGTGACGATTCCGCCATCCAGCAGCTCGCCAGCGGTGCCGCCTCCCACGGAGCGTGACCGGCTGCGATGGAAGCGTGGGTCCACGTGCACGTCGACATGGAACTTCAGCATTCGCGCCTGGTTCGACGAGTCTGCGTTCACCCGCTTCTGCTCTGCCACTCCCTGTGCCACTCCTGTCACCACTCCTACTGACGTTGCCGTTGTGATTGGCAGCGCCAATCCCAGGCCCATAATCCAGTCTACCATAGTGGCGACTGTCTCAGCCTTTTAGATCGTACTGATATTCCCGTCACAATGTCGGAATTCCTTGTAGGTAGTGTCCTAAGATGCAAACTAGCGTCTTTAATAAGGCGGATGTTCAGCTGGCAAAGGACGAGATGATCAATGGTCAAATACTCTGTAGCGTAAGAATAACTGGACGGGTATAATTATATTGTATCTTCCACTCCCCAGGCGATACATCTGATCGACACTTCGGTGCACAACTCCCGCCGCGTCGAATGCGTCATGGGCTGCACGATGATACAGGGGTCGCGAGCTTAGACCGCTAGAAATTCCAACTTCACATTCTCGAGATTTCTGCGTCGACACTGATACAGACGTGCGCGTGCTCTCCAGCCCGATGATAGCCTACAAGTCTGCAAACTCATAGCGAGCAGAGGTACAGTGTGTATTGTTTGTTCCGCATTGAAGGTTATGATGGTCCAATCCTCTAGAAGTTAAACCCACATGTCTAGCTACATGTCCAGCCACATGTGCACCCTACAATATAGGTACCTCATCGATCGTACCAACACACAGTCTAGACCGAAGACGCAATGGCCAATGCTGCACTTCCATATGATAAGATCGTATATTAGCAGTTTTTGAATACGCCTTACAAGGGTATGATCGACTGTGGATGCCAGCGATTGAAGAACGAGCAGAGTGCAGTAAGGTATAAAGGAAAACTTACATATATACGTATCCCGTCCAAAATACATGACCTCTAATGGAGGAAAGATCGATGCGAAATCTAGGCATTGGGTAGGCATTGAGCATGAGTGAAGAAGTTGGCACTTCAAAGACATCAAAGTTTTTGGAATCTATCAAGACCAGACTGGCATATGCCTGGTGTCTTATCTTGTCATCATCATCGAGTCGTGAATGGGGGGCGCGCTCTAAGACGAAGATTGTGTGGAAGGTGTCTGACATCAATATCTGTCAAGACACAGCCCATCCTTCCTGTCTGTGCGGCCAACATGTCTAGCTTGCTTCCAGCCTTACCCTCCCCTCCTCCCCGACTTACCTGCCACGCTACCGGCATTGTTGTTCCCAATCCTCTTCTTGCCACCGCCTGAACCCAAGCCAATACCGCCTACACCAGCACTTCCGCCATCGATGTCCATAGCATCTCCGTCTTCACCGTCATCGAACCTGGCCGAACGAGGCGGCAAGCTCAGTTTGGCGGCAAGAGCGGCGTTATCATTCCCCTCAATAGCGGCCTTGATTTGTCTCTCGGCCCTGGCATCTCTGTTCGCGCGTTTAGCGGCATCGGCCTTGACCCTGGCGATCTCGGCCTCAAGGTCAGCGAGCACAGAGCGGCAGCGATCGCTCCAGGCGGTCAGCTCGGCCTGCATGGCGTGCACGCTGCCGGGGGCGAGGTCGCGAAGCGGTGCGACGGATGTGATGATGACGGTCTGCCGGGCGGGGTTGAGCGTGGCCGTGATCAGGCCTTCGTAGATGGCTTGCGTGACCAGGTGCTCGAGATCGATCGCCGAGCGGAGGTCAAGCCGGGAGGAGAGCGAGGCGTATGAGAGGTGGTGCTGTTGCGATTGTGGCTGTGTCGTCTGCCTTTTCTCCGCCGCAATCGTCATGAGCGAGAGGAGTCGTAGTTTGAGCTGTTGCGCGCTGGAGAGATCCGGTAGGCCGGGAGTTGCTGTGGGCGCGAGAGCTTAGCGATCGTTCCAAAACGTATGTGAAAGACACATGCTGTGGGCGAGAAGAGAAGTGCATAGTCTCACCTCGGTATGCCTCCCAACTTCCCCAAGCGAACATCTCGAGCTGGGTGTGATAGCCGCCATACTGCTCATGGCCGGCTAGGGTGCGGATGTTGTCCTGCTGAAGCAGTTCCGCGAAGACGAAGGTGTTCGGTGCAGATGTCGCCTGTGTGACGAGGTCTGCCGCTGCACGGGGGGAGGTCGCCGACTTTGCCAGGGCGACAAATGGTGCCAGCGCGTTGACAGCTCGCGACTGGTCCATTTGAGATTCCTCAGGTCTGCTGACCCGTCTCAAGTGGCTAGTTGACAGATGCTTGTGTGAGATTTGGCGTGGGTGTTGAAAGTGATGCTTTGATTGACTAGCAGAGTGGGACGTGATGCTCGGAGAATACTCGAGTAGGTGTACAACTTCTGGGCCAACCTTGCACTTCGTAGGCTTGGGAGATCGTCGTCCGCAGACAGACTGAGATAGACGAATAGTGGTAGGCAGGTTAGTACGTACCTCAAGCTGGCTGGACAATTGCACTTGGAAGTCACCTGCATGGAGCCCTGAATGGTTAACGCGGAGATAGCCAGCTTATCGCCAATAGGTACGCTATTTCCAGCTTTCCAAGTTCCAATACCTACCTAAGTACCTACCTGGCCTGGTTACGAGGTCGACATTGCTTGCTGTACAATGCTCGCTCAAGAAGCCATAGCAGTCGATGCAGCAGAGCGAGTGTGAACTTGATGAGAATTTTTTTTCTCCAGATGTACTTGCTCCTTGATTGCCAATGTTACCTCCATAAATTGAAGATTCCAGATCGGTGACAAGCGGACGATGCCGAATTGAAAGGTAATGTGGATGTTTAAGTTGACGACGCCAGACCAAAGCCTTATACATGCCCTTCTATATAAACACAAGCTACTTAAATTCCCTCAACGGTCCCATATCAACCTACACACGATCGATGTGGGGAGGTGAACAGGACCAATCCATTTCAAGAACGCCTCGCTTGCTGAATGCACCTTCTTTAGTTCTAACTATGACAAGCTTTCGCAAAATACTGTTAAGACATACACTCGCCTGAAGCTCCACTCGAGAACCGTGAAATCTCCCACACAAAAAGCCAGAAGGTATCTACTTCCGCTACAGTCTAAGTGTGCCTTGAAAAGTCGCCTGAATTTCAGAGTCGAGATGGGTATTTTACCACATGCCCCTCCTCAAAGCAGAAGAATACCGGTCCCTCAAGTCGATCTCGGATTCGCTCGCTTCCATGCAATGCTATTGCTGGCCGCGATCCTTGCCTCTACGACGGAAGAAATCCATGACCCTCCTTGCTCCGGTAGAGCTTCCTCCATGACCCTGATCATATGGCTCGGCGAAGCGGCGTTGGTTTGGCCGGATTGATCCAGGATTGTGGGATGCGGCCGAGTTCGAATCTTCGTCACCCTGATCGTACACGGCGTCATACTGTTGGGCTCGGTTACCACCTGGAGCGTGTTGATCCGGTCTAATTTGGGCAGAACTTGGCAGAGCAGTTGGATCGCTTCCGGGGGTGTAGAACCTCTCTGGTGGATCGTTTCTCGCATCATCATCAAGGAGATTGGAGCCATAGCCGTCATCACGATATTGTTTGCGTTGGACAAATGGTGGGCTCGTCTGTTGGGGTGCCTGCCGAGCCTGCTCTTGTTGACGTGGGGCCGTCCTTTGTTGCCTTGTCGGGTCTTGGTCGTATGATGATGGGATGTTGCTGTTCGAAGCCCCATTACTAGGCGATGGCGAAGTACCTCTTGCGAATGGATTGCCTTTGCTTTCTGGACGCCCTAACCTGAAGGAACCACGCCGACTGCCAGGTCGTTCGTCGTATGGATCCCTCCTACCGGTGAAACTGATCTGGCTGAAACTGGCGGGCAAAAACGAGAAGCGTCTTGAGCCTCGTTTGTCAGAGGTGCTGGGAGCATCAGAGTTCTTCCTGCTGAAGCCAAAACTCGTCCTCCTACTGTCTGACGAGGGCCTCGGCTGAGTTTCACCACTTTCAGCTGGTTTCACTGCATTATACATGCTAATTGGTGGATGCTTGCGATCTTTCTTCTCCGATTGAGGAGTGTTCTGATGCTGTGATTTTCTGGAGTTACTGCGACCCAAGACGCGATCGGTGATGCTTCCGAGGGTGGTGCTACGCTTATGACCACGCTGAGCCGCTTGAGGTCTCTCGGGCTGGAATGAGGAGAGTTGTTGTTGGCTTGACGGCCTAGCTTCTCCACCCTGAGAAGAAGGCATTGGGCCAGAAATTATGTAGCCGGAATTGGATTTCGGCTGAGAGAAGCGACCTTGAGCGTTTTCAGTGGTAGGTGTGGCGATGGCTGGCTGGCTGTAAGAATTCCCACGAGACGGCAATCTTGCACCACCGAAACCGCCACCAGTGCTGGGCCTAGAGACCGGGCTGGACACACCATAAGCAGCGTTGTCTGACGTGGCTCTGGCTTGATCGCGGCCTGGGCGTGAAGGAGGCGGCATCGTTAGAGTGGGCAGCTCTTTGCGAGAGACCTGCTGCGAGGTCCTTGGACTGGATGGTGCAACCTCGACAGGACCATTGCTCTCAGCTCTCGCTTTGGTCCTACCAGTGCTGGTAGACATGGGCGCAATCTGTTGCACCGGTTGATCGACGGTGGTCGAAACACGAGCGGTGCCTTCAGGCGGTGCGACATACTCCACCTGTACGGTCTTCCTCTTCGCGTCACGCTGTTCCAAGCGTGCCTTCTCTTCTGCTGCAGCGGCGGCCGCCAGTTGCTTTTGGGCAGCTGAAGATACCAAAGGTGGTGACCTGGTGGCGGGTTCACGAGCTGACGCGCTTCTACCAAGAACCGGCTCCTCTTCTCTTGGAGCCACCGCAGTAGTGATATCTTTGCCATTTTTGACGTTGCTGCCGATGTGACCCACAACATGACTATAGTCACCGAGCCAACTGTGTCTCGCGACCTCAAACAAATCCGCTCTTCTCCTAGGCTCGGGTACTAGGATTCGACGAAGCAGGTCTCGAGCGTGCGGTGTTACGTATTCAGGGAATGTGAGTGGCGTTGAAACGATATATTTGTAGAGCAGGTTGATGTTGTCCCCCTCAGGGTTTGCAGGGTCGTCATCGAAAGGAAGATAGCCGGCAAGCATGGCATACTAGAATTCAGTGTCAGTATCAGCCTGTGAGCTAGGTCGAGGGATAAGCTATAAACTCACCAGGATGACGCCACAGCTCCAGACATCGACTTTCCTACCTGTGTAAAGCCCGTCGCTCACCACAAGCTCTGGTGCTGCATAACAAGGGCTACCACAGCTTGTCTGCATCAAGTCCGCTCTTCTGTGGCCGTCCTTGGCAATGACATCCAGACCTTCCCTCTTGACATACTCTTTGTCACCAACGCGACGCTCAGCCTCTTCGCTGAGCTCGTCGTTGGGATTAAAGGTGTTCGCAAAACCGAAGTCGGTAATGATGATATTCCGGTTGCGGTCGAGGAGCAGATTCTCCAATTTCAGATCTCGGTGGACGATTCCCTTCTTGTGCAAGTATCCAACACCAGAAACCAGCTGTGCAAAGAGTCTCCTCGCAGCTGGATCTTTGAGGTAACGGTGATTCAGGATGTAGTCGAAGAGTTCACCACCAGACGCGTATTCGAGAATGATTCCCATATGACGCTCAGTCTCGACAAACTCGTGCAGTCGGACAATGTTTGTATGTTGCAATTCTCTGAGGATGGAAATCTCGCGGTAGATCTTTGGGAGGCGGGTGGTGTTTCCGGCCAAGCTCTCCTTCCTGATGAGCTTGATAGCAACCTGAACACCTCCCTCCTTCTTCCAACCCATTTTGACCTTTCCGAATTCACCCTCACCGAGAGTCTGGCCAAGGATGTAGTCCCCAAATTTGACTTCCTTCCTGTTGGAAGCATGCTTCAGGTGCTCTTGTCTACTTCGCTGTCCTGTCGAACTTCGCTGGGAATCGACAGCAGCAGGGTCGTCGGCTAAGACTAGCCCTTGCGATTGTTGCTGTACAGGAGTGGCTTCTGCTATGCGAGCTCTTTCACGAGCGATGTCTGATTGAGGGTCATCAACGACTATGCGGTTGATGACTGCACTGTTCTCCCTGGGCAGGGATGTATCAATCGGCGTCTGGCCAATAGCTGTCTGGGACCTACTCTGTTGAGGGGCGTTCCTCGACCTCTGACTTCTGCTGCCAGCAGCAGTTGCAGTTGTGGAAGCATCCCTGTTGTGTCTCTGACGCCGTCTCTCGGAATCTTGCCCACGTTCACCCTCACTTCCATATCCTGCTCCAGCCGAATACCCCCTAGACGAATAAGGCCTACTGTCATAGACGGCAGGTGGCGTGCTCGTTGCAGGCTGAGAAGTTCTGATTGGGAGCGCCATTGGCGATTGATTGGAAGCGACAGGTTCAGGCTGAAACTGATGATAAGCGGCGGAAGATATAGGTGGAGAGCTCATGGATTCATTGTTTGGGCTGTACAGCGGTTGATGTGGTGTACTTGGGACGGAAGCATGTCCTGTGCTACTCCTGCCGTGTCGTCTGGAGGTGGGGCTGTCAGAGTAAGCAGCTAAATCGTGGTTGGAGGAAGGTTGCTGGTATTGCTGCGGTGTGCTCTGCTGGACAGCTGCCGAAGACATGCTCTAAGGCAGTTGGCGAATAAAAGCAGCAGACAGGTCTCGGGTATGAGCGGCTCTCCTTCAACTCAACGGTCGCAACCGATTTTTCTCTCTTCAGTCAAGACTAAGGGATCTAAAGTCGAGGCCTTGCGTTCGGATAGTCGAGAGTGATGTTGTTGTAAGTCCTACAGCGTAGAGGTGTATGGGATAAAGTAGGATTAGAGCGGGATGCACGTTGCGATGCACGCGTAATAGCGATCAGTCTCAGAGGCAATGCTAACTCGCAGGTTGACGAGTAAGCAATAGGACGAAGCGAAGACCGGTTGTCTAGTATCACCGAGTCAAGCGGATGACGGTGCGGTGTAGCAGGCAGGCAAGCAAGCAAGCAAGCGGAGAGGATGTAGCAGAGGGGGTAGCGACAGCAGAGCAGTGGGTAGTGACGTCCTGAGCTGTGACAGAGCGTAAGAAGCGGTTAGCCAAGCTCTAATGCAGGAGGAGCGAGGTGCGTGCAGTGGTGCTGGTGGCACAAGGAATGCCAGCGATTGTCGGGTCTTTGGATGGGGGGAGAGGGTTGAAGTGAGGTTTGCAATAGAGAAGAGTGCCTGAACGAGTGGAAGCAGATGCAGACCCGGAGGCCAACCCAGAAAGATGTGGTGGGATATGAGGGTTTTGACTGGGCTCAGATGAGGTGAGGTGAGGGGAGGTGAGGTAAAGCGATATAGGAAGTACAGGCGCTCAAGTGTGAAAACGCATACCGGGAGATGTCTTTCCTCTTTACTGCACCCTGAAAATGAAGCGGCACAACAGCTATGTGACTACCTATTCAGGCAGGTAGGGCAGAGGAACAGGAAGGCGAAGAGGACCGTCGAAGGCGCGTGAACTGCACGTGTCAGGAGCGTGTCGACGTCGTTATGTCCACGCAGTTCGGGCAAGATCAAACACTCCGGCAGACAGGTAGCTGTCAGGGTTGGGACGAGAGCGAGGCGCGTGTGTCTGGGTGGAGCAATACGTCGATGGCTTCCACAGTGGATGGGAATGGTCGGTTTCGAGGACGGCGATGTCGAGGGTGGAGGACAGCGATCAGGGATATCGAGTTGCTCGCGGTAGGAATACGTGGATGTGTGTAGGAATCGCAATGGCCGAGTGTCGAACGGCAGAGGGCAGAATGTATCCTCACCTGGCTCGATTGCGCGCGCACGTATTCACCACGGAAATAGCCTCTGTGACTCTCTCAGACACAGAGGTGGGTGTGGTCGGTCTGTCGGTCGGTCGGTCGGTCGGCTGGTGATGACAACAACAACAGCAGCAGCAGCAGCAGCAGCAGCAGCAGCAACAACAACAACAACAACAACCACGACGACGACAGCAACAACGGCGGCAGAGAGGTGGGAGGGGGGAGAGAGGGAGAGAGAGGTAAAGGTGTTTTGCAGTAAGATGGAGTGATATGAGAGTAGAACAGATGGAGTCGAACAGGAGAGATGGAAGGAGTAAAGCGTGGTGTCCATTGGGTGTAGGTGGAGATGCAAAAGGCGAAGGCTGGAGGGAACAGAGCAGAGCTGTCTAGCCTACAGTAGACAGTCATTAAACTCTACTCGCTACAGTGCTGTATCCGGGCTCGATTACCACAGCCGTCCATCTTCACCCCATCATTACCAGTGCCATTGCCATTGCCATTGCCATTGCTGTTGTCCTTCCAACTCGTCGCTCGAGATAAATGCCACCATGCGAAACCACTCGAGCGAATCATATTTCCGCCTAAGCAAATGAGCCTGTCCAGCCTTCCCCCCTGACACCGCCTACACCTTTGTCAAGTATACGACACATCGGGTACGGCACTACAGAAAACATCATGGGCGGTATGGCAGTGGGATGCAAAACATACGCACCATACAGAAATCCTGTACAGACGATACGGCTCCAGATCAGCGATCGTCGAATCAGCACAGATGGCAAGGACCACGGGTAGCATCAACATCAACGACAGCACGGTCGACAGCACGGTCGTCGACATAGACAGCGTCCCGGTGTAGCGCCACCACCCTACAGCAACCGTCACCAGGCCGCGAACATACGGTGGTAATAATAACAGCAAGGTGAGTGCTTGACCTGCCCGTGTTTGACGCCCGGCCATCCGCCGCTTTCGTTTCACCCTTGTAGCAACCTACGCACTGTACGTGCTGCATGTACTGCATAAGGTAAAGTGGCTACATGGACTGGACTGTAGGCTTGACCATGACCGCTGCCATCGAAATCTCCATCGCCATCATCAGACGTAACCGAATGTCGACATGGTAAGCTATGGTACAGTATGTGACAGACCGCTTTCGTCCAAAACAGATCAATTATTGCGAATCCCAACTGGGTAATACAGTCTTCCCAGCCAGGCTAGTGTCTAGCCAGGTAATAGTCGAGCAAGAAGGGAATTTATCGAATTCGAGTCCAGTCGAGACGAGACGCAATTTTACTGTTGCTTTCGTTGTGGCTGCAGCTATTGCTGCGGGTAGGTAGGTAGTATTGCTATGGATTGCTACTGCTACTGCTACTGCTACTGCCATTACCGTCGCTGTCGCTGCTTTCGTTGCCCTCAATGTGCGTCCCGTCTCTACTTCCGCTTCCATTGTTATCGCCTCACCTTGCCTGCCATCCGTGCTTCGATTGTCTATCTCCATTCCACACTAGTCTACCGCATAACGCACAATGCACAGGCTTAGCCCACATGCACCAAACCAGACCAAACCATTCCATCTCTACATCCCTCTACTTGTAGTGCTTGCTGAATTGTCCGTCAGCCTGCCGCGCGCCAAATACACGTTTCCCTCCATTCCACCCATTGGCCCCAGTCTCCACAGTGCCAACTTTCTGCTGGGTACCTCCTACATCTCAAAGCCCCATCGGATTGTCATTAGAGCTGCCCAAACTTCCTTGGATTCAAGGTCTTTGGACTGGCCAGCCAGTCGTCCTCGCTGGAGATGCAAGGTGCCGAAAATAAATCTCAATGATATTCGAACGGGTCCAGAGAAAGGTCGTCGATGGTCGCACTGCAATATCTCTGTCCAGCCTGGTTGCAGGGATGCGTTGGCGAGGCTGATGCATGACCCGAGCCTGAACTACACAATGGGATTGGCTCCAATACGCTTGCCCACCACCTGAAACACCGCCTTGTCCCTGTCCGTGGGCTTTGCCCGAAGCTAAACGGCATGCTGTCCGCCGTATCTCATCATACGAGACTGTAGAGTACTGCAATGGTGATGTTCTGTGATGGCGATGATCCATGGGAGCAGTCTCGAACGTATCTCCTCGTTACTCGCCCTGTGCGCCTCCAACCTTCGACATCATACGGCACCATTTGCCACCGTACCGTGGGTCGAGCAGTCATGCTGGACGGCAATTTCTCGCACGCCTGAGATACGTATTGTAGCCGGTACGCACACGCATTCGTTTCGAACCCGCAGTCTCTCCATTGCGCCGGGAGATTGACTGGCACACAAAGGTCGACACAACACATAGAAGTCAGGGAGTGTGCGCAGTGAACCAATCTGGGAATCGGAAAGCACAGGCTCATTAGCTCGCTGTTGTGCAACGTTGCGTCTCGACATGCGTGTGGCCGGTGGCTCTCTGGCTTCCCTAGAAGCTCCTCCTCACCTGCACCTTGTTGACGACGACGACGACGCTGGTCGCAGCTGCTGGGCATTTCCAACCCAATCCCCTCGCTTGCCCTGCCCGAACCTATCTCCACTGTGATACCATTTGCATATGATGCCGTATGCCCTTACCTGCTCGTGCCAGCAGTGCTCTCTGGTGTCTCTCCCTGACAGCATATCAACTCTGGGTGGAGATGCCAAATGACCGTGCATACACACGTGTCAGCGTCTACAGTGTTGCGATTGGGTCCTAATATAGTATTGAGGAATGGGTACAGAACTGTGTGTATTACCATACCTAGCATTGTCGAGATGACACCAACTCCCGTGACTACCTACCTACCTACCTACCTACCTACCTAGGTAGATCTATTGAGACTGTTTTTGATTGTCGCAACGGCGCTGAACCCTAACCCTCGAATGGACAGAGAAGGGGGAGTTGCTATTTGTAGCGCGCGTTTTTTCTATTTGTAGCGCGCGTCCACAAGGCCTCGGGTCACAACCGTACGCGGGAGCTGCCGCTAGGCTACTATAGGCACAGTACATATACTACGCGTGTTTTGTTAGGCATTCTCATTAATACGTAGGCAAATTTCGTAGTCCTCCCTATAGCTGCCCACTATACGCCTACCTACTACCTTACGTGCCCGCCCCTAAGTGAGAGCTCCCTCCGCTATATATTATCAATTCTAACCAACTATTCCATCTATCTTCAGTCAACTAGAACACTACTACTATACCTCAACCGAACGCCGTTCTAGAAGCCTCTAATAGAATAGAATACGACGGTTTAGAATCTATTAGTGATTCTTTAAACGATAAAGAAACGCGTTCTATAGACACTCCGTAACAATTAGAAGTTCGAAGTCGACAAATTCTACTATTATTAGACTAGAGCTTCGAATTATATAGCGAATTAGAACGATTTCTATACGACTTCTTTTAAGATAATAGTTTTAAACTCCATAAACTACGCGGCCTAGTAAGGAATAGGGCCGGAGAGCTATATAGATATTAAAAAGTCTATAGAAGACGGAGTTAAGGAGTATTAGAAAAGAAGAACGTATATAGAAGGACTTAGAAACGAGCAAGTTCTACTAAACGTAAGGATTGTCTATTCCGAGTTACTATCTACGCCTTAGATTCCGAGGATACTACTAGAAGGTAGGAGTTACGCGTTATTAAACTAGGCCATTCTCACGAAGGTATAGACTACCTAGGCCTCGCAAACCTTCGTAGATACCGTAGAAACGAGAAAATAAGGCAATTCCTTATAGATCTTCTACCTTCTAGCGTAACTACGAAGTAGGCGTTAGCATTACTCGTCCGCTAGTTCGGAATCTAGTCAAACTAACTTCCGAAGGATGTGTACAACCTTTAGTATAGTTGGCGGAAGTCTTAACAACTAATAGGAGCGTTTATAACAGTTTAGATAGTAGAAGCAATCTATATAGAGCGAGGTATCTAGAATAGAGTCTACTAGAACGAGGAAGGCGAATTAGATAGTTTCTTTATCGTACTACTACATCTATTAAGAATCTATTAACGGCATAACAATGTCCTTATTATAGACTGTACGTATAAGACGAATAAGCACAATATAGCGTTATTATGTTTCGTAGGAACAACGCCATTCAATACTACTATTCTATTCGTATATACCTTCGTTATAGGGTAGCGGAAGGAGGAGTTTAACTAGGCTCTTACTACACTATAGACTCTATTTAATGAAAAGGGTATTAACGAGCCTAATATTATTATCTATAATAGAGAGTAGGCTATAATCAACTCTCTAGATGATATATTTAATAGAATTAACGCGTTGTTATGTCGTTAGCATATAGATCGAGATGTTAAGGCTAATATGCGAGATAAGCTTGGTTACTATCTAGACAATTCAGTAGTAGAAGGACGCTAATTCTACCGTCTATTTAAGAACACTATAGACACTAATACCTTTATAGAGCTCTATAAGGCCTATCTCGAAGCGAGGACTAGCGAATTGTTCTAAGAGGCTTATAAGAAGCTAGAAGAAACTATAAGGAGTATCAAATCCTTAACAATAGATAGATAGAAGCTAGATCGATAGATGTAGTAGTACGCTATAGTTGACTACCTTACTAAGGAATAGTAGCTATATAAGGAACGCTACGTTAAGGCCTAGATAAATAGATACCGTTCTTATAGATACTAAACAACTTCACCTATTAAAGGAGCTTATATAGGCCTTAAGGCATAGCTCTAATCGTCTAAGAATAGTCTTATAACGTTCCTTTAGAAGGTAGAACTATATTAGCAATAGGTAGAATCGTAGTACGTAGCGAAGGTTACGTAAGCTTAGAATACTACTATAGTACAACATCGCGAGGAACGCCTCTTCACACGTTATATAGGGTTAATAACTAACTACGCTCTTAATTAAGTTAAGGAACAGGTTCTAAAGGCTAATAAGATACTTAGGCTCTAATTAGAACGTTAAGAACTACCTAAATGTTAAGGAATCTATAAGAAGACATATAGCCTTCTATATAGTTACCAAATCTACCAGCTACTACTAGATAGTCAAGTCATTGATCCACACTAGATTAACAACTACTAGCTCGTTCTAAACGCACTCTAGAGCGTTAATAAGGCTAACTAACGCGTTCTAGCACCCCTTCCACGACGACAGAAGCGGTTAGAGCGTTCTAGGCTTAGTAGACAGGGCATATATAGAAATAGAAGGTTCTAAACGCGTCTAGAACTTATTAAAGAGCGAATACGTGCATCTTAGAGCCTTACTTAAACACCAACATAGTTAATCGAGTCAATAGAGCCACTACCAATCGATAGAGTCAGATTACGCTAGTAAGGAATTAACACAGTACCTATCTAAGTAGTTACTAGTTAGCGAACACCTTTAAACGAGCGTTACAACTATAGAACTAGTTATAACAGTCGCTATAGTTATAAACGAGCAAATAGAGCCTGTTCTAAAAGATGCTATTCTAGAACACCTTACTTCAACCAATAGGTAATACTATTAGAGTCTATAGAGTCTATAACATAACCAATTCAAGAACTGCTATAACAGATACTGTAGCAGAACAACTAACAGGTAGAAGGCCTTATTTAGAGTCTTCTTTAGAACCAACCAAGTGTCCAAGTTCAGTAGACACTACAACTTAACCAACTAGCGTAGTTCAATCCACCACCACCACCACTAACACTAGCGTAGTTCAATCCACCACCACTACCACTAACACCAGCGTAGTTCAATCTACTACCACCACTACTAATACTAGCGTAGTTCTATCTACCACCACTACTACCACCACTAGCGCAGTTCTATCCACCACTACTAGCGTAGTTCCATCCACTACTACTACTAGCGTAGTTCCATCCACCACCACTACCACTTTACTAGATTCCATTAAACCAAGAACACCTACGCCTCCAGATACAGCAACAGGTGTCAGAAACAGGACACCTCCATACAAATTCTGCAGTAAGAGCCCATCTACCACCAAGAGCAACGTATAGAAGGGCAGGGCAATATAGAAGAGAATGAACTAGCAACTAGACAGATAGATTAGAAGCAGTAGATAACCCTCATAATCAATCAATCTAAGCAGAATCCATTAAGCAGAATCAATCAATCCAGCTGGTTCTCAAGTAGCACCTTCCAGAACTGCGCGGAATTGACCAAAACACCTTATTCCAACTGCGAGCGTCGACATAGTTTCCAATTCTTTCCTAATTGGGCAACTGTGTCAAGAGGTATCTACACTATAAAGACAACCGGGACACTGTCACCAAAATTTGTACGGAGCAGTCCCGAGGTGGACTTACCGGAGATATATACGCGCGCTACAAATAGAAAAAACGCGCGCTACAAATAGCAACTCCCAGAGAAGGCTGATCCTTTTTTCTTAATCATCCTCTATGAATATCGACGCCGACAGAAATGGACTCGACTACTCCAGATTCGGCCATCGGCGGGACCCTGCGTTCGATACTTCAGAATACGATGTCGTTACCTACCTAGTTAAGACACTACCACAACCGTCATACCTCTATTACCAAGCGGACACCTCATCCATTTCTTACAATCAAGTATACGATGTTTGAATATACACCTTGACCACGCCGGTCAACCTACCTACCTACCACGCGATCATTTCCGCCCAGCCGAGAAACCGCTCTTCTTTGGTTACGAGCACCTAGAGGTTTCCGCAAACGATGACAGAGTAACGCGATATTGCGCTTCCGGCTTCGTGTGCTATTGATCTGCGGCAAACTACGTTGGAGATTCGAATCATTTGCCGATCGACCGTAGCTCTCTACTCCAGCTGAAACCATCGTCTTCTGGCTACATCCAACCAGAGGCAGCATAATCCGGCAAATCCGCCCGTGCGGCTTCGAAGCCATGGGTCAGCCGCAGCGGACACCGGCCGCACATATGGCTACGACGACAATCAAAGTGGATGGGATGACATGTGGCGCATGCACCTCTGCCATAGAGTCAGGTCTTCATGATCTCGACGGTGTGGGAACGGTCTCGGTCAGCCTGGTAATGGGCAGGGCGGTGGTGACGCACGATCCTGCCACAGCCAGTCCCGATGCTCTTCGTGAAGCGATCGAAGACAGAGGGTTCGATGCGGAGGTCTTGGCTACAGATGCCCATGAATCGAATCCAGCGTCCGTTGTTCAATCGGATGGCGAAGGTGTATCAGGGTCGCATGCATCGGCTGGAGGAAGTGGCATCTCGACTTCGACAATTCATGTTGGTGGCATGACCTGCGGCGCGTGCACTTCGGCAGTCGAGGGAGCGTTCAAAGACGTTGCCGGTGTGAACAACTTCAGCATTTCTCTGCTGTCTGAGCGTGCCGTAATAGAGCATGCAATTGGGGTCATCACGCCTGAGCAATTGGTGGAGATAATAGAGGATACTGGATTCGATGCCGAGCTTGTGGAAACCAAAGCGATGGAGCCTGTTCAGTCAACACCGACGACAAGCCGAGGGAAATCTCAAGAGAAGAGCGCTATGGTCACTACTATCGCGATCGAAGGTATGACATGCGGCGCCTGCACATCTGCTGTGGAAGGTGGATTTAAAGATGTTGAGGGTTTGATCCATTTCAATATCAGCTTACTTGCAGAACGCGCGGTGATAACACACGACCCTGAGAAATTGTCAACAGCCCAAATCATTGAGACCATAGAGGATAGAGGTTTTGATGCCACTTTCGTGTCTAGCCACGAAGAGGGTGTTCAAACATCAACCTCAGCATCGACAGTATATCTCAAGATATTTGGTCTCGCCAGTCCTGAGTCTGCTGCAGACCTACAAACTAGCTTGACTGCAAAGGACGGCATTGTTTCTGCGAATATAAATTTCTCGACTAAGAGAGCGACGATTTCACACTACCCTTCCACTATTGGCTTGCGAGCCATCGTGGAGGAGGTAGAAAGCACCGGCCTCAATGCCCTGGTGGCGGATGCTGACGACAATAACGCACAACTAGAATCACTGGCCAAAACGAAGGAGATTCAGGAGTGGTATCGAGCCTTTAAAGTTTCGCTCAGCTTTGCCATCCCAGTGTTTCTCGTCAGCATGTTTCTTCCAATGGTGGCTAAACCTTTAGACATTGGGGATATCAAGATCCCAATCATCCCTGGCCTCTGGCTCGGTGACGTTCTTTGCCTGGCGCTCACCATACCGGTACAATTCGGCATTGGCAAGCGGTTCTATGTCTCGGCTTTCAAGTCTCTCAAACACGCCTCGCCTACTATGGATGTGTTGGTGATTCTCGGCACTTCTGCTGCGTTCTTTTTCAGCTGTGCTGCAATGATAGTCTCAGTGCTGACGCCACCTCATTCACGGCCAGCTACCACTTTCGACACGAGCACCATGTTGATCACCTTCATCACTCTTGGTCGGTTCCTAGAGAATAGGGCAAAGGGCCAGACCTCCAAAGCTCTCTCACGCTTGATGAGTCTCGCTCCGTCGAGTGCCACCATCTACAGCGACCCCATCGCTGCCGCTAAGGCCGCCGAAGGCTGGAGCGGACCGGTGGATGAAAAGGATGAGAAGGCGGCAGCAAATCAGCAACAAAGCTCAGCTATTGAAGAACGCACCGTACCGACGGAACTGCTCGAGGTCGGTGACGTTGTCATCATCAAGCCTGGTGACAAAATCCCAGCCGACGGAACGGTACAGCAAGGTGAGAGCTACGTCGATGAGAGCATGATCACGGGTGAAGCAATGCCCATTTTGAAGAAGAAGGGTTCTGCTCTGATGGCTGGCACAGTAAACAGTGCTGGTCGATTGGACTTCAAGGTCACCAGAGCTGGTCGAGATACACAGTTGAGCCAGATTGTGCGGCTAGTGCAGGAGGCCCAGACCAGTCGCGCTCCTATCCAGCGCATGGCGGATGTCGTGGCAGGCTATTTTGTACCCGTAATCATCACACTGGGTCTGGCCACTTTCGTCGGTTGGATGGTGCTGAGCCATATCCTACCTCACCCTCCAAAGATCTTCCTCAGCGACTCCAGCGGCGGCCGATTGATGGTCTGCGTAAAGCTGTGTATCGCTGTCATCGTTTTCGCCTGTCCTTGTGCCCTTGGTTTGGCCACGCCGACTGCAGTCATGGTTGGCACTGGTGTTGGTGCAGAGCAGGGCATACTAGTAAAAGGCGGTGCTGCTTTGGAGACAGCGACTAAGATCACACACATTGTTCTGGATAAGACAGGCACTCTCACATTTGGCAAGATGAGCGTGTCGCACGCCGACATAATCGACAGTTGGAACGAGAGCAGCGAGCGTCGATCGCTTTGGTGGAGCCTCGTCGGTCTTGCCGAAATGAATAGCGAGCACCCAATCGCGAGGGCCATCGTCCTGGGTGCGAAAGAACGGTTGGGCCTTGGCCCAGAAGCTACCCTCAGTGGAAACGTGGGAGACTTCCAAGCGATCGTCGGCAAGGGTATTTCAGCAATGGTCGACTCGAGCTTCTCACCAGAACGGAAACGGCACAAGCTTCTCATCGGAAACGCTGCATACCTGCGTAATCAACATGTCGTCCTCCCTTCTGACCGAGACGAATCCGACCAGTTGATCGAATCTCATGGGAGGCCATCATTCTCTCAGTCAGGTCCATCCAAAGCACCGACCAATGCCGGCCTCTCGACGATCCATATTGCCATCGATGAGCTATACGCAGGCTCCCTCACCCTGTCGGACACACTCAAGCCTTCAGCGCAGGCGGCAATCGCAGCACTAGCACAGATGAACATCACAGCCTCATTAGTAACCGGCGACCAAGCGGCGACAGCCTTGCACGTAGCGTCGCTTGTGAACATTGCACCGGAGCGGGTGCATGCTGGTGTTCTTCCAAGTGGCAAGCAGGCGATCATTGAGGAGCTGCAGGCAAGGGGAGAGGTGGTGGCGATGGTAGGGGATGGGATCAACGACTCACCAGCGCTGGCCACGGCGGATGTGGGTGTCTCATTGGCGAGCGGGACGGACGTAGCGGTGGAGGCGGCAGACATCGTGTTGATGCGGCCAACCCAACTGCTGGACATTCCGGCGTCGCTGCACCTCAGCAGGACCATCTTCCGGCGGATCAAGTACAACCTGTTGCTGTCGTCGGTCTACAACCTCGTCGGTCTGCCCATCGCCATGGGCTTCCTCCTACCCTGGGGCATTACCCTGCCGCCCATGGCCGCCGGCGCCGCCATGGCCTGCTCTAGCGTCACTGTTGTCGTCAGCTCGCTTCTGCTCAAGACCTGGAGGCGGCCGGCCTGGATGGTTGAGCCAGACGAGTCCGCAGAGCCGAAGCTGGCCGCTGTTCGTCACTCCTTCTCCACGGATTTCTGGAGTAGACTTGGCCACCTGAGGGACCTGATCAAGGGCACACGCGCAAAACGGTCAGAACGGGATAGAGGTGCATATGTGCAACTAGACAGCTACGAGGCTGTATGATGAGGGGAATGGAATCTGCAACTGTCGAGTATTTCTCCAATGTTGTTTGTTGTTAGCGGAAGGCGTTCTGGTAGCGTTCTGATTTATGGAGGACGCGTGATATACCCATGGAATAGCCGTGCAGCCATTTCACGCCTGTGCGGCGTATCTAAAAAGCTATGGCTGGCCATCGTCGGTCGTGCTATTAAATAAACACCAATCCATCCCATTCTCACAGATCCATGAGTTGCAGGTGAAAGTGACCAGCACCGACACCAAACATCTGTCTCTCACTCCGGCCGAAACTTGCCCTTTCTCCTCCTGAGCTCCTCCACCCTCCGTCTATCCTCCTCGAAATCCCTGACGAGCTCCTTCGCTTGCTCCTTCCTCTTCTCTCTGGTCTGGAAGCGGTAGAAGTCGTCGGCTATTCTGCTCCTCTTCTTCTCCTCCTTCCTCTTCCTCGCCGCCTCCTCCTGCTCTAGCTCCTCCTTCTCACGCACCGCTCCCGCCTTGCCACCCCTCGTCACAGTGATGAAGCCGTCCGCGTCCGGCTCGCGGCGCAGCTTCGCCAGCATGCGGGCGGCCTGCACCTCGCGCGCACCGAAGTCCGCCATGAACGCGTCCACGCTGCGCTGCAGCTCGTCGTGTGGTGGGTAGCGCAGGCGATGGTGCGCCAGGTATCGTGCCGCGCCCAGCGGCGCTGGCTGTGCGGGTGCGCTCGAATTCCCGCGAGCGCCGTCTGGCAGGACCGGCCACGTCGGAACAGCCTTGCCGCTGCCACTCTTGGCCGCCCGTCTGGCTGTCTTCAGCGCTAGCTCTACGCTCGCGCGATCCACAAATGTCGCCACGGCGGTGCTGCCGCTGCGGTGCAGCGTCCGGTCCCAGGTGGCGGGCAGGTCGCCCGCAGCCGCTTGCTCGCGCTCCTGGTCGCCCTCGTCTGCCTGCACGCGCTTCCTCTTCTTACCGCCCTGCGTCTGCGTTCCCTCCTGCTGCTGCTGCGTATCTGCAGCTGTGTCTGTACCGGTAGATTTGCGAGGCGGCGCCACAGGTGCAGTCACGCCCTTGCCCACCCGCGCGCCCTCGAAGGCAACGGACTCGATGCGCGCGCCGCCGAGCTGGTTGGCGAAAAGACTCTTGATATGGTACTCCGTGGCATCGATGGGTACGTTGACGAGGAAAAGCTCCCGTGGTGTGTCCTGCGTGGGGATTTTCGGCGAGTTGTGGCACAGGTACAGGTAATGTGTCGTCGGCTCTGACGAGTCTTTCACCGTCGGCTGCGGTGGTATTTGGAGCGGCAGGACGACGAAGTCCTTGACCGACTTAAGCGCCGTGTGTGCTTTCGCCTGAGCCATGGGGTGTATTTGCGATGGTGTGTGCTACTGTCATGTATGCGACAGAACAGCAGATCTAGAATTGAGATTCGGGAGACATCGTACCTATGCGAAAGTTTCACGTCCCGGGAAAATTTGGCCCCCACTTTCCCCGCAATGATCGCCCTGGCTTGAATGGCAACTACAGTATCATAGGCAGACAGAGCACGACACCAGAGAAAAGGGTCATCACACTACATGTGATAAGAAGATTGCCTAACCCATGGCACCCTACACTTTTCCAATGCTGTCGCATCTCTCACTGTGCTATCCTCGTCTTTGAGCAGATTCAAGCCTTGTCAGGATCGTTGATACCGCCAGTCGTAATGATGTAGGTTGCCTCCCTCTCAGGGCAATCTGGTAAATTCGTCAGCATGTGAACGTGAAACCCCATTCTTTCAACCACGGCTTACCCGGCGAATCTTGAATCTTGGCCACCCTCTCCTCACCACGGCCCTTACGCAGCAAGACTCTCGTGGTTGAAGCGTGCGCTAGGATATGACCACCAGTGGGCTTCCTACCGTCTGCACCCGCAAATAGGGCACTGGCTCCAGGATCGCTCTGAACTTGGTTGGTCATGAAGACCTTTTAATCGGAAAGCGTTAGTCGTCTTTCTGTATACAGCACCATGACTCTCACGCGACTTACACAAATGTTATATTCTTCACATATCGCCGTCAATCGGCGGAGGTGAATATTGAGCTTCTGCTGTCTCTCTGATAGCTCACCACGACCGTTGTAGTCGACTCTAAACAGCGCCATGATGCTGTCGACAATGAGAAGTCGATATTCGCCAGAAGAGAAAGTCTCGGCCATGCCACACAGGAGATCGTGTTGATTCTCACTGTTTTGCGCTCTGCAATAGAGAATGTTGTCGTTTGCAAGCTCGGGATCGACTGGAGATTCCATATTAGCAAGCCGATCAAACAAGTGGCAGATTCCATTGTTTACCGCCAAAGCGTTCGGCGATTTGGACTATCCGCTCTGGTCGAAAGGTGCCTTCTGTGTCAATGTACGCGACCTTTCCCTCAGCTCCGCCTTGTTCTTTCGGCAGTTGTGCCATGACACAGAGCGTATGTGCTAGCTGAGTCTTTCCGCAACCTTCGCACTTCGTCAGTCGACGGTTCAGATATCTAACGACCTGCTTTGCACTCACGGAACTCGCCGAAAACTTCATTGATACTCGATGACTGAAAACCTCTGCGCATATGTGAGCAGATGCTTCAAGTAGTCAAATCAGCACAGCTTTCATCTTACCCGTTGAGAATTGAATCCCACTGCTTGCTGCCCGTCGAGATTCTGAAGCACCTCCTGCGAAGTTGTAACAGCTCATGTCCAGTGACATACCCGGCTCCATTTGGCTATCTCGTTGTTCAGAACTTGCCTATGGCACGATTTGTGGCAGGCCGAGGAGTGAAACTTACCAAACATTTCCGGACTGCCTCCTTCACCTTCTCAACCTTGACTTCTGAGAAGCCCTTGATCCTGAGGAGTGTTTTGGTAGTCGAAGAATGGACAGACTATAAACACGCTGAGCATATATTTTAATCTGCATGACGGCGGCGCTGGCATACAGCAACGGTATAGAGACCGGCAGTCTTCATCTTGCCGATGTCTGCCTGCCCTATGCCTGTGGAAGATGTCAGTGTTAACGAAGGTAGCATGCAAAGAATGTTGAGAATTGGTCAACACCTACCATGGGCCTGCAATTGATCGATGTCGACAATAAGTTGGTCCTGGATAGCATTCAGCAGACCAAATCTAAACACTCAGCTCTCTCGTTGCCTCGAGAGGGACTCGCCTTACCTCAAGCTCTTCGTCATCCATGATCGATATTGGTGTCGATGACTGGACCGTAGAACCTCTTAGTGCGTGAGAGTTGGTTGAAGCGATTGACAGCGTCGAAGCGATGAAGAGAGCAGGACGAAGGTGGGAAAGCTTTCGACCTCAATGCTACAGCATCTTTATAGGTAGGTAGGGAAACACGGAACGCGTGATCCGGGCGAAGACAAGCGTCGCGTTGTAGGCAACTATCATGGTCGCGCGCCCTGGTTGCGTATCCACAAAGGCAACGCAAACAATGCATACTTGGGAAGGCACGCGTTCGGGATGCTCCTTCCTTTTTCAATTCCTTTCTCCTTGTGCCAAATGCTATCATTAAGAGTCTATATGCCTCGGGTATGCATACAAATTTATTTCACCTGTTCAACATGGTGATTGTGTGGCGCCGGTCCTCGTCTTCGTTTTCACATTCTGTACGTACATCTGAATCGCATGGCAATTATTTGTGCGCTCGCGATGTACCGTATGTCCAGGAGTCTTGCAGGGCTCCCACGAAGGCTAGGCACCAATGGCAGGCCTGCGAGCTGGATATTTGGACTCTCAGCAATCTCCATATGCACCCGTAAAGCTAGCTCAAAGGCGTCATGAAGGAAGTGGTGCGAATTGGGCCACTTCTAAGGCGATCGTGGAGAACGAAAGGAACAACGAAGTACTTCCGGTCAATATTACAACACTGCTTCACATTCTTTGGTACTCTCTTCGACAACACACTACAGACTATCTCATCGCTCTCTTCTCTCTCGTCTCCCGCCTGCTGCCACCCACGAATATCTTTCCCTCCCGCTCACCCTACTCTCCGTTCTTTCTCAATGCTGATGGCCACGGACAATTGTGTGTCCGCAAGAAAAGACAATACAAGTATTTCTGGCACATCATGGGTTCAGGTAATGGTTCTTTTGGGGTCGTCAAGGTCGTAAAGTCAAAGAAATTGTGTTTGGGGGCCGATTCGATTGGAGGACCGGCCAGGTTGTGTGTCGTCAGGGTCGTATTCAAGGAAAGTTGTCACCGTGTGAAATGAATGAACAGTCCCACCCGGTGAGAACTAGATAAGGAAAGAAACGCAACTTTAAAGGGCATTCGCATCGCAAACCAGCAAAGTCTCGGCTGAAGGATCTCCATTGAGCTTCCTCAAGCCAGTGCTCGGTAGCGCGTACTAAGCAGCCACATCGGCCGGTGTTGCGGTGGTGGCGGCGGCGGCGGCGGCAGCAGCAGCAACCTCAGGCTTAGGTACGACGGCGGGAGCAACGGCAGCGGCCTCACCGTTGACTGCAGCTGGAGTGGTGCTGGCTTCATTGGCGGTTTGAGGGCACTCGCGGCTGATGTGACCGGCCTCTCCACATCTGTAGCAGGTCTTTCCAGCCTGGTTGAGTGGACCACCGTTGGGGGCGGTGCAGTCGCGGGAGATGTGGCCGAGCTTGCCACAGGCATAACACTTCATGGCTTGAGCCTGGCAATCACGGGCGAAGTGGTTAGGTCCACCACACTTGTAGCAGGTAGCCGAGCGGTTGTTCTGGACCAGGCCGCCTCGGCCATAACCGCCAGCGAAGCCGCCGCGAGGAGCACCAGTACCACGACCGACAGGTGTAGAGCTGGGAGTCGGGCAGTTGCGCTGTGAATGGTCAATTGGGATGCGACAGACATTGGGATGGCAAGGTAGAACGTACTGCAAGGTGGCCGGCCTGGCCACATGAGTAGCAACGACCACCGCCTGTGGTGCCGTTCAATCGCAGAGTAGGACAGTCAGCCTGGACATGACCGAGGCCCTGGCAATGATAGCACTGCTTGGCTTGGGGGTTGTTAGTCCCGAATTCTCACGGTCAAAGCGTGCTTTCTGCCAAACTTGCGTCACTTACTCTCAGTAGTCCTTGGGTGTGGGCAGGCGTTACTCTCGTGACCTTGTTAAAGTCAGCAACCATGCAGTACTTAATTTCCCACGTTATCTACGTTCGCTCGTACCTGGTTGCTTGCAGTTGTAGCAGAGGCGCTCACTGCTAGAGCAAACCTCAGCATAGTGGCCAACATTGCCACATTTGTAGCAGGCGCGACGGGAAAGAGAAGACATCGTTTCGGTGTGTAGCTGTGGACGGCCAGTATTGTCAGATATCTTGACGGTATAAACGTGATTCCCAGATCTCCATGATTCTTCCATCTCTCCTTCTTCGAACGGCAACGGCGGTGCGATTTCTCGGTAGTGGACAGGCAGGCTGGACGGCGAGGTGTTGCAAAGTATGTATGTTCCGCTTTCATACCGCATGGTTTGGTTGTGGTTTTTTCGATTTAGGTCGTCATCGTTTCGAGGTAGTGAATGCCAATCACGGTTCACGGTCGGGTAGGGTCGCGTATGCTCGACATTCACGACCGACGCAAACTAGGCGGAACATCCGACAAAATGGCAGGGCCACCATGGTGACTATCGCCAATGCCCAAGATATCCCTCTTTTGTCTGTGTTTCCTCCAGCCGCAAGGAAAATCGCACAAGACTCACCTTTCAACGGAAATCTAAAGAGAGAGCGAACAAGGGTTTCCTCAGCACCGCGGCTTGCCTGTGTCCGACTGACTTGCTAGCTTCTGACTTCTGACTGCTTGCTGCTTCCTCGCACCGCACAACGCTCCCACCTCGACCGTCGAAGAAGATGGGGAAATGATGGATTGAATCGAGTGTTGAGTGATTGTAGACAAGAACGGAAGAGGAGGAGAAGTGGAAGAGGTGGAACGAGGGGCCAGACGGATATTGAAAAATCTCGAGACCGACGCAGACTAAGCGCCACTGCGCCGTGGGCTGTGACCCGTGTGGGTGTGTGTGTGTGTGGGTGGGTGGCGGCCAGGTACCCTTTTACCACCGTATCCGTTGCCCCCCGCTCGACCAGGGCTGCTGGATATCTGCATGATCAGTCTCCCGTCCCGTCGCCTCCATCAATTGCGGATAAATGCACTGCCTGATCGCGCATATCCGGAGGCCTCCCTCATGGCGAGCTCCCGACGTGGCCTAGCTCAATCTCCACGTTCTGAACACCTGAGGTACTGCGGAATCTTCCGAGCTTCCAGACGTTCTCTCCGCCGTCGCTACTACGCACTCGGGAAAGGTCATCAACGGCTGGCAGTGTCATGTACTGTACCATGGTGGGCAGCAATGGTCTAGAATGCCGATGTGCAAAGCCAGCAAAGCAAAGAGAGTTATCGCAGGCCAGCAAAAGCCACACGACGAACCCCACGCCCGCCCATATCAGGTTGGGAGGGTTTGGAAGTTGCTGCTTTGCTGTCTCTGAAGCCGATTGATTGAACCATCTTGTCGTAGGAATTGCGGCGGACTGGCCATTGATGCGAAACCCTGGGTTGTTCTATTCACTTTTTAGCGGTTCCCGTGAGACAGCACCGAGGGGTACCTGCATCACCCGTCCCAAATATCGAGTCCGCGCTTCGGCTTTCAAAACCGTGGGTTGCTCCACTGCAAACTCTATCACCTGTTTTCAACTCCAACAACTCGTTAAAAAGTAAGATTCTCATGAACTGTGGTTTCAGTTATCGTCAAGCATAATTTTAGATACACATGCAGAATCATCACTGATGAACATATCGGGAAAAAAAAAGTGTCAAGACAAGTCTCTCAAGTGATAACGTCCATAGATAGCACTCTAGGCGAGACTCTCATATAGTCAATTCACTATACTACATTTCTTTCATGATTTCCACAAGCAAGTTTCCGGCAACATTGGCTGTCACTCCTGAAGTGTAGACGCCTGTAATCTAGTCCTCCTTCTCAATCACTGCCGGTGCCTTGATCTCTCTCCCTTTCAGGAACTCTAGGCCCTCGCCCCCATAGCTGATCAATGGACTGACCTCGACGCCAGTGTCGTCGCCTTCGCTGACAATAGTAGCACCGGCAGACTCCAAGAATCTTGCGCCTTGCTGCATGATGTCCCTCCGGCTGGTATCAGCGTCGTCCTCGCCTGTACCCTTAGCGTTCTTCAGCGGTGAGAATTCGTCCTCGCGCTTGACCTCCATACAGGCGAATTTGTCCATTGGCAGGAATGGGAAGCAGTCGAATACGAATTGCTCGAGCTTGATGCCATTTGGCTTCTCAGGCTTGACCTGCTCGCCCTTCTCGAGATCCACGTGGGGAATCTTCTTCTTCGCCACGTGGTGGGGCAATCTGTGTGACCACTCCGGGATGCTCTCGAGGAAGCGGAAGCTGTAATAGTGGTTGACAATGTTCGCAGCGCGGAATTTGAGTAAGCTGCTATCCTTTGCATCTCTAGCTTCGGCCGTCTCTGCGTCGATCTCGCTGTACTCCACAACATCTGCCTTGCCGTTCTTCTGTAGGATCAGACCGACACTCTCTTTGGCATTCCGCTTGCGAACAACTTTTGTGGCGATATCGACGTCCTTTTCCGCGCTGAATCCAATGAATGTGGGATCGGCAACTCGCACCAGGCAGTTGTCCACACAGTACGCGTGGATGTGCTGAACGCCTCGCTTCCCCATATCCTGAACAACGCCCGAGCTGATCAGAGCCTGGTAGATGCCGCCATTGCCGTCTGGAGCGACAGCAACCTTGCCCTTGCTCTCCAGCAGGATCTTGCCTTCCATATCCAGACATGGCAGAACGCCCTGCTCAAAGAAGATCACGTTTTTTCTGTTCAGTCCAAAGTATTTGTTCTCATCGAAGAATTGCTCGGTAGGTTTCCGTGTAGGGCCCGAAGTCATGATGTACCATGGGATGATCACTTCATCCTTCTTATGAGCCTTGCTGGCGAGATGCTGCAATTTCCAGATGCGCTCTGCCTGTAACTGGAACAGCGACTTCTTGCTTGGCAACCCAATATCAAAGCAGCCCTTGGGAGCCGAGCTGCCGAGACGTGTCCCCTGGCCACCGGCCATCAAGACCACGGCAGTCTTGTTCTCCGAGATCAGCTTCAATCCTGAAGCATACCATTTGTCCAGATCCTCCTCTTTGCTATCGATGACCGAGCTCGTTGCAGATTCAGGCAGCTGTTCGAGTGTTGGCTTCTGCTCTTCGACCTCGACCTTAGGTGGGTTCAGGGCTGTGTCTGCGAGTTTGTTTATGTGGTCTGGGTCGATCGGTAGGAGTTGTTGATACAGAGTGCCTTTTTCCTCAGGCTTGAGATCGTCCCAGAACTTGAAAAGCTGCTCTTGACCAGCCTTCTCATACTTCTGCTGCAATTCCTTGAATTCATCTTCGCTCGGTGGCTGTGGGGGTGCCTCCTCTGGCTTCTTCTCCGTGATGTGGAGCGAAGACAGCACGTTCGACACAGTCTCTTTGATTGCAGCCATGATGGAGAATCGGGGATGTTTCTGAGCTGCTGAGCAATAAAAGCACCTACCGAGGCTTGACGAGGGACGTCGATTATTATAGCAGTAGCTTCAGTGATTTGAAACTCTTACAAACGACAGTCGGTGAGTACGAGAGAAATGTCTAGATCATTAGTCTGCTTCTATTTGCAGCACATGCACCTCGTTTCACGCCGCCTCCGTTCGGTTGGCCTCAGCCTCCCCCGCTACGCATTGGTCTCGACGACCCCACGAGACACGAGTACGGGCATGCGGCTGCGTCATTGGCCCGCCACCATGGCAACGGGGCACGAATCATCTGTTGTTCTGTGAGTGCCTTACCTCTTCCATGCCCAGCCTCAGGCATTAACTCTTGCATTTGTACGCATTCTATCCATTCTATGCATGGTCGAGACTACGTCCACAACCTGAGGCACAGTAATCAAGTAGATGCTCGAATGTAACCTCTCTCGTTGGGCATATACATCTCAAACAATAATACGGGAAGTTGCCTATCATCACAATGTTCGAAATGTGCGTGTATACTCGAGAAAGTAAGCGTTTCCGACGCCAACAGAGTTCAAATTCTCAACACCACCGACAGAAACCCTTCGACAGCAGACTTGCTATCCAGCTGATCCTAAATGTAGCCGAAAACGACAGTTAAGGTAGACGCCGTGACTAGACCTCGATGTCCAGGGAAGGCTAGAACTGTAGGAGAGCTGGTAAGGCTAGCAGGACTTGGAAAGCCAAACGGTTGATTTACTGACTGGCTAGCCAAGCTTCGATAGTTGGCTTTTATTAGATTGCGTACAGAACGCTGCAGCAATAGAATAGTTTGGTCATTGTCTGCCCTCAGAAAGAATAGAATGTCTGTCACGTCACGGACAATACTGGTACCCCGAAGCACTACCGCCCTCTTTGCCCTTTCACGAATCCTACGAGATTCTCAATGACTCCTTCTAGAGCTTCCTTCTCCTTGACGGCATCATCCTTTCTTTGTAGCCAATACTCCAAGACTCTGCTCGCCCGCCCGCAGAGCACTTCTAATCTGCTCAAATGTGCACGAAGCTCTCCGTCCTCCCACCCCTTCATCGCCTCAACAGTAGTTGTACAGATCAAACCAGCCGCATTGGCATCGAAATCAGGTGGTGGCGGTGGGCCGGCTCGTTCGAGCGGGCGCGATTTCCGTTTGGACTTGCGCTCGCCGGTCTTAGAGTCCAACGAGGTCGAAGAGCCGTTGTCGGCCGACAATGGATCTTTTAGCCTGTCCAGTGGAGAGGCAGAGGACAAGGTAGCGAGATTGATATTGGGGAGTACGAGACGCTTCTGTTTGGACGGCGGCAGGATCTCGTCGAGATCAACTGGCACCCCGAGTGAGACGAGGAACAGCCGGCGGATGTGTGAGCGGGTCCAGTTCACTGGCTGCATGGGAGGTGGTGAGACAAGTTGTTGCCAGAGAGATAGAGATCGGTCCGAGAGGAAAGGAGTGGCTTTGGACGGGTCGGAACTTGTTGCGGATCCGGATACTTCTTGTGCTTCCGGTCGCGCCTGTCCGTCACTCTGAGGTGCCGATTGTGAAGATTGGGGTAAGATGGCATCCAGATAGGGTCCTATTATTGTCTGTATTGATGATTTGGAGTCTGTCGGGGAGAAGTCAAGGGGTGGCTAAAGGGTTGCAACGGCTCTGGTCAGTCTACTTTCCGGGCTTTAACGATCCTACTACAGGACCACTCAGGCTCAGAAACTTACTAATGAGGATAAGAAATGAGGAGCAGGAGCGGGAGTTGTAGGTTGTGATTGTGGCTGAGATTCTTCCGACGGTAACTCGGATTGATCTTGAAACCCATCATCGAAATCGCCAAAGTCGTCATCGTTCCCTTCGTCACCGCCCTCGGCAAAATCATCAAAATCATCCCCAAACCCATTGTCATCGTCTGCTGGTTCGTTCGATTCGGCCTCTAAATGAGATTCTGGCTCTGTAGGTAACTGGTCTTGTCCACCTTCCCACATTTGTCTGAACCAGGCTTGCCGCCCTTGTTCCTCATTGTGCTCTATTTCATTGCCGCTTGCAGCTTCTCCGTTGCCTGGGCTATGGGATCGGTCTCTGGAAAGAGCTGTTAGTATTCATACATGAATCGAGGCCATGTCCAATCATGCGTATTAGATATAGACAGACTGCCGATCAAAAGAAGACCTTCAATGCCCAAACTCACCTACCCTTGAGAGTCTGTCCAGCTTGGGCTGGTGCCCTTTTAATCTCATCAGGCTCCGCGTCCGATCGTCTCATATTGTAGGCTGCGGTTCCCTTGACCTCACCATGCGCAGGGGCATCATCTACTCTTTCAACTATAGTCTTGGGTACTGGCGTACCACCGGGCGTTCCAGGTCTTGAGCTGATGCTCACCCTACTGGTAGCCCTAGATCGACTGCGAGACTCCTGACCGTCTGGTACAACTTCAATCTCGTCTGGCACCGCATCCTGAAGTCGTAAGTTGTAGGCCGGCGTCCCCGGCACCTCGCCGTGGGCAGGTTCGTCATCTACTCTTTCAACACGAGTAGTAGGGATTGGTGATTCAGGTGCAGAGGTCGACGTGTTGAGACTGAGGTGTTCAGGGTGAGACCCTTCCGACGCGGATGAGAAATGATCGTCTGAGGATTCGTTGTGCGCGCCGTCATCCTCTGTGTTGATGCGTGGAGGTGTAGCGTCGGCCATGATCGTACTGTCGGAGATGGTGCTGTATTGGATATGTATGCCGATTCAAGAGATCAACATCCTTCGATGGTAATGCTCTTGGAGGGACAATGTATCAGGTCACCAGCAGATATTTCCCTAAGAGTATTCGGAATGTGGAGGCGCAGGTCGTGTATCATACAAAATGCTGCTATCGGACCAGACCACAACATGCAGCCGCACAGCCTCGTTGTCGTTGTCGTTGTCGTTGTCGTTGTCGTTGGCGTCCAAGCTTTCCCCAGAGTATGTTTGCCTGAGGAACGAACGATTGAGCTTACAGAGGTAGGACAAAGGAGCGCCAAGACTGCGTGAAGCTGTCGCGTCTCTGCCTAAGGTTTGCTTCATGGATGTCGGGGTTTGTGTCGACAAGCGCGCAACAACAGGCAAGAGCTGCCATTACAACTTCGTCTTCATTCGCTTTCCACATCCTCTACCATTTGCTCTCTTCTCGCTCGATACATTGCATGTGTATTGCCTTCGCAACCGTGCGCGTCGTTGGTGACAAACCTTTGTGATTGCCAGTACGGCTCACTTGCGACGCAGTTTCCTGCGCTAGCAACAAAATCCGCATACGCCTCATACCCATTTGCGTCTATCCAACATGTCCTTCAGTTTCGGTCAACAGAATACCACTGGCCAATCCGGCCAGTCATTGTTCGGCACAGCTGGTGCACAGCAAAAGGGATCTCTCTTTGGAGGATCTTCAACACCAACCACCCAAGCGCCCAATGGAGGCAGTCTGTTTGGAGGAAATACTGGCCCAGCTTCAGGATCCTCTAATCTATTTGGCCAGAGCTCTACTCCTGCAACCGGTGGAGAATCCCAGAAACCTCTGTTTGGTGCGGTAGGAGGTGCTTCAGAACCTGGCAAGAGTCTGTTTGGTGGTGGTGGTGCTACATCTGGAACAAGCACACCTCTGTTCGGTGCACAGAACAAGACTACAGAGCAACCGAAATCAAATATCTTCGGAAGCGCTGGTGGGACTAGTACACCAACCAGCCTTTTCGGCGGTGGACAAGCTGCCTCTAAGCAAAACTCTACAGGTGCCGAAGCGAATAAAGCACCAAGCTTGTTTAGTGGCGGTACAGCTAATCAGGGCGGAAGTGGTAGCGGTACAAGCACACCCGGTGTGTTTGGAAGCAAGGAAAATACATGGAGTTTTGGCCAAAAGAAGGATGATGCACCTGCAAGCAGCGCGACCACACAACCAGGACAGACCAGTACACTATTTGGAGGGACCAATACCCCCACCAGTGGCTCAGGTAGCAACCTATTTGGCAGTGGTGCAACAAATACGGGCAGCACCTTGTTTGGGCAGGCTCAAAGTTCCGGAGCGTCCAACCCAAGTGCTCCAGCGGCTGCTTCAGAGCAGCCCAAGCCATCCCTCTTTGGAGGAGCTGGCCAGTCATCAGCACCTAGTCTCTTTTCCAAGATAAACGGATCAAACACTGGCAGTGGTACCACAACACCACAGCCTCAAAAGACCAATCTCTTCTCAACCACACCTGCTGGTAATCCTCCAAGCTCGAACCTATTTGGTAAGAAGGAGGAAGAGAATAAGGCACCAGAGGCAAATAAGCCCTTCTCATTCCCATCCTCCTCCACTGGGGGATCTAATCTCTTTGGCGCAAAGACAAGTGAAGGCGGGAAGACAGATAGCACTGCAGCATCTACAACACCACAAGAACAGTCCAAGTCTGCACCCTTTGGCTCTCTACCAGCAAGCCAGCCTTCTTCACAGGGAGGTTCCAACCTTTTTGGTGGTGCTACTGTGGGCACCTCTTCCAATCTATTCGGCTCGAAACCAGCGGCAACAACAGGCACATCAACCCCGAGCCTGTTTGGCAATGCTGACGCTGCCAAAGGCAAAGATAGCCAACAGGCTGCCAGCTCTTCAGGAACCTCAGCCCCAAATTTGTTTGGCAGCGCTGCGCCAGCTCCTTCCACAACCAATCTCTTTGGTAAAAAAGATGACAACACCGCATCTGCATCTACCGCTGCAAAGCCAGAGGCAAGTGCCGCCCCATCATCCAACCTGTTTGGTAATTTGGGAGCCAATAAGGAACAGACCGCGACCTCAAATCCGACATCTCAGCCTGCCGCAACAAGTTCCGCAACCGGACCCGGTCTCTTCGGCTCAAAGCCATCAACTGAGGCACCAACTGCTTCTGGCGGCACCGCAGACGCACCAAAGCCTGCGGCCTCAGGCTTGGCCGGAATGGGTGCATCCACCGCGGGTGTTGGCGGCGCTTCACAGCAGGCAACATCGCGTGTTTCTGGGAAGAGTATGGATGACATTCTGACCGGATGGTCTACCTCTCTCAACTCTCATCAGAAGACATTTTCGAGACTGGCCGATCGTGTCAGCGAATGGGATCGTGCGCTTGTCACAAACTCGACAAAGATTTCCGCGCTTTATGGCCGGGCGTTCCAGGCTGAGCGAGATGTCGCAGAAGTAGAAAGGCAGTTGGCCAATGTGGAGCATTCGCAGACCGAGCTTGAAGTCAACCTGGGCAGATGGGAGAACGAAGTTGACGGTTTGCTGGCTGCAGCTGGACTTGGCGAGACCGCAGACGGTTCTAATGGAGGTGGCGTTGATGCAGAGAGGGAAAGAACGTAAGTCGACCCGTGCAACCATTAATTATCATGTGGTTCCTGTGCTGACATCGAGGACAACAGTTACAAGACCGTGGAGGCTGTCAATCACCGTCTGACGGAGATGACAACAAGCCTTACCGACATGATCGACGAGCTCAACCGATCCAGCACGCAGCTTTCGTCAGCCACGAACAGGCGTTCGGCAGGAAGCAACGACCCGCTCGCCCAGATCGTCAGGGTCTTGAACAATCACCTGGCTAGTTTGCAGACAATCGACTCTGGTGCTGCGGATTTGCAATCGAAGATCGAATCTGCCCAGCGCGAGGCCAGAGACCTTGGAGGTCGCCTGAACGGTAACAGGAACAGCGTTGGTCTGAATGGTGGCGGTCCACCACCGGCATGGGCCGAGGATTTCGGCAGGAGCTATCTGGGAAGGCGCTGAGTGAGGTCTGCTACACTCGATACTGACATCTTCGAGACCGTCGCTGCCCCGAGCGGTCTTTTTTCCATTCGGCTGCATCCTTGGTTGAGCGAGCACATGCCTGATGCTCTTGCCATCGCTGCGCTTTTCTATGTTGTGGTCTGTGTGATTATCACAGCCGCTGGCCACTCTGGCCCGATGAATCTACAATACTGTCACTGAGTCCCCCTCGGTCAACATCGGCTATGACGGAAACGAGCTTTGGACTCTGTCCTAGGCATACTCGTCGTAATGAAAAGGCTGTATGAATAGAGTGTGCAAATAACCAGAAAGTTCCAAATTTGCATGTATTGTACAAGAATAACGACCTCGGGAGCACCGCTGCCATGATGTCACAAATCTTTCATTTAGTTCAGTGTCACACGAATAAGTTCTCAGCTCATGATACGTAATATTTATACAGTTTGAAGGTGGTTTGTCCCTCATGTATGATGATAACACACAGCCGCAGCGAAACACTGGCAGCATAATGGATGTGATGTGAACGGATGTATATAGGTCCAGACCCAGCGAATAGCCAAAACACGTAGACGCCACGCAAGAACGACTTCAGACGCCAGGTCTCCTTCTCCCCCTCGGCGACCTTTTCAACAAACAGGGTAGGGGCCATTGAACTAGACCAACTAGCTGGCTCAATTCAACGGTGTGGGAATTCGATCTAGAGGCGGCGAGGTCCCTGACGTCAAAGCTGTACCAAGTGCAACACCGCCTGTTTGGTCGTCGTCAGTCTCGCCCTCGTGTAGAATGGCAGTGTTTTCGCCCGCGTCCTCTTCATCTTCGTAGCCGTCCTCGTAGTAGTCTCCTTCTCCCTCGTCGTCTGCTTCGAGGGCGTCCTCGAAGATGAGAGAATCGTCGATCGATGGTCTACCTTCAAGACTGAAACGGGTGGCTTCGTCAATGGGAGAACCCACGACGCTCTCTTCCAGGCTCGGACGGCCCGCATCGTCAAAGTAGTATGAGTCTGTCATACCCTCGTCCTCACTCAACACAGTCTCTCTTCGTCGAAGATGGTCGGTCGGGCGCTGTGACCCTCCGCCCGCTCCAGCCCCTGTGGAGATGGGGACACCACTTCCACCGGAAGCACCCAATGGCCCGCCATCAAGATGATCTGAGTCGCTGGCCTCGCTCTCACTATCTGTAAAGTCCACCATGTCGAGGGGCTTGTCACGCCAGTAGTTAAAGTCAGTGAACTCCTCACCACCGCCCTTGACGAGCAATCCTATGGGTGGGAAAAAGTGGTCAACGATCTCTCGCATGCTGGCGTAACCGGTCTTGTACTTATTCAGACTGAGGAGGTCGAGAGAGACCTCAGAGTTGGAGTTGATTGTGAATATACGGGTGGACGGGATGTTGACGCTGCGGTATGAGAGGGCGTCGGTAAGACGGTTGCCGAAACCGGCGTAGAAAGGAGAGCCTCCCCTACCACGATTGTTGCCAAGGGACGATGGGCTCTCTGGGTAGGCGGGATTGAGCAGACCGGCCTGCTGTGATGAGTGGGTATCTGGTGTTCGTCCGGAGAAGAGCGCCATGATATCACGGAGGCATGCCATCTTGAAGATCTCGGGTTTACGGAGATAAATCTCACGTCGTAACGCAGCAATAGTGCGGTCAGGACTGAGAATCACAGGCCCCTTTGGAAGACGGTATCCGCCTTCCTGAACAACGCCATCGAGATAGGCACGTGTAGTGTCGGCTTGCCCTACGCTGCGTGAAGTGAGATAAATGAAGTTGTAGCCGTTTGCACTGATGTCAGTGTAGAGCTTTGCAACACCTTGATGGGTCCAGTCTCGGCCGATCATGGTTAAAACATGTCCCAATGCATCGCTTTTTGTGATAGTTCCGTCTATGTCGCTAATAACGATTGGTACGTCATGCTTCCAATACCATAGCGTTGCGCCGCATATGGCTTTATTGACGCTGAAGGTCATGGAATTCGCACCCGAGTTCAGATTCATGGACTTCAGCTGCTCGCTAGTCAGTCTCAACGTCTTTGCGTAATTCCGGTTTGGGTCGCCCATGGCAGCATCAAGCCCTGCGCTGGACGGTGAACTGGGCAAGCCAACGGCGCTATCGCTGTCCCGGCGCAAGTGTTGAGCTCCATACTGAGAACTCGACTGTGACGAGGCATCATCGCTATGATAACCAGGATCGCTCAAGGCGTCCGTTGACAAGTAGGCCCCAGGATTATACGCGCCTAAGGCACTCTCGGCCGCCTTCCTGCCAGCGGCCTCTTTTGCTTCTTCACTACTGTAGATCCAAAGATTGCCCTTCTCGTCTGCACCAATGAGAGCGCCTATATCGTAAGGACCATCGATTTCCTGTGCGAGCAGTTGCCGCGCGATGACTTCAGCCCTTAGGGCATGATTGTCACTGCTCTTGTAACCAGTCATGTCGAGCATGAGATCACCACTATCCGTGACTTGAGTGGGGATGTTGCTTGTCCAGAGCTTCTTGCTAAGGTTTATTGCTCGGGAGACGGCATCCTCCTTGGACAAAGGAGGTGGGCTAGAAGAGCGAATTGAATTGTCGGTTCGCGTCCGTAGTGGTGATGGAGGTCTTTGGCCAGTGTATAGTGCTTCGCTAGTGTCCAGCGCCTTGCTCAGAGCATTTTTTGCGCTAGGTAGAACACTGTCGGTATCTGCCCTCTCAAGGGATGCGACTTGCTTCCGAGCAACACCCTTAGCAATGCTGTTATCGAGCTTCTCTGCAGTATCGTAGGGAGAAGTCGACAAAGGTGGTATACTTTCACCCACATCGCTTTTAGATCTGGGGACCGGAGATCCTCCAATTGCTATACCGCCTGAGGCGTTTGTGTCTCGAAGCTTTGCTCCACCATCCTTGCCTTCCAAGTCAAAATCCAGATCCGGCTCTTGCAAGGGTGGGTCATTCGATTTCTCGCCATCAGAATCTCTAGTGCGTGTTGGTTCCAAGATTGGTGATGCTAGCGGACTGGTTTGGAGGTTCTCAGGGACCCGCTCCATGGTCTCGAAAACGAAGAAAGCCTCCCCTCCCTCTCCCAGCTTCATTGGAAAGCTCTGCTCCTCTCCATTCACCTTAAACACAACCTTCTTCTCGGAAGGGCGTAGAAGGCTGAATTTGCCGAACCGGATGTGGAATGGGCTGCATGCGAGCGAGCCATCATCCTGCTCAACAACTATGACATCGATGGCGCCGCTGAGAGTGGCTGGGTTGATGGAGTTCCATGTTCGGCTGACGCTTCCTGGAATGATGGAGCGTACGTACTGCATGTTGGAGAGTTCTGGCAGGTAGACGCCAACGTGAAACGAAGAGGTGGTGGAGGAATCACGCTGGCATGGCGAAGCTCTTCAAGAAAGAAGGCCTGTCCGGAAGCAGGCGCCGGTCTGTGGTGGGGACGGTTTATAGACGATGTCGTCGTGAACGTGGTGGAGGCTGCCGTTGCAGGTGGTTGAGCTGTACGAAACACAGCGTGGGATGAGCTGTAGAAGTAGCAAAGACAAACCGGGAGGTCGGTGATGCTGAAGACAGTGACGACAAGAGGCAGATGAGCAGGAGTCAAGTGGATGAGGAGGATTGGCGATGGGAATCAGGCCGACACAAAGCGAGCAGTGAGTGAAGCACAGACTGCGAACTGCGACTCAACCGCGGCCGAGACTGCGGGCGCAACTGCGGGCGGTCAGACAGACGTCATCCAACTGCAAGGCCGAGTGTCAGCTGGAGTGTGATGCCTGAGCCGCTTCAGCCTTTACAATACCATACGTTGTAGAGCTGGGATGAGACCGTAACAGGCGCAGTCAATGGTGTGGAAATGCGGCTGCAACAATGTGGACGTTTGTTGATATTTGAATGGGCACCTCCAGATTGGCATATAGCTGCTGCTGCTGCTGCCGCTGAGCTGGCTGGCTGGCTGCAGTTGACCCTCACCCGCAGCTGCCATCCCCAATGCAATGCAATGCGATGCGATGCGATGCGATACAATCCTTGTCTTTGGGTCAGGGTTTGCTGATTCGCAAATATATGTTTCTGTATGGTGACTACGGCCTCCGTGCAGGCCTCCGAACGGGTAAGTCGTCGTGTAGCACAGTTGTGCATGATGGGAACAGTATAGACGTTCAAGCTTTAAGGCCGTGTACCATGCACATTTCCACCAGATAGGACCAGAAACAAGGCGATTGTTTGCTGTGCATGCTACTTGGATTTTCAAAAACCCTCCATGGCTAATAGATAGCCAGCATACCTAAGAAGCGTAGTATTATTGATGTGCAGTCTTCGGTATCGGTATTCTATCTTCGTAAGTGCATTCAGGGTATACTAGTCGCCCCGGTTTTATTACTGTGGATGATTGCTGATGAGGCGTCTTCTGCAACCACGCAAACCAAGTTGACAAGATGATACAGACCACCAAACAGTATCAAGCCCACCATATAGGTAGTTTGTGCTCCTGAATTCGCAACGAGGGTAACAATTGTGCATTGATTGTCTCGTCACTGCTTTATGGCTACATACCACCTACGTACAGTCCACCAGAATAGTTCCAAATTGGAAGTGGGATGTGGTGTGACGTATGATCGTCGCCTAGGTTCGGAACGACCCGCACTCCGTCTTCCGGCAGATCTTCGGGGAGCTCGTCCCATCCCGTCCGCCCGTCTCGGTTGGAGATGATCTCGTCTGGTGTGGAGGAAATGGAGGCGCTGTAGCCCTGCAGCGGATTTTGCCCGCAGGGCCCCGGTCCGACGATTCTTTGACTGGCAACTCAGACTCAGACTCAGATTCAGATTCAGACTCTTGAGACGAGATTGCGCATTACTTCGTCAACCCGCCCGGTCCACTGTGTCCTACGCATTTTCTACCCAGTCGCTACTCGCAACGTATCCTTTTCTGCTGCAGCAACAACAACGGACTCAGGCCTTTCTGTAATCCATCCACGTCCCCATTGCGCTGGTCGCATTCAGTTTCAGCTACTTTCGCCAGTCATGGGGATGGTCCTCCAGTACATCTTCAGGTAGATCGGAACGCAATCACAGTCATGGTGCAGCACGCCAGCGCCGGTCCTGGGCGCAAGTCTGTCGTTTTCAGCGAGGCTGCTGAAGCCGCTGGGAAGCAACTATACAGCGCCCTGCCAATCGCAATGAACTCCGCCTGGACCCGGCAGCTCGGCGGCATTCTCCTCAGTTTTCTTGCCAACTGGATCGGATGGTTCAAGCCTTTCATATTCCTTCTTTCTCTCTCCTGGATCGTCTATCGAGCTTCTATCGTCCTTAGCAAGCCTTTGGACGAACTCGCTGGCCTGCTCGGCTACGATGTACCCGCCAAACCCGTCATAAATTTGGCAGACTTGAAGGCTGATGGGGCGGTTGTGCACTGGACCCTACCCGACCGGCAAAAGGGCAAGAAGGAATTGAGATATGATGTATACCTGAATGGCAACATGGTGGCCTCAGCCGACTTCCGTGAGAGTGCCGTCAAGATTTGCGGGCTGGCGCCTGGCGCTCTCCACGTTGTGCGCATCGCTCTTGTCAATGGGTGGGACTTTGCAAGCAAGAGCGACGCTATCAGGTTCAGGACAAAGGATGCCTCGAGCGGTGATTTCTTCGGCACTACCATACTTCCACAGGGTGTCGAGAGAGAGGACGTTGATATAGCTCCTGTGGTTAGGCCATTCCGAGAGCTCAAAGACGTTACACCTGTTTCTCCTACAGAAGCGGTCCCGGCTATGATACGCCAAAATAGTGGTGTTGTGGCCCCAAGGAAGAGCATATCTGGGCGTAAGAGTAGCGGGAACGTGCACCAGTTGGTCAATAATAACAGAGAGGGGAAAGCCGAGGATTCAAGCGATTCGAACGAAGGAAAAGAGTCACTCCAGCAGCTTAATGAGCGCTTCGATTCCTTGAGGAAGGAGATAGACGATGCAGAGCGTTTTGCTAGGGAGGAGGAAGACGAGGAGCTGCGACAGAAGGAAGAGCTCATCAAACAACGAGACACATTCAAGGCTGAGGTGACTGAAAGGGAGAAGGCATCGCGAAACCTCAAGCGAGAAGTCACACAACTGGAACGACAGAACACTGCAGCGCAAAACGAACGATCAAAGCAAGAACGTCTTTTGGAGCAAAAGAAGCACGATCGACAGAAGCTCAAGGACGATGTCGTCAGGTGGCAACACGAAGCCAAATCCTTCAGAGACGAAGTCGAAAATATCAAGGAGGAGAAAGTCGCTTATGCCGCCGGGATTGTGGAGCAAAAAGAAGCTTTACGAGCCCGGCTAAACGACGAAACTCTCTCCATGAAAGGAATCGAAGACGACATCAAGGCGAATACGGGCGAACTTAAGAAACTCGAGAACGCCACCAAAACGACACTGACCGGCCCTGGTAGTGCTCCAAGTGATGTCAATCTTGTGCAGCAAATGCAGCAGGAAGCTGAAGAGGAACGTATGTGGCAGATGCACAGGAATGCCCTGCAACAGCAATATGCCCAATCCGTGCAACGCTTGGAGGCAACACGGCACTACCAGCGGGAACAAGCAGAGTTTCTGGCCCGTGTCAGAGAGGAGCGACGACGACAACAGGCACAGGAAGTTGCGCAACAACAGGCTGCCCAAACTATCTACGCAAGTCCAGTTTCTCAAGGCGCAACCTCTGTATCCGAGCGCAATATGGGGACGGTGAGTCTAGGGAGAGGTGACAGCACACGATCACGAAGAGGCACAAGTGGCCCAAGCAGTAGCGACAGCCCTCGCTTGATGAACTTTGCGCCAGCTGTGACTCAAAGTCCGTTCTTGCCGGCTTCACAGCTTGCAAACACCTCGATGCCTTCGGGATTCACAGGATTCCCATTTCTGAACATCTCGAATGGAATGACAGTGGCACCACCGGGGCAGAATGGCCAACTATCGGATGAAGATAGAGATAGACTCACTGGTGGTGCCCTAATGTCGCCCACAGCCGCTGCCGAACTACTCCCAGCCGATCTGTTTTCCGGTGAAACAGAGGATAGGAACGTCGAAAACACTCGGCCTCTTCCTGGGCTTGGCGGCCTACCCGGTTTACCAACCCTCCCAGGCCTTGGTCCCACTGCTGGCACCAGTCCTTTACCGAGGACATTGAACCCAGCCAGTAGGGACGAGGAAGGGTCTGGGAGTAATGGTGGCGATCGTGGGCCGGCTTCGCCAGCCTCAGCACACTCACGCCCTGTATCAGCTTTCGCCAGCCCTCGAGACAGTTCAAATAACCTTTATATCGGCTCTCCTGACAATGGCATTGATTCAGACAAGAGGTCGATCAAAAGCTTCCACTCCAGCCGGGCCGCTACGGCTAATATGGCCGCGCCAACCAGCAGTCGCTTCAGCAGTATGTTTGGCATTAAGCCTCGAAACAAGCATCGACCATCCGAAGACTCGAACTACAGCTCTTTGGCTCTCGGAAAGACTCAGAGCACTTCACTTCCAAGACAAGATATAAATGCTGGACTTCCTGGGATAGACTCTGCCTCTAGAAAACGCAATAGCTCAATCTCAGGCACCCATGTCTTCGGTGGCGCTCTCAGTAGCAAAATTGATAGGTCTGGTGAAAATCCAGAGTCCAATGACGCTGATGCTTCTGGCAGGGTCAGGCGACCACTCACGTTCTTCGGCTTTGGCAAGGACAAGGAACCAGGGTCTGGGGGCTGGCCATCTTCTTTCACGAAATTAGGATCACATCGTCCCGGATCACCTCGACCTGGTAGCACTCATTCGAGCGAGCTTCCTCGACCGAGCATGGACAGCTCTCGCTGGGGGGTCGACGCTTGGCCAAGCACCGACTCTGGCACACGGAATTCGCCACTGAGCTTTGGTCCCAGCGCACCTTGGAATCCACCAATTGGACCAACAAGCAGGAGTTTTGGCTCTCGTCACCCAAGCAGACGGCCAAGCGTGCAGTACGGCGCGTCCGGGCCCCCAGATGATATTCTAGAGGACGAGATGAGCGATACGCTTGAGGAGAACAGCGAGCCTATGCTTGCTCCCATCGGAACGAAGCCATCGAAAGGAAAGGCTCCTGTGATAATTGGTGAAGATGATGGTAATGACCCCAGGGCTAATCTCAACCCTACCGCGAAGAACTTCACGACTTTCCTTAATAGCATGAAGATTTCCAAAGACCGTGGCGATCGGGATAAGAGCAAGGACGCCGCTATACCCTCTGCGAGCGGCACTTCCGCTCATCACACGCAAGCGCCAGGCGACGAGAGCCCACCGGCGAGTCGCAAGAGTCGTGATACGCGATCCCTACTTTCGAACGCAGAATCGTCCATCACTGCAAGCAGCAGCCGCAACTCGAACGACCTCGCTCGCACTCCTAGCCTCAGCACGTATAGCGATACGGGCCCACCCACGCCCTCGCCAATCATCGGCTCGGCCAGTACAGGCAAGGAAAGCCTGATGCAGAAGATCTCGCGCAAGTCGTCGGCGAGCAAATTCTCCCTGCCAACCTTCAAGCGTAGCGATAAGACCGCGCCCCCAATGACTCCACCGCCGAGCTCAGGCTTTGAGGAGGACCAGGCAGGCGGTGACGATGCGTTCATGTCGTCCAGCTATGGTAGTCTACCAGGTCGCAGCATGCCTGGCGAACCCTCTCTTCTCCACCGTGCAGCTTGGCAGGATGACGGCTCTGGTAGACCGAGGGAGAGCAGGGAATCCGCCAGGAATTCGAGCAGGAGCTGGAGCGCGATGCTCAAGGTAGGTAAGACCAAAAAGGAGCACAACGCTGCCCCAAGCATTAGCGGCTTCAGCATCAATAGCGAAGCGGCCAGTAGCAGCCATGGTAGGGATGGAGATGAAGGAAACGTCACCATTCCTGAAGGCGAAGAGCAACAATAGCGTGGTTATTGTCCCGGTACCCTCAGCCTATCACACATTTCATAGTTCAGTATCAGCACCGCATCACGTAGCGAAATAGAATGTGTAATCACCCATACTTTCCCATTATTATCACGTCACGTGGCAGGTATCAGAGGCATGATGCCCGTCAGCGAGCAAAAACTCGGTATGGGACTTGATAAACCAAGTAATGTGGGAATCTTGATACCAAACGCGAAGAAAATTCCAATTCATTCGACTCCAGCAGGAGCTAGCTACATTAAATTTGAGATCTTCAAGCAATTGCACACGCTCATTCAAGGTTGGACTGGGTGGGTATCAAGTGCTGGCAGAAGGGATCGAGCATAGAGGGTTTCTTTGAATCACGAGCATTCTCCAGTATAACACCGTCGCTAAGTAGCACAAATGGGAAATTACATGAGGTCCGTCACTCGCTCTTGAATTGTGGATTGGTCATGCGTCAAGTTCGTTTGTATTTCTGTTGCAACATGTTAGCTTGTGTACTTCGAGGCAAAACGAGAGTTTCAAAAAAAAAAAGTGGACTTACATCGTCGACTTTCTTCAAGTTGCCTTTGTCGATTTGGTTGCCCACACCCATCAGCGCGGTGCCAACAGCTCTGGAGGCTCCAATGACGGGGCGCAAGATCACGGTGGGCGCATGCCTGGCCATGACAGCAGCTGCTCCGGCTGGGCTGCTACTCTCAAGGATTTCGCCTTGAACGGCAATCAGTGCGTCCCTTGCCGTGAGGAGATCGTGCTCTAAGTACCGTCGCGCTGAACGGAGACCTGAGAAGACACCAATAGGCTGGTTCGCGTAGGCAGAAATTGCACGACGCTCTGCTGGCTCTTCGTCTAGTTCGTCATCCCCATGGTGACCGGCTGACATCGGAGTTTCGGCAGACAGTAACCGCTCAGCACCTTCGAGCAAAGTCTGTGTTCCAGTGGCAACCTTAGCTCCCAATCGCGCCAGTTCCGACGTGGTTGTCTTGCCGAAAGCAAAAGCACCTTTCTGCACACTACGCACAATGCGCCCATCTTTCCTGTACTCACGAATCGGGATTGCTACTACATCTCTCATGCCGCTTCCAAGATTTGTTAAATGTCGAACTGGGGCAAGACTGCCAAGAATGCCAGGAAGCTGGTGACGCTTCACATCCGGCATCCAGATGTTGTTCAAGGTACTGTGTAGGGGTTCAAATCCACGTAGGCCATGCACGATGGCTCTCTTTAGCCTGATGGGTGCAGCATCAAGGATTACGAAATTCATGAATTCCGTCGTGTGGCCAGATCTCAATCCCCCATAGTCAACGTTTTTTGGTTTGTAGTCAAGGCAGAGGTCCACCGTCTCTACGTCCAGACGCTGAATGAACACAGGTTCACCACCTGTATCAGGCAGAGCTATTTCGGGATCTTTGAACTCGAAGAACCTCGTAATGAAATCAAGCGCATCCTGGTCCACATGAAGCCTCAAAGGTAAAAGCTCAACCCTCATCAATAACTCGGTCGCCGCAAAGTCCTTGATGGTACGGACTGTTTCGATGACAATGTGGGCCATTGGCCTGGACATCTCTCGAGGAGATTCTTGGCTGTCATGATGAGTGAGGAACTTCCGCCATGTAGATGTTGGTACGTTGTCGAGAACCTCGAGGTCACGAAGGCGAACATCGATGAGACTTTGGGTCTCAGCACTATCATTTGGGAAGACCAGCAGATCTACTGACAACCCTTTCAGTTCGAAAACAATCTTGTGTTTCCTGCTACGTCCAAGTTTGAGTCTTGGCGGACGTTGCCTTGTCCTGGCCGAAGCAGACCGGCTCATCGGACGCGACATAGCCGATGCTGGCACACTCTCTGTCTCACTTGCTAGATCATCAATGCCTCTGTTGATCTGACGTCGTATGTCTTGCACATCCTCATTCCCTGGCACTCCAATGTAGATGGAGTTGAAAAGAAAATCTCCTATCTCCGAGAGTTCTTCCTGAGGTTCTGAATCCGGGCGTTGCCGACGGGCTTTGCGCTCCTCCATGCGGTTCTCGACATCCTCTACAGCCCTTGTGATGCCCTCCCTCGTCCGCTGCCAGTCGTAGCCATCGTGAAGATTCCAAATGACATGGAAATCGCGAAGTCGTAATTTGATCGGAAAGTTCGCGAAGCCCTCTGTCTGCAGCTTATTTGTTCGCTCTACGGCTGGATTGCCGAAGCGTTGTTGTGTACCTAAGGCTATATCGCCGCCAGAAAGGGCGTCAAAACCGAGGTCACAAATTTCGAGCTCGTCGAGTGACGTGCACTCGTTGTCAAGGGGAGGTAGAAACTGACGCTCGAGATCTCGTCTCAAAGCGTCATTGCTAATAGGTCGATCAATGTTGAGGTCTGGCATCTCGAATGGGTCTTCTTCTTCCAATAGACTTTCAGCTGTGACCTTAGATTCTTCTTCGACTTCTGATGGTGCTGAAGGCATATCATCACCAATAATACCACTCACGGGTCCATAGAGGCTACCATCCATTTGGGAGTCTAAGAGCAATTGCTCGGTCTCTTCATCGAGCGAAAGAGATAGTGGCATGTCTGCATCCCCTTCGTCTTGTTCTGCGTCAAACAGAGTCTCCCTGTGAATACTTGACTCAGGCTTCGCGAACGCATCTCCACTAAATGATTCCATTAGATTTGATATCATCATTGGGTTCGTCAAGTATTTCTGCTGCTTGCTTGGTGGAGCCGGCGGAGCTAGACAGCTGAAAACTGCGATCATGGTTTGTGTTGAATCTGCACACGATTCCAAAAGCACGAGTTCATTCCTTAACTCAACTTCTACTGCTTTTTGAGAGTCAAGCTCGCCCAGCTTCACCAGAATCTTGACTTCAAGTGAAACGATGGAGGCTATAGAAATAAACCCTCTGCAGGATAAGTGAGAGGTTAGGCGATCGTTTGTGGCCATGTTGCGTGGGGCACCACGAAGCCAAGCTCCAGGAGAAGACGGTTCGACCACTTCATCAGCCATGAAAAGTGCTGCCTTGTTTAATTGCACTTCTCCCTGAAATTGGTCTGTTGCAGGAGGCACAAAGGTTGAGGCGCGGGCCTCACCAAGGACAAGAAGACCCTTAGAGCGGATCTTCTCAGGATCTAATCCAACAGCACAATCTCGCATGAGTAAACTTATCTTTGTTCGTTTTTCAGAATTGGCAACGTCAGCTCTCTTTCCAAGCTGCTTATCCATTCGCTGTGAATCCTGAACGAAATCGGCTAGAGACCGTGCAAGGTCTGTGACAACACTTTGCGGCTCCACGAGAGCATTATCCAGCTTGGACAATGCTAGGAGCGTCGAGACACTATACTCCAAGCAGACATTGTAGAGCCTCACTTGAAGTGACGGCTCAACCTCGTCTCCAACCATTCGGGCACGGAGCATTGGCAGGCTTTGTGCATGATCCGGTGTCACAAGATTGTGCACAAGGCTCTTTCCACTTTCATCACGCAAAAATGCGTTCGTTAGTGACACCGCAAGTAGAGCAGGCCATCCAACGTGAGCTAAGTTGAGCTCTGTCAACTCTACAACTGCATCACCAAAGACATTATTGACAGGAATATGAGCCTCAACGTGCTTCAACAACACCAACGAGAGAAGACTCGGCCTATCGTCTTCTGGTAGGTATGATGCAACAGCAGAAAGCCTGCCCAACTCTTGTCCTAGGGCCGCGAGAGGTTCAAAACAGTCCATGTCTGTTACAGATACTTGTACCTGATCGACAGATAGTTGTAGGAGCGACCCTTTCTTTCGCTGGCGGATCAAAGCATCCAAGAGAATATCATCGGTCTCAGCGTATTGATCGGTGGAGGGGGTCAAGATTGACAACAGACGCTCTATGTGCTTGTCGCTTGGCGTGAATGCATAATCAAGACGGATAGTTGTTAGGTTTACCCGACATGGTAGAGAGTCATACTGATGCGTATGTGGGCCTGTCAATGATATTTGCGAGATGGTTGCACTCGTCCTGTGTTCTCTTGAAACCGCCCGGATGGTAGATGTTTGTAGAGAGATGGAGCATGCGCTACCTGTAAGAGCAACGTTTGAGCCGTTGACAGACGCATTGATCTTAAATTCGGGGCCGGACGATTGGGATGGTAACTCATCGCCGAAATGTACACCTTTTGGCTGCTTGCCGCGCCTCGGTGACGGAACGTCATTTGTATCCGCCAAAACAGAGCTGCCAAGTTCAAGCACGCCGCTGAGTCCACCAAAGCCTTGGAAGACACGATCGAAATTTGGCATGTCGAGCTGGATGGTGATAGGTAGTGTCTCGATCTCAACCTGATACACTGGCCTCGAGGCTACTGTCATTAGAGATGTATTGACCGACAATGTTATGTCCACAGATTCCGAGGCGAGCATCTTTGAACCAAATAGATCATTTTTCTTGACAAACCCAATTGCCCTTTCTTCCCCAACAAAGATTGTGAAGGTGTTTATCTTCAATTTCATATCCCCTGCTTCGAGGTGCAAGTCTATGCCCTGGAGCGAGATGGTCAGCAGATCTTGGGCGGGTAGTTCTGCATCGGATGGAGACTTGGTCGAAAGTCCTGCAAGATCATGGCTCAAGACAAACTTTATAGTACTCAAAGATAGCCTCATGCCCAAGCGGCCAGACTGTGTGGCATTCGCCGTGTTTTGTTTACTTGGTTCAGGATGCTGCTTCTTGATGACATCAAACGCCGCAGTAACAAGGCGGTATATCAATAGACCGTTGGGGAAGTCTAAACGAATGCTGACAGTTGCCACTTGAACGTCTAAACAAGTCTCCAGTGAAACTGGCTGATGTGTGAGAGCCGGTGTTGACTCTTGAATCTTTGACTGGTTTAAAGAAGATGCAGTTCCTCTTCGAGCGCGTGATTGTTCTGAATATATTGAGAAGGCACCTGGAAATTCGCCGGTACTAAGCGAGGCACTTGCAGCCAGGCTTTGATGCGTTGCACTCTCCTTTTCTGTGGGCTGTCCGTCCGAACCGTCCAACGACGGTGGAAGCCACACTACGATCGAATCTATGTGCAACAGCTGCGTGCTGGAAACATGATTGTGCGTGGGCATAGGTGCAGACACAAAGCTAGGATTTGGGGTTTGGGCTCTTGGCGTTGATGCATCGTGATGTGGATCGTCATCTACCGCCTCTTCAAGATCCTCATCTGGCATCGATTGTACTGCATCAACTTCGTTACGCCCCATGATCGGAGATACTGCGCGTTCACTGGTGGACCCATCAGAGCCCCATCCACCAGGTATTTGGCGGTTTGTAACTGAGGCTACGCTTCCAGCCCCTGTCATAGCACTCATATACATGCTCTGGGCCTCTTCAGGACTGAAAAGCCTGGAAGCGGCAAGATCACTGCCAGGCTCTTGGGATCCACTGGATACAGATGGCGACTCTGGCTCTTCTCGCTCGCTTTGGTTCAGTGAAATCTCGTCCTGGTCATCAACCCTAGAGAGGGTGAATTCTTGATATATTGAGCCTAGCTGCGTGCTGGAGGAAAAATTGTCCTGACCATCTGCAACTGTCGGTTTCGGACTTGCAGCTGTTTGAGGTCCTACAGAGCCGTTGCTCGAAGGCGGGTAAGGCACAAGAGGTTGAGGGCTAGCGTTTTCACTATGCTCTAGTACTGGCCATGTGCCAGGGTTTTGGAATGAACCCAAAACTTGCGATTCTTCCATTTCGGGCCATGATCCTGGAGATTGTAGGCTGCTTGGAGAAGGGGAGTCGGGACGGGGCACATTCGTGGTGTGTGAATGGTCCTTCGTGGTATGAAACTGGACTGGTAAAGCCTCATTACGCTGAAGATTGAAGGATCCGTCCATGTCTTCGAAGTCTGTCGTGGACTCCCAAACCTGGCGATTCTGTCCACCACTTTGATTTTGATTTTGGCGAGTAGTCCAGCTAATATTATCATCACCTGGAAGTATACCATCATCGTGTTTCGAGGCTGCTCCGGCTTCTTCATCTTCTGCGACGCTTGCGACCTTGATTTCATCCAAATACTGATCTGACCCGCGTGTCGGGTCAGGAGCAGCAGCAGTCTGTGTGCTGGAAGCTTTGCTGGTAACAGATCCAGATGATCTGTTGGTTGAAGAAGTATGAAGCCGTTCCTCACTTGGCTCTACGTTGGGAGATGTTGGAGATTGTCGTGACTGCTCGCTCTCTGAGCGATGCGAGGCAGATGCCCGACTCAGTGGTGAAGTAGATACTGACGCCAGGTCGCTAAGATCTGCAAGCACCGAAGACTCTGTCTCCAGATCCAGGGAGATGTTCGAGAGCTCGATGTTGCGCATACCATCATGTCTCTCATTTTTATCCCCCGTCCCACTAGTTTGCACACTTCTGACAGTTCCCTGCCCAATTGCTAGGCGAAGTCTCACAGGGATACCTTCACCTTGTTCGCTCGGTAGTTGGGTTTCCAACACTACCAGGACAGCACCTATTCTGACTTTCAATCGGTCCACTATCCCTTGTAGAAAACCTGTCAAGAACCCAGGTAGACCAATACTATTGCCGGTCCCAACATCACTGCCGTGACTGCTCTCGCTAGCAATGCTATCTTCCAAATCTCGTTTATTCGCAGCCCACGAAGCTTCGATGTCACGTCTTTCTGGCAGAGGTTCATCATGTAAGAATGAACGTGCAATATCCTCGGTTGTGGGTATGGGTTCTTGTCGTCCTGTGCCCCCGTCCATTCCCCCTGGATCATAAGCCGGGGGCGAACGTAACCGCCGATGAGTTTTGCGGTGGGAAGGCGCTCTATCCACCGAGGGGGATGAAGATCGGCTTTCTCGTGCTGTCGATTCATCACCAGCCTTATCCAACAACCTGACAGCCACATCCACCCCTTCTACCTCTACAATGATCGAACTGTGGTAGATGTCTGCAGGCACAGTCAATTTGAGACTTAGCACCCTCGCACTCTCAACTCGCAGTCCAGGTGGCAGCTGAACTAATTTCCCGATTCGATCGATGTTGAGCCCGACTTCTCGCAGCTCTACGGTGTTGCTCTTTCCCCACTGAAGGTTCACATTTGCGAGATCGATGACCTTGTCGTCGAAGAGTCCCGTGCGTGAGAGCGCATATCGGAGGAGCTTCTTCTGCCAGAAAGCCATGTTGGTCTGTGGTTTGTAGTGCCACAAGGCACTTCAGGGGCATATGAAGGTACGGTTGGTCCAGTTTGGTTCCAGGCGGCTAGCAAAAGATGTCTTCTGCCACTGCTGAGCTGCAGGCTCCAGGGCAGCGATTCCGTGCCTACAGCGTAACAGTTGGGACTTTTGCATGCTTAAAGGCCCCCAGCAGCGATCAGTATCATATCGGTTGCCATGAACTGTAACAGTCGGCTGTGGGTATGGCAGGCTTGGGCAGGCTAGTGGTCGTATCGAAGTCGATGAAGCATATCTGGGAATAACGCGCGACCAACCTATTCGTGACGTGACCTCAGGCACTCAAGATACCTACGACTGATACCGATGCTTAAACGCCGGGCTATCTCCGGAAACCGCACACCTCTCGTCCCGTCCCGTCTCAACCCCCTCACTTGCGGATGACATCAGATGCAATACTCCATCCATGGATGCTATCGGAAGGTACCCAGGTACCTAATCGACGACCTGGGTATCACATCTGTGTAGCCGCTATTCATTCCATACAAGTCCACGGTCACGTAAACACAAAACCGCCCCAGTAACGTTGGCTTCCACCTTGATATGGAGGCGACCAGTGCCATTGATGATCTGCAAGATCTGACGCTAGAGGAAGAGGACGAGATATGGCTGGAAGAACAAGGCGTTCCTTCGTTTGACGAGCCTTTTCTACAAAAGTATCTAGACGGACGTGATGCGCTTGTGGCGCAGGAGAAGCAATCAAGGGCTGATTATGTTTTTCGTGAAGGGCTGAGTCCCATGGCTCGGGAAGCCAGTGCGATTGTGTCTGCGATCAGGTTTGAGGAACAACAAACTTTATGGAACGAGGAATATGAAGGCAACCTTGCTAGAGGTCCTGACACACCCATCATCTACCCAGGAATGATGTTTACCCTGGCTAAATCAAGGATGGAGAGCAGTAAGCTTTGGAAAATTGTCAGGCGGATGCCTAAGGGGGCCCTCTTGCACTGCCATTTGGACGCCACCGGTGACTACGATGCACTGATCGACCATGCGTTGAGTCTGGGCGAAATATATGTCAGTAGTGAAGCGCCACTTATCGACGAATGGTCGCTCAATACCGTTCCCTTCCGGTTCCAGTGTTTCAACACACCACCACCTCCAAATCCAAAATCAATATGGTCAGCTCAATATGAACCCAAATCATGGGTTCCCATAAAGCAAGCTGCGGAAAGCTTCTCAGGCGGTACGGAAGGTTTCAGAAAATGGTTCATCTCCCGAGTTACGATTACTCCGGAGCACTCTCTTCAACAACATCTTGGCCCTGCAGACGTGTGGCGAAAGTTCTCTTCGTGTTTCCGCGTGGTGAATTCCCTACACTCATACGAGCCCATATGGAAAGCGTTTATCCGACGTGCTCTCAAGGGATTTAATGATGACGGTGTCAGGTGGGTCGATATTCGACGAGATTTTACCGATCAGTTTTGGCGGAAAGGAGCAGACAAACCAGATGAAGACGCCACAAACTTACTAAAGAGCATGGCGGACGAGCTAGACGCATTCAAGGCGAGCGAGGATGGTGAAGGATTTTGGGGTGCACGCTTGATCTGGACCTCTCTACGGTTCGGCAATACTAGAGCTATAATCGAAGATATGCAGCACTGCATCGCTATGAAACAGAAGTTTCCAGATCTGATTGCTGGGTATGATCTTGTGGGCCAAGAGGATAAGGGCCGCAGTCTGGCGGAACTGACCCCAGAGCTTTTCTGGTTCCGCAAGGCATGTAAGGAAGCCGGCGTCGACATCCCGTTCTTCTTTCACGCTGGTGAGACGACCGAAGACGGCGGTGCGACCGACGAGAATTTGTTCGACGCTGTCATTCTTGGGACACGGCGTCTTGGTCATGCTTTCAGTCTCTACAAGCATCCACTCCTTGTTGACATGGTGAAAGAAAAGAAGATCTTGGTGGAATGCTGCCCAGTGAGCAATGAAGTTCTACGCCTTTGTTCATCAATCACGCACCACCCACTCCCGTCACTGATTGCCCGTGGTGTGCCCTGCTCTCTATCCAATGACGATCCTGCTATCCTAGGTCAGGGGACGAATGGTATGAGTCATGACTTTTGGCAAGCTCTCCAGGGATGGGAGAATCTTGGTCTGGAAGGACTAGCTAGTCTGGCAGAGAACAGTGTTCGATGGGCAGCTTACGAAGATTGTTCGACCGCCGAATGGAATAAGCAGATCAAGGACGGTGCCTTTGGAAAGACCATCAGGGCACAGAGAATGAGAGAGTGGGCACAAGATTTTGAAAAGTTTTGCCAGTGGGTCGTGCTTGAATTTGGTGCAGAAACAGACATTAACACTCTGGATTAAGCTTTGCTTGACTACATGCTTCTTCGGGATCAAAAAGGGCTGAGCATTCTGAATTACCGTCAATCGAGTAAGGGTGGGAAGTGTGATAGGTTATGCTTGGGAAAGGTTCTAGAATTTTCCCAGCAACAAAGGATCTGAGCGGCATTGAAACCCTTAGAGGACATTGAAAGCTATTAAAACAAAGACAAAAGTAAAAGCAATAAAGGCACACAATCAGACGTAGACATCACTGATATGCATCCACTGGCCCGATGAAAAACGTCGATCTTGAACTACCTGAACTACCTTTGAATTTTATCGCTTTATAGGTTCTAGGCGTTAAGAAGATAGTCTAGCAAGCTGCTCGCCCATAGAGCTCCAGTCAGGCAAATAGTTGCTGCTGGGTACCCGTTTCACACTGCATACCTCCGTCAAGGACTCGTTAGCATCTCATTATTTTATGATATTAACTAGAAACTGTCCGACGTTTTCTTACTGAACTGTGGGGGTTAGGTCCATCTGAGACTTGAAAGCAAATCCGGATGCCATGTGCAACTCTGCTTCCTCATTAAGCTTACGTACCTAACATAACAATCATAGCAGAAAGCAATTCTAGGGCAGTCCATTAGGAGTAACCATGCTTTGCTCGAAAGTGATACCGTGACGGTTTCGAGACATACATATGACGTCTGTGCTTCAGCAGCACTGGAAGCAGCCAAACCCCTCAACGAACCAAACTATCCATCTCTGACCGTACATTGCCACGGTACAAGATCGTCAACAGCTAAAGGTGGTGTTGCCACAGTCGGGTAGGTCTGGACCCATATGATGTGGACTTCTCATTCACGATGTTGACGATTCGTGTACCGGAACCCCAGACACGAACATGCAGAGCGACCTTCCGGTACCTAAAGACGATGGGACATGCGATCACCTGAAAAACGGCATCGCTAGCTTTCCGTCAGTCTCGCTGCCATCGACATCAGGCTCACACGTCGACATCTCGACCCTATCAGGCACTACCATTGTGTTCTTCTATCCACGCACCGCTAAACTTGATGAGTCGATTCCAAAAACTTGGGGGGAGATTCCAGGGACAGGCGGGTGTATCGATACGCAGCAAGCTTGCTCTTTTCGAGATGTAAGCATACCTATGTTTCTGGAAAAAACATCTTTATAGTACAAGACCTCCTACTATCGTATTAAGTGCCATGTTGACACTAAAATCTGCTATTGTAGCTATCGAACGAGTTTCTATCACACGGCGTCAGTCATGTCTTGGGAGTCAGCACACAAGATACATCGTACCAGGCTGAGCTGAAAGCGAGAACATGTCTCCCGTATCAACTACTTAGTGATGAGAGGCTAGAGTTGGCCGAAGCATTGGGGTTGCCAACTATCGAATGGGAAAGAACTCAACTGATCCGGCGAATTGCAATGGTTGTCGAAGACGGCAAAATCCGGCAGTGCTTCTATCCAGTTTACCCTCCGAATAATAGCGCTCAGCAGGTCCTGGATTGGCTCAAAGGGGTACCTGGTCGACAACTACTGTCGACACCAGCTGAAGGAGAGATGTTGAGAAATTTCCAGCGTAAGACAGCTCGTTAGAAGGCTGGATGGTTTACAATGAGCATGCTTCCTTTCATAGCCTCTTACTCCATAGCGGCAGATGAATTCAGATAAACGGAGGTGACAGAAGACTAGAAGCATATCATTTTGGTGCTTACAAGCGACATAGATTTTTCCACTTCTAGTATTACATAAGGGACCTATCCTGCCGCCGGTTTCATGAACCAATCAGAGTTTGCATCATACATGAAATTCGTGATATTGAATTCGTTGCTGGCGTTGGTATCAGCAACCTGGTATCCATTGACGCTCTCCCCACTCACCACACCGACTCCAGCATCGCCGTTGACCGGCAACCTCGGCATGTTGAAGAAGTCGAACACGTCCAGGTACTCCAACTCATTGGGCCCAGGCGTTCTCGCTGGTGTAACTGAGCTCAACTTGGTCGAGCCGAAGTTTTGACGTGGCTGCCTGGAAATAAGGAAGTCCAGGTCGTAAGCACATCTCCTCATGTCGGCAAGGATGCGGACAGTCGAAGGAATCTCCCTCACACCGCCCGCCGGTGCCGGAACACGTTCTGACTCCTGAAATTCATCACATACTCTCTGTAGCAGTGTAGCATACCGCTCTGCAACCTTCCAATAAACACCCATCTCACGAAGGGTCTCTACCAACGGGTAGATTGCCGGACTGACCTGGTGATCAATGGTAGAGCCGTGTACGAGCAACAAGCGGGCCGCAACCCACAAGCTGAAAGCAAAGGGTGGACCAAGCTTCGTGATCATATTGTTGTTCCTGGCATACGCACATAGTGTGCAGATGTCTTCAACCGCAGACTGACATCGTTGGCTTGCACTGAAAGAGGGCGTGAAAATCGGTGAACGATTTGTGGGATATGCGGCTGAAGAATGTAACCGGATTACCGTGCTAGCTCTGCGTCAGTAACAAAGTGCAGCATGTAGCAAGGAATGTGAGGAAGACTAACGTGTGCCATGTGACATGTAGCATAATCCAGATGCAGTTTACAGACTTGCTGAATTCTGCACTGGAAGAATAGATTTTGGACGAATTGCTGTATTCGCTGGGCAAGCTAAATTTCCAGCTGTTCAGCTTGCTGTCCAGAGTGCGGTATTCAGCTTGCCATTTCTCTACGTCGGAAAGCGCACCAATGTCTACCGGTTTCTTGAGAAAACGGTGAATTTGTGACATCAGGCCCATAATCTCGATGTAGTAACTGAACGCACCAAGGCTTTGAGGCTGCGTTGATGAATAGTCCGTCCGATCCCAGGCATGAAACCATTTAGTCTCGACAGGCTGGTTACGAGCAAACATTTCGTCACGACACGGCAGTTTACGGTCAATCTCTTTCTCATCAAGTGCAAATTCGAAGGCGGTGGCGATTGTGGCATATCGATCTAACAGGTACACCATCCAGAACAGCCGTCTTCTGCTCTCTTCCTCGATAAAGTCCTTGGGTTCTGGTAATACCATGGCTCTCAATGTGTAGATTGACGGGTATAGGGGTGCTACTGAAGCTGAGGTTACTTCAACGGCAAGTCCTAACTGGACGACACTGCGCGTGATGAGAGCTAGGAGGTTCCAGCCAGGAGGTCCATTAGAATTTCCAACCATATCCAGAGCTAGAATGACAAGAGCTTGCAACGCTTTGACCGAGCTGTTCTCCATACCGTAAAGAATGACTCTCTGTTTCGATATGGCATGGTACTTTTCCCTCACTTGCTCAGTCAGCCGTGTATCAGTAGAGAAGCGCATAGTGGTGGCCACAATGCTGTGGAGGAGAATGCGATCAGCATCATCAAGAGTCGAAGCACCAAATAATGAATCCAGTGTTGTCCTACGGTGTAGAATGGGACACCATGTGTTGATATGCTTGAAGTATAGGTCTGTCAAGGCATACAATAAATCATATGGTGGGAATGCCTCGTCTTGAGATACCAAGCTCGCTGACGTGGACTGTAATCCACCACTCTGTGACGTTGGAGGGCCGCTCAAGGATGGAGATTCTCCATGTGTGGGCGGGCCCACGTAGCTTCGCTCGGAAAGAGATTTGTTTGGCATGCCACTTGGTGTATGAATGTGATGTTGCTGGCCAAATGGTGAAGTGTTATTGTTCGGTCGCACTATTTGCATACTGAAGCTCTGCGCTCTTCCGTTGTGATTTGCATGAGATGCGGATGAGGATCTTCGGGGATACAGTGGTGTCTCAACCTGACCATTGGGATTGCATGACTGCAGTGGAGCAGCAATGCCTTGGAAATCCGGTATGCTGCTCGCTAGCCGTTGTATTACACCATTTTGCGCCTGGAGGGCGTTTTCGAGTTTGTCTAATAACGTAGTGATTAGATTCTGTCCAAGTCAAAGGCAGCTGGATGTTCGTCAAGCTTTCTCACTACTGCAGCGAGATCACAAAATCAAATACCATACCTAATCGCGCTTCAAGTTCTCTGCCATAGCCTGCTCTGAGGCCAGGCTTCTTCCGTTCCTTGTATTCACAAAGCTGGTTATTCCGGACACACCATCCGCAAGCAGGTTGTCCACGGTCGCATTTGACCTAAGAAAGTCAATGTCAGTGGCCAATGGTCCCATGCTTGTTTCATGCCATGCAGGCCGAGGCAGACGTTACACATATCATGCCAGGTTCACTGGACTCACTTTTCGTTGCTTGCACAGCTCACATGAGACACTGAGGGGTCGAGAGGAGCCAGTCTTCTGGCGCTTCCGCTTTGGCGAAGCTTCATCGTCGTCTTCTTCTTCAGCCTCGCTCCAGTATTCCTCTGCATGCCCATGATCAACGGCAGGCGTTTCAGGTTCCTTAAGGAACGCGTCCTTTGTTACGAGAGAGTTCATGTTACCGCATCTCGGCCGGTTCGCAATAAAGGACACCGAGCTGGCGAGGCTGTTGCATTTAGAAATGGTGAGCGGGGATATGATATGTCGAGAAGACGCCTCGGTAAAAGAGATCTGCCCAATCATATCACGCCAAGATCGGAATGCTTCGGCTTTCTATCTTCAGATGCCGATGGCTGTAATATATGCCCTTGGGATAACATTACCTCGAGCCTGAAAAGCAAAATAGGGCTACTCTTCTAAAAATTAATGGTGTAAGAATCCAATATGGATCACCATACCTATAGAAGAACTATCATACCTGGCCTGGGCCTTCATCTATTTGGATGTGATCGCTAACTCACCGAATCCGACTACCAAGCCATTATCTTTGCGAACGTAGATACTCTGCTTTCCTGTTTCCTTCTGAGCTGAAACTGAAGCTGGAGCAGCATAGCAAGCATGACTCCCAATGGTGATCATAGCGTGTCGAACTATCCCAGAATAAAGATGGTCAGAACATTCTTGATAGATGGAATTGGGTCCGGCGGCGACTACCACAATGTCGCGGGGGACCATTGGCTCGTTTCATCTAAGATATCCACTCCAATGTCGGGATATGAACAGTATCGAAGCTCTAGGACAAGCTGGGGCATCAATGTTTTGGGATCTTTCTGCGTCGAAGTGGAAGCAACAAATGGACAGCGAGGGTTTGCTACAGGGTTTGGTGGCCCTCCAGCATGTTGGTTGGTAGTCGAGCACTTCCAAAGGTTCCTCATTGGCGCAGGTGAATACGTGGGGAAACCTGTGACGCCGGCAACGCAATACTGACAGGGCAGGACGACAGATCCGAGGGACACCAACACTCTTTTCGAGCAGATGTATCGTGCGTCAATGTTCTATGGACGTAAGGGGCTACCAGTCGCCGTTATATCAGTCATCGATCTTGCACTCTGGGATCTTGTCGGGAAGATCAGGAATGAGCCTGTCTACAAGATGATTGGAGGTGCAACGAGACAGAGACTGGAATTTTACTGTACCGGACCGGCTCCGGAAGCTGCCAAAGCCATGGGTTTTTCTGGCGCCAAGGTGGCGCTGCCATACTCTCCAGGGGAAGGACCTGACGGGATGCGAAAGAACGTGGAATATCTTCGAGAGAAGCGAGCAGCCGTGGGACCTGACTTTCCACTTCGAGTTGATTGCTATATGAGCCTGAGTGTGTCTTACACGATTGAGTTAGTAGAGAAAACAAAGGATCTGAGAATCGATTGGTTCGAGGAGTGCCTGTCGCCGGATGACTTCGACGGCCAAGCCTTACTGAAACGCGCACATCCCACTGTAAAGTTCACGACTGGCGAGCATGAATACTCACGATATGGATTTCGAAAGCTCATCGAGGGCAGAAATGTAGACTTTCTACAGCCGGACGTCATGTGGGTGGGCGGAATGACTGAGCTACTGAAAATCTCGTCGATGGCTTCGGCATACGATCTACCCGTGATACCCCATGCAAGTGGCCCTTACAGCTATCACTTTGTCGTATCGCAAACCAACAGCCCGTTCCAGGAGTACCTTGCGAATTCTGCAGATGGTCGAAGCGTGTTGCCAGTTTTCGGAAATCTATTCTTAAACGAGCCGGTCCCGAAGAAGGGCTTTCTTGATGTGTCAAGTCTTGACAAGCCAGGTTTTGGATTGGACCTCAATCCATCAGCGCCATTGATCGACGCCACGAACATACTGGACGCAGGGCCTAGGAGGTCTTTGCGGGACCCGGACAGTGAGCTCGCCAAGAAGCCAAGGCCGAACGCAGCATCGCAGACCCAGCAGTCATCGAGATGAAGTCATTTGAGGGAGTGTTTGCCTGGTGGCTTACGAGAGTTATTATTCTTCGGAGCATGGACTTCGCTTTGCAGAAGATTCGCGCCAAGTAAAACTCGGTAAGAACACGACCCGGTTGATATCCAAAAATATGTGTGCTAGTTGCTTCTTTGTAGCACAGATGACCCAACTTTTCTTCAATCGTTGCTACTCGGTAGTCTACACTCAGGGGTAAGCCTGGTCTGCTGCCTCCTGGAGTTGTAGATATGAAAGGGGCGTATGACAAGCTTGATGCTGCGTGCGTACAGTTTGTCTCAGTATCACCAAGGATGTCTAGAACCCAGCGTGATACATACACGTGTACCCATTACCGACCCAAAGATCCTTCCTGCTAGCTAGTTAGAAATTGTCTGGACAAACGCTTGACCTACCAGTCCCGTTAGTAACACACAGAGTAGGTGGGAAGACCAACCAGAGAGCGGTCATTTTCCGCATCAACGGGTATCATTGGTACACCAAAGTACCGAGGTGACGAAGACTCACTGAAAGAGGTCCGTGCAATGGCTGAATTTCAGCTTGAGGACAATATCACTTGACAGTTTGGCCACGCAGTGATTGGTACCGGGGAGGTATCATGGAGCAGGGGACAACGATAGTGTGTGAAAGGTGAAACCAGAGGTGTGGAATATGATTGGCCCAATGACGAAACCATCGACGACATTGGCGTAATTTGATCAACAAGTTTGAGCCATGTGGTCTTCGTCGATCCTCAAGGATGTGATGCGAATAGGAATAGTTGGGGGGGTTTCGACCATACCGTGGTGATCGATTGTGAAGATTGGTGATGGCCAATGCTTGGTCACGCTGGGATTTTCAAGCCTGTTAGATTGGAGAAGGAGCCTTGGCGACCAACATTAGACTGCGAGCATGGACACAGAGCGCAGGCAACATCTGTTTCACGATGCAAGCACTGTATAGAACAGACGACGATGCGCTTGGGCGCCATGGTTCGGTTGGAAATGTCCATGGCCACGCCAGCTTGATTGACTCGTGTCTGAAGTGCTTTGAAAGGATTGTGTCGATGCCCTCGTCTCGTCTAAGATGGGTTAACATTGCCTGGTAAATGGCTCAACGCCTAGCGGCCGGTTGATCGGGTTGGGTTTTGGTGTTTCGTACCGTTGGAACTGACTAGTGGTAGTCTCTGATCCTTTGGCACCACCAATCAGATCTCCGTGAAGGGGGAAAGGGGAAGAGTCGCTTGAGTCTGCACCACCCAGTGTATGGTATATCGTCGACTGGAGGCTTTGGACTCACACCTCATTGTCGGCGATCTCGGCTAGTCGGAGAGGACGGTGTCATCTTCGGCCGTGCAGCGAGGCACAATTCCGCGCTTTTCAGGCTATGTCGCGCCCTTCTATGCCATGCCATACCATACCATACCATACCACAATTTCCATACCGTCCATACCCTATCATGCTATGACAGGCGGAGGGATGTGGTGATAGGCGTGGAGTTGCACGCTATACTATCGGAGATATGCAATGTCATCCAGCTACATTAATCCTAGAGCTGACGTAACTTGGTAAACCGAAAGGTTATCTGCGACTTTGATTCAGCTGCCTTTGACGAAGTAGACAATAAGGCGACACTGGCAGTGCCATCATCTACACCGGTATCCCGTCCTGTCCCATCTAATCTCCTGATGCGAAGTGAGGCATAACGGACAGGAGAGACAATGTCTTCATGCCTGTGCCAAATATAGACCCAGCCAAGGCCGCTAACCGTGCTTACCAGAATAGGGATGACGGAAAGCTTCCATCTAGGCTTCGATTGACGGTCGGATGGCACGGGTGTCATCAGTCATTTAGCCTGACGAGCGTTAATAATCGGTAGATCCAATCATAAGTTGGTAGATAATTAGATCTATTCAATCGAGTCGAGAAGAACAGCCGCCCCCATTCTTGAACGTGCTGCAGTGGCCAGGGTACACCATATTGTGCTGCACAGCCCCTGGACATCGTACTGCCTGTTTCCGTCTAGTGTTGTCGGCATGCCGCCGCAATACCAACCATCATTTGGTCTACCGATTCCTGGATTGGTCTTGTCTTGCTCGCGGTCAAGACCAGTGTCACGGTCATCGCCGCGGTCATTGCCGTTCTCGGATTCATGGTCATGGTGATCCTGCACGAATAGACACTTACATTTGGTGCGATTGGCCCTGGTTCGGCTGACTCGGCCGACGTCCATTTCGATCGCACAGGGCAGTGCGGTGCAGCGGCAATGTTCACTCACGGTCATGATCATGGTCATAGTCAATCGATGTGCGTGATTAGCAATGTCTCTGGTACACGGACAAGTCAAGCTGGGATATTGTATACAGCCTGGGGTGTTTAACGGACTTGGGAGGCTCTACTTGGTGTTGAATTAAAAAAATGATAGGACGACAACTGAAGTCCTGAGCGAGCTGGTAGCGGTGATGATCATGATGATCACGATTGTCCATGTTTTAGATGTGTGATTCGCTCAGCCAGGATTAAAAGCTGACTGTGAATGGAGATGATTGACTCATCGTACGTATGGCGTTACGTTGCTGTGCGCTGCGCTGCATTGGCTGCGTCTTCCTCTTGTAGCTTTGTCTCTGTCTCTGGTGCGCACCGGCGCCATGCGGCTGCAGCGCAATGCAGGTTGCGGCGCAATCTCGCGTGTTGTGCCTGCGCATCTACCTCGTGGACTGCAAGGATAGACGAGCAATTGGGTTCGTGGCCGCATGGTGATGAGATCACGGCGGTCCGAAGACATGCGGCTCCTGCCCAGGACTGGTGAGCACTGTATTTTCCACAACACGCGGTGCGGTGTCGGCCTGGCCCTGGACAAGGGTTCGTGTCTGGTGTGTGGGTGCACCATCACGAAAACAACAACAACCACCACCACCACTCTCGCCAACATCAGACAACATCCTCACTAGGGTGAGACTGCAAGCACCATCATTGCCGCACCGTCACCACTGTGGTCACCACGCCGCGGCCGACAGATTGTCCAGTATCGATTCGTCATGCCAATGTTTCTTGCATCTGCTGCTGCTGGGTGCTTCCTTCCGACCTCTCTGTATCGCATCATGTCGCATCGCATCGGATTCCTTCCATTCCCCTTCCATCCTGATCTATTCCCATCCTGAACCATCCAATCCCATGCACTAGCGTCGGTCCGCCATCCGCTAGGCCTCATCCTTCCTACTGCGCTCGCCGTTCCGTCTTCCTTTCTTGAGTTTCGAGGGTTATCAAGCAAGTGGGCTGTAGATGTACCGTATGTATCGTACCTGTTGTACATCGCCGGCTACCAGTCCCCTATCGCTGTAAGCCCTTCCCACTTTTCGATGTTACCGTCTCCACCGGGTAGGCTGCGAACGGACGTATGGAAGGAGTGAAGGAAGGATTCGTGCATGGATTGGATGCATGGGTATGTGTGTGTGTGTGTGTGTGTGTGTGTACACAGTAGGTGTGGATGAGGTGAATGGACCTCCCTGCATCAACCTACAATTGACAAGTCCGGGTGTGTTGCTCTATGCTTTTTTTTCCCCCTCGAGGAGCGGGCCGGCCACGCGCCTGCACGCGGCTTCCACGAGATTTGAATCCCACTGGACCGCTGTTAACTGTCGGTCTTGTTTGTAAATCCATTGGCGGGTCGTGCCCTCGAATCCTGATGGTTGGTTGGTTGGTGGTGATGTCTGGCGGCGGCGGCGGCGGCGACGGCGGCGGCGGTGGTGGTACGTTCTGCGAAGTTCCTGAGTCCTGGCCAACTGTCTCTCAGTCCGGTCTGTCGGCTGCCAGTGTACCGGCCTGGACAGACATATGGCCGACTGAAGTCCCTGCTTCCCCAATTGCAGATGCCTGCTAATCCACACGCCTACGGTCCGACCAGCCCATATGATTGCTGCTTATTATACGTCGTGCCTTCCATCCGCCGCCCCATGGCCGTTTTGGCCCCAGAGCAAACCGTAGATACGTTTATATATCCCATTGACAATCGGAAGTCTAAGTCGAGGCTCTCACTTCCCAAGCAAGACTCAAAAAACATTCTACACATCTACTTCCTTACTTCTGGATTGCATCCCCAGGAATTATCAGACAGTCCAACTTTGCAGCTCTCAGATATCAGATATCAGGTATCAGGTATCAGATATCAGCTCTTCCAGTCGACTGTCGTTGCAAGTATTGCAATACCCAGTCCCATTCGTTGTCAAGAGGGAGAATAGCCTCGCGACAGCACGAGATGTGTATCCAAGTGACAGAGCGGTATTCAGTGTGTCGGTGCCTGTACTATCGGCATTCGATCGACCCCTGTGCCGCGAGCAACACCAGAGGCCACAAGACCCAGGAGAGGACTATTTTCGTTGGGTACACATGCGAAGCTCATTCCAGCGGCAGACCTTCGTCCGGCAAAGTCAACAGCCCCAAGATGCCATCAGACTCGGGATATTCAAGCGAGAGCTTTAACGCACGATACATGAGGTGAAGGGCGATACCGGTTCTGCGACCACATACGCACGCCGAACATTGAACATCGAGCGATGGACCTACACAGACGCAGGCACAGACGCTCAATTTGGAGAGAAATGCTGAAACCCGAATTCGATACGCACTGGTGCGTGGCGGCCTTCATTATCCCAGACCAGGTGAAAGGGAGTACATGATTTGAGAAAGCCGGAATCAAGTTTACAGAAGCTTCTGCGGCTTTTGACCAATAGGTGAAGCGACCTCGCCATGGCATTACATGATGTAGCATGGTATGGCATGACACACAACGCCATGGACTACAGATGGATATGGAAATCGGAATACAGCCCACACTGGGATGTTGAGGATGGTGTGGAGTGAAGGAATGGTCTGGACGACCTAGCGTGCAAAAACGCAGAAAGGGTCGAGATAGAAGAGAAAGCTATCCCAGCACCAAGGGCTGAATGGTCGATCGACAGACCAAACTTACAGAGCAGCTCATCAGTCGTCGTTTGCATACCTTACTTTATTAATCACTACTCAATCAAGGTCTTCTAGATTCCTAGCTGGCACATGCGCAATGAGCTTGTTATTGATACTGCCCAGCCGGACTGGCGCATGTTGAACAAAATGAGATGCGATCCAAGTAGACGTTACATTCTTGATGTATGCTCTACAGATCCGCTCGTGGTGATTCAAAGGTGACCTTGACTCCGAGGTCATCAGCCGGCCACCCCTGTGGGAATTTTTTTTTTTTAAAAATAGAAACTGGTGTAATTCAGCCCAACAAACAAATCAACCTGGGGAAGCCCTTCTCGTTTGCCACGGAGACCGTACAACATCGATCGCAGCATTCGTATTCGTGAAATCGAAACCAAAAAAAATCACAGCCAATCGAAAGCCGAAGCCAGCGTAGGAAGTTGCGGCTGATCCAATGAGGAATGTGACTAGTGCAGTAAGGATTGGAGGGTTTTTCCTTTCCGGCTGGCATGGACCGAACAGAACTTACAGCCTCGGTATTGAGCTGCAATTGGCAAACCCAGACAGCCCCAGTCCCATGCGCAACCAACCTCCCATCGGATGAGGCCGAATGGGACACCACAAGCGTTATGCAACAAAAGCTCAAAGACAACGCTTTCGAGTTAGTCACCGGCTCTGAGGCTTATGTTCAGAGTCTGCTGCTGCAGGCTACCTCCTTGGCAGGCAGGTGATTCTGCAGTCTAGTGATGGAGGTGGTCATGGATGCCTTGCATGCGAGCATGCTTAGGTGGGCGGTGCCCTGTGCCCTCGAATCCTCCGTGGCACTGCCGTGTGCCGGCAGACTACAATGCTGGGAGGAGAACGGGAATGTACCAGAAGAGTCAAGGGCTGAGGGGATGTCGGTTTCTGGTGGATCGCGGTCTTTGTCTGCTGCGACTACGTCGGCGACCAAGGTTTCAAGGCATCACATGCGTGAAGTGAAGTCGAGTTTCGAGTCCTCCGATCACGCCATGGCCCAACTGTTGGTTCTACAGCGATTCGACGACCAGCCTGGGAGAGCGGGACGTCCGGAACGGGAGATACGGCAATGCCCCTCAAGCAGCGGCCCTTCAAGGCAGATCAGTCGGTCCATTCCGACCGTCGGTCTTGCTTCCGGACAAACAACTTCAAGGTATCTTTGCCAGCCGCGTTCGCTTGCGGCTAGTTTCATGTCATGCAGCGGATACCAACAGCAGCAGGAGCGAATTAAGTAATTGGTGGAAGGACGTGAGGTAGAGTTCGAGATGTTGGATCGATCGGGGTTCGCGATTGGCGTCGTGCGGCAAGTTCATCCAAGCGAACGAATGCCAAGGGCAACCTTGGAATGGCGAAGCAGCAGGGGCGTGCAGTAGTGATTTACGGCTTACCTACAGTGAAGATCAACGTCGCGTGTGGGTGTAAAACCACCGTGAAGACTGCAGCTGCAATCGCAACAATGTATGGCGTAGTATAGTACGATAGGATGGCTAGATGTGCCACGCGAGAGACAGAAGTCGTTATGGACGCACTAATGAAATCCATAGACACGTGAACGGCAGAGGTATGGTGATCCCTCGACTGAGCCTGACTGTCTGGTAGATTGGGGTGGGGGCAGATGACCCGGGTCAGGCGGCATACATGCAATTCCCGGATTGAGCGCAGGCCGAGAGGTGCACGGCGTGCATATATTACGGTCGGGCTCGCCGATGGATCGAGTTATGCACTTGCGCCAAAAAAAAAAAAAAAAAAGCCCACACGCACGCATGCAAGAGATAGCAAAGCACGGCAAACCCGACCGGTGACGAGATGTGACCCTGAAGCGATGGGCAGTTGCTATGTCGAGGTTGGTGAGGAATGGAGAGCATTGCACATGGCGATGATGAAACCGGCGATGGAGATTTCGTGGTGGATCGCATTGTGCGTCGACGGTGCACTACCGGGATTGGTGACGTTGGAAAGCGCGAGTTATGGCAGATTAGCGTCTGAGAGACCGAGAAGAACGAAAGAGGAGCGAGAGCATGCCTATGGGATGACCGAGATGTATGGGAGGCGTGGGGTAGACGGTCGACGGTGACGATGACGGTTTCAGTATAGGTGGCATTGGCATCTGAGGTAGCATGGAGTGCAATTACAACTTGAGATGGTGTGAACAGAGGCATGCTTAAGATGGTGAATCTGAGGTAGCATGGGATGCAATTACAAGTTGAGATGGTGTGAACAGAGGCATGCTTAAGACGGTGAATCAGAGGTTTCATTTAGTTCTTGAGAGATCCTGTATAGCATTGTCTTCACGCGGTCTCGGAATAGTAAAAGATCTAACAGACTTATACGATCGTTCAGGCAGGTCTCGGTCGAAGCGAAGAGAGCTCACAGCGACGCAAGATACCCGATGAAGTCTAATGGGGCATCTCCCCTCCCCTTACCCCATCTCCCCTCTGGAGATTCTTCGTGGCAATTCTTCCCCCCCCCTTCTTCTTGTCACCAATACGGCTCTGCAGGAGAACAACAGAGAGGTGACGGGTGGTTTGACAATAGAGGCAGCCAGGCTGTGGCGGATGTACTGTACACAGCTTGGCGCGTGTGCTGAGAGATCGCTCGGCGTGATTGAGGTTTATCGGTTCGATTGTCAATGGAAAAAGGACCAGCCGATTTCCAAGACAGGAACCGATATACGTGCAATGGCACGCCGAGACGATGTTTGCTCTCACGGGATAAGGATGTCGGATGCGGTGCCTATACAAGCGGGCGAAAAGAATGAAAGCCTTCGGCCCATTACGATGGCAAGTCTGCACACATTGCCGGTGGGTGATTGATCACACCAGAGATTGATCGACAGCAGCACCTCGGGTAGTCCGAGAGCTGGCCGGAGCCAGGGGCGTATTGATCTACTTGCGGACGAGGACAGCGTGACGGCGAGTTGAGCGGGCAAGGTACTCGCCCTCGCTCTCGGAAGCACAGCTCTCGCTTTCAGAGTCGTCACCGCAGCGGGAGCCACCGCAGTCGAGCTTGACACGGTCGCCGGCACGAGTGATGCCGTAGCGCTCGCAAGTGCAGCACGAAGAGACCGAAGAGACGGAGCTTGGGGTGCTGTTGTTGGAGCTGCGGGAGCTGCGCGAGGTGAGCGATGGGACGTCGGAATCGTCGTCAGAGTCATCGCTGTCGGACTCGGACTCGTCGTCGTCGTCGTCGAGCTGCTGAGCGGCGTACTTGGCAGCGAGAGCCTCAATGGTTGGGGCGCTGTACTGGCTGCGGGCAAGGGCGTGCTGGCGCTGGGGAGCTGGGCACTGAATGCGGCCTGGAGAAAGAGCACGGCCGACAACACCCTCCTTGGCAGAGCGGGAGACACGACGAGACTGCTTCGCATCGGAAACCTGGGCGGTGGCAGCCTTGGTGGCGGCTGGGATGTCGAGGGTGTTGAGCTTGCGGCCAGTGGTTGGCTCGACGACGTGCTGACGGGCTGGGTCGTGGGAGACGTGGTAGCCGTCGATGATGTAGTAGTACCAGTAGCGCTGGCCTTGCTTGAGGGTGGAGCCCTGGAAGCGGAAGGTACCCTTCCAACCACCAGCCTTGGCCGAATCTTTGGACAGAGGAAGCTGGCCCTTGTAGCTGTCCCAGGAACCGACGAGGTGGACAGACTTGCACTTGGCAGAGGTGCGTAGGGAGAAGTTAAGTTGAACGGCAGACATTTTCGATGGATATTTTGTGCTGTAATAGGCTAATAGTATTGGATGTGTATGTGTTGTTGGATGGGGATTTTCAGAGCAAGAGAGTGCTGATTACGTTAGTCGACCGGCGACGTTTGGTTGGTATTTTTCTTTCTTTTTTTAATTTGATTGTAAAGTGGTTTGGTAGATTAGTGTAGTGAGTAGTATGATGGAGAGCACCAGGCCCTGTAGACAACAAAAATGATGATAAAAAAAAGGGAAAGGGGAAACGACAACCAACACTCTGAGATTGAAAAGCTTGCTAAGGAGGAAAGGAAAGAAGGTCAAACGGGAGTGGGAGGTAGGCGAGGTCGGTGATATAGGCATTGGAAGATGCCATGGCGAGGCACACACGACGTTGGCTCTCTTACCTTTGCCTCACCTCGCCAATCCATCACAACACAGCAGTCCTGTTCGCTAGCCGTGTCCACACTGCCCATCTTGCCTAAATCGGCCGTGCTGGAGGCTGGCGAGGTTTAGACGATGCAGAGTCGTGTATGGCTGGGCCAGGATCAGCCGACGACCCGCATGTTGGCGATTTAGGGCTTGCATCAGAGCGCGAAGAGACGAGATTCGTCTGGTCCGTTGAAGGGACGTACTTGTGTTGGTTCCCTGTTAAGTGCCTTAGTAGGCAGGTAGGAGGTCGTGAGACGGTTCATTAGAGTTGTAGGATCCATTTGAGCTGCAGTGCCTGACGGCTGAGAGCGCTTGTAGAATGCCCGTCATTGGCTCGGCCGTGTGCTGGTGTCGTGGCTGTCGGCCAATCGTATCTCTCATCACTCTTCCGGCTGCTGCCGTGCAAGGATCGCCCCGGCCCTTCTATGGATGTCATGCAGGCCCCCTCACCTCACCTCATGCAGACATACACATACAAATGTAGATGCAGCTTCTCACGCTCGGCTATAATAACAACGCTCTCCAGATGTGCAGTGGCGGTGTCTGCTGATGCTGTAGATTCTACGCCATGTCTCAATTGCAGCGATGGTACCTTTTCCACAAGGTGGATCTGTTGATATGCAGTCCAGAGGGACCGTTGATTTTTCAAGCGCACTGCGTCGCCAAGCTGCATTATAGGTCTCACAGTAACCAAGGATATAGTCGTTAAACGATAAGTGATCGGTGCGATCAGAACGATTCATCATCACCGCCACCACCACCACCACCGTCGAGAACGAGAGCTGCCAACTCGTCTCTGCTAAGGGTACTCCTCCTCTTCGGTCTGCCTCTTATCTTGGTCTTCTTTGCCATAGGTGATCCTCCTTGGGGTATCCCTGGCGTATCACCAAGTAATTCGTCCATCGACCCATTTGACTTGCCTATTCGTTCCTCGTTGTTGTCATTGTTTGATGAAACGACCGTGTTATCAAATCGTGATGATTGTCGACGAGTCGCAGCTTCAGCTGCCGTTTGAGCAGCATCCAATTTTTCTTGCAGACTCAATTCAGGCTCATGCTCGTCCAGACTTTCATCCCCAGATGGGATGTTGAGATCCGAGAAGGCCTCGACCTCATCACGAAATCGAACGGGCGACCTTGCAGGCTTACGTTTTGGTGCGACGGTTGCATCGGCCTGTGTTGACGGTCTGAAGTCGAAATCTACAGGGGGTTCGAGGATGGTGCGCTTCCTCTTGCTAGAAATTGAAGATTCAGAGCCCTTCCCGTCTGATGGTGAGGAAGGGCGAGAATGTCCAGCCAAGTCTGTCGAGGGTCGAATTTCATCACTATCTTCGCCATCCGCTGTGGAGTACTGATCCGACGCGGTTGATCTCCTGGCACTGGTACGATGACGTGGGGACACAAGACCCAGACCAAGCCTGAGCTCGTCAAGATCGATGGTCTGTCCAGTATTGATACGTTTTTGCCAGCCCTGCATCATCAGCAAGACATCTCGCCATCTCGTTTCCATCCTATCCCATCCTTCTCGTAGACGTAAAATCTCCTCCTCCCGCTCTTCGACCTCTGACAGCGGTACGAAATTGGGGTTGGTCAGAATGCCCTTCAGGTGGGACAATACCTCCTCTAAATCTGCCGAGAGAGTCTCGTAGGACGTTGGTAGAGCACGCACACCGGCACTGCCACGTCCAGCGCGGTCATTGTAGGTGCTGCTATTGTCGCTGCCAATCGCACTGTCTGGATATTGTAACGCACCTGTCTGGGTCGACAAGCCCAGAAGTTCGCGGGTAGTGGAGAGAGCATGGCGGATGAGAGAGATCAAGCCGTCATTCTCATCACTCAGGCTCTGGCTGAGTTGGGTGAGAAACTCGGTTGATTCCTGCTTTAAGCTGTAAGCGGGATCATTTGTCTCCTTCACAGACAAGTCCAGACGGTTGGGTTGAGGTCGTGCACCGGTGAAAGATATGCTCGGTGCGACCACTGCAGACCTATTCCCCCTTTGCTGGCCCTGGAGATGGGTCTTCAAGCGCTGCAGCTCGAGGTCTCGCTTGCGGACATCGTTGGCGCACTGCGTCCTGACCTGAGCGAGCTGGACCTTCAACTTCTGGGTCTGGTCCTGGAGGCTTTTGACCTGCCTTTCCAACGTCTTGCAGTCGTGCTTGGCCTGTCGCTCGGCGACTTGGGCAGCAACGGCGGCTTTTGATCCTTCCGTGCTCTTAAGCGTGAGTCGGTCTATCTCGATATTCTTGCGGGTGTCTTCGGCGCGGAGGGTTCGGATGGTGATGGCGACCTGTTCGCGCTGTTCCTTCTCTCTATCCTCGCGAAGGACGAGGTCGTGTACGAGGTTGATGATCTGGGCGCGGGAATCCTTGGAGGGTTTGACGAAGTCGATGGGGGTGCTGTTGCGCAGCAGGCCACGGGCGAGCAGCAGGTTGTTGAGGTAGGTCGAGGCCGTCCTGAGGCTCTCGCTATCCATGGCTGAGAAGGGCAGAGGTAGCCAACGCTGTTGTCACTGGTAGAAGCAGCAGCAGCAGCAGGAATAGCAGCAGGAATAGCAGCGAGACATCTACATCCACAACGGCACATACAGACACATGTGCAGCACATAGGGCGGGCAGGGCACACCTTCCATCCACACAAACACGGATGTTTGGGATATCTTTCCCATTGTTTATCCGTATGGCCAGGGCGCCTAGCAACCACAGTACACCTGCAGTAGGTACTGTACCCTTTATTTATTAGGCATGACGGGAGACTATACTGTATTACCTAAAAGGTTGCGGAAGCGGAAGCGGGAGAGCGGGAAGTGCCTATCAGAAGACGTGCGCTGCTTTTGGATTAAGTAATCAGTACCTACTGTATCTATAGGTAGGTAGATTAGATACCCTGAGCTGGGCCGATCTTAACCCCGAAGGCCGAGCCGGATGGCCTGAGGCTGAGGCTGAGGCTGAGGCTGAGGCTGAAAATAGACGGCAGCCCTGAGAAGACACGAGAGATCAATATAAACATCGGACGAAGCGAGCGTAGGTAAGTGGTATTGGAAGCTGCGCATCCAATCGGTCGAGTGACGTTCAGCATTATCCATATTGCATGGTCTGGCCCAGATGCCACATGGTCGTCATCATTGTCATTGTCATCGTCATCGTCATCACCAGCATCAACATCAACTGTCAAACATCTGATCGCATAGGGTACAGTGCCAGGTGTTTCCGCATTTTGTCTTCCTCTCTCCAGCCGCCAGGGCATCCTGCTGCAGGTACCATCACCACTATCACACACAGCTGTCCCCACCGATAGGTAATACAGAGAGATGGATGGCGTGTGGAATTTCTTCCCGAGGGATTCAATGACGATGAAATCTTGATCGACCTACCCATCTAAGCAATTATGCATGTTGCGTGAGTATAAACACGTGCTGTACCGATACAGTCCGTCCAGCATGACAGCTTGACAGCATGATGAGAAACACGCACCCCCATCGCCAACTCCATAACCAGGAAAGGGAAAGAAGAGATGTAATAAATGGAGGGGCCCACGGGCGACACGGTACTCGACCGCAGAGCAGATGCCGATCAGGGCTGACAACAGCAGGGAAGCCATCCGGCCCCGCTCGATGCGAACCTCCCCCTCACTGTCCCCTTCTCCGTCCCTCTCTCTCCCTTTCCCACCTATCCACTACCCGGATACTTAAGACTGCGACTGTGTAGTGTAGTGTAGTGCAGTGTAGTGAAGTCCAGTCCAATCCGATCTGGTGCAGTCGAGCGTGATGCGATTGCAGGTGTGAAGTGAAGTAACGAGGTATGGGTTTCGAATACCCAGCTGCATATGCCACTCCCTGACCTGGCCTGACCTGGCCTGGCCTGGTTCAAGTCGCGAACGACCGAGAGCGAGCGAGCGACGGACGGACTTTAGAAGTGGGGAGCAGAAGAGCGGTGTCCCGCACGCACAGCAAACTGGAACGTTTTGGAACAGGTAAAAGGCAGCGCGAGCTTAGCATCCATCCACGATAGCATGGGATAGGCATGGCGTAGCATGGGCATGGCATGCAATCAACCAGCTCTGCAAATGGGGGATGTGAATGTAGGTAGTGTGGTGTGTGGTGTGTACCTGTGTGGTGTGGTGCACTACACTACACTACACTACACTGCACTGCACGGCTCCATTGTACCCCATTTGTCAGTAGAGGTGGCAGGACACACAGCTGAGTTGGATTGAGTCCGATCCGTTGAGTGTTTTTATTAGACTGTGAATCTATTATATCTAGCTGCGGCTCTGGTCCTGGTCCTGATCGTGTTTCGTTACCCGTCCTCTTCGCTTTCCACCTTACCTGTCCAATCCAGCATACCGCATACATCCAGCAAACGAGCGTCTTTGCAACCCTTCCAAACGACCACGCACGCATAGGATCTCCCATCATGGCCACTCTACCACCTAAGCTCATCACACTCGAGGGTAAGTGAGAACAGCGTCGAGCACGCCGAACAGATTCCCCGTCGCTCCCTCCTTCCCTCCCTCCCTCCCTCCCCACCTCCCCACTGGCGACGGTAAAGGCAGCGTGGGGGTTTTTTTTCCTTCCCCAGCAGGATCGTGGGCTGACAGGAGGCGTCACCGAACTGCAGAGATGCAGGGCTGCATGGCGGCGGTGTTCGAGTGGGCGGACAGCTACGACAGCAAGGACTGGGAGCGGCTGCGCAAGTGCATCGCGCCGACGCTGCGGATCGACTACCGCAGCTTCCTCAACAAGCTGTGGGAGGCGATGCCGGCGGAGGAGTTCGTGGCCATGGCGAGCGACCCGAACGTGCTGGGCGACCCGCGCCTGAAGACGCAGCACTTCATCGGCGGCACCAAGTGGGAGAAGGTGTCGGACGACGAGATCATCGGCTACCACCAGCTGCGCGTCCCGCACCAGAAGTACAAGGACCACGACCTCAAGGAGGTCCTGGTCAAGGGCCACGCCCACAGCCACAACACCCACTGGTACCGCAAGGTCGACGGCGTCTGGAAGTTCGCCGGCCTCAACCCAGACATCCGCTGGTCCGAGTACGACTTCGACCAGGTCTTCGCTGCCGGCAGGGAGGAGCTCGGCGAGGAACCCGCCCTCCAGGCTTCCGGTATCCCTCCAAAGGCATAGATGGGGGACGAGAGCGATGATGCTTCCTCTGAATGAGATACACCTTTTGTTTTCCCTCTACAGACCTCCCATATCCGTCTTCAAATGAGATACTTGAGTCACGACCGTTCAACCGATGACATCCACGTCCACATCTGAGATTCCGATCCTTCATTCGCTATTCGTACAACAGAGTCTGCCATGTCAATCGTCAAAAACCCCACCCACAATCAACTTCGTGTAAATGCTGCTCCCATGGACAGAAGAGGTATCGGACTAGTCACAAACGCACAAGAATGTCTATAGAGACCAGAGAAAGACAAGAGATAGAACGAATGAAAGCACTTGGGCGGCTTTGTACAATCTGCTGTAACAAGCTTCCGAGAAACATCGAACAGAAACGAAAAATAAAGTCAAAGTACGCTTTTCCTGTCCTCCCAAAACGAGAACCACCCCTGTTGAAAACCACAAACACTTGAAATCTGTTATCCTTCAAAACGGGAAAGAGATGAGAGAACGACAGGAAGCAGAAAGCGATGACAATCATCATCGTCGAACATGTTTTATGGTGTGGGCATTCCAACCCCGAGCCTTGATTGTGGTAGTTATCATCGTTTATATCTTTTCGAGTCTTCTCCCCATCAATTCCCGTTGTTTTCTCTCCCACTGTAGTGCCTGGTAAGAGCCGAAGTAGAGCCCTCGGTTGGAAAGAAAAAAAAAAGAGACAAAGATCTTGATTGTGTTTTTATCGTGGAAACGTCCGTGTCGTCCGCCGCATGGGATTTCGTCCAAAATCGTGACGGTGGTTGGAATAGCAAATGCTGTTTGATAAGCCCAGAACCGCAACCAACTCCCGCTAAAGTGCGATCTCACGAAGGCAGAAGGACGAAAACGAGGTTTACTGTTTGAAATCAGTCAGCACCGTCACTCTTGCTTGAGGAATTTCCTTGTTCGAGCGATGTCCATAAGAGACATCACACACACACACACACGCGCGCGCGCGCGAGTGTTCAACATACCTTCAGAGGAGCAAAGTTGCCGTAGGGATGCTGTGGTGGCATGCCCATCGATGGGTAAACCGGTGGTGGTGGAGCAGGCCTGTATGGCGTACCAGCAGGTCCAGAGTTGTTTTGGCTACGACCCCAGCTGAGTCTGACACGAGAGTTGCCGATGGGGTAGCCCTGCATCTGGTTGATGGCCATCTCTGCAGCGTGACGCTGAACGAACTGGACGAATCCACAACCCTTGCCAGGTGGGATCTTTACGTAAGTGATCTCGCCAAAGCCCTGGAAGAAGGATCGCAGCTCATCTTCAGTGACGTAGCCTGAGAGACCACCAACGAAGACGGTAGTGTTGTTCGGATCGGTGAACTGGTTCATGGGTTGAGGTGCGCCGTAGAAACCCATTGGAGGAGCACCCATGCTGTAGATGCCCATGCCTGGGGCACCTGGCCCGTGGATGCCACCCAAGCCAGGAGCACCGCCGACGTTCTTGTTCTTTGGGGTGGCAGTGCTAATGCGCATGGGCCTGTTGCCGCAGTATACGCCTTGCATCTCAACGAGAGCACGTTGCTGGTCGCCTTCATCTGAGAAGCGAACGAATCCATAACCCCGAGAGAGGCCGCTGATTGGGTCGGACATGATCTTGGCCGACTTACACGAAGGGTACTTGCCCTGGAAGAGGGACATGAGGACATACTCGTTGACCTCTGGGCCGAGATCGCCGACGAAGATGGAGAATTCAGGACCACGATCGTCACGGCTTCGGTCCGCGAGACCACCACCGCTGGCCCAGTTCAATTTGAATTGGCGGTTGGAATTTGGAATGACTTGCCCATTAAGCTGCAGAGCCTTAGTCGCAGCGTCTGGGCTTTCAAAGTCGACGAAGCAATATCCGGCGTTGCTTCTGCGGCATCACGATCAGCTCGAAATTCACTTCTCTTTCATCACCTGGTGTACATACCCGGAGAACTTGTCTCGAATCATCTTGACGTTGACCTGGTAACCCATGCCGAACCAAACGCTGCGTACGAAGTTCTCGTCGATCCATGGCTCTAGCTCACCCATCCTGTATCTAGCCGTCAGCCTCGTGACTCTCTTACGACTCTCTCTCTCTCTCTCTCTCTCTCTCTTTGAAACTCACCACAGGGTAGTCTTCTGGTCGCTACCGGGTGCGGCAGGCTGAGCAGCAGGCGCACCGGCTGGAGGAGCGCCTGGGAATTGAGCGGGTTGTTGGCTGGGATCGATTGGCTGACCCAGTGGGTTTGGTGCTTGTTCAGCACCAGGTGCGCCAAAACCGCCTTGCTCTGGGCCAGGTTGCTGGGGCTGGGCGCCAGCTTCGCCGAAATTATTGAAACTCATGGCGAATGAAGGGATAGATGGGGTTTTATGTCGGTAGGATGGTGGGAAGGATGTCTGCTAGACGAAACGGTCAATTACAGCGCACACAAAAGCCAGAAGGGGCATGCGATTCGAAAGCTGGGGAGGGTGGAAGGCCAGATGGAGATCCGGCATGTGACGACAGTGTCGACTCACTTTGTGGAAATAGCGGAACGTGGTCCGGTCGTGAGACTTATCGAACAGGGTATTGAAGTCCAGAAAGACGGACTAGACAAGAACTGAATCGACCGAAGCAAAGATAGTCGCAATGGGACGGGCTTGCAAGGTGGTCAATGGACGAGGTAAAGTCGCAATGGCGCACTTGGAAGGAACGATTTTGGAGAGGGGTTTTTGTGGGTGGTGAGGATTCGCTGTCGAAGGGAAGCCGCTTGAAATCTAGAAGGGTTAGCTTGAATGGGTAGTGGTGAAAGCTTGATGTATCACAAGTGGTGCAGCAAGGTGGTTTCGTGTGCCGACGCGAGCGGGTGCTAGAACAGTGGGTGGTGATGGTGATGGTGGTGGTGGTGGTGGGTGGTGTTGTGAATGTCAGATACGGAAGGATTGGCTGTGCGCAGTCTAGGAAGGCAGACAGGCATGCACCTGGCCAGACGAGCTAGCTGTGGGCGGGTTGGTCTCAATGCCGCACAGACGAGCTAGAGCGACAGTCGGCGGCGGATGTGGGTGGCCAGAGGGAGGGCGACAATGGTTTTTGCTGCGAGTCATGGGCAGTGCATCTAGGCCGTGTGGTTGATGCTTTATGATGGAGGAGGATTATTGTCGTGGTGGTGAGGATGATGGTGGTGATTATTATTATTATCGTTATTATCATGATGGTGGCGATGATATCGTTGCATCTGGTGTGCCGCGGTCGTGGGGTGGGCGACGCTAGAGAGAATGGCCGAGAGCGTGTCCACAATCCATCTAGGTCCTTGTATTGTGCTTGTGCTGTGCTGTGCTGTGCTGTGCCGTATGCCTTTCGAGTGTGGTGCGGGCAGTACGGCTGTGGCCGCCGCCTCTGCGGCCACTGCGATTGTCTGCTGCTGCTGCTGCTGCTGCTGCTGCCGTCGGTGTCGCAGACGTTGCGTCTTCTGCTGCTTGTGCCTGTGTCTGCAATTGTTGCCTTTGCTTTTTTCTCTCGCATTTGCCATTGGTGCCACTATGAGTATTGGTGCGATCACAGTACCCAATGGTGGGTTTGGCCTGAGCGAGTGGTTGATAGATGTAGCGAAGAAACGGGACATGACCGTGCAAGATCAGTGTCGCAGTGGACTCATCGAGGCAGGGTCGATTGACTGAGGAAGTGCCAGGCAGGTAGTAGGTAGGTAGGTATGGCGTGCAGATTGCGTCCTTTGCGCTGGGCTGGGCTGGGCTGCGCAATGCACCACCGCACAGGGACGGCACAGCCCAAGTATCAACCCCACCGTTGCCGTCATCACTGCTGATGTCGATGCTGATGTCGATGCTGCTGTCGATGCTACTGTCGATGCTGCTGCTTGACCAATCTGCCGCTTCACAAATGTGCCATTGCCGCTGCTGAACCCGCCGGGTGATGCGACATCGCTTTGCACGGTCTGCTCTACACTCACGACCTCATGCAACTCGAACGTACACGCACGCATGGATACGTGAGTGTACGCGAACAAGCGTGTGAGGCGTGAGGTGAAGCAGGGGACGCGAAAGAGGAAATCAAGGGAAATGCAGCAGGGAAAAGGTAGGTATGGAATGGAAGACTTACCCAGTAAGAGGGGGGATAAAATACCGGAAACGCGCCAGAAGAATCACTCAAAGCAGGCAACTCCAGTGGAACCGCGAAACGACGCCAACGCGATGAGGGAGAGGCAAGAGTGAGCAGGGGCGAGAAGACGAGATAGTCAATCAAGCAAGAAAGAGGTAGAGAGAGAGAGAGGGAGAGGGAGAGAGAGAGAGAGAGAAGGAGAAAGAGAAGAAGGAGGGGAAGTGGACAGTCAGAGAGCAGTAGTAGGGCAGTAGAAGTGGGATGGATGGATGGTGGATGGTGGATGGTGGATGGTGGGGAGTGGTGCGAAATAATGTTGACTTGTACCAAGCGGAGGCGGGTGCGTCCTTTCCAAGAGCCTGTCTATGTGATAGGTGAGGGAAGCAGGTACTATAGGTAGGTTAGGTAGGTAGGTAGAGGTATCCGCTGGTCTACGTTTGTGAAATGAACCAGAATTTATCAGTAGATGGTGGTGTATAGGTATAGGTAGGTATTGTGTAGACACAGATGGTATATATAGAGAGAGAGAGAGAGAAATAGTATTGATAGATGGTATAGATAGATGGCGTAGATAGACGGTATAGATTGATAGATGGCGGGGTCAAATGTCTGTCTGTCTGTCTATCTGTCTGTCTGTCTCTGTCTACAGGTCTCTACCTACCTAGGTATGTGTAGGTAGTGGTGGAGGTATGCGAATAGATGGTTGTGTCATTCCAGAGTGCCTGCTTGACGGCCAGGTCTAGCCCTGCCCCCCTCCATCTGGTCTTCGAAGAGACGAAACAACCTTGACCAGACCAGACGAGACGAGACGAGAAGAGACGAGAGACGAGAGACGAGAGACGAGATCGGTCTTGGTCCAGATCTGGCCTCCCGGGCCTCCCGTGCCTCCCGTGGCTTCCGTGCTCCAGGTCACGTGTTCTCTTCCGCTTTCGGCGTTCATCGTCTTTCTACCTGTCCAGATACTACACACACTTTCGGTATACTTCATTATGTATGTGTGTGGACACCTATGGCAGTGTCATGCTCCCACCTACCTCCCATCACACTTGCGGTAGAACATCCGTACGACGTGCCAAACTGATCTCCCCCCAAAACCTCCAATGTGAGCGACTTCTCAATCCCACACCAGACACGCATGTATCCAACATGGACCGACCGAATATAACCGACCGTCTGCGATCCCGAACGTTCCGCACGCCTGGCTTGAGCAGCTACCTAGGTACCTACTTACCTATACCTATACCTACCTACCTGACAATGACCTTGCTGTAGGAAGGTTGGTAGGGTACCCGGACCTGCTGTAATGTGGTGCTCCCGTTCTGGCCCTCTCATTGGCCCGATGCTTTCCCACTACCTATAAGCTAAAGGCAGAGAGGGTAAACACACACTCGCAATCACGCACTCTCACACACTCACACACTCGCACTCACACCCACACCCGACCACCCAACACCCACCACACCCAACGCTCACACACATACATACCTAGGTACCCAACCCACACCCAAGGCTCGTAGGTAGGTGGTAGACAGTGAAAGAGCCTGAAGGCAAAAGACAGGCCCATGCCGTTCACTTCTTTTCGGCCCTCCATATCGACCGCCAGCTATCTGTGTGCCTACCGTAGTCGTCGTGCCGTTACCTACACAGCCATCCTCATACACCACCTACATTACACCAGCCAGTGCCAGTCGTCTCTCGTCTCGGGTCATGCACAGTCCACTCAACGTCCCTGACATGCATGCCATCCTGGGGTACATGCCCACACGAATTGTGACCTTTTTTTGAGAAGCTTCTCACGGACAGAACACACAGCCGACAACTCACCCCACCACGCTCGTTCACCTATTTCTTGGTTTTTTCTTTCTCGCTGGAAGATTTCATACGTGTAGTATTTGTTATAGAAAGTCTTGTGATTGTAGAGAGCATGTCTCCCTGCACCCAAGCATCATGGGCCCAGAGTAGACCACCTACTCAACCAAACGCTGCGTAGGCTAAGATGCAAAGCAAAACCACACCCACCGGCGGCGAGCAACCTGCTTGCCGCGCGAACACCGCCCCAGTATCGCTTCGTGGTAAGCACTGCACCCTAAAGAAGAGACGTCTAGAAAAGGAGAGGCTTCGTCAAGTCCGTCTGCTCTACTCGGCAGGCTTCGACTCCTCCGCGGCAGGCGCCTCCTTGGCTTCCTCGCTTGGTGCGGCAGCTGGCTCGGCAGCTGGCTCGGCCTCGGAAGATGTCCATAGAGTCTGGAGAGGGTGTTAGCACTCTTTCCCCGTAACCATCCCACTCGGATGCCACCCTAGAGCCGATACGTACCAAGTTGTCACGGAGCAGCTGCATGATGAGGGTAGAGTCCTTGTAGCTCTCCTCCGACAGGGTGTCGAGCTCTGTCTGATAGTCAGCATCTACGTTCCATCACCGCTTCACGACTTCCACCTTTCGCTTCACGTACCGGCGATGGCCTCGTCGAATGAGGTCTTGGCCATCTGGCAAGCCTTATCTGGCGAGTTCAGGATCTCGTAGTAGAACACTGAGAAGTTCAGGGCCAGACCCAGACGGATTGGGTGGGTTGGTGCGAGCTCGGTAGATGCCACCTCGGTGGCAGCCTGGTAAGCCTCGAGGGACTTATCGGCAGATTCCTTGCGCTTGTCGCCCAGGGCGAACTCGGCGAGGTAACGGTGGTAGTCACCCTTCCTAAGAAAAATCATCAGACCCGTAATCGCCTTGGCCTCTGGCGCAAGCTATGTCTCCCACTTACATCTTGTGGTAGAAGACCTTGGACTCGCCGCTCTGCGCGGAGGGAATGAGGTGCTTGTCGATGACATCCAGGATGTCCTCGCAGATCTTTGCGAGTTCACCCTCGATCTTCTGACGGTACTCCTTGATAAGGGTGACCTGCGACTCGTTGCCCTTGGACTCCTCCTTCTGCTCGATCGAGGTGACGATGCGCCACGAGGCACGGCGAGCGCCAATGACGTTCTTGTACGCGACGGAAAGCAGATTCCTCTCCTCGACGGACAGCTCCTGGTCAGAGGATGCAACAGTCTTCATGTTCTCGACCATTTCTACATTCTGTTAGCCAGGCCCAGCAAGACTGCCGATGATTGGGCTTGGGATCGGCGTACCCTCATAACGCTCAGCTTGCTCGGCAAGCTTTGCCAGGTAGACGGAATCTTCGTAGCCCATTTTGTTGGAGGATGGTGGGGGATGAAGTAAGCTTCTACAGAGGCAGACCGTTAGCTTTTGTACTGTCAGATCGCTATGTGTGATCGAGCGGGGCTGTGAAGTCGGTAATTTGGCGATGCAGAAGCAAAGCTGTAGACAAAACGCTGTGCCGGCATTGTATGTCCCTTTTCAGTACGCGACAAAGCTACAGTGTTGTCGGCTAAGGCACAGACTCGTTGCTGCGTGAGCAACATGGTTGAAACTCCTTGCCACGGCACCGGCCCATGGCACCGGCAGAAAGCGTCTGGTACGGAGCTCAATGTTGAGCTGGCGGCCACCAACAGACGCCACTGCCAGATCGAGGGAGTATTCGCGCCCAGGCTCTTGCACATTGCTCACAGCGAACTTAGTAGGCGTCTCATGTTCGTGATGCTCGCGACGTGGACGCGGTCCAGCCTGTGTGTTGACGGTGCTGACGGCGATAAACAGGATTGCTGCACCCTGGCCGGCTGGTGCAAATGGCGCGGCAGGTCGGATAAGGTGGGGAGGTGACCTTACCTTTGGGAGATGTCTTCGAGAGGGTTGAGAGTGGTATGGGAGACGAAATCACAGTGGAGGCCGGATCAAGGCTTGATGATGAAGGTAGGTCAGGTGATGAGAGAGTATGTATGTCGAGGAAGAGAGTACGTCGTCGAGCGAGGGAGTTGGAACCCGGTCCAGAGGTCTCCAGCGTCAAGCCCGTCCGCGCTGGAGATTATGACGCCGCACCAAAAGGCGAGCGGTGTAACACGTGACCCACGACCCCTCTATTCTCTATTCACCCAACACAAAACCAGACACAGGCAGAAGGAGACTGTGTGTCTTTCTCCCTTTCTCTCTCTCTCTCACACACACACACTCTCTCTCTATGTGTGTGTGTGCCATAGTGGCCTCAGGCCGGAACACGCTGTGGGTAATGCTGTAGGTAATACTACCTACCTGCTACCTACCTATTACCTGCCTGAGGTATTACGCAGGTAGGTACCCGTGAACAATTCTATACCCAATTACCACCCAAGTATACTGCCATCCTCCTCCTCACCACAACATCTACTATCAGATTGGCATTATTGGTATTGGTATACCTCTCTACATCACCCTGTCTGCCTCGAATTTGCCGACCATTATTGATGACGCATTAAGGACGGTAAGGGACCGTTTCAATAACGACTCTACAGGCACGGTCCTAAAATAGACATTCTAGCCAATGGCAAATTCTAAGCCCCCCCCCCAGATGCGCTTAACACTAGGCATGAAACTACCTACTGTACCTACCTAGAGAAGTATGAAACGCTATGGCCTCGTATCCCTTTGAGAATGATGTGTAAAATAGGCTCGTACTGTGGCAAGAACACGGGTCAGAGATGGCCAGACTCAAGTGATGTTCCGCACATTGCACAGGCGCCTGCCGGCCCATCTATAAATCTACAAGCTTCTGCAACTTCCATCAGCATCATCATCATCACCCACCAAACTCCTTTGACTACCTGACAATATCGCCACCATCGACATCGCTCTTCACAAAGACCCTCACAGCCTGGTCACGGAATTCAAGTCATAACCAAAGCGGTGTTTATCGACCATGAGGACGCGGATTTCATTCGGCTTCTCGGCATCAGCCCTTGCCTTGATGGCAGCAGCTAGGACTGATCTGAGTGGCTGCACGTCCTCTGCCGCAGACTCTCCCGCTGGCGCTTCTGTGATCTGGTACGTTCCTGGCTCTGGCGAGCTGTGCGACTTTCTCGACTGTGGCGGTGGTCTCGCGCCTCCACGTTCCGACGTGCCTGGCTGTCCTCTCTACACCGGCACTGCCACCTACTCGCCCTCATACCTACCCGGCTATGGAGGCTCTGCGGGTACCACTTATGCGCCTACCCCTACTCCCACGAGCAGCGCAGCTGGCGATAGTGGCGCGAGCACCGGCTACGGCGAGGAAGGGACGTCAGCCCAGACTGGCACCTTCGACTGGGAATCCTTGGTCAGCGCGGCGAGCACCGCAACCCAGCTGTATAGCACTGTCGGCGGTGCGGTATCTTCCACAAGCGCTTCCTACAGCACTGTCAGCTGGGGCTCGTCAACGAGCACAACCAGTCCTGCATCGGCGTCTGACACAAGCCTTGCTGGCTCTTCAATCACAGGATCGCCTTCGTCATCACCTAGTAGCTCGACTACTAGCTCGAGTATTATCTCGAGCATCATCTCGAGTGTGAGCTCTGGAAATAGCAAAGGCATTGCTTCTGCCAACACAACCCAAACCGCTACCCGATCATCTCTTCCGCCAACAACTACAGGTGCAGCAGGGAAGACTCAGGTCTGGGTAGGAGGCATTGGCATTGTCGCTGCCCTCGGCGCAATTGCTGGTGCTCTGTAGTCGTAAAATCATAGGACCTGCACCCTATACGTGAAGTTGACATGGGGGGTTCCTGATGTGGATCTAACCAATCGTCGGACGCCTCCTCACGCTAGGCAACTACCTCTCTACAGCCGATGTTTCGAGGTCGAGAGAGAGGTGCTCATCCACGTGCACGGTGCACGTGATCTCATTCCATTCTCATGGGGCTCTAACATCTCTGGAGCAGCAACCTACCTACCTACTTTAGCTGGGCTATTTGTAATAATATCACGCCTTCTGGCTTCCCATTGTAATCATACTACGCCATCAAACATCCCGAACGACTATGATCGTACCATTGCTGTTGATCGCCACTCGATATCAGACTGCAACACTGTACGTGTCGGCCTGTGTGAGCAAATAGAAGGAGACACCATTCTTGTCGAATTCGATATTGCCATTAATCGATCGTGAAGAGTCGATGTTGTCTTCACCTCAAAGCTACGAAACCAACGAAAGCCGATCTTCGTTACTGTATGACCTTCTCTCAAGGTAGCGGTGCAACATTCGAGAGGGGACTTTGTGCACTTCTTGCAATGTACGTTCCAGGTGGAGACCATAACTTTTATTCGGATAGGCTTTCACATCGTAAGGCTCGATACCGCATAGGTAACTCATGGTCAAACTGAGATCTGGCACAGTGTTCGGGTCATACTACCTCCAGCCTTCTGCCAATATGTGCCCCATAACGCCGTCTGGTATCGTCAATGCAAGCGATCACTTGCGAACATAAAACAAAGCGTTCAGGACGTATGGTCATAATCATTCTCTCATAACTCTCATACTCTCCACTTCGTGCCGAGCTTCGGTAAGAACTACGGTTGGCCAGAAACGGTCAGACCGACGACGTGTTCACTACATCTCGCTGCTTCCTCAAAGTCATACGTGATCTTTTCATTTGCAATGCTGGCTTTGCAGCCGGTCACAATAACTTCACCCCTCCAGCTGAGCCACTTCTGACGCATTGATATGCTCATTGGTGACTTGTTCTCGCTTGGCTCCGGTGAGATTCGAAGCAGCATGGTTTTTTTTTAGGCCATCAGGTAGCAATCGCAACCCGAAAGGGGAGGGAACACTCCAGATAGGGTCCCTCGTGCGATGTCTGAATGTCACCATCCAGGGATCGGTCCTCGTGTAGGAAGTTTGCGGTCGGTTGCGGCTGAGGCAAACTCCCGTGTTCAAGGGTAAGGGCAACGCTTTGCTGATCAGGCATGTCGCCCTCTAGGCTCTTCGTCAATTTGTGACGCCGCCATCTCAACAGGGCAAGCTATCAATCGTGAGCGTCGAATTCTAACACGATAATGTTTGGATTGGCAGAGCTTACCTTGGCCAGCAGCCTGGCAAAAAACCTTCTTTTTGTCTTACCCGGTATCGGCTGCTTCTGCTCGCTTCCATTGGTCTCAGGGCTTCCAGGCTCTGATTCGCTCAAGGGGTCGGATTTTAGATCATCAAAAAATGGACTTTGGCAGAGATCAGAGTCCTGCTTCGAAGACGACTTGGAGAGAGTAAGGTCGACTTCGGAATTCCAACGTACAACTGATGGCCAGCCGATTGATGGCTTAATTATACTTTCCAACCTTGGTTCCTGCTGATGTCCAAATACAGTACTTGACCGAAACGCTTCCAGCCGTGCACAACTCTCTGAGAATAAAGGCTCTAGAATTTGAGCAACATCGACGACATTGTCATCGACATTGTCTGGCGCCGCGAACATTGGGCCTCGGCCGATTAGGTCCTTCGACTTCATCTGGCTAGGCAGTAGTAGTGATGTCGGCTGTCTGATGTCTCGAAAATTGTTCGAGAACTTTGGTACGCCTAGACCATGAGGTCCCCTGCCTTCGAGGGATGCTAGTGTTTGCGCGATGCATTGCTTTTCGTCCTGATGTAAACCGACGTCTACGACTTGACTGCCCTGACGTTGCAAATCTCGCAAAACACGGATTCGATCAAGATCAATTTCATCTTCATAATTCCGATTGCGCTTCAGTAGATCATCACTTGTATCCAGGCGTAGCGCTGGTGATGTAATACGCCTTGCTCGTTGGCTTCCAATACGCGAGAAATTTGGCGGGGACTTGACATCACAAAGACCAATCTTTTGGTCTAAGTGCTGTGCTGTAAAACCTCGTTGTCGTGGGCCAGCATTGGAAAGCTGGTCCTGAGAAGTTGAAGATGATGGACCCTCCGCCAAAGTGGATGGACTTGAAGCGAGTCTCGACTCCAAGCAATCCTCGCCAAAGCTGCTACGAGGCGTGGTGACGGGACTTAAGGTTGTGGTAGGACTCTGAGATGCCCACGAGCTATCTAAGCTAAAGCATCGATATCCAGAATTACTCTTCTGGCTGGTGAGAGACGAAGCGGCAAATGACTTGCGAGAGCTACGTCGTACATGGACAACGTTGGCCCTATGGCTTGTGATTGGAACACAAGAAGCTATCGCAACGGCAGACAACTCTGCGGCTTGTCGTTTGCGATCTAGTGACTGATGCATTGCTGAAAGTCTCGTCAGCGTTGATTGGTACATATAATCAACTTTATCGGCTTACGTCGAGGTATACGACTCATGGACACTTCTCGTGCTTCCATAGTATAATCTGCTTGAATTTAAAATGCGTCTGGTCGAGGTCTCTATGACAGTGGCCTTTGTCAATCGAGTCTCTGCAAGAATCGGTGGAGTCGCAGGAGGGACGCCCTGTCGGTATATACTTCCTCCCCCGTCTGCAAGCACTTGCCAATGCTGTGCAGATAATCTTCCTGTCGAACATGTGACAGATTGTCAACAGGCGGCATCAACACGGCATGTAAACTTCGTTCCATAGGTCGGATCGCAGATAGCGATCGTGGACCAACGCAAAGCCATGGTGAAGTCGAGGTTACTTCTTAAAGAACACATCAGTCAATGATAATCCTTTGACGGCCGAGCACTACAAAGGTCGGGCATCGAGTCGGCATCGAGCTACCCCATCGATAGAGCCATCGTGAAGTCAGGGCTTTATCAAAGCGAGGCGAGGATGCAGGTAAAGAGCTATTGCGTCAGGGACGCTGCCCACGCCACTGGCCCTTGCACACTGCCGCTGGTTCGCGTGAGCCAATCAGCGACTAATCGCAATGAAGGCTTGTAGTTTGATGACCTCGTTACTCTATACCTGTCACCGACAGACCCACGACCTTGCGGAGGAGAATCTTCAAGGCCATGGTGGCCTCTTGATCTACCTTGAGACAACTACACACTTTACAATTTCATCCGGCCAATCCAGTTGGTGCAGTGTGTCGTTGGCCAGCGTTTCACATGTCAGAGGCTTCCTTGGGTCGCACGCAAGTTGGCATTCAACCACATCGACACAATGTGATGCAACACGCGGAAGACATTTAGCCAACTGAATCAACTAAAGTCGATTGAGAGGCATCGAGTAAGGGATTCGAACCGACTGCACGCCTCTGACAGACCGCAACGCGCAAGGTTCGGAGCGACCTCGTTTTCTGGCACACCTTGCGCTGTGGGTGTATTGTGGAGGAGCGAAGAGCGGGAAACGGAAAAGTGAATGACCGATTGACTTGATAAATGATGATCGATTGAAGCCAGGGAGGTCCAATAGGTATCGTATATACGCTACAGTACAAGATATACCTCGAGAGCAACCAAGATGCCAAGCACTACGCCGATGCCCCTCGTCGCTCGTGAATCTCACTCTCCAGCTTTCCTCCCAGGCCTCTTCATGCTTTTCTTTGGCCTCAACGTTAAGCTGTACTGTGAAGACGGCGTGAGAAATGCTTCATTTCTCCGAAAAAGGAAAGCTGTATCGTAGGTAGGAGTGCTTGTCTAGGTACGTCAGTCTAGGTACGTCAGATGCGAACGCTCGCCTCGATCTCAGAGGTGGTGTCCAGCCAGACGCAGACCAAGACCCCATTCACTCAACAATCAATCCGAGCCTACGTTTCCCCTTCGCTGCGACAGCACTTGATCAGCTAGTTCCAGGCATTTACCATTAGATCTCGGCATTGCGCTTCCGCTGGCTTGTCAATACTGCTCATCGACGATTCTAGAACTTGAGCATAGTGTTCTGGGACTGCTCAGTCTCATCAAGCCCCAATCATCCTCGTGATCAACAAACGCCCACCCATACACAAGAACTAAGAATTAAGACAGCTCAGTTCAATCACGCCACGGCATGTGATATTGCTGCAAATTATAATTTCAGAAGCTGAATATCCGACTTCCTCCCGGTCGGCGCGAGACAAAGCTCACTTCCTTTTGGTCGGTGCGAAACAACGCTCACTTTCTGTTCGGCGCGAAAGAATCGCTCACCTTCTCTTCAGCGACACGATCAACAGCTTGGTGAAGATGAATCCTGCCGATAAGCCCCGTCTCACTGATCAGGAGAAGAAGCAGAACCACATAATTAGTGAGCAGAAACGACGCCAGGCCATACGCGAGGGATTTGACCGACTTGCAGAGATCGTGCCAGGTATGGAGGGTCAAGGGCGTAGTGAGGCTGTCGTCCTGCAAGCAACGGTGAAATACATGCGCGAAGCGCTAGCAAAGAAGGAAGAGCTGAAGAAGGAGGCTCTCGGTAAGAACCTGGTGACAAGCGAGCAATTCGAACTTCTATACCAGGTTGCAAGAGATGGCAAGTTCAGCAACCCGTCCTTCTCAGAGACTGGAGATCTCGGAGAGGAGAAGACGGAGCAGGAGACTGGTTCCATCAAAGCGGAAAAGAATTGAACCATAGCGTCCTGCTATACTGGGCTTGGTGGCCGGCTAACTCGCCTTTCTGAACTATCTAGCGGCAGCATCTCCTAGTCTTTCAGTGGTTTGAAATGCACGCATACCTCAAAATGATGGGGATCTGTGAAGCCCAAATCCCATGAACAAGCTACAAATGGTGCCACTGCATGGAAGAACCCAAGAAGAGTTAAGAAGAGGGGGTTGATCCAGGCAGGATGCGGCATTTCAGCATATATGTTGACGCGGCTCAGGGTTTAGCCTTGTCCGTGTTCGCGATAATTTTCGCTAATAGACGACAAGCTTTGGTGAAGCGGTCTGTTCCGATATGTACGCGCTTCACATGTAGTTCTGTCCCATGTCGTAGGCAAACATGCTTGCCATTGTAAAAATGAGGGGATGGACCGGGCCTAATTTCGGGATCTGCAACAGATGCGAACCCGAGCAGTGACGCTGACACAAACACATGGTTCCTCGATTTGTCTGCAAGTTACACCCCGCATGATAGTGCTGCCGATTTTCCATGGTCCACACCCACAAGCGTCGAAAGTCCAGCAGGGTTCTGCATCTGGTGAGGGACAATGCGCCTCTGCTAGACTCTCGGACAAGCAGGAGGTAGTGGGAGGTTAGGTAGGTTAGGTAGGAGTTTTCAGACGGTACCTCGGGAATTTGCTGCATGACCCCTCTCGGTATAGACCCGATGCTATTGGCGAAGGTTTCTGCGAGTACAACCAAACGCACGCAGTGGGATCTCTCAGTGTAATGCATGCAAGACAGCACCCACATGCGGCAATGATTTGCAAGCTAGGAAATGTCGAGGGGAAAGTAGGATCGTGTGCTGTGTTTAGTCGTGTCAGCGGTAATGCCCTTGGCAGCGTTCTGCAACCCATTTCTTCGGATTAATAACAGCCCATCTCTACAGCATCCTCGTACGAGAGAGTAAGTTTGGAGCAGGTCAACCAGCCAGTAGACCTTGGCATCTGACAGCAGGATCTGCAGACAAACGCACGAACGCACAAACATCGTCCTAAGACATGCCAAGCGCTGCAGTGGTTGAGCCGCAGACGGAGACCTGGAGAGCGTTTTTCTACGGCGGGTCGTAGGAGGTAGGAGGTAGTCCCGTCCTGGCCGAGTGCTTGATGAGCGAATCCCCACACTCTAGCCCCGCTTCCACCGTGTGGAGTGACCTGGGGCTGGTCGGTGACTTCGACCTCTAGCGTGCATCCACCACCCAGTCCAATATCCCAAATCACGCTTCGATCGACACGAGGCGGCTCGCATCAGCCAGGAACACGTCCGTCCCAAGCAACGGGTGGGACATTTGGGCGCATCTCCTCAACGCCGTCACTGCTTAGGGATCCTTCTCCACCGGCTGAGGAATCTGCGATGGGAATGGCTCGAATGTACGGCCGGCAAGCTCTGTCGTATGAGGCGAGTCTTCGGAGCGATATCGCCTAGGGGCTGGTAGAGCAGAATGAGAAGGTGAATGACGATGGACGTCCCAATGGCTTCGGTGAGTGGTACAAAAGGACGCTGCGTCTTCTCGACGTTTTGCATCAGTCCACACATCTGCTCTCCAGTGCCATCTCCCAGCAAGAATTGCAACCATGGCGCGGCTTTCTTGGATGCTTATGCCTTCCATTGCTGCAGCACTGTCGTCCAGTGCTGCAACCACTCCAACTGCCTCCATTGCAACAGCTACTGTGGGCACGTCGACCTGGACATACGCTGTCCCGTACACTCCTCCAGCTGCCGTGGACATTGGGCCGAACTATCTGCCAAACATCAAGAACGCATCCTCCATTCAAGCCCAGGACGTTTGCCCAGGTTACAAAGCCAGTCATGTCAAGAAGACTGAGAACGGCTTCACAGCTTCGCTCAGCTTGGCCGGCGCTGCAGTGAGTAAAGATAGGCCTTGTCGTGCTTATGGATTGAAGACTGACAATCGCAGTGCAATCTCTATGGTACCGATATCGAAGACTTGACTCTCTCCGTCAGCGTTCAGTCTGGCCACCGACTACATGTCGGCATTGAGCCAACTTACCTGGATGAGACCAACATCACGCAGTACATCCTCCCAGACCACCTTGTCGAAAAGCCTTCCAACGATAAGGCCGCCTATCTGACACAAGACATTGACCTGCAATTCTCATGGACCAACAACCCCACCTTTGCCTTCACCGTGGTACGCAAGAGCACTGGTGATGTCCTTTTCGACACACGGGGAAGCCGCCTTGTGTATGAAAACCAGTTCATTGAATTCGTTACTGCTTTGCCCGAGAATTACAACTTGTATGGCCTCGGCGAGCAGATCCATGGGTTCCGAAAGGGTATGTTGATCTTCCTCGAGTCGTTAAGAGCTATTATTGACTTGCTCCAGGCAACAACTTTACAGCAACCATGTGGGCTGCCGACTCGGCTGATACCATTGATGCCAACATCTACGGTGTCCATCCATTCTACCTCGAGACTCGTTACTTTGAGGTTGATAGTGAAACCGGTGAACACAGCTACGTCGCCAACTCCACCAAGGCTAATGGCACCAACTACGTCTCCTACTCTCACGGTGTGTTCCTGCGCAACTCTCACCCATTAGAAGCCCTCCTTCAGCCTACACAGCTGAAATGGAGAGCTTTGGGAGGAACCATTGATCTATACTTCTTCGATGGGCCAACCCAGCCCGAAGTTACAAAGCAGTATCAGCACGGTGCCATTGGACTTCCTGCAATGATGCCTTTCTGGACCTTTGGCTTCCACCAATGCAGATGGGGATACCACAACTTCAGTGAGCTTCAAGATGTCGTCGATGGGTATAAGAAGTTCGACATTCCGCTCGAGACCATCTGGACCGACATTGATTATATGGATCAGTACAGGGACTTCACTGCCTCGCCAGCTTTCCCATACGATCTTGGCGAAGAGTTCTTAACAAAGCTGCATGCTAATGGTCAACACTACATTCCGATTGTCGACTCAGCCATCTACATTCCAAACCCAGACAATGCGACTGACACTTACAGCGTCTACATTGACGGGCACGAAAGGGACGTCTTCATTGAGAATCCTGATGGCAGCGAGTACATCGGCGCCGTATGGCCTGGCTTCACCGTCTTTCCAGATTGGCATACTGAGGCAGCTGTCCCATGGTGGACGGACTGGATGGTAGCACACCATGAAAAACTTCGGTGGGACGGCATTTGGATCGATATGTCTGAGGTGTCCTCATTCTGTGTCGGATCATGTGGCAGCAAGAACCTTTCATTGAACCCCATTCACACCCCCTTCGGACTCCCTGGCGAAGCGGGCCAGATCATCTACACATATCCTGAAGGATTCAACTTGACAAACGCAACCGAGGCTGCCATCGCTAGTTCCCTGGATGCCAGCCAGTCATCGGCTGTCGCTGCAGCAACGCCTCCCGTGACTATGACATACGATCACCCACCGCCTGTCGTCACTGGCAAGCGTGATGTTAACGACCCTCCATACATCCTCAACAACGTCAATGGCGCTCTTGCCGTCCATGCCATATCACCAAACTCGACCCATCACGATGGTACTGAAGAGTATGACGTTCATTCGCTGTTTGGGTACCAAATCTTGAGTACGTTGTCCCAAAACTCCCGTATGGACTTTGCTGACCCTTTGCTTCAGACGCTACCTACCAAGCCCTACTTCACGTTTTCCCAGAAAAGAGACCCTTCATCATCGGTCGTTCCACCTTTGCTGGCGCTGGCAAGTGGGCTGGACACTGGGGAGGTGACAACACCAGTGAGTTACCTGTATGCGGAACCAACATTGATGCTCTTTGCTAATCCTTTGTTAGGCTTGTTCGCCTACATGTACTTCTCAATTGCACAGGCTTTGGACTTCAGCTTGTTCGGAATGCCAATGTTTGGTGTTGATACTTGTGGTTTCCAAGGTAACTCCGATGAAGAGCTTTGTAAGTGTACACACCGGTCCTGAAATGAAGCTCTCTTGCTAACAACGTATCGTAAGGCAACCGATGGATGCAATTGAGCGCATTCTTCCCATTCTACAGAAACCACAACACTCTCTCGGCAAACCCTCAAGAGGCTTACAGTAAGTTTGTCAACAGCCAAAAGGAAATATCCCATATCTAGCTAACTTGGTTCAACAGTATGGTCTTCTGTCATCGATGCTTCAAAGAAAGCCATGAAGATCCGCTACTCGCTCCTGCCGTACATGTAAGTGCTAACACTGATTGATCTTGTCTACATGAGCACGACTGACATGCTTCACAAGGTACACTCTCTTCTACCACGCTTCGACAACTGGCTCCACTGTAATGCGCGCCCTAGCTTGGGAATTCCCAACTGAGCCCATCCTTGCCGACATTGACCACCAGTTCATGTTGGGTCCAGGTCTCATGATTGCTCCAGTGCTCGGTCAGGGTCTGGTCGAAAGAGGTGTCCTGTTCCCAGGTGTCGCGTCTGGCCAGGTCTGGTATGACTGGTACACACAGAAGGCGATGGAAGTCCCTGCAGGCGAGAACGTCACCATCTCTGCCCCTCTTGGCCACATCCCGCTCTATGTCAGAGGTGGCGTCGTTCTGCCACAACACGAGCCCAAGTACACCACAACAGAAGTGGTCAACAGCGACTGGTCACTCATCGCTGCTCTTGACGCAGACGGTGCTGCCAGTGGCCAGCTCTACGTCGATGACAACGAGAGCGTCAAGCCAAACGCTACACTATTGGTGGACTTCACGGTAACCAACAGCAGCCTCTACGCCACCTCCAGAGGCAAATTCGTGGATACGAACCCGCTGGCGAACGTGACTGTGCTGGGTGTCGCACACAAGCCGGCATCAATCACCCTGAACGGAGTCGCCCTTAACGGCAGCTGTGAGATCAGCTACAACAGCTCGAGCAAGGCCCTCAGCATTCACGGGCTTCAAAGCTTCACCAGCAGTGGTGCCTGGGCTCAGGACTGGGCCATGCAATGGTCTTGAAATCAGACCTTGTACGCGGCCGTAAAGAAACGGAATGATGATTACGAAATGAAAGTGCTTGTCGCTTAATAGATGAATAGCCATTCACAATATACATACACATCAGCTGCTCTAGCCAACCAGGTCCAGTCACGTGATCGAGAACTCCTACGACCCCACATTACCTCCGTACCCTGCACCTGCTTGACGGTGATGTCTGGTGGATGCTGTGAATGATGGATGATGGCATACCTGGCCTTGGTCATCTGGGCGTTGGTCTTGTGTCTGTCTCTGCTGTCGGCGGTTCCAGGGCTATCTTCACGCTCGATGAACTCCAGCCCCTTATTTATTCTCCGCTACGTCACCAGCCAGTGGAGAGCTTCGCTTCGACCAAGGCAGACCCTCCCAGCATATGTAAAAAAGCATAGATAGTGCCCCCATGCAATTGAGCCTGATATTTTCACCTACGCGGCATGCACGCAAGACATGTCAGCGACTTACCTTTCTAGAGTTATCTGACCGTCACGATAGCACGTCAACCTGAACACGCACTGCTTGAGCCTAACACTTAACGAGGCTTCCAACGTTCTTGTCTTCCCATCCTCGCGCATCTGTTGTCTGGACCTACGATGGTTGGGAGACGCAAAACCAGGCCAGAGCTCACCGAGTCCTGGCACGATGTAGATGGCTCCAGCAGCGACAGCTCGTATCCGTCTGCGCCTGCTGGAGACGTGCGCAAGTCGACAAAGTCCGCCTCGAGCGTTGCCTCGCGCACCCGCTCTCGCACAGGCACGCCTGATGTCGATACAGAAGCCGAAGCCGAAGCCGAAGACGAGTCGACCCCTCTGCCCAGAAGAGTCGCAGTAGCGTCGACAAAGCGAGCTGGTCGTGAGCGCATGCCTCCAGGATCGAGGGAACCTGAGCTCGTCATGCCGACCTCATTTCAGCCTGCTAATGTCAGAAAGTCCACGCCGCACTTGCGGATGAACCAACGCAGCCTGACGAGCGACGCTGGACTGGTTCGTCGTCGTGAAACGCATACTGCAGCTAGACAGACTACTCACGACGCATGGGAGGATGAGACTGACGAAATGGGTGCTATGCAGTGGCCATTGGTGATATGGAGTAATGTTCTCCAGCCGCTCGCAGCATATGTTGGCAGCATTTGGATTATAGCCTTCAAGATGGCGAAGCCTTACCTGGCGCTGGCTTTGATACTTTATTTCGTTCTTGGTGTAGGTCGAAATCTGCTGTTCTACACTATCAATGATGCCCTATCGCCATTATGCCGAGTACCTGGAATCTCGTTTTTCCAGCCTTCCTTCTGTCCCTCAGCTAACAATCTGGATCTGGCGGGCCCAGCTGAGTTTGACAAGCTCATGGACGCGCAATCTGCATTCAATGAGGTGCTGGTGACGACAGCGGGTGGATACAGCTTACCGATGGAGATGAAGCGTAGCGAATCGAGCATTCGCGACCTGAAGCATGTGGTCGAATACAGCAACCTCCCATCGCGTCACGAGCTTGTCTTCGAGTTTTCTGGGTTTGTTGAAGCGGCGCGGCAAGCGAGCCAGGATCTCAGCAGGTTCAATTCGCGCATCGGTCGAGCGGTTGACCACATTCTCAGCACAAACCGTTGGACACTTCAGACCATATCCGATGTTGCAGAACGGGACTCGCAGAAAGGTACAGTAACGAAATGGATGTCGAAGAACCTCGACATCCTGGCACCGTTCAGACCGGTGCCATTCAGCCGCGATATCATTTTCGACCAGTATCTTCGGCACACTAGCGCTGTCGAAGAAGAGATATTGCGTCTGATCGAGGAAGCGCAAGCTCTACTTCAGCTGCTTGACAACATTGACAATCGTCTGGATGCCATAGCCTCGATCGCAACACGGGACGGTATCCGCGTCGAAGACAACCGTGAAGAGCTTCTCACCATGCTATGGACCAAGCTCGGTGGTAATAGATCTACAGTGTCGAAGCTCGAGAAGCAGTTGAAGCTTCTGAGGGACGTCAATAGCTACAAACGCCTGGCCTGGGCCCATGTGAGTGGCACCATAATCAAACTTCAAGCTATCCGCAACAACCTCGAAGATTTAAGAGGTAGAGTAGGCATGCCTGAGGTGGTAGGAATGGACAGGGTACCTCTTGAAATCCACATACACAATATCGAATTGGGTATTGAGAGGCTTGAGGTGCAGAGGCAAACCAGTAGGCAGATTGAGTCCGAGAGCTACCAGAGGATCATCGACAAAGCTGAGTCGGGTGACCGTTACATTGATGCACGGGAGCTCTAAGAGGGGAATAATCCCCAGCAACGCTTAACGATCCTTATGATCCAGACACGATTACTCTTCTAGTCAAAGCATTATGTGAAGCATGCGCCTGGCGAAACGCAGGGAAGACTGCTAATGCAACCACTACATACGAATCTACACTCGACATTCTCGGAAATTGCATGCGAGCCGGCTGAGGCAAGCTTTGAGGGGCGAATTCAGAATTACGATACATATGTCAATCAACAATGTGATGAGGAGAAGACGACAGCTCCTCGACGTCATCCGTCACGTTCCCCTTTCCACTCGGGACTTTATGTCTCAATTTGGCAAAATGAACAGAGAAAAAGCACCTTGGTAAGCTGATCAAAGTATACCACCCGAGATCTATACACGGCACGAGGTTATATGAATTCTATGCCAGGAGCGCCATTGCGTCGGGTTGGCGACTCTCAAAGATCGCCAATTCGATAGAGCAGCGCTATGGCTTCACGGAAATGAAGGGAGATATCATGCAGGGACCCACAACCTAACTGAAGCAGAGATAAAGTCTGGAGTCTGGATGTACCTAGACGTACGCCGCAACAAGCTCAGTGATACTTAGAGACGGCCAGGTTACTTCAGCACCGGTTCCGCGGCGAGCGGCCGGCTTATCGCAGCTATGTGCCAAGTCTCGTGATAAGAGGAGCCATTGGACAAATACCCCTTCAGTTGATGTAGATACTGCAGGTATCCGGTAGATAGTTTAGTTCCAACTGCCAGATGGTGGCACCGAACGATTGGCGGAGTCAAGCTTGATCTGGCGAGTCAGTCAGGCCATCAAAAGCATGTCCAACCTCCGGTGTTTGCAGCCATATATCTGATGGTTTGCAACGGGCTGTACCTTACATGCTTTGCATCTCCACTACTTCCTTACACTTTGACCGTCCGGTCCAACGATAGTTCCAGATATGACTCGGTCGTCTGCAGACGGAAAGTCGTCGCATCGCAAGACATCGCTTGAGGTCGGAGGCAACGCTGATGTGACCACTGGCGAGCTAGAGGTCCTCGGCTACAAGCCTGAGCTTCAACGTAACAGATCTCTCCTGACCCTGCTGTTCCAGTCGCTCGCCATAGCAGCTATTCCTTATGGCGAGGGTGTAAGTTTGAATCCATTCAGATGGTTGGCCTGTTGGAAGTCCAAGTCGGCTAAGTATGGGTTGATAGGCTCCCCTTTTGAGCGGTATCTATGGCGGTGGTCAGCTCAGCATCTTCGTCGGCTGGATCGTTGTCCTGGTCTTGAACGAATGCATTGCCATGAGCTTGAGCGAGCTTGCGTCGAGATATCCAACATCCGGCGGGCCTTCGTACTGGAGTTTCCAGGTGGCGTCGAAGGGAAAGACGGTCCTGGCATTCATCACCGGCTGGGTGTTCATGATCGGCAACTGGACCATTACGCTCTCCGTCAACTTCGGCTTCGCCAGTCTAGTGTCGGGAACAATCTCGATGTATCATCCAGACTTTGCCCTGAACGACTGGCAACTCCTGCTGGTGTTCTACGCTATCTGCCTCTTCACCTTCTGCATCTGCACATTTTTCAATGATTGGCTGCCCCTTGTCGATACTATCTGTGCCGCATGGACTGCGCTTTCCATCATTGTCATCCTGATCGCCTTATCGGTCAGCGCGGACGTGGGAAGACACCCGGCCTCTTACGCTTTGGGTAATTACGATACTTCCTTCTCTGGCTGGGGAGGCTTTACGTTTTTCATCGGTCTGCTTCCGGCAGCCTACACTTTCTCGGTAAGTCGCATTGCACTGATCTTAAAACAATCACTCTGACAATTTGCTAGGCTATTGGGATGGTTTCATCAATGGCAGAGGAATGTGCAGATCCAACAGTCAAGGTCCCCACTGCAATCAGCCTGTGTGTGCCTGTTGGTGGCTTTGCAGGACTGTTTTTCATTCTGCCTATTTGTTTCACATTACCACCGCTTGCAGATATCCTCGATGCGCCAGCCGCCCAAGCTCTACCATACATTTTCAATCGAGTAATGGGTTCACCTGGCGGTGGGTTAGGTTTGATCTTCTTGGTTCTGGTGATCACTCTGTTCTGCTCGATCAGTATCACCGTGGCTGCTTCAAGGTGCACATGGGCCTTTGCTAGGGATGATGCTATTCCAGGAGCGAAGCTCTTTGCAAGGGTCGATGAACGCCTTGGAGTCCCTGTATGGGCTCTGGTGCTGGTCACAGTGGTCCAGATGCTTCTGGGAATCATTAATATCGGTAGCACATCTGCCTTCACTGCCTTCGTGAGTGTAGGCGTGCAGGCACTTGCGCTAAGCTACGGTATTCCGATCGCCATCAGCCTTTTTTCCGGAAGGTCAGAGGTGTTGAAGGCTCGCTGGAATCTTGGAAAAATCATTGGACCCATTGTCAACGTCGTAGCCTTACTATGGATCGCTTTCGAGTTGGTGTTGTTCAGCATGCCAACTGCTCTCCCTGTGGACGAAGTGACGATGAACTATGCCAGCGTTGTCCTGGTAGGTTTCGGTGCGATAGCGGCCATATGGTACGCGGTTCACTCGAGGAAATGTAAGTCTGCCCTCACTGGCCATTTATTGTTATGTACTGACAATATTTCTACAGCATATCATGGACCACCAGCTTCGGAAGGTCTCTAAGACGCTCTGCCCGCCAGATGAAGCAGAAACGCTTTCCTGTACGTAGTGTCCAGATGTATACTTGTAGAATAATGACAACGCACCCATCAAGCCTTTCTCCGCATCTCCATCGCTAGTCTCTCACATGCCCTAGCCCTCATGCCCTATTACCATACCAACAGCCTAGCGTTGACGACACCGGCCAGCCAAGATTGGACATGAATGACGACTTTTGCCGCCGGCCGAGTACAAGTGAGGAGCTAATGCGGAGTTGCCCGAAGCGTTAGCAAAGCTGACTGACGAGTTGAACTTTATCGATATCTCGTATATTGGCCATTCCTACCTGTGCACTCTCGTAAATGCTAGGCTAGCGATACAAGAGGCGTCTCATCCTATCTCAGATATCGAAGGGCGCGACGACAGATGTTGTTTCGTTGTCGGATTATAAAGAATACCTATGTGACAAATGGACGAGACCATCTGCGACAAACTGAGAAAGTCCACTAAGCGAAGCGGAGATGGCCCTCGGGCAGGCCAAGTCCGCCGAAGGGAAAAACCAATTCCGAGGGCCGTCAAATTTGCCATTCCAGTTGTTACGTTTTTTCGACACCTTCTGAGGAAAACCGCTTTACCGTTGGGGGGCAAGATGGCTCTCTTAGGCTTACGTTGACTCATAGAAACGTGCATGGCCCGCATTGAACGGGAATTCCGTGTACATGTAATAGTATAAAACCGTTGACACACTCTACTTCTTATTTCTCCTCTCTTCCAAGTCAAAAAGGTTGGTTGGAGTATACCATTGACAGCTCCATGTGTTCTACACTCGCTGGAACGAGACGTATGCGATTGATCTTCGACCTGGAATGAAAGACACCCCCAAAGGCAGCACGCCAGGACTACTCTTCACCACCAACAGCCTTACCAATTCCCTCCAACGTACCACCTCGCCGCAGATAGCGGCGTCGTCCATTGCCCTTGACCCAGAAGCACAATGCCATCCACACCTGTCACACGGCTTCGCCTTCCAGGCCGGCGAGCCCTTGGATGAAAAGGCCGAGGTCGAGGCCTCAGCTGCCGCTTCCACTTCTTCTAAGTCCGACATCACCTACCCTGAGGGAGGTGTCCAGGCATGGCTTGTCGTCTTGGGCTCCTTCTGCGGTATGACCGCTGGTTTCGGGTACATGAACACGATCGGTATCTTTGAATCCTACATCAGCGAGCACCAGCTTGCCCAGTACAACCGTGGCACCACCGGTTGGATCTTCTCGCTCTACATCTTCCTCGCCTTCTTCTGTGGTGTGCAGATCGGTCCCATCTTCGACCGGTATGGACCCAGGTGGATCATCTTCGCCGGCTCCATCTGCCTCTGCCTCAGCGCCCTAACGATAGGGAGCTGCACCCTGTATTGGCACTTCATCCTATCCTTTAGCATCTTGGGAGGCGTCGGAACCTCTCTCATCTTCACCCCGTCTGTGTCCGCCATTGGACATTGGTTCCTGCTGGGTCGAGGCAATGCAACAGGTCTAGCCTGTGCCGGGGGTTCAGTCGGCGGGATTGTTTTCCCTTTGATGTTGGAGACACTCTTCCCGAAGATTGGTTGGGGCTGGGCCACGAGGATCCTCGGTTTCATCTTCATCGGCCTTTGCGCCATCGCACAGTTGTGCATAAAGTCACGCCTGCCCCCTAAGGCTGGCGGTAGCGTCTTCCCAGACTTCACCATCTTCCGAGATGTTTGTTTCCTTCTGGTCACGCTCGGCACGTACTTCATGGAATGGGGTCTCTTCATCCCGATTACCTACATTGCCTCGTATGCCGTGGACTCTCACGCGCTGCAGCCCGGCTCTCTACTTGCAACTGCCGGTATCCTTGCGATCTTCAACACTGGCTCTTCGCTAGGCCGGTGGGCACCGGGATATATCGCCGATCGGCTGGGGAGATTCAATACTATGGTATGTGCACTCGTATTGTGCATGACTACCACTCTTGCCCTTTGGTTGCCCGCTACCGTGCTCTCCAGTGGGGAGGAGGTGGACCGCACGACCGTCCTGGGCCTTCTGGTCACCTATTCTCTGGTGTTTGGCTTCGCCTCAGGCTCCAACATCAGTCTGACTCCCGTCTGTGTGGGTATGCTGTGCGACACCGAGGAGTATGGTCGTTACTATGCAACTTGCTATAGCATTGTTTCCATTGGCACGTTGACTGGTGTGCCAATCGCCGGTTCCATCATCCAGCGCTGCAATGGCAATTACTGGGGTGTTGCTATCTGGACGGGCATCTGTTATGCCTGTGCTCTAGCTTGCTTTGGATCTGCCAGGGTGATCAAGGCTGGTTGGAACCCGAAATTACTCTACTAGCTTTCTACATGCTGGTAAACCTGAAAGAGGGTGCATGTTTTTGGCTGAGAATGGTGGGCAGAATGTAGTTTGCAATAGCAGAAAATTGTACAAGGGGGGCCAACTCAGACAACGGTGAGAATGATGAAGATTGTCGTCATTGGCCGGCTCACCTTTTGCTGATGACACAACTACCCCTAGGAGAAAGATGGTTGCGCTGCATATACGTAGACGCTATTCGTAGCAGCATGTAGCCAGGTCGAAATATACAGAAATAAGTCCTCAACTTGATAGTAGCTGGAAAAATATGCGGAATTTTGGTTCCCACTATATATAATACACATCAACAATCGTGTTTTGTTATATCACCACAATCCAGCGAGATAGGTCATTCGGCATCAAAGTCATCATCAACGCAAGTATCACCTCTTTTTGGGGCGATGACTCCTATCTCTTCCATTTTTGTCCTTCCTGGAATTAGGACCAGGAGGTGGGACAAAAGGCACTCCCCTCATCATCTCTTCCATCCATCTGATCATGTACAAATCGACATGACCATCGACTGGTGCATCGTCACGGCCATCCGTGCCAGCCACACCAGTACCAGTAGGAGCAACCGAGGCGCCTCGTGAGGACTTATCTGCAAAATCAGCCTCGTCTGCGTTCTGCTCTTCTTTTCTTGCAGCCGCGGCGGCTTGGACATCCTCTGTATCCTCTACTGTCTCCATTGTACCAGCAAAAGCCTTGTCGTCTTTTGATAGCAGAGCATCGAATGCGGCATCGATCTCTTTGTCCTCTTCCTTGCCGCCTCGCTTTTCGTCCAAATTGTAGTCTGTAGTGAATCTACCCTCTTGGATCACGGTCTGGTCCAGCAGTGCTTTTTGGCCGGCTCTGCGGAGGATGTTTTCTTCGACAGTACGCTCCGAGACCATTTTGTAGACACTTACATCCCTCACCTGGCCAATTCGATGCGCTCGGTCCATGCACTGCCTATCCATTTGTGGGTTCCAGTCGAGATCATAGAAGATTACACTGCTAGCGCCGACGAGATTGAGGCCCACGCCACCAGCTCTGGATGATAGAATCATACACTGGTATTTGCTGTCACTTCGATTGAATTCGGACGTAATGAGTTGACGCCGCTCAACGGATGTACTGCCGTCCAGCCGGAGATAGGGAATGGACTGCAAGGATAGGAATTGTTCGAGGATATTGAGAGTAGCAGTCATTTGAGTGAAAATTAAAGATCGGCTGTTGCGGGATTGAAGCTGCCTGAGGAGCACTGTCAATCGTTGCAACTTGCCTGAGTCGAAGATAAGCAGAGAGCGGTCAGGGAAGGCGATTGTATTCCTAATGCGAGCCTCATGAGCAGCGTCCGGTATATTGGTGTCTGGAAGACTGGCACGAAGAAGTGACTGAGTATGTCGAGGTATGAGCTCATCAAGGACCGGTGCTGTAGCTGCAGGAGTGACAAAAATATAGCGTTTGATCACATCCTCAAGCATAGTGGATCTTTCATCCAAGGTTAAGACATTGCCTTGTAAGCGACCTGTTTTCATCATTACAATGTCCGAAGGATGATGTTCCTCTTTAGGCTGGAGGAGTACCCTCGAGCGCCCCAACATCCGGCGCTGTCGATCATCTAGCGGCCATTTGATAGTAGCTCCTTGCTGAGTGCCACACCCGTATATGGGGTTCTTGTCAAGATTTCTTAGAGTGACTTCAATGCAGGTTCGAATAAGAGAAGCCTCCTCACGTTTGGTTTGCAGGTTCCGTGCCTCACGTGGGCCCAAAAGAGTTGATAAGTCGGGCTCGGGTATTTGAGCAATCTCTTTCTCTAAAGTGTCCAAACGTTGTTTAAGCAATCGGACTCCACTTCTGGCTATCTTGTTCTCTTTGATCCCTATCTTCCATCGTGATTCTCTGGCGGCAAGGAGAAGCATTTGAGGTACGCGCGATGTTTGGGCCTTTTCAAGTCCGTCTTCGACCAGAAGCAGCTTTCGGACTGCGAGTTCTGTGACCGAGTATGGCGCAACAGCAGATTCTTCGAGGGCAAAGCTTGTTTGAATGGGTCTCGGGTCGAAGAGATCTGGATGGTTGCAGACTCTTCTGAGCTGCATAAGCACTCGACCAGCTGTGACGCCAGTCCCATTTTCACCACCGTTTTTTAAAGCCTTGCGTACCTCGGCGAGACCCATGTACTCTTGGTAAAGCTGGCGCTGTCGTTTGCTCAGTCTGCATACAACCACCTCCTCTGTCTTTTTGGGGAGATCCTTTTCAACTTCGATTTTAAGTCGCCTGAGGAGAAACGGACGAAGAGATATGTGCAGTTTTGCGACAACTGCTTGGGCTTCTGCAGACAACTTTTCTACGCCCCTGTTGAAAATCTCATTGACTGGCTCTTTCCAGTGGCTCAGGAATTCCTCGAGACTTCCATGCTTTAAGCCTTCTTCGGACTGGCCATTTCCTTGCTCTTCTGGTCGATCCGTACCACCAGTGCCACCAGCGGTGAGGAAAGTCAGGAGCGACCAGAGTTCAGTGAGGGAATTCTGCAATGGAGTTCCTGTAAGCATCAGTCTTGCCCTTGTCCGCAATCGAATCAAGAGTTGAAACTTCTGACTTTGAAAGTTCCGAATGTTATGCGCTTCGTCCAGAACCAGATAAGACCAATGAACATTTCGAATGGCATTGATATCCTTAAGTGCAATCTGATAAGAGGTGATGATTGCGTTGTACCCACGCCGTTCCCGGTCCGGATTGTGAGGATCGTTCACCCAGCCCTTCCGTAACCTTTGCCTTTCTTCAGCTGCGCCAAAATAGCCTAGAACCCTGAACCCAGGAAGGAACTTTTGAAACTCTGTCACCCAATTCAATATGACGGAAGTAGGAACGATGATTAAATGGGGATGCCATATGTCATATGTCTCTGCAATATGACCAAGAAGAGCAATCGTTTGAATCGTTTTTCCCAGCCCCATTTCATCGGCTAGAATGCCATTCGTGTTGTTCCGGTAAAGACTTGCAAGCCAATCCAAGCCCGCCTGCTGATATGGTCGAAGAGTTGCACGAAGAAGCTGGGGAACCGGCGTCAGCTGTTTTGTAAATTCTTCCAATGCTTCGCCAGGAGCCTGTTCGTCCAGTACATCATCGTTAGTTGCCGTAACCTCATCGTTTGTGTCTGACTTCATTTCCACGTCTTCTGTCGCGTTGGTTTCGAGCTCCTTGGATTGCCCGTTTGGTGAGCTGGGTCGTTGGATGGACTCGGTGCGCTCATCATCATCAGCACTCGCAATAGGAGTGGGAAGTCCATTCGTGATGCCAAGCTCGGCTTGCTCTGCCTTAGAAAAGAAGCCGAGGAGGCCGCTCATGGCTCGAGGAGCAGCCATATCCTCATCTGAACCATGAGGATCGCTGTGCTGGCTGAGAGATTCATCTCCTTCATTGGAAGAGCTCATATCTTCATCGCTATCATAGTCCGTGGAATCCATGTCGATGCTTGCATCGTCACTCAGGTCTTGTGCAGTCTCTATATCATCTGCTAATTGCGCCAATGAGAGCTGACCTTTGCGTTTAGACGATTTGATATCGACCGAGTCGGGGTCCAACTCCCCTTCGACTTGAGAAGGTTGGTGGGCCAATGTGTCTTTGTCTATTTGCTTCTTTTCGGGATTGTCAGGTTCGATATGGTCAACTGCAGGTACAGCTTCCAATAGTTCAGCGATGCCATTTCCTTTATCGTCGTCATCTTCATCTTCGTCGCTCTCATCATTTGCATTTGCTTCAGAAATTGATTCCTGGAGCGTATCTGGCGGTTCCGCCTGACGCATCTTCATGTAAGCTTCAAGTGCTTCAGGATCCATCTCGGCTTCACTTTCATCAGAACTGTCGTTCGAAGCGCTTTCCGACATGACATCAGAATCACTTTCCTCTTCGTTATCACTATTGTCCTGACGCTCGTCCTCTGATGCTGATGCCCTTGAGCCATCCACCATATCAACGTCTGACTCGGCTTCACTCGCAGAATCAGAAAGTTCACCTCTCTGTCGTCTGACCTGCATTTCGGACCACTCAAGCTGTTTCTGCAATCTTTCCTGTCTTCGTTGTTCTTCTTGCCGCTCCCATGCAATGCGACGACGTTGCTCAACGTGTCTTTGGACAATCTCCCACTTGGCTCTGATATCAACAACAACTTGCTTACGGATTGCCTCAAAAATTCTATCTTTCTCAAGCTCTATGTCTTCTTCAGTGGGCCCGCGAAGCTGTTTCCATCTCTCTAGAGCCTCGTTGGCTATCTTTTTGGCGAGCAGCTTGTGTTGCTCCTTCTCTTTCCGCATCAACTGTCGAAAATACAGCGCTTGGTTGCTGAGGTGATCAACCTTGCCGTACACACGCGCAGGCTCAACAGTGTCGGTCTGAAAAAATATTGTACACCCTCCTTCTCGTGTGAGTTTGCCCCCTGGCTGGCCAGCTACCCACAGCTTCCGGCGCATGTCACCTTCTTCGGCAGCTTGTTTCTCATTGCGCTGTAGGAAGTACTCTAAACTAGGTGGCTCCTTGTCATTCTCGGTGAAAGGTTGCTGAAGTTCTTGCGTGTCAAGATCGTCCAGCACCTGATAGAGACTAGGCCGAGGTGGCCGCGCTGGACTAGGAGGAATAGCAGAAGGATGGGGAGGGTCGATGGGGTCCAGGGGCTTGAATTTCAACCTGATCTTGGGCCCTGCAGATTGTACGTCAACTGCGGGTCCCTTGGAGCAGCTGCGGTTCATCTGTCGTACGCTTTCCAGCGGTTCTATTTGTGTGGAGGCAGACTTGCGCTTGTACCCTCGCCTCCTGGGCGGAGACCTTTGCCGCTGAAACTCATCTTCTTTTTCACTTTCATCAGCCAGGCCCTTTCCAGGGCGTAGCGGACTAATATGATCCCTCAATGAACGTATTCGATCTTCCGACTTCCTGTCCTCATCTTCACCTTCCTCTTTCTTCACAGTAGATCTCCTCGACAACGGTTTCTTGGCCGGAGTATCGTCCCTGGCTCTTTCAAGGCTCAGCCTGGAGGCGAGCTTCTTCGTCCTTGGACTGGTGCGCTTCGTCGGCTCTGGCTTTGGTGTAGGACTCGACGCGATTCGGCTCTGTCTACCACTCTTACGAAGACCATTCTCAGTAATAGTAGTGGGCCCATCTGCTCCAAATCGCTTCCACGGCGGACTGATCGGCTTTACCATCTCCACACCATTTGGTGGTTTGGAGCCAGCGCGGTGATCACTTTTGTTCTTCTCCACGATGTCTGAGTCGCTTTGCATGGGAGTCAAGTCGCTTGCAGAGCTCACGCCGCTTGTTGAAGTTGTGTGGGGCGTTGAGGATTGGGCATGGCGAGCGGATACACGGCGACCATCGACGGACTTGAGAGTGCTCAGTTCGGCTGTGGGGAACTGCCAGGGCGGACTGGGACGTCGTTTACGTTTCTTACTCGATCGCGCCCTCTCATCGTCTGGGGCTACGCTTTCTCGTTGATTCGGACTCGGTTGAGGGTGTTTCTGTAGCGTTGCGGCATCCAAATCGCTTCCTGTTTCTGGGTTGGACCCTACAATCGAGGATATGTTTGGAAGAGCGGTTGGTTGTGCGCCATCGTCATGGGTAGTCGAGGTGGTCTCTGCCATGAGTACGTCGGAATCGGTTGCCTTTGACCCGTTTGGACGCGTCGTGTCTTTGTCATTCACGTCCGCCCCCATCGTGATGCGTCCAGCGCGGACAATGTGACCCCCTCTTTCATCACCAAATCATCCCCGAAATAACCCAAAAGCTGTCACAATAATCTTGGGTAGTTGGCTGAGTCCGTATAGTTGTTTTTTTCGGCGTGGCTGCTCTGATTGCGGAGCTATTCGTAAAAGAAGCGTCTGATGCGTCGTTGTGTAAGAGATTGGAAGTTTGCCAAGCACTAATCTACGGAGACTGCGTGTCATCCCTGCCGCATTACGCTGTACTAGTGCTCCGAACAACTGGAGGCCTAAGCTCGACCTGTTGCAGGCTGCGGACAGCGGGCATTGTTGCCTGAGGCTTCAAGCTTTCCGTGCCAAGACTCATCGAGCCTGCAGCTTCACCTCACATGTTCGACTGGCAATGGGTATCTCGCGAGGCATTGCGTAGGCCATTCTGTCTCTCACCCTCTCCGCTCCCTCTCTCCGAGTACTCAAGATGTCCGCAATCCGTGCCCTGCGGATGGTGCCTCGCCGCGCCGCCGCTACACGACTACCCGTCGCCGCCTTTCGTCCACAGAGGTCTTACGCCTCGCACGCCGAGCTCCCTTATGTTCCCGAACCGAAGATCGACCCGAACTCCGGCGAAACACCAGACACCGTCTTGAGGGGCGATCCAGGAATGGTACGTCGAGGTGCTGTCAGACAAGAGTAGGGCAGCTTGCGCACTTGCGCACTTGCGCAATGGGAGAGCTAAAGAGGCAATCTGAAGATGTTGGGCAGACTTGGAATGGGAGCAAATGCTTCGATCATCAGGACAGGATGGTTCTGTGAGCGACACGTGCTAACTTCTCTGTCCACACAGAACGGCGACTATCCAGACCCCAACCTGACCTCTGCGCTTCCCATCAAACGCCAATTCCGTGACCCATACGGTGACTGGTGGGACAAGCAGGAGCGTCGTAACTACGGCGAGACTGTCCACGAGGACAACGACGTGCTCGGTATCTTCTCTCCCGAAGAGTACACCCACGTTACACCTGGTTGGGGTGGTGTGCAGTGGTTGGCCTTCTTTGCTACAACTGGTGTGCTCTTGGGCACCGTATACCAGTTATACCCAGACAGAGTATGAATTCACATATCATGACAGTGCTGTATGAACTTCTTCACTGACATTGAACGTCCCAGGCTTCCGTGCCGAAGGCATATCCAGGTGGTCTCGAAGCTGAGTTGGGTGGCCAGGGAGCGGTACCCGCAAGGAAAACGAACGAAGAGGAGTCGGCTCTTTGATTTGAACGCGCTGAAAGCGGAACCACTGTACATATTAACGCTTGCGCATGTTCGATTTCTATAATCTAGAAAGGGAACAATTCCTTTTGTACGGTCCTTTGCTCACGTCTTACGTCACAACATTAACATCCCACCCACTGATCTGGGTTTACGTTCTGACAAGCTAGCATGTCCTCCACAGCGGCGCGACAAAATGACGAAATGGCCGCTTGATTGATGACTGCAGAGACACAATGTAACTTGAATTTCAGCAGTAATCAAAGCCCACTGGTGTTTATTGTTCTCTGTTTTGGTAAGCCTGTGTCGCCGGAAGATCTAGAAAGAGACTACACGAACTGCAAGGACGTCGAATTTTGCCGAAACAACTTTGAGTGAGATGTTGCATTTGTTTAGATCTCGAATGCAGTAATATACAAGAAGTATGCGATCATTTTCACGTATGACAGCCAGTCAGCCAGTCAGCCAGTCAGAATATCATCACGCTGGCTGCCATACTGTATCAATCCACTCGCCAACGTGAAACATCAATGTTGGTGGTGCCATTGGATGCAGGCTACCTGATCTCCGTCCATAACCTGAAGAAGCTCAACCGGAGCTCAATCCATAGTACCGCTCGAGATGCCAGAGGACTAAAATCGGTGGGAAGGTCTGGTCTAAGACGACGCTGCTCCCACCACTGGAGTTCGGAAGTATACTATAATACTTCAAGATCGTACCAAAGTATTTGCGTTTCTGCGCAAATAGCTTTTGTTTGAGCCGTGAGTCTGGTGGTGCAATGGTCTTCATTGGATCGCGCCCTGCGAACCAAAAAGACAGTAGCGGTCCGTAATCGTTCAATAGTAGATCGAATTGAGCCGCCCAGTGGCGATATCGGCGTGGCTTCAATCTTCAGCTCCCTTCATGGGGGTTGGTCTATTTCTTCGGTGTTGGTTTCTCCTTGTCCCACCACTCGCGCCAGAAGACCTCATCCTTCTTTCTCTTCTCTTCCTTCCGTTCCCTCTCTGCCCTGCGCTCGTCCATTTTCGCGAACCACTCTTCTCGAGCTGCATCCTGCTCACTCTGCGTAGCGAATCTGATCATGCAGGCGTTCATTGCCTTCTGCTCTTTGCGACACATGAGCGTGGCGGTGAATGTTCGATTTGTGCAGCATGCTGCAAAGTCTGTCGGATGGCAGAAGGTAGTCAGCTAGGAAATTTTCTTCAAGCGCATCAAGCTATAAGATGTGCCGACGGAGTGCCAAATACCTCTGACTTCATCTGCGCATTTTTGTTTTACGCGCTTGTGATATAGCTCCTTGACTTGAGCTTCCTGGCTGGCAGACAATGGGAGGGGGTTACGAGTCGACAATGGAAACGGTGATGAGTTATTCGACGGTGGCGATGGCGATGTTGATGCTGCTGGCACACCGGCTGGAGAATTGGGACTGCTCGTCATCTTCGTAGCCATAACATGACGAGGCAAGGTATGATAATGATAATCGCTATGCGCAGCTACCTGCCTGCCTACGTAGGATGTTAGCAGTGAGGTGTCGCGGATTTGCCTAAAGGGGAAGCTATGCTGCCGATCATCTCGGTGAAGCCTGGTCGGATCTTCGGGGTTTCAAAATGCCACATCACAACCCATATACTTCCTAAATTGAACATCTGTAGCTCATGGATTATGTTCAGAAGATGGTCACAGCGCATTTTTTGCGTGAGATTTCTCTTGTATACAGCTTCTGCCACCTAATCCACTGTTTCTACAAGCCGGGTCCCTACCTTTAACACTTACAACGCAACCAAATACCAGGAACGAAGCGAAACAAGGTGATGAATACAAGACGAATAGAGAACGTCCTTAAGACCAAACGAGGATTCGCGTGCGTGCCATGGCTCTAGACTGGATGATAAGTCACCATTACCATTGTAAGATGTTTCTGCCGACGCCATCCGCTCATTCGTATAGACGTGAAAGGCAACCATACCAGGACCCCAGGCAGGCGATGTGTCCATTAGAGCTGAGAAGCTCGATGTATGGTCCCCCCGAGTTAGACCAGACACCGGCACAGCAGTGAGCTACACACTCAATCCAAAACCCTGCGAGTCAACGAAACATTCCTGTTGTGTTTCGCTTCAACTAGTGGAGGAGTGTAGACGACTGGCAATTTCCTATCTCACATCTCTACTAAAAGTGAACCAGACAGTCACTGGGATGTGCGGCTACCACTGGTATCCTATCAATTCTGCACTCTTTCCACTGACCTATTATGACGCGAGCATTTTATGGGTCTATTCTGCACCCATTTATAAATACTGACACTTGGCCTCCTTATCGTGTGGAGACTTGGCGAGTATATACCATTACTGGTACCTCATTTCGTTACGTGTTAGGGGAAATTGACTACTCACCAGCAAAAGGCTAGCCAATTACTAGAGCAATACAAGCCCTAAAGTGCCACAAACCATACACCGACGTGTTTGATTCCTAAATCATGATACGTTTATTATACATTTATCATACTGGCGCGAGTACAATACTGTTCTCTCTAGATAGATCCACACTCCTCGAGGCATTCTTCAAAAATGTCGGTGGAGTATTTTCTAAAGTGGAATGGACGAGCATGAGAAATCTTCCGACACCCAATACAATTGAAGCCTCAATCGCCAGCCGTTTAGGAGCAGCTCTAGCCACATACTGGCTCATAGCTCATTCTGAACCGTGATATTCTACCACAACCTGACGTGTTGATTCGTAGTCGTAAAATGTCTGCCGAGCGCGACACATCCTCTCGTTTGGAGAATAGCATCTAGATAGGCTCTGCATGTGCGGTAGGCCGTGAACGAAGCCCTTCTCTACCTCAAACCTTCGCCTGACCCCGTTCCAATGGGAATGATGCTTTGAAGGGAGGCTGGGCTATACTGTACGATTGCGCGATATCGCGGGATAGAGTCAACAATCTGCATTGCCTGGTGATTGACGTGCCGGAAACTATTGATTGATAAAGGGTTGAGCTGGACGAGAATTTGGTCGAGTATTTCGAGAGGCAGTCTTGCCAGTGCTCCAAGGTCAGACTTGGGATCAATATGGTGCCGACCATCATCGAGAGGTAGGGTCTATTCGAGATTGTTGTAGTCGAGAGTGCAATATTTTAGGTCTGGGGACGTCTTGGTTACGGTCGGTCTTGAACGGTGCAGCTGTCTGGTCTGTGACCATCGATCGAGTCAAGAGGCAAAGTTAATCATTTATATGTTTATTGCAACTGGAGATGAGAACCTATCTTCCAGGGCATGTCTGTGCTCAATGTGAATTGACTTTGTCAACGCAGCTATCGACACTTCGCACGCAGCATCCCTTTCTCATGATGATGAGTTGACTTTGCTAGAAGAAACGACATTTTCTTTGTTGCCAGTACTCCACGTAACGAAGTTGGATGCGTTACTATGCAGTAACGCATCACTTACAACAAAGTAAAAAGTTTGGATTTCGTTGTGAAGCCAGCACTGAATACTTATTGAGAAAGGTGCAGCGGTTTCCAGGTTGGCCAAGCCATCCTTAGATCTTATACAGCTACCAGTAAATGTGGTCTTATGTCAACCGCTAACCCATCTACACAGGCCAGAAGAAGCAGACCCCACCAAGGACCAATCAACGGCATGACACTGCGGTTCACAGCCATTAGGCATGCATAAGCGCCGACAAATCTTTATCGTCGGCTCAGTGATGGCAAGGGAGTTTCAAGTCGGCGGCTCGAAAGATCAGCGGTTGAAAGTAGTCAACGGAAAGTTCGAGGTCGCTTCAAGCGCGAAGATGCACAGCAAACGGTCAGTGATCAGCCGCGCTGAGCGTATACAAGTGCAGAGGTCAATCATGGCCGATTCGAGCAGTAACGACAGTCGAGCTGCAGTCAAATGAACGTTCTTAGGATGTATAGTCGCACGTGGCGAGCGAGGTGTCTCCGCTCCATTCCATCCCTGTGGGTGAGAGCACGGGGAGAGCACTTCTCTCTGGAAACAAGGCAGTGCATCTGCACTAGCCGACGGTTGCATGAAGCAGGTTGATGATCAGTCAATAGCATAGAACATCGAAATGAGAGGTGCAACTCGTAAATCTCCTCGCTCTGTCGGCCGAGCCACTATCGATCAGGAGTAGTGTTCTGTGGATTGACAAATTGTTCAGTATATGATACGCTGGGTTGTCGAAAAGCTGGAAATGGCTCACACATTCAAGCCATGTCAGATCTACGGCATCGTATTGTTGGATGGATAGCGTGGTATACTGCAGGTTGAATCATTTGCCCACAAGAACGCGGCCATAAGTTAGACCCTGCCAAGCGATGAAGAAGAAGCAAGCAATGCGGCTCGGCTGATTTGTGGCATAATCGGTGATGGCATACTCGCGTTGGGGGGGGAATACGTATCCTGCAGGGACAAAATGGGCTGGCAGCCACGTAGGTAAATTAGACGAACGATCAAGTTGATGATGGTGGTGCTGTTGGTGGCAATGGGCAAGGGGGGGCGAGTGGAGTCTTACCTCGGCGTCGAGCGGATCCCCCGTGGGAACATGCACCTGCTGACGCGGGGTGCGGGGAGAGTGAGGTGGAGGGACAGAAGGTGTCTGTGGAGGAATCTGGGTTCAGTCGAGAATCGCTAACTGTTTGGTCGGCGTGTGGATCATGGGCCTTTGGGATGATGATGCTGGACGGGATGGAAGAGACACAAAGACGAGCAATGACAGGACACGGCACAGCAATTTCTGTGGGATAGTCTGCACAGCAAGGCTCAAGTCCGCCACTTTCTCACTATCCAATCACTATACGAACTCAGACGCAATAGCGCCTTGTCTTCTCCGTATATCTTCCTTATAACGCTTTCTACTGTTTGATTGAACACCCACGAAAAAGTTCAATGTTAATGAATTGAGGGCGAATTCTGGAACCTCTACCACCAAAGTTGCCAGCTACTTTCCAATCAGCAGCAATAGCAGATGCACACGCATCATGTTTGCAATCCTGTTCGACGAGTCCGTCGATGATAGCTACACAAGGACTTCCCTTCCAGACCAAAACCAACAAGGGCGTTCAACAGGTGAAACTTGCACAGGTACGGGCATTGAAGCTGCAAGCAGACGGAATATTGCCATACACAAGCCAGCACCGGCATGCAGTATGGGGTAGAGCGAGTCAAGAAAACAGCTCTATTCAGCAAATAGTATACCAAAGAGTGACTCAGTCGAGGGAAGATAGTTTGGTTGGTAGTCTACTGTAGGCTTTACTTCTTTACTTGCAGACAAAGCCTCCAACATGTCTTGCGCTAAGTGGCAGATCGGCATTCCGAAATGAACGGTTGTCTCGATTGCGGCTTAGACAAGGGAGAGTATGATAGCAATTATGAGGGTGATGACGAGTTTGCATGTGAGCGAAGAGGAATGCGGTCGGTCGAAGGGGCTAATTTACCGTATTGGCCGGTGAGAAAGAAGGAAAACCACAGCCGCCTCGGAAGCTAGCTAGGTAGTCTTCTCCGCATGCGTGGGGTGTTTTGTGGAGAGTTTGCCGTGCGCCCGTCCACAGAGCTGGTCCTCCCATTTCCACATGACCATGGAAGAGTTGGCAAGGGCTGGTGACGAGACAGACTGGCAATATGCCATGGGTCATGAATATGAATATGTTGACGCACTTTCGAGACAGGAAGTCGGTTGAAGCATGCCAAGATAAGCCGGCAGGAGCCGAGCTATCAGCCGCCATGATGTAGCATACGCTGAGTCGTATGGCATATTCGCATGGGAAGTGTCGTGTATCTCCCGCTGGCCCGCGTACAGCACCAGGTGGCAAGACGGGAAGTGCCGCCATCTGTCGAAATGGTGACTCGATGCAGGCGGGCGGAGACACAGCATTGTGCTTGTACCTATGCATGCTCTGCTTCATTCTCACGTGCCGTCAGCCTCAATTTCCATCCCTTGCCCCCGAAGTGGCCCCGAGACTGGAGACAGCGATGACGAGTAGCGCTGTCCCAGGTATGTACGGCGATGTCGATGGCAACGGATAGACCGAAGACGGTACTGCACATCAGCTACGTATGTAGGCATGTAGCCAGAGCCAGCGTTACATGGAAACGGCAGGACTGCTGCACATCATGCGAGGCGCTGTCAGAAGTCGAGGTGCGCTTTCGCCTTCTCGGTTGGAGGGGAAAGGGAAATGCCTGCACAATGCTCTGCGGCTAAAATCTGCCACTACACCAACACTCCACTCCTCCACTATCCGGAGAAAGTGGAGGCAGATGCAGGGCGAATGAGAGTCTATGAGCACGTCGTGTACCGCCTTCTCGCAGACGCTTGGGAATGAAATCAATCAATCAACTGCCATTTTGCCCCGTAGTAAAACTGGGCAACTCGAGTGTAGTGTCCCAAGGTCTAAATGCGATACACCTGCTGTGGTGATACGCCTGCATATCTGCAGCAATGTATCCATAACTCGTCGCATGTTTCGGTCTATAATGATGCGACACGATTCGCCTTCACATGCGTAAGCTGTCAATCGGTGCGGCTCTCCCATTTCGAAGGTTACGCGTTCTAAGGATGCCGCCTGGATATGGTACGGTATTGTCTTGTGTTGTGCTGTACTTTACGAAGATGCCGTTTCGCCGAGCTGCTCACCCTCGTATCGCGCGAACAATAGTGTTGCAATTGTAGCAATGGTTCAACTGCCTCTGCTCCATCGCCCCAGCCTGTGGCCTCTAACTTGGAGACTTTTTTTGACAATGACTTCATGGAAAACATTGATGTATTTGCTTATGTACCTGTTGAGAGGTACAGTACTCAAGAGGATTCGTACTAGATTGAGATTTACCCGAAAGAAAGCTCGGGAGTCCCTGAATGACGACGATGGCAAGCGCCACACGCCTTGTAGCCGCACTATCTGCCCGGTCGTATTTCCAGATTTGCATCGCAGGTAGACATCGAAGTTCTCTCAGGTATCGACCGGTCGGATAGGCGATGAAGAGGTACGGGTTCTTGTATCGTAATACAATGCTGCGGTGTATGACGATGTAACTTGGTAGCGAGACGACAACCGAGCATTTGCCACTCTGTGCCGACCGGTGTTGAAGCCAGCTCAGCCTCACAATGTGGTTGGCTCGACATATTCAAGCTTGTCCACAAGCCTTTACAAGACTGGTAACTTTGCCAAGGCAGATAGTCAAGAGCTTGAAGTGACGGTGGGAGACTGATGAGTACGAAAGCATTCAACGTGAAATTGAAACTGAAATTGGGCAAAGCCAGCTTACGACAACGGAAGGCATCTGCGAAGGAGTGTAGGAAGGGGATGCGAGCATCGAGTGTCGTAGGTGATGCATCGGTAGTACGATTGACACAATGTGAAAAAGCAAGTATGCGGTGTAGATCTCTGAGCCTGCATGGCTTAAACGACGATCAATGAATGTGCCCTACACCCACATCTTGCAGGTCAAGTGTATGTCAGCAGTCACTATTATCTATATACCTCAGCTGGCAAGCTCAGTAGTATGTTAGTTAGTGGAGAATGCCTGTTTCGAGACATAGTATGGAGATGTTGAAAGATTTCAACGCGACTGATATGTAATCCTGAAACGTGGTGAAAGACCCAGCTTAGGCCACGACATACCTGCCAATACGCTGTTCACTCTGCTATTAGCTCGGCGGTCTTCGATCGAATAGCAATAATATGTTTGGCATCAATAACAGCGGGCGCAGCGACAGACGCCAAAATGGTAGAGAAGTCGGGTTTTGCCAGACGATTAGGTATCACTTCGATATCAAGCTCGTCAATCAAACTTGGATGAGAATGGATGTGAGGATTCATCCAGCAAAGGTTGGTCGCAAGGCTAATTGCAGAGGAGTTGCATGCCAATGTGGATTGCGTGCGTGCGCGTGTGCGTGCTATCCTGTGCGTGCTTTCGTCCCGAATATGGACCGAATAGGGAAGTGTTGAAGCCTTGGAAGGGATACAGCCCAGTGCAGCGGCATGCCAATTACGTCAGAAGGTCGGGTTAGATCCTCACATTGCCAGCGGCTGATGACATTAGAAGCCATAGTGCGATACCATCGCCATCGTCAGCCGTCACATCCTCGTTTGCGTCTGAACTTGCATATAGGCCGGTATCAGACTAAAAGCCACCCGCCACCAACGATATGCTGCCAAACTTGCGGTATGCCAGGTAGGGTATGAGAGGTAAGATAGCGAGGTCCACCATCCAGCTATCTGAGGCAGGACGATGCATACCATAGGTAGGTAGGCGGACAGACAGACAGGCGTGACGTAGTGTGATAGGCGGATGAGATGCGACTGTACCTATGTGCGCCAACGAAAGTGCAATATGTCAGTGGGTCAGCGACTCCGCATAATGAGCCTCCTCCAGCAGACATCTACTCCATCCTTTCTCCAAAACCCACACAAACTACCAGCGCGCTATACTCGTTTGCCCTGGATGAGATGCTAGGGGATGGGGAATGGGGGGTTGGAGGATGGAGGAGGGGAAAGGAGAAAGGGAGAGAGAGATGGACTGCAATCAGCGGCTGGCCCAACCCGGTTCGCAGGCGGTAGCTGTTTAGTAGCATCACTTGGCGGCCTTTCTGGCTAACCCGGGCTTGGCTTGTCCATAATGGGGTCGACTGGAGGGGAGACGACCAATGACAGCGCTGCGACAGCCGGGAGCAGGTGGGCCGTGGGAGGGAGGGCGGGTGGATCCCAGCCGTGCGCCATCCCGCCACGTCTTTTGGCCGGCAGGCTCGAGTGGAGAGGTACCCGGGTAGCGTCTGTTGGTAGGCGGATAATGACTGGCCGATACCTGGACTCCCGCTGTGAGCGAATGCCACCCTCGCCCCTACGTACTCTTCTGTTGGGGTCAACTTGCTGCTGGTGATGTGATGTAAATGAATGATGTTGATGGCGGAGGCGACGGTGCTGTCTGTCTGCTGCCGGTACCCTTGTCGGCCGGCATGCCATCGCTGCAGAGACCCTACCTAGTAGCCTCCAACCGCTCCACACTCGTCCAAGGCTCTGACGTAGCTTGTCTTCACCATCTCCAGCATTCTCGACCGTCTTTGGCTGTTCCACCGGTCATGGTGGGTGCTCGTTCGCTGATGGCGCATGCAACGGCTTCGCTGTTTGCAAAATCTCTGCGCCCAAGCTAGTTACTGTTATGTAGGTTCCTGCTGGGATACGATGTGATGTGCACTGCGATGCCCTGCGACGCGATGCGATGGGTTAGCTGTGGCATGGCACGGCGTGGCATCCTGCGTCTCGGGCCCATCGATGGTGGATGGTGGATGGTGGATGTATCTCAACACCGCCGCTGGCGTCGTTCCGCATCCATGGATTGATTGACTGCTTGATTGACGGTTGTTTGAGAATCGATGTTTCCATGGAGGTAATGGATTGCCATCTCAATCCTCGCGTCTGCTTTAAGAAGGCCCTCCACTCCCCCAGCAGGTCCCTTCTCTTCCCCCAGATCTGCCATATCCCCATCTTTCCCCAGATTCTCTCGACACGGTGCAGCGCATCGAAGGGCCCTGCCTCATCTCCTACACTTCTTCACCACCTCTCAATCCAAGAGGCTCCCTGCTCCGGTAGCCACATCGTCCCAGGACCTCTCCTCCTCGACTGGCCACTGGTTGGCCCCAATTGCCCTTCACCATGTTGTCAGCAAAGGGCAAAGTCGCTGCCGATGGACAGCCTCACTTTCTCGGCCTCAGCGGCAGGAAGCTTCAGTTCCTCGTCTCCACCATAGCAACCACCGGGTTCTTGCTCTTCGGTTATGATCAGGGTGTTATGTCTGGTATCATCTCCGCCGAACCATTCAACAACACATTCCCAGAGACCAAGGGCGACGCAAACTGGCAGGGTTTTGTCACTGCCATCTACGAGGTCGGTTGCCTGATCCATCGCCAGCTTTCTACTTACAAGCTGACAAGCTCGGCGAGCTATCATTGCTGGTTGCTATCAATCATCTGCGATCATCCAGATCATTATCCATTACTTCCATTATGCCGCACAACCAGACCGCTCAGTTCCTCATTGGGCGCACTGTCACCGGCATTGGTAATGGAATGAATACCTCCACAATTCCTACCTACCAAGCCGAGTGCTCCAAGTCTAAGAACCGTGGTCTTCTTATCTGTATCGAGGGTGGTGTCATCGCCATTGGCACTTTAATCGCTTACTGGATTGACTTTGGCTCCCAGTATGGCCCTACAGAATTCACCTGGCGATTTCCCATCGCTTTCCAGATCGTGTTCGGACTTATTCTGTGCATTACCATGGTCTGGTTGCCCGAGTCTCCACGTTGGTTGTTGACTCGAGACCGTCACGAGGAAGCAATGCATTCGCTCGCCGCTCTTCGTGGAGAGCGTGAGGATTCTGACGCAATCAAGTCTGAAGCCAACATCATCATCGAAAGCATTCGTGCGTCTGGCCACGTTGGTGGTAACACCCCCTACAGCGCTCTGTTTGAGGGCGGTAAGTCCCAGCACTGCAGGCGCATGTTGCTCGGTGCTTCCAGCCAATTCTTCCAGCAGATAGGCGGTTGCAATGCTGTCATCTACTACTTCCCCATCCTCTTCCAGAACTCCATTGGCAGCACGCATCAGATGGCTCTCCTTCTCGGTGGTGTCAACATGATCATCTACTCCATCTTTGCCACCACCTCTTGGTTTGTCATCGAACGAGTTGGTCGTCGCAAGCTATTCCTCATCGGCACCGTGGGCCAGTGCTTGTCCATGGTTCTTGTATTTGGAGCCCTGATTCCTTGCAGAAACTACGCCGAGGGAGACGTATGCCCTGCCGCAAAGGGTGCTGCCGTTGGCTTGTTCACCTACATCGCCTTCTTCGGTGCCACCTGGCTTCCTCTGCCATGGCTATACCCAGCTGAGATCAACCCTCTGAAGACCAGATCTAAGGCCAACGCCGTCTCCACCTGCAGCAACTGGATCTGGAATACCGTCGTCGTGATGATCACCCCAGTGGTAAGTTCCGGTTCCAACACAACGCACAAAGCTTGCACAGTTACTGATTCCTCTCTCAGATGGTCGCCAAAATCAAGTGGGGCACCTACCTCTTCTTCGCCCTCACCAACGCCTGCTTCTTCCCCATTGTCTACTTCTTCTACCCTGAGACCGCCGGTCGCAGCCTCGAGGAGATTGACATCATCTTCGCTAAGGGCTTTTTCGAGAAGAAGTCCTACGTCCGTGCTGCTCAAGAGCTTCCTCCTCTCAGTATTGCCGAGATCGATGCCATGGCCAGGGAGTATGGAGTCGCCAGTGATGACGAGGAGAGCGGTCATTTCAAAGACGCCGCCTTCAACGAGAAGGCTGCTGAGGTGGCTGAGAACATCAACGAGCGCGTCGGTTAGATGACGGTTGATGAGGTTAGATGATGTAATGCGTGTTTTACGTTCTGCGATGCCGGCCGGTCCATTTGCATTTCGCATGATACCCGGACATGGTCGGCTTTTCCGTTTCTTGACCCACTTCCCCATTATCTAGAGGAAGAGAGGAAGACTACTGGCGAAGCCCGCCTGCCACAATATACATCTTATTATACACGGCGGTTGGCCCACAGCTAAATAGACTTAGAGAAGATTAGCCGAAGCACACACGAAACGTCGGCTTTGGAAATGTATCAAAGGCTGTTGTGTCAACATACACTGTTACCATCGTATCATCTCACTGACTGCATCATCAAAGTTGACCTCAAAATGATTTCGTTAATTGCCTTCGCAAGCAATGAGATTCGGTCGATGCGAGCAAGTGAACTTCCGGGAGGCCCGTACGCTAACTCTATTTGGGTTGGCCAGAACGAACCAGCTATACGTTAATCATCCGCCTCTCCATCCTCCTCAGAATGACCATGCTCTAGAGTAGCATCCTCGTCCACTAGCGGTACGAGTCTAAAATCTACAAATGCGACGCCTTCGCTTTCAGGGCCGTTGGAATCGATCTGGACGAGAAACTGCAAGCTGAGAACGCCTTCGGCGTCAAGTCTCAAGCTAACCTTTGACGCTGTGGCCATCGCCCTCTGCACGGCCTTGATCAGAGCGAAGGTGAAGCTGGCGCTTGTGCGTGCGTGGCAGAGGAAGGTCTCGAGCACCGGTGCTTCCTGCGAGTTTGAGGCCTTGAATTCCACCACCGCCTCACCTATCGCTCCCGTAGCCGAGAGAGACAAATCAGGCCCGGCGCGGGTAGCTGGTGACGCCGAGATGGTCACGGCACTGGGATTTGTCGCCGCCAGCTCTTGGACGGCGTCGAGAAGGTGTGTGGACCGCATGATGGTCTTGAGCGCGATGGCGTTGCGGTTGAAAGGGATCTCTTCCCCACCGCCTCCGCCGGTGCCGGTGTCGTTCGACGCCTCGTAAGTCGTCAAAGCACACGTCGTCGTAACGCCTGACTCAGACATATGCACGCGGAAGGGCTCGCCTGCACCGGCGTAGGTGAAAGTGCAGAGGCCTTGAATGCCTGGCGCTGTGGCCGCGAAGGCGTTGTTGATGCCAGCGTGCCGCTGTAGCCGGTGTGTCGCGAATGCCTCGTACGGGTCGGTCGAGCCTGGCATTCCCGGCCGCTTTCCTGCTGCTGCGGCTGGGTCTGACAAGGCGAAGATGTTGAGGGTTTCGATCAGGGAGGCGAGGTTGATCTGGAAGAAAGGGTGATCGTTGTCGTCGTCATCTTCTCTCTCACCTTGAGATGACGTGTCATTGTTGTCGTTTGGATTGTTATATGAGTAGGTAGTGAACAGCTCGTTAGAAAGCAGCACGAATGCCTCCATTGCAGTGCCGTCCTCCGTGCTAAAGCGTAGACCTGCCGGTGAGATGCGAACGTGGGCTTTGTTGGAGAATGAGATGCAGCGCAGGAGCAATTGGATCTGTCGTGCCGACGTGGAGATGGCACGGAAAAGAGGCTTGGGGTCTGACATGGCTGAGTGTAGAAAGGCGTGTTTTTGATTTCTTGTTCTGTCGTGGATGGGATGACGTCCAACTTTCCCGACTCTCTGGGTATCTGATATATGATGTAGATCGTCTCTACAAGTCGATCGATCTGCCGCAGCTCTCTGTCTCTACCAAGTACACTTCCTGGCTCTGCACCCGAAGACCTAATCTGGGGTGGCTAACTGTGGACGCTGTATAAATCGGCTCACACGGATTGTCTTGCTCCTCGCCTGTCTTCTCTTCACGTAAGTCTAGACGTATACTCCAACGGCGCAAATGGTGAAGACTGCACCGAACCTGTAGATCGAATGGTTAGAACCGCAGTGCAGGCAGCCACAGGTCTCGCGCGTCGGATTGCGTCGCTTACCCAAATGCTAGCGAAGCAGGAATACCGTAAAGCGGGAGGTTTTTAATGGAAGGGTCTGGACAGCGTCAGTAAGAACCAATACGATCTGCAATCACACCGGTGCAACTCACTGAGACCGAACAAGCTCGTAGTCATCAACGCAAAGAGCAACAGGGTAAAGCCGACGAAGAACTGCGACTCTTTTCCTACTACTGGGGTGAAGGGCGAGTCGGCGGAAGCGTCCCACAGAGCTTGAAGGTCTGAATTCGACATTTCTACAATATCCGATCAGATCTGGAAAATTGTTCGTGGATGATCCTGTTGACTAGGTATCGAAGAAGGGGTATGTCGTCTATTTCTCCTGCGGCGGTCGTCAATGCTGAAGCCAGCTGTAGACTTGCTGCACCATTGCCCTTTATCAGGAAGGCGGTGTACCCAGGTACAGCTCCATTTCTGCCGCGCTGTACCCCATACCTACCCAGCTAGCCAGCCAGCCAGGCCAGGTACCTACACAACAGACTTCAGAGCAGACTCGGCACGAAAGCAAAGAAGTCGTCTTTAAAGTGCGGCATGAGTTGGGATGCGAAATCTTAGTATCAATACGGACACTTTCGACTTGTGAAATGTAACTCAAGCAAAATGTGCCTTCTGCTCTTGCCATACAAGCAATATCGCAAGAGCATCTACCCCTCGATCTGCTGGTTGTGTAGTCTTGGACCCAAAGCGGACCTATCCAGCAACCATACCTAGATATGGGGAATTTTCGCAATTCCTCAACGATCTTCAATATTCTCACTATCTCCATACTTTCATTCGTACGTCACATTACGTCTCACCACCTCCAATAAACCTAGTCAAGCAGCGCAAGTGAAGACCGCAGAGAAACACGGGGTGCCTTTGATTCACGTGACTGCTTCCCGGAGATAAAAGCCGAGCCCCGGCGCGAACAGCTCAAATAGGCAATGCTTGCCTACACAACGCGTTCCTACAGAAAGGCTGCCCACCTATCCTGTGCATTCTGGCCTCGAAGTGTTCACACTGCTCTCCTGATAATACAGCCTTTCTAATCATTCTCGTTACTTCGATACTGTGATTGTTGTATCGCGCACACCATGGCGCAGGACGCCCTTGAACACGATGGTAAGGCCCAAGAATAGTCCTGATCATGCGGCCAGATTCCAGCTAACAGGCACATGGCCACCAGCCTCCAAGCGCAAAGCGCCTGACGAGATGGACGTAGATGGCGAGATCGATCAGACATCCCCAACCCACAATACCAAGCGCGCTAAGCCGACCCCCGATCCCGAAGACTCTGAAGAATCAGCGCCAGCGCCCGTACCTTTCCCAGAGAAACCTGCTGTGCTTGAAGAGAAGAACGGGGATATCAGTTTTCAAGTGGTGAACAACGATGGCAAGCACCACAGCTCGATCATCCTCACTGGACTCAAGTGTATTTTCCAGAAGCAACTGCCAAAGATGCCAAAAGACTACATTGCGCGACTAGTGTATGACCGTACACATTGCTCTATCGCAATCGTCAAGCGACCCCCAGATGGCTCATTCGCTGAAAGTAGTGATCTACCTGGTGAAGTCGTGGGTGGTATCACCTATCGGCCCTTCCACAGCCGGCACTTTGCTGAGATCGTGTTCTGTGCTATTAGCAGTGATCAACAGGTCAAAGGCTATGGTGCGCATTTGATGGCGCATCTTAAGGACTACGTTAAGGCAACTACCAACGAGAACATTATGCATTTCCTTACCTATGCCGACAACTATGCCATCGGGTACTTTAAAAAGCAAGGATTCACAAAAGAGATCACCCTCAACAAGCCTCAATGGATGGGTTACATCAAGGATTACGAGGGTGGTACGATAATGCAATGTACAATGCTTCCTCGTATTAGATACCTGGAAACAGGTCGCCTACTCCTGAAGCAGAAAGCGGCAGTTCATGCAAAAATCAGAGCTGTGACCAAAAGCTATGAGGTGCACCAACCGCCTGTGGCATGGAGAAAAGCAAAACCAGGCGAGACTCTAACGCCGATTGACCCTCTTGATATCCCCGCGATCAAAGCGACAGGCTGGAGCCCAGACATGGACGCTCTCGCCCGGCAGCCGCGGCGGAATCCTGCCCATTCTCTACTGCAGACGCTTCTCAGTGCCTTACAAACGCACAGCGCTGCCTGGCCGTTCCAGATCCCAGTCAACGAAGATGAAGTGCCTGACTACTACACCGTCATAAAAGAGCCCATGGACTTCAGCACGATGGAAAGCAAGCTCGACAAGGACAAATACGAGGGAGTGGAAGATTTCGTCAAGGATGTCCTCCTGATCGTCAGGAATTGTAAACGCTATAATGCAGAGGGCACTCCATACGCGAAGGCAGCTAATAAAATAGAGAAAGAGCTGTGGAGGAAGGTGAGGGAAGTTCCAGAGTGGAGCTACTTGGAGCCAGATCAGTTTGAAAGCACCAACCGACAGGGCTAGAGGCCACTAAGGGGAAGAAGTGAACGTCCACGAAAGCAATGATATCACGACTATTACGAGCGCCAGTCAAGTGCCTGGATGAAATGAGACAATGCGCATTCACCGAAAAGCTTGGTGTCAAGCTGGTTTTGCTAATACCTGAGCTGCCTTGATCGCAGGTCATAGTCTGTACTATACCAAAAATATTTCAGTTGGCAAAGCGTGAAACAGAATATTAAGCTTGGCCTTTTTGTGTCTTTTGTCTTGCAGAGACCCAAACCCTAGGCTGCGCGATAAGGAATGTAATGACATAAGTGTGAATTCATGACAACCTTCTAGACAAGTATCGCCATATTGATCGGGTCATATCTTGGGCATGATTTGACACGAATGTAAACTATTATCAGATTGCGTAGGTATGGTTATTGACATCCTAGGTAGATACCTAGGTACCAAGGTACCTACCTAGGTAAGCTGGAGTATTCAAAGGGCTGCAGAGTGACGTTGTATTCTCAAAGCTCGGACCTCTCGTAGATGCATTGAGAATGCTCGACCTACCAAAGAACGATACTGATAGGCTTGATCATCTCCCTTACCAGTATCCTCTCGATCCCCAAAGTGATCATCAACATATGACCTGGATATAGTCTCCGGACATGTCTATCGCTGGCCCAAGAGGCCCTAAACGCGGCCCATCGGTGCTGGTAAGTGTAACCAGGCACTGGACAGCGGGATACCGCAGGAATGATCGCTTGAAGAAGTCCAATACTGACGGCCTTGACCGCGATACAGGTCACGGACTCGCGCGATCGAGACGTTCGTCATGCTGCGAGACCTACTCCTCAAAGAGCAGGCACCCGTCTGATCTCGGTCGACAACGTATTACTTGGCTCTTCCGATATCCCATCCGCCCAACCGAGAGGCGTCCGACCCCAGCATCACACTCGAACCCCTTCTGGCAGACATCCACTGGATCCCAAGCTGAGCGGTAAGAAGTTACCAATGACAGCTGTAACCATACCGACGCGAACAAGCAAGGTATCTGAAAAGCTGGTGCTCCTGCCTGAGACGACAGAAGAGGCTGGCGATGACGACGATGAGATCTCGGACGACGATGATTCCGCACCACCTAGTAATGCCGAGTTGAGGCAGCGAAGGTCAAGAGCAAAGGGAAGGAGTGATGCAGAGAGACTCCCGAAGAGCCAGAGGATCGCGGAGGCTCAATTGTCACGAGTTACAGCATATTGCACTGCGTCAAGCTACAAATTGAGAAGCACTGCGGAATTTATCAAAAAACAGCACGGCGCAAAGACGAAACTTTACGATGACTGCCTATACTGCGTCTACCAGCTCCCCCTACTTGGAGGTAGCGATGGATATCGAGTGCGCAGTAGCCCAGTCGTCAAGAACCCAGGCGGACGAAGTGTTCTAGACGAACAAATCGAGGCGAACGAGCGACGAGAATATAGAGAAGGATGGCATGAAGAAAGCAACGAATATTCCGTGACTGGGTGGGAAGGATCCGGTGGCACACCGCCTACGACCGATCACAACCAGCCGCTTGGTGATCAATACTACTCTCCAGAATCTACGTCGCAGGGCAGACATCGACGGCATTCGAGTTCAGAGAACGTGGACTACAATGAGAACTCTACGCGAAGAGAAAGCTCAGATTCGTCGACCAATTTTAGTTTCATATCGCCGCAACCGTCTGTAAGTCCAGGAGCACACCTTGTGGCAGAGCTCTTCATTTTCAGCTATGGAGTTGCGGTTTTCTGGAATTTCACCTCGAATCAGGAAAAAGATCTGCTAGCCGACCTCACCTTCTCTAGCATGCCTCACCCCAATACGTCCTCCAAATCGTCACCCGTTGCAATTTCGGTGAAAGCAGCAGCTCTCGCGCCACCTTCAACCTTTCCGCTGATGACTCGACCGTTGAGCGAAGATGAGTTCGAAACCGAGGAGTTTCATTTCCAGTACGATAGCTCTGCCGAGAAGCCACGAATCTACAATGACATGATTACTCTACGGACAAGTGATCACATGATCAAGCTGGCCATGTCGCATGCTATCGGCCAGAGCACGAAGTTGTCATTCTTCGAGGAGAGGATGCAGAAGACGATGGCAGATGCACAGTATGTGCCACGCCAGCTCGCGCTGGAAGGTCAACTAGGCATGAAGCGAAGGGAAGTGGTGGGTCTGGTGGGCCGTCTGTTCGAGGGTAGGGTGGACGTCAACTTGTGTAAGTCATGATACGAAGACAAGCTCCCCGTTCGCTTGAGACTGACCAAAGATAGCGAGCAACATGCTTGACACGCCAAATTTCTTCTGGGATAGTGAGCCGACGCTGCATCCACTGTACCAAGCCGTGCGCGAATACTTGGAGATCAAACCTCGAGTATTGGTGCTGAACGAGCGATGCCGGGTCTTTCTCGATCTTGCAGAGATTCTATCAGACTCGATTGCTGACTTTAAAATGACTCGTAAGACCAGCGCGCTCCATTCAAACAAAGAAGGACGTTACTAACAAAGCCACTAGGAATCACCTGGATCATTATTGTCCTCATCGTAATTTCAATTCTGGTTACCTGTACAGAAGTCTTCTTACGCTTTGGTATTCTTGCAGCCGGCAAAGGCAAAGACTCAGGCGACTCTATTGGTAATTTAACCATCACTTCATTTCCAAGTGCAGGGGAGATGGGTTGGAGCGAGCTGTAAGCTGTCGAATTGGGCCGGGTTTGGCCAGGTCTTCATTCATTTCAATGACGTTATTGGGGTCTAGCATTTAGGAATGGGAATTTTGGAGTGTCTTTGAAATATACCCGGACGTCGCTCTCGTCAGCTTCGTCAGCATGTATCTATGTGCAGACACTCCTCAATCAAACATACAGCATTGCGTGTTACAACCCACCTTCCATGAACACGTTCTCCGCCCTAGTATCGTATAGATTGACAGCATTTGGCTGCCATACGAACGGCTTCCTTCGATATCGAAAGCACATGGTTCTTTAATTGACGCTTGGCGGCTTCCGCTTGGAGCTCGGTCCCGTGACTATGCCAGTGTTCATCACTTGTCTGTCATCTAGGCCATCAGTCTCCACTATTTACGAGGCTCTTCACTCGTTGCTGGGACTTGGTCCCACTACCTGCCAAGAGCATCCAACCTGCTGTAAGTAATAGCTCCTCGGGAAATAACCAAGGGAGTCGCATGGCATCCGTCTTCAACCTTCTGCCAAGCCTCTGGCCGCTGTATAGTCTCTGGAGAGCATAATAATAAATCGAACTCGCGCCCACGTCCAATGATAGGCACCTACTATGTTAACGTAATATTGGCCGTAGGCGTCGGTTGATAACTCGATAACACGTGACTTGTCTTTATTCACCTTTGCGAGCAGCCTTCCACATCACTCGGCCCAACGATTATGAATGCAGAATTTGAAGCAATACGACTCTATGCATTGTCAACAAGACTGGAAGACGTCTTTTCAAAGTTCGTGACGCTGTCATCGTGCAGCAACTCAAAATCGAAGTACACCAAGTACCACTTTCTCCAACAGGCCGAATCCCTGGGGTTTGCCTTGGTACCCTAGCCTCTCCTCTGTTCTACAGCGCCAGGGCGCCCCGTCTTTCTTATCCACAGCGGGTACAGCCCGATGAGAAAATGTCCGAGCAATTCCTCTGTGACCGGAACGCCTCCCGACTCGTCGGTGCCGCTAGATGCGAGTTCACGGCAACGAGCAGAGCCCGTTCGGCATGAACCATTGATCTTAGTCCCTTTCTTCATTGAACAGCTTCGTAGTTCAGGAGCAATGTATGCATGGGCCAGTACATTTGCCCCATACTCGCCGTCATCGTAGCCCTGTAGCAAATGCAAGGGATGTGCGATGGATACTTGCTACATAATGTGCATTGTACACATTGAGGCTCTAACTTCCTGTGCGTGTGGAGGGACAGTCGTCGGCACAGCGACCAGCAGAACTACTACAGCGGTTTCTCCGGTCTAACCCTACTGCCTCCTATGTACAGTGCGTCCTAACTCATGTGAGCTTAACCGTCAACGCAGGGAATAGAAGTATCGGACAGGCTTTGTGCTCGGTGTGACCATAGCCGTCATACGAACTGTCAGCCAAACGGCAATCATCGGTACCTGAGCGTTATTTGTGGTAACACGGTGCGACACAACGTCAAGCGCAAACCTCCGCCGATAGCTGGAGAGTTTGACATCTGGGAAGCGATCAAGGGGAGGCGACAGCCATACGCCATCGCACCTTCGCGATGTCTCTATGGCTCGGTGGCTCGGTGGCTTAGCAGGTGAGCAATTAACAGAATATTGCCAAGCGAAGATGACAGCAAGGTGGCAGGCAATACGGATAGGTGGAGGAAAAAAAGGGTCGTAGTGTCGTATGCGGTAGGAGGTGGGAGCAAGAGGTAGCATGACACCCCCCGCACGGACTCCCGTCAACCGTTTTTCCGCCCTAACGCAGCGGGTGATTCCCTTCTGGGACTAGCGATCCCAAATTAGCATCCAGAAAAGCTTGGCCTTGATGTATCCTTCGTCCATTGTTCGTCGAGATGGAAGCCATCTAGAGGCTCGTATGTGACGGTGCTATGGCATTGTAGCATATACTTTCTATTTATTTAGTTTTTTTCGCTCGTTTTTTACGCCTAGGTTGCAGTCCACTCATGCGCTTGTCTTTGAGCTTTTCGTCGTGTTGCGGACCAGGTCGACACCATACCTCTCTTCGTTCTAGTCCTCGTAAAGCCTGAGAGAGGGTGTGCAGTCCACCCTGTTACTCGCTCCGCCGTCTAGCTGGGGTGTCTGGTGACCGTAGGAATTGCAACATCTCATCGGCCATCGCGGAAGGTCGCTTGTAGCGGGCGTTCGCAACAGACGAGTCTCGTCGGTGGCAGAAAAGTGGTAGAGTGGCAGGCATGAGATGAGATGGAGGGAGGCGCCGCTGGAACAACTGCACTGTACGCAGCCACTTCACCAGCCAAGCGATGACCGTTCGCGAGGCAACCGGACGGTCGCGGAGAACACTCCACCATCACCTGGCCACCTTCCGACCACCTCGAGGCCTCGCAGGAGGCTAGTATGCGCTAGAATGCCACAACGGTGGGGAGCTGGTGATGGTTGTGGTGGCGGCATGACGCTGTTCTTAGCATCCCTCTCTCGTGTTCAGACGCTAGTGGCATCAGAAGGTGGCCGACGGTAAGTCATCGTCCACTGCAATGGGTTCGCAGGAGATTGGCCTGTATATGTATCACCTCAAGGCTCGCACGACATACACCAACCCCCTTCTCGACAGAACAACGGTATATCTAACAACCGCTTCCCTTCCTCTTCCTGATTCTCTCTGTGCCGTTTGTTCAGAGAAGTCCAGACACTGTCGCTAAAATCTATTGCTCTCGACACTCGCTTTGACCAATTATCGTTAATAAGAAATTATTTTTCCATCGTTAATCACCACAACCGCAAGGCCAATAGGAGATATCACTGTCCAGAACAACACTGCAATTAGGTGTCAACATGAGAAACGCCTTGGCCTTCCTGTCTGCCCTGGGGGTGGCCGCTGCTGCCGGTCCTCCCGTTGGTAGATTTCCACCACCAGTTCGTGCACCCAGTGTTCCATGGGGAACTGGGTCCTGGTCATCGTCGTCTGGTAGCCTGCCAACTGTTGGGACATCATCGCAGTCACGAGCAGCCCCTACTGGTTTGTCGTCATCATCATCGCTCTACCCAACAGCATCTTCTAGTTCCTCTATTTACTCTACTGGCGGATATCATACCAGCACCAATGGCACAACATCTCTTCCGCCTCATGGCGGCAATACCACCGAGACTCTCACCACATACACCACTGTCACTACTTGCCCAGTGACGGCAGTGACATCCGGAACCACCTACACCACCGAAACAACGAGTGTAATCACTGTAACGTCTTGCAAGGGCGGCTGCACTAGACCCACCGTGCAGCCAACAACGACAACGGAGGAGCTCACCACCTACACCACCCTCACTACGTGCCCAGTGACATCGGTGACCTCGGGGACAACTTTCACCACCGAAACCACCAGCATCATCACTGTGACCTCTTGCAAGGGTGGTTGCACCAGGACCACATCTTCTGGTGGCGAGTCGACTTCATCGAGTGCAGTTCAGCCAACTGCGACAACTGAGGAGCTCACTACTTACACTACCCTCACCACTTGCCCTGTTACCTCGGTCACTTCTGGTACCACCTTCACCACTGAGTCTACCAGCGTCATCACCATCACATCTTGCAAAGGTGGTTGCTCGCATACGACCTCTCCAGGTGCACAGTCTAGTGTGGAAGTGTCTGCTGTCCAGCCAACTCAATCTAGCGAACTGAACACCGTCAAGACTACCGCAATTCCTCCGACATCTGCTGTTTACACAACTTACACGACTGTCACCACCTGCCCTGTTACCTCTATCACCTCTGGAACAACTTACATTAGCCACACTGTCAGCACGATTGCCGTCACTTCCTGCAAGGGTGGCTGCACTCATCCTACAACTGTTGGCACCACAACCGCACCCGTTGTCCCAGTCGGTCCAGGCCAGACGACAGTCGTATCCCCAATTGGGACCACTCCTGGAGCTGTTGAAACCTGCCAGGCTTCGATTGTCACCGTCACTGAGACGGTCTTCCCAACCACGTCTTCATACACTTCAGGCGGTGAAGCCACCGCTCCATACACCACTGAGACTGTCACTGCAACGCTTGGAAATGGCCAGACCACCACTATCGTTGTCAGCTACACGTCGCCAGCTTCAATCCCAAGCACCTCATCTGTTGGCGCCGAATCCACCTCAGTGTCCCCAACAAATGGCGGCTCCGGCTCCGGCTCCCTGACCACCACCGTCACTACCTACACAACATCATACACAACAACCTGTCCCGCCACCTCTGTTTACACGAGTGGCGGCCAGACTTTCACCACCACTTACCCAACCACCTCCACGGTCACAACTGTAATCACCACCACCACCGTTGTGCCGTGCTCAACAACTTCCCTTCGTACCCCTCACGGACCATGGTCGACTAAGCCAAGCGGTAGCATTCCACCTTACCCAACAGGCTCCAGCACCGGGATTCCCGGTACCGGCACTGGCACTGGAACTGCTTCCCCCAGCGGTTCTGGTGTCGCCTCAAGCGGTTTCCTCTCATCCTCCCCTATCTACAGGAGTGGAAGCTGCTTCACCGGCACTGCCAGTCGTTTAGTCCCATCATCATACCCCACCGCATACTCTCACGATACCCACGGCTGGTGAATGTAAGCCAGCATAAGAGTGTCATAGTTGGACGAGTGTCTTATCTAGCTTTAGCTCGGTTAAATGTATAACATGCACAGTAATTTTTATTTTTATCTATCATGACGCATCTCGACATATTCAGATTGGCAAGCACTGAGCCCTCTTTTGCATGTAATATATCTCTTACGTCTACATCCTTGCTGTCTGTATGATTATGGTCGCTTGCTCAAGGACACAACATATTCATGTGGTATGGACAAATACGATTTGTGGCAGAGCAAATACTACCAAGCAGATTGGGACTGGAAATATTCAGTGATGCCATTTATGCATTCGTCGTTACTACTTAGAATTTATTTCATTTCCCATCAATTCGAAGCTGCTAGTGTCTGGAAGCCACCATCTTAGCCTGAAACCAAAGCGTTCGATACCCTTCTCGTACTCTCTCTCTCGCCCCCTTCTCAATGAGACGAAGATAAGGCTGGGAGTCACGCTTCAATATTGGTTCCAGACATCCACATTCTTAGGTCATCGACATCTTCAGCTCTTAGCTTGCTGAATAAACGCAGCGAAGAACTTACGGAAGCCAAGGGCATCACCCAGGATGCTGTCAAGGTATCGTTGGACACCTTCGTCATTGGCGCCGAGGCCACGCAGCTCGCCCTGGACCTGATCACGGTACTTCGAACCAGTCTTGCGAAGGATTGTCCATTGTAGGCCGGCAGCTTCTTGAAGCACACCCCTGGTCTGAGCGTCACTAGCGGTGAAGCCAGGGGCCGAGATGAGATTCCACGGGACTGGAGCGAACTGGCTGAGGATAAAGGTATCGAAGCCAGGCAGGACAGGTGACGACTCGGCGGTGGGGTCCCCAAGAGGAACATCTGGCCCACCCCAGACGGCGGTCATTCGCGAGAGGACGGAGAGCGCGGAGCGGGCGGTGATTGGGTCTGTTGGGTCGCGGGCGAAGTGGGTGAGAGTGCTAATGAAGGCGTCGAAATTGCCTTGGTTTGTAGGGCTAATAAGCACTCCAGCAAGGTCATTGTTAAGCATAATGAGCAGAAAGGAGAGGTATTGAGCCTTCAATTCCTTCAGTTGAATTTCGTCGTCTGTACCAGTGGTTGGTTCTGTAAAGCCAGCGAAGATGCGCTGCAATAATGGGGATAGCAATTGGTCGAGGATAGCGAAGATTTCCGACTTGAAACCGTAAACCACTTGCGCCAATAGCCGTAGGAACATTGCCATCTCGTCGTTTGAACCAGCGTTCGATAACAGTCCGTCTATCCATCGTGGGAGCTGTTCGAGAATCCTTGAACCTAGTACGCCCATAAATCTCGAAAAGCTGTGTCTGGCAGCCGTTCTGATCTCCATGCTCTGTTTAAGAGCATCTAAAGCGACCAGTACGGCTTCACTGGCCATGACGAACTCAGCCCCAATCTCTTCTGGTGGCGGTGCACCGCTAGATTGTCCCGGCGTCCAATCGGAAAATCCATTTGCCAGTGTTCCCAGGGCCATGATTATGTGGTGTACTTGCAGTACCGCTCTTTCATCTCCATTTTTAGCCAGTGAAAGGTGCTGGCTCAGATCTGCACTGAGCGGCTCGATCACTCTTCTAGCGATCGACACCTTGGTTTCAAGCGGTGTGGCAGCGGTAGAAGAAGCACATCCGATCGCCTCGAACAAGAACAACTGGCTGTTGAAGATTGCATCTGCAGACTGGTCGTTATTGTCTGAGGACTCGTCGTCGCCGTCATTGTCCTGTTGCACTTCGGCATTGATGACCAAAAGGTCACTAAGGGCTTGTAGGATGGTCTGGGCGACATCACCAAGCTGGCTACGGAGATGTCTAACCAAGCGTAAGAAGAGATACCAAGACCGGGTCCTAATCTTGACATGATGACTGTGTACAAAGTTCACGAAATTCTCCAATACCAGAGGTATTCTAGAAGTATTGTGTTCGAAGAATTGCACGTAACGCTCGCAGATCTCCATGTACTGCAGCTGTATGGCAGGATGTGGATACGTCGCCAGACCAGAATCCACCAGCTTGTTCATCATCTCGACAAGTGTCTGAGCCGCAGCAGTAGTGGGAGTGGTTTTGGTGTATAGTCCTTGATTCTTCAAAGCCAGTTCGCCAAAGAGATACATTTCGTGCAGTGCGAGATCTAGTTCGCGCCAGTCAGGTTTGTTACCGATTTCATAGCGGTTGAAGGTGTTGGCGACAACGTTGCTCAATGTGCTGCTGTAAAGACCCTCATCAACGGCAGCGACGGCTTGTTGCAAGACATGGAGCTTCCGTCGAAGCTCTTGGAACTCTGCCTCATCAGTCTCGTCATCCTCTTCCCCCCAGCTTGAAGTTTCATCATACTTCATTTTCAGTACAATAGCGTCCAAGATTGGTTGGAGCATGGCAGAATATTCTGCTGGCAGAGCTCCTCTTGCCTTCCTCACTTTTCGGAAGGATGTTAGTAGGTCAGTCAGAGACGGAATGACGACTGAGCATATCTCATCATATTCGTCGGAGAAGAACCGAAGGTGATGCGGTACAAATATTTGCAGAAGTTCATTCGCTTTGGACTTGGTAGCATCATCCACGCTCTCGCTGTCCAGCACTTTGACTAGATCAAACATGACGTTATTGACAAGTTTTGCAACGGTTTCAGCCAGGTCCGTATCATATTCGGGTGTTGATCGTTTGTCCGATAAGGCTGGACTATTAATCAATTGTCCAACGATGGAACCCAAATTCAAGTACCTGATCAATTCAATCTTGTCGGCCGGCTGCATCTTCTTCCCCACAATTTCGGTGAAAGTATCAATCGCAGCATCTCTTGACCTAGCCTCTTTACTCTCTGACTGAAGGTTCCCTTGTTGGCCGGCAAGGTCTAATAGCGCACCTTGGATGGTATGATCAATAACCAAGGAAATATCACTCCAGCTGACCCATTTCGCGATCGTGCGCAGGCACATCTCAACAATGCCAAGGTCGATCTCTCTCCACCGAGAGAGGATCTCCTGCCAGGAAGCAGCAATTTTGTTGACATCCCTCGCTCGAATCAGGTCCTTCAATTCGTTACAGCGCTTTTGTTCGTCCACGCCTCGAGGGATTAGCACATCCGCGATCTCGTCGTGCACCGAACCAACAATGCGCAAATACATTATCGTGGCTGAAGGGTTCGCAGTACCAATCTCAGCGCCACTCCCGGCTAGAGCCCTGAAGTCGTCAAAGATTGATGCCCACTCATCGGCGTAGAGACCAGTGAAGAGGTAGGTAAGGGTCTGGGTAAGTTTGTTTTGGATTGAGGAGCTGTCCGGGCCCTCTTGAGACTGTAGGCTGTATCTCTGTCTAACATACGCCATCAGACTATCCCTCACATATGCCAAGCTCTGTCGGTCAAGGCTTTGGGCCTGAACCGCCGTGTTCACAATCTCCAGACAGACCAGTCGTACGACTTCAGAGGTCGAAGGAATGCGTGTGAATAGCGACAGACATACTTGCCAACCGCTGGGGTCAGATCTCAGCTGGGTGAGGAAATCGTAGGCTTGTGCCTTTAGGTTGTGTTCGGTCGTAGGGTCGAAGGCCAGGTTAATGGCGCTTTCAACCTGTGTATCCATGGTGTTTCCGTTTCCGTTCCTGTTCCTGTTCCTGTTCCTTGTGCTTTGCTTTTTGATTTCTCTAGCTCTGACGCAGCGATGCGCACGCTGCGCTTCCTAGCTTTTCTACTGGAGCATGGTGAACAAGTGGTCTCGAGAATAATAGTCGTGTAAAGTCTAGCTGGTGAGTCAAGGAAGGTTGAGCGTGGTTAAAAAATCGGTCGAGCGTTTTCTAGGAGGAACGGCGTTAGATGTAGTTGGTTAGCTATGAATATTGGGATGAAGTAGGGAAGGTGAAGCAGAACGGTGAACAACAGGCATGTGAAAGGGCACGAGACATGATGCGGATGAAGCAAAGATGCGATATTCACTCTGATATTCGGGCGGCAGAAAAGAAACTTATTAGCTAAGCCCCCACCACGGAGCGCTTGACGTTTATTTGGTGGTGCATTGGTGGGTTAGTAGCGGGGACTTGGCTCGGCATTTGATTAAAATTGATGATAATTTTGATTATGATTTCATGATTGATGCAAGACAGTGCGTTAAAAGGGCCCTCATGTACATCCTGGCCCGTTGCATGATACCGTGGATGGTCTCGTCATTGGAGATCTCCGTCTCTATACATTTTCTTTTTCCTGCTTCTGGGTTTTGCTCATTCTGCTCAAGGCCGCATTTTCAAACCCGTCATACGTCAAAGCCGGCTTTTTGGAGTGGCTCTACTGCATCTGCCCTAGTCAGTCTCGACTGCAGCAATACGCAATTCGAAGAGGAAAATACCCACTATAACAGATACTTAGCGGCGTGCTCGACGTGGTCATCGGCGAAGGAAGATATGAAGTAGTACGAGTGATCGTAGTCAGGCTGGTACCGCACGGTAGCACCCTTGCCAGCCGCCTTTGCCGCCTTCTCGAAGTTCTCTGGCAGCAGTTGGCCCTGCTTGTAGAAGTTGTCGCCAGTGCCGACATCGATGAGAATGTCCGTCTCGCCCGGGTAAGAGGCGATCAGCTCAGTAGCGTCGTGTTCGAGCCACTTGCTCTTCTGGTCCTCGCCGAAGTAGCCCTTGAAGGCCTTATCGCCCCAGGGGCACTTGGTTGGGTTGGAGATGGGTGCGAACGCGGACACGGACTTGTACTTGCCCGGGTTCTTGAGGAACAAGGTAAGGGCGCCGTGGCCGCCCATGGAGTGCCCTGTGATAGAGACCTTGCTCCCGTCGAGCTCCTTGAACTGCTCAAACAATGCGGTGGGAAGCTCGTCCTTGATGTAGCTGTACATGTTGTAGCCCTTGTTGAATGGCTCCTTGGTGGCATCGACATAGAAACCGGCGCCGGTGCCGAAGTCCCACCCGTCATCCTCGCCAGCAATTCCCAGTCCACGTGGTGAGGTGTCTGGGTAGACAATGGCGATGCCCTTCTTTGCGGCGGTCTTCTGAAGGAAACCCTTCTCGGCACAGTTGTCACCTGTGCAGGTCAATCCAGAGAGGTAGAACAGGACTGGTGCAGGCTTCGATGTTGACGCGCCGGGAGGGATGAACACGTTGAGCTTCATCTGGCAGCTGGTTGTTTTCGCCTGTTACAGGAATGTCATTAGCCACGGATGCTCTCTAAGTTCAGAGTTGAATGAACCTCATGTCCGTACATCGTGCGCGAGCTTCAACAGTTTTCCACCGCAGTCGGCGATTGTAGCCTGTGTTTCGAAAGCCATCTTTAGGAAGCGGTTCAGTCTGTTCGATTGATGTCGAGTGGCCGAGACAGTTGATTTAAGAAAAGACCGGGACGCGACGATGCCTCGTTGGCAGCAATGGGCATATCGGCATTAAATACCTTACGGTGCCCATGATGGGTCCCTGATAGACTTCTTTCTTGGAGGGGCTCATGATGGCATGTGAGGGGCAGGCTGGCCTGGAGCTGTTGCGATTACGGTGATCTCATCCGCGGATGCTTGAGACGAAAGGGGCAAGGCTTTCCGCGATTCAATTTGAGGATATGATACAGGCAAAGGAATTTACGTTAACTTTTATGTTAAATGGTGGTTGGCTCTTTGCTTCGCATGCACCAATCCATGACTCGACGTTATCTGTCCTTCCATTAATGGCGCGTATGTGGACGGTAAATCCTCCAGACCCATCATTTCAACTACATCCACAGCATCCCATTTCACACCTTCACGAGATACTGATCGAGCAATTGCTGGATTCTAGCAGTGTCGGCGCCTTCTATTCTGGAACCGTCCATGGCAACGGTGCCTTCTGAAGCGGCGACTATGCTGTTGAGGATGGCTTCCTCGACGGCCTCGGCACAGGCGAAGAAGTACGGGTCGATGCTTTCGTTCTTGATTTCCTCGACGACATTCGATTCGGTCGGATTGAACCTCTGCCTGCCGGGGATGGCATGGGTCAGCTGCTGGACGCCAATGTCGGCGGTGGAGACGGCGAGGAAGATGTCGCCGCTGAAGTTGCGCCCGACGCCGTGGCCGCCAACGGAAGTCAAGCCGACGGTGGCGTGACGAGCGAGGCGGTTGAGGTTGTGTGTTGCCAGCGGCGCGTCCGTCATGATGAGAATCAAAATACTGCCATCCTTGACCTTCTGCTCGTCCGCCGACCTGCTGTCCTTGCCGCCGTAAGGCCTAGCTCCTGCTTCGCCCCTGGCCTCCGCCTCCTTGGCGAGGATTCTGCCCACGGGCACGCCGCCGATGTGCAGGTCGCGTCTCACACCGTAGTTGCTCTGCACGAGCACGCCAAGGGTGTACCTCTTGCCGTCGACGCCGTCAATCAAACGGCTGGCCGTGCCGGTCCCGCCGGTGAAATGATGGCAGGTCATGGAAGCACCACCGCCGGCCTGGCCTTCGACCACGCAGCCCCCATCCTCCTTGCACTTCAAACCTTCCAGGCCAGCGAGGAAGTCCTCTTTAGCAACCCTAGTCTTCTCCACGGCTGAGTTGATCCACCAGTCACACGTCTCACCCACGACGGGCGTTCCGTAGTTTCTCGCCGCCGTGAGGTCGTCCCAACCGAGGACGCTTCTCTGCGCTACCATCCAGTCCCAGGAGGCGTCCAGACCGGACCCGATGCTGAAGCTATTGGTGAAGACGATCGGTGTGTTGATGAATCCCCAGTCTGCGATGTTTTTGCTGCCAGTCAGCTCGCCGTTGCCATTGAATGTGAACGTGCTTGCCCTGCAAGGCTTGAACCATTCTCCCGCCGGCCGCGCCGAGATTACTGTGCATCCCTTCTTCGCCGTGCAGCCTTCCGGTAGGTCGTCTGATGTAGGCTTTGTCACCTGTGCAATGCGTACCCCTGGAACATCGAGGATCGTATTTATCTGTCCCGTTGGCAGCTCACCCGGCGTGTACCCTAGGTCGCGTATACGGAGCGAATGAGTCTGGTTGCTCGGTGACATGGCTGAGTTTTATCGGTGGAATATTTGTGTATGTTTAGGTGTCTGATAAACTATCTCATTTTCTATCCTGCTGGCGCCTTACTTCTTTATAGTCTGTTGATTCACATGATACCGGGTCTCAATCCCTGCCCCAGCCAAATCATTTCCACACGACTTTGGTCTGAAGACTATCAAGCAGTGATAATCTGGACGCAGACGTCACCAATAACAGCCCATTGGAACCGCTTGGGAAAAATGCCCGATATGCGGCCTTGCTAGCGACGTACAGTTACAGTGGTAGGTTATCAGCTACCCCGATTGAGCACTGGACGCAACGTGAGTCACTTTGAGTCGAGGGCGATGAACGCTCGAAGCCCTGCGACCGCAAACCGTGACTACGTAAATGACTGACAAAGTAGACGTAGAAGGGAGATACGAAATCATAACTCCATGCATGAGCCATGCCAATACATCGATTCGTGATCCAAACACGATGTTTACATGGAGAGTGTGGAAGACAATCGATCGGATTAGGCTCATTGCACATATATGCCTTTCATTTCAATATCATCTGTGATGCAGCGTAATACTAATAACATGCGCCCTTGATAAGCAAAGACAACATAGCGGTCGGATCTCGTTCTCATACTTTCTCATGCGCTGCGCCGTGAGGCTGTGATGCTTCTGTGATGATTATGATGATGATTATGATGATGACGATGAATCGCTCCAGTCCTCCGTGAAACCATCCAGGCTTCCAAATGCAAGGAATAGGGGAATAGATGAGATCCTGAACATAAAGTAGAGAGAAATGAAATAATGTAGATACTGACGCTTGCAAATGCTCGCTGGAACGCTGCAGAAGACTTCCCGGAAGTCGAAGAGAAAGCGCTCGAAAGGTCAAGTAATCAAATTCACGGAAAGAGCTAAACCATCGCACGAGGAGGAATGTCAAGTCCAGCCATCACATTCAAGCCAGACGGTGGGAAAGGGTAAAAGGGTGTCCAAAGGAAGAGGGGAGGCGTTTCGAATATCAGTCACGAACAATCCATGAGCTCGTCACTCATACGCTCATTGTCCGTCTTCGAGATTGGGTTGGTTTCTGTGCGTGACATATAAGGAGGCGGAAACTGGCCCCCTGCTTCTCGCACTCACGGAGCAGGCCATGATCGGTCCAGATGCTCTTGTCATTTGGCAATAGAGGCGTCTCGTAACAAGAGGAATACCACCATCTGCCGACCTTAGACATCATCTTGATGACGCCCTCGTCGTTCATATCGACGGGCCCGACACGGCTGTTGCGTGTATCATCCAGGAGGTCTGAAAAGGTGAAGGTTCGCTCTGCCCTCTCCTCACGTTTCCACAGCGGCTTCCGACCAGAATCGTCCGAGCCGATACTGCCAAAATCTTGACTGCGTGGGATATGACCTGCAACAGGCACGCCTACAATGCAGCGTTGGACTTCTTCAAAACCACGCCTCCCGACTGCATTGACGAGCGTATCGCTCATATTTCGAAGGCTGATCTGAGGATAGCTCTGTTGTAAGCGGGTCTTGAGGCCGCTGACGGCTCTTCTCGCCTTGATCCCCATATTCATGAGGTCCAAATCCAGTACGGCCATCTCGAGATGACCACCGGGTCGCAGTACACGCTTGCATTCAGATATACAGGCATGGTAAGCAGCATCTGTTGTGGCCACAGGGAATCTGAAGACGACTGCAGTAAACATACCCTTTGGGAACGGGAAAGGGTCAGATATGTTTTCATGTCGTATATGGCGGTGGTTCTTCACATGCTTCCATGGCGACGATGAGGATGAATCTGATAAGGAATTCGTGTTGGAGGGCCGCAGGTTATAGACGGTGGCGGCAGGGTAGCTCAATGCGACATAATGAGACCAATCGCTCTTCATGCCATCAATGATCAGCACACGCGGCTCATCAGCGAGCTTCATTTCGTTATGTGCGGGAGAGAACAAGACACGACCAAAAGAGAGCCACTTGCTTGCCATGAGCGCGCTGATCTTCAGGCTAGCCTTATTAGACCTCTCGACATTCTCATCTTCAGCAATGTCAAGCAGTCGCACGTCTTCAAAACGTCCGCTACTTCTGGAAATGATGCTGTGATGGGAGTTCCGTAGTTCTCCTGTTGGCAGCGATGCTGATCTGGAGTGACCTGAATGACGACTGTGAGTGGAATTTGTAGCCGAATTTCTTTGCCCTGGAACACTGCTGCGATCTTGGTATGTGTCGACGAAATCAGAGAGTGTATTTGGAGTCATCGGCGATAGAGATGGTTGCAAGAATGTGGAGATCTGTTGGGGCACGCTCATCACAGCCGGCACGGTCAACGATCGAGGAGGTTCAGATATCTGTGCCGTGTTGAAGTTGTGGAAAAGTGGGTATACTGCATTTGAAGGGCTGTGTTCAAGCAGTTCACTAGCATATTGGAATGGTCTACCCAAAGATGACCCAGTGGAGGGTGGAGTCCTGCTTCGCATGACATCGTCGAGCAGATCATTGTACTCATTCCAAACGTCATCCTCCTGCGGAGGTTGGGCATTCATCATTGAAGCCATCCAGCTTATATGGCCTGAACTGCTAGAGAATGACTGCTCTGAGTCATGTCGTTGAGGGAAAGCCATGAATTCTTTCCCAGCGTTCGGAATGTCGACGCTTGTCCGTTGAGTTGAGAGACTTAACTGGTATGTGGGTATGCTACCGTTCTTGAAATCACCATGACCAGATCCAGCGCTTGTACTCGATACAGGCTGTGAAGTTAGATCGAGAGGACTGTTGATCTCTCTGGACAAACGAATCTGGTTGTACAGCTCTCCAGGTGGTTTGACATTAGGCTTTGGCTGTGTACGGATGAATGGTCGGGAGAATGAGCTGTCTGGCAGCTTGCGATCACGATCTCGACGCGAGACTACCATTGGGATACGACCCACAGGCGACAGCCTGGGTTGGCGAGGAGAGCTATTGGTAGCTGGCAGCTTCTCAGGGGTAGTCGCAGGTTGCGGCCCAAGTCTTTTTGCGTTATCGACTGTCTTCAAGGCTGTTGCTTCCAATGCATTCACAGATGAGCCCTTGGTATCTGGCCTGTAACCAAATGTCTGGCCGAGAGCTGTTGTAGAATTGTGAGGCTGTGCTGACCTAGACGGTAACGATCTGTCCCTAGAGCTAGCGCGTATGCTGCTTCCGACATCGGGTAGAGAGGGAAGCAGCGAAGAGAGCCTACGATCGTATGATATCAAGCTTGAACGCCCGTTGCTTTCCGATTCTGAAGCCTCAGGGGATGTTGCCATCTCAAGCATCATACGTTCAACTTCCTCTAGATCGACAGGCTCAACGGCGTCTGGTATTGCATAGTGGGCTACACCTCGAGTGGATATCCTCTTCGAAATGCTGGTCACATTGTCCATCACCTCAATATCTCCATGTCTCTGTTGGGAAGGCGCCGCATGCGCACGTTGGAAGAAGTTCCACTTCTGTGCAGGCTTCAAGACAGGGCCCGAGTTTTGTGGTCTAAGCCATAAGCCCTCCTTACCCTCTTGGGCTTCTTGTGGCTGTGTGTCAGGACGTGATTGCAAGCTTGGTCTCGGGGCTTCGGCGTTGTAACTATCTCTAGAGTATTGCTTTGAGTCTTTACCAGTATAGATTGGCGATGGCTCTCTGATGCTGCCAGAACCTCCAGAATGCATCCTGGTGAGCGATCTGCGCTGCGCAATCGAAGGGTATCTTGCAGATACATCGTCCTCACTGCTGTCAGAAGGTCTGCGAAAGCTACCAAATCTACGCCTGGCAGGCGATCTACCTTGGTCGCTAGAAATGGCTGAAGGTAAAAGTCTAGCTTCTGAATTCAATTCCTGAACTGAAGCAGTGGCGCTGACCGAGCCTGTATTGACGCCAGTGCTACCGCTTCCGCGCAATACGATAGGGTTCAGCCGCTCTGAGAGGAAATCGTCAAGCTCTGAATTGGCCTTACTGGATGCACTGACATTTCGGCTTGCGCTTGGACGCGTCAGATTGCTAGAATTGCTGTCCGCACTGGATGATCTTCCAGCACTCGAGATACTAGCATTACTGTTGCTTCTTCCGCGAAGACCGAATCGGCCGTATCCTTCGTGTCCAGTACCTGCAGCTGGCCCACGCCTTGGCTCTCTCTTCGATTTTTCTGTTTGCTTATCGCTTCTCGGCTTGCGGGAGAACAACCCAAATCGTGATGACTTGGCTGGACTTGCTGTTGGACCAATCGCAGGGGAGTCCATACGAGAAATTTTCGACCTCTCAGTTGCTTCCTCAACCGGCGTATTGGCCCTTAAACCGAAATCCCTTGCAGACGGAGGTGGCGACAAAGCAGAATCGATTCTTGGAGAAGCTTGTTTCGAAGCCGATCTGGAAGAGAATCCAAAGCGAGATTTCGGTTTGGGAGATGACATCGAGGTCGTAGCGGAACCAACAGAAATAGGGGTGTCTTGGGAAGGTGTTCGCTTATGGTAGGTTGTGTAAAGACGTGGCAGATCGCTGTGCACCACTGGGGAAGGACCTCTCATGTTCGTCAGGCTTGGTGTATTATCTCTGCTCGGTCGCACAGGCGGTAAAGGCTTTTGCAGATCAGGCTTAGTTGGTGGATCGACATTGAGGTGTGCAAGCTCAGGTGGTATCTGGATCGTTGTTGAGGTTTTTGAAGATGTCGAGGTCCGTTTGAGACGGTCGCTGAGTACCTTGTTTGATGGTTCTGGTCGTTTGGCAGAAGAAGACTGGGAGGAAGGTGAAGTAGCTTGATACCGAGTCCTGTTTGCAATCGAGGATAGTCGCCTTGAATTTGAAAGAGGACTAGTAGTCCCCTGCACAGGGACGAGGCTATGATCGATACTTTCCTCTTGTGGGACCACTCTTGCGCTTGACGGTGCTCTGCTCAATGGGGTGGCGGGATTTGGTATTGACGTCACATTGCTAGTCGAAAATAGTCCTGGTGAGTATGATGAGGCTGAGCTGGGTGTTGGGACATGGCTAAAAGGCGAGTCGGTGTATCTTGTCGAAGGCGTTGCCGTATGTGCGTAAGAAGTCATGATCGGCGGCGTTACAAGTCTGTTCGCTTTTGAATCTGATTCAACTGCGCCATCCAGCAATCGTGCTTTGTTGCTGGATAAACCATACCCATTCCCAATAGGACGCGGCTGTGGTGGGGCGATGCCCAAGATCGAATCGTCCATCATTTCTCGAGACACGTCGCTCTTGCTTTGGAGGGTTGTTTGGGAAGCTGGAGTTCCTGAACGCTTTCCAAGTACATGTCGTTCGATTGCTGATTGTTTCCTTCGTAGTGGGTTAGCTCTAGGGCTATCGAAAGTAGATGCAGTCGATCCAGATACGAGGGAAGGCGTTCTCGTAGACGGTCGCAGCAAGCTCTGCTGCGCCTGGGGCCGTTGTGAGCTCATAAGAGTGTCTGTGGTGAGTCGTGTGGATGAGCTTGTCGTCTGATCGGGTCCACCATGTACATAAGCCATGGGCTGAAGATCTCTCGAACCATTTGTCAATTTATTGATCTCTGCAGCACTATCTGGGGCCGGTGTGAGTCTACTGAGTCGTCTGGATTGGCTCGATGTTGGTGGAGGGGGTTTTGCGACTGCAGGTTCGACTTTGCTACTGGAAGATTTAGTAGGCTTTGCATAGTTCTTGCTCTTGATGACAGAAGATGAAGACTCTTTGGTCGTATTCTGCCTGAAATGCGCTCTGAAAGTTGACATATCGGCTTCCGGCGTGATACAATGGCTGGTGGAGGAATGTCTCAGAAGCTGAGATCGAACTTATCATTAGGATTATCCGAGGGTTTCATTAGGAAGGATGAGATTTTGCTGCGTTGTGAATGAGTGTACAGGTGGCGGAATTCATCAAGTTCATGTGATTTCAGTTGTACTAAACGAGCAACGGGAACAGTCAGCGACCAGCGCCAACAGACATGCGATGGAAAATGTAAAGTTGAGTCGACTGGACAGAATGACAGGATCAGCCACCTTTGAATGAATACCATAGGTATGGCAAATGCAGGCCAGCGTGGTGGAATGCGTGGGCGTTGCGATCGCGCAGGAAGGGTTGCAGAAGCGTGCATGCACAGCCACGAGCGACGGTGTTGCCGAAGGTAGGCTGCAAGGCTGTGCCACCAACGAGGCTTTAATTATGGACTGTGGCAAGTCGTGCTATCGGAGTCAGCGACTTGCAAGCAGACGTGGCAGTCTGTTAATGGCGGATGGTCGTGGCAGTATTTAGAGGTGAGTTGGATCCCTCTATTTTGAACTGCTGTGCACCGGGTTTGCAGATCAAGTCGCTGTAGCGGGAAGATGGTCCGGCTGGCGTGGGAAGACTGCCGACAACGGGTGTCAGAGGGGACTGCAAGATGACCCAGATCGGTTCAGCGAGAAGCGATCGAACTCTAGATCAGCCTAGCCAGATAGCAGTCCCTCTCGGTGATGAACAGTGAGTGATGAACGAAATGGTAGTGAGAAGACAGAAAAAGAGGCGGTCAGGGTGAGAAAATGGAATTGACACAACACCCAGGACCTACCTGATCATCATCTAAGCCTTGAAGAGATGGACCTATCTCTCATGGTGTGTATACGGCATGTGTAAAGGGTGTGCGTATGTGTTAGGGAGACAGAGGTGATGCAAGTGCGTGAAGCCGCGGCGTGCGTTGATTGTGAAGCGAGTCTGTTGGAGTCGAGGGATGTGCCATGCGCATGATCAGACAGGCTGAGACTACTGCAGGAGGCTCTCGAAGCCCATCCATCCGGGACGCCCGACAAGGCTGGGGGGGACCAGCAACAGTGCACCAGCGGTGGAAGGGTCTTGTAGTCTTGTTTCCGAGCCAGCCAGTCACGGGGAGAAAGTGGCGAAAAAGTCTGTCACTGGTGGGCGAGCTGCAGGTGTGCATAAGGGCTGCTGCAGCACCTGCACGAGCATGGACTTGATTGCAGCCTGTGCTTGCTTTCCTGCATAATTGTGCAGTAGGCTGGCTGGCTGGCTATTTCGGTATGATCTCACAGTCTTGGAGCGACGGCAACTTCTGGCGAGACATATGGCCGTTTTGGCTATGTTTTGGAGAGGTGAAGTTGAGGATTCGGATGATGAGAGGAGAGAAGAAGAGAGGGAAGTCGTTATAATAAAATAGAACACAGGAAGAGTAAATTGACGGGATCAGGCAGCCGCCGTTCCTTTTTAGGGAACTTTTAGCAACAAAGACCAACACGAATACGGCGCGTAGAAACACGGCGACAATGAAACCTGTGTAGTATCTGCGCTGACAACAGGGGATATCCATACCTCTTTGCTCTATCTCCAATTACTAGTGGTTGGGATAGTGAATCACAAGGTAATGATAATGCGATCATGGGCTCTCATAATACATACAGTAACGTCACGACTATCTCGCCTGAGAGGGTGCGTAATTGGGAGGAAAGCCATGAAACCACCTATACATGCTCTTCTTCCCCACAAGTCGAACAACAAACGCATTAGGTATACCAAGAAAGGCAGACAAGGCAAGATGCAAGTTGAGCAGGCAAAATCTAGATACCATTTCCTCCCCCACCATACCTCTGCAAGTACAGCGATGCAGAGCTATGCAACGCAAACACCATGCAACGCCATGTCCCATCCCCATTAGTCCTCTACGCGCCGGGGTGGACGACCAGTAATCACAGTAGGGAGACGAGCCAGGGCGAGGTCTGCATTCGAGGCCAGTCAGGTGATCTATGGGAGGGTCGATCTGGGCCGTGACTCGTCGTTTTCTGCTGTACTGAGTACCCATCTACCAGCAACCAACAACCCTACCAAACATGGGTTATACAGAAGGAAGCAGAACAACAAAATCATGCGGACCCACGGTGAGGGTTTGAGACACGGATATATCGAGCTGTATCGCCGCTGGCACTTACTGGTCGAGACTCTTTTGGGGAGGTTGGGGGTGGTGATGGTTCTGTATTGGGTGTTGATGTCGGATTTAAATATTGGTGAGTATCGACTCGTCGAGTCTCAGATGCCAGCAGGAAGGAGGTGTGAGGCAAATTGTACCTTTTGTTGCAGCAGCATGGGCACAAGTTCCAATGTGACATGCATATCGATCGATCAACGGACGAGCGGGTTTCCCACCCGGAAGCCGTTCCACGCGAACGACGGATGGCTGTAGCAGTATTGCATGCAGAGCAATCTGGTGCGAATGGAAGCTATGCAATGCAGTGTGACGGACATGCAGAGATGTGGATACGGTCAACAGTAAGAGCGATTCTTGCAAGAAGCTGACAAGGGACGAAGAATATACCAGAAGGCGTGGACATTCATACCTTTTCCGTAAGTATGTGCAGTGTGAAGCAACTGGTGTGATGATTTGGGATGGCGGAGAGGTGCCCTACAGCAAGGACGGTGTGATTCATTTCTTGCCATCATATCATATCCTATCCTATACTATACTATACTATTCCTTTCCCATCGATCTTTAGGTATTTGTTGAGGTCATGACGCTTGATTAAAGAAACGGTGTATTCGACAAGAATGTAGAGGCAGAAGAAGAAGAGAAAACGAATGGGAGGAAGATAAACGACGTGCAGTTCGTCGTAGACAATGGATGGAAGCGCAACAAGCTCTGCCAGCGGATGCAATTATCCCAATCCTGAAGAATTCTAAATGCTCAACCTTCGGTCGGCAGGTGGTGATATTGATAGACAAGATACATCGGATCAGACGGGCCGTGATAAGAAGGACAAGGGTTACTTAGATCTGACAGTGACCTAGACCCAATTACCCATCCAGGGTGTTTGTGGATGAGGGATCGGGGAAACTCGAGGGAGCTACAGGATGGAAAGCTTATCTGGAAAAGTAGGGTCTATCACCGATCCCTCACATACAGCAGGAGAGCTCGCGGCTGTTGGACAACAGCTCGATAGTTGCTATCTTTTCCTGGCTGATGTTCGTGTTTGGTGATTACTGTTTCCCAGGAGGCCATAGACCTTTCAGACCCGTACTCAGACTGCGTTTCCTCCTACGCACCATGCCACGCGTGCCAGAGATGTCCAGGTGCAGGCCGAACTTGCTACTGCGCCTAGCGAGTCTGCCGGGTCCGGTGCCATTACCGCTACCGTTCGCGTTCGACGTCTGGTCATCGCTAGGTGTGCCGTCCGGGGTGCTGGTCTGGGAGTGGATGGTCTCAAGTGGCTTGACGTTATGGAAGAGACGTTTGTACTTGAGTTCCGGCGTGCTCGGAGCCGTGGCGGCAACGAGACCAGCATCTTGTCTGCTGGGCACTATTGTAGACTGTGCTCGCTGAAGGGTGGCCGCCGATAATGACGGCAGTGGTTTCCTCGTTGCTATACTTGGTGTCGCAGGCTGTGAGGTCGAAGGGAAGAGCTGCCGAGTCGAGGGCCAGAGTTGCGGATGTGGTGAGGGAGGCGAGGTGTAACTCGATTCCGAGCACATGCTGTCTTCAGACACATCGCCGTCATCGTAATCGCGCTCGAGCTCATCTTCTGAGTCGCGAGTCACCGATGACGATGATACATCGTCCTCGCTGCCGGCCGAAGAGAAGTAATCTGCTGATGAAGGGCCGGGTACTTTCAGTGAGGGCCTGCTCGGCACCGTAGAAGGAGGGTCATGCCAGCTGCGCACCGGCCTGTGCAATGCTGAACGCCCGGGTTTTGCGCGAGGGACGATGGTACTCCTTGCACTCTTGTGACTTTCCTTGCTGCCTCTTCTTGTTCTAGATATGGCGGCAGGTACTGCATGCACGCCGGCTTCTGCGCCGTAGGCACTGATACGGAGATCTACCTGGCTGGGGCTGAAGACAACCCTCGCTCTAAGTTTCTGAACTGCATCATCTAGGGCCAACTCTACCGCGCAATGGTTGCGAATGCGGCTCATCTTCGGCCATGTCGCCCTCTTCCCGTTCGCTAGTGCATTCAGCATGAACTCTTTCGTTGGATTGCTGAGGATCTTGGGGAAATTCTCGTATGAGATATCAGGGAATATCGTGATGTCACCAGAGTATTTCTGCCCCAGGACAGATCGAAGCTTGGTCATCGCAGTTGGAAGGATGCCGAGTTCGGTGAGGGTGTGCATCCGGTGCAATGCCTCGCCTTTGGCCAGACTTGCAAGAGTTTGGGTCCAGCCAACGCCGGCTTGCACGGTGGCGGTGGAACGCAGAGCGCCGTGCTCAATCTCAGCCTCCTCTTTGGCAAGAAAGGGTACCACATGTGGGTTGACCTGAGAGACGATGAAATGGTTCACATTGAACATCTCGGCGAGGCGAGTCATAGGTAGGTCGTTATCGACAGACCCATCTATCCACCGCTGTGGTGAAGGATTCCAAGGCACCTCTTGGCCGGTCTTGGGATCCTTAGCGAGCAATTGCGCCGATGAAAAGATGAAAGGTACAGAGCATGACGCAGCAACAGCAGACCAGACCAGCACGTTTGGCGCAGTCACGTAGTTGAGTAACCTCGGTAGCTCGTACAGGCTGGCACTCGAGACACAGATGTTGAGGATACGGCGGGTTCGATTGTATGCTTCTTGGAAGGTCAAATCACCCAACATGTCCTTCATGACTCTGGTGAGATTGGTGATGTCGAAAACAGCACCGTACTTGAGAAATCGTGTTGCTCTACGGAGAACGGATTCGTCATCACCAGATCTGGTGAAAACCTCAAGGTCCCCATACACGATCTCTTCGACCAATTGGGGTATCTCAGAGTCGGTTCTCGTGCACAGGATGCCAGCCACGATGCTGCCAGCTGAAGCGCCAGATATGATCCTCGGTAGCAGATTGACTTCACAGAGACTCTTGACCACTCCGATGTGGTTCATGCCAAATGTGCCGCCGCCGGATAGCAAAAGGGCACTTCTGCCAAAAGCCTGTCTCGCAGCCAGCATCTGTTCGAGGACAAATCTTGCATCTAATCCACGTTCACCACCCTGGCCAGCAAAGCTGATTATGCTCTTCAGCGTGGCCAACACGCTTTCAATGTACTTTTCGATGAGAGCCTTAGTACCCACACGGCTGTGTTTATACAGTCTCAGGTTGCCCATACCACCAAGATCGCGGGTGAGGGCGGTACGGATGAGAAACAGCATGCGCTTCGAGTCGCCGTCCGTTCTGGCGTCATCCAGTTGGCGCAGACGAGCCTTGACGAGCCCAACGTCATACTCTGCACTGGGTTCCTCGTGTTTCCAAGCATCGTTACCCTCGATCAGATCGAGTTGGACAGCAGCATTGCGCCATTCGTCGTAGGTGGTTGCGCTCTGTAATCGCAACAACAGCAATTGCCGTTCACGTGCTTTTTCAGCCTCTGGACCTCCATTGGCCGTTGTTTTGATGTCAACACCATACCCCAAACTCTCGGCAATGCTCCCTAACGTCTCGAACGGATCGCGAACGGCCCTCAGCAGAGGTTGAACGAAAGAGGCATGACTGGTCGACTTCCTCACTCTCTTTTGAGGCCTGTTGCTGGCCCACTCATCAGCCTGCTCCTGCCGCTGGGTCGAATGCGCAAGTCCGCCTAAAGCGGATATGTCTGCCGAATGCACGTAGTCCATGCAGGCGCTGTTGTCTAAGGGCCATGCAGGACAAGGATGTGGTATGGTAGCGCGTCCCAGGGCTTAGAACGGTGGCATTCCCAGTCGCAATGCAGCAGCGTAGGTGCTTGAGAGGAAGTTCGAGTGATGCGGATCGAGGCAGCGGCCCAGGCGGTGGTGGTACAAGATTAGGGTTAGGTTGGGAATTGAGTTTTGGTGTTGCTGTTCTCGATGTGGTTGATGTCTAGGAAGGAAGCGTGTCAGTAGTGTCGTTCCGGACGTAGTGGTGAAGAGTATGGTGAAAGACAAGGGCGATGCTAGCAGGTAAGTGATATTGTTGCGAGACATGGAGCATAGCGCTGGAGAGCGCGGTAGTGCGCAGCGCATGCATCTCCAAACCCAGATGGTCATGTGGAGGGGGAGACGCTAAGTTACGGTTTGGGTAGGGGGCGCTGTAGGTACTGCATTACCAGAGGTCTGGGAATAACCTGCTGGCTGTGCGGTTCGGGGGGATTGGAGGAACAGCTTTCGGCACCCCGTTGCGCCGACGCTACGGCTTCCTGGGGAGGGAGGTAGGTTCTCACCCTAGGTAATCGTCTCGTCTCCGGATCTTAGGCGGAATCTCGCCTGTTATCTCTGCGGTCCAAGCTGGGCTGGGCTGAGCTAGGCAAGGTAGGCTGGAGTGGAGTTTCTGGGGAACAGAGCAGTAGTTGTGGTTGATATAGGGGATGAGTCGGGTAGTGAGTAGTGAGGCCTGAAAGTCGAGTGTTGCATGTAGGTATTGTACTGTACTGCGACGGGGCTGGTATGGACGGACGCGTAGGCCGGAAGAAAGGAAGCTGGAGTTCTATATCACGCGGCGGACTGTGCTTGCAGGTCAGACACCCGATCGTCTGGACATCATCGTGACCGGCAAGGATGGATAGGATGGGGACAAGGACAGGACAGGGACAAGAAACTGGAACATGGGCATTCGTGCAGCCGTTGGATGGCGGATCGACTTGATGATTGCGCTGCTGTACGAGGTCCTCATCGGATGTTCCGGTACAGCTGAGTACGAGCGCGCACTTCAGGGTATGCGGCATGAGGCAAGGCACGGCACATGAAAGACGGCCTCAGGCAAGCAGGGGAACGTGGGGAGTGCTTTCTCCTTTTGACTTAGTCTCTTCCCGTGCCGTCGTGCCGTCCGCCGTTCCCGTCTCCCGCTTCCTGTTTTGGCGGTTGACTCTGACAGCTTTGTGTTGGTGTTGGGCTTGCGTGCGATTGTGCGAATGTGAGAGTGTGTGTGTGAGTATGGATTACCGTCCATGGATATGTGCTGAGCGAGCAAGAGAGTGTGTACTGTTATGTGTGCTGTGTGTAGGTTGTCCGTCTGTCTATCGCTGATGGTCAGTCATATCAATGCGTACCAGCCGTTGTGCTTGTCACATCTCACTCGCATATTGTCTATACAGCATCACACCGACACAACACAATACACCTACCTACCTACCAAAACACAGTCGATCCCACATGAAAGTTCCACTGATCTGAGGTGAAACCAGACTTACTTTTGGGCCCCCCCGTCTGGACCTGTCAGATGCAACAGCAGTAACAAGATAAGGTACCTCCTGACTTGTTGCCCTTCCATCTTGTCTTGTGCATGCATCATGCGCTGCAATGTCTCGTTTAAACACCGGTACCTACAGCATCTCTGCTTTCAACCTCTGACGGAGGTCGATGTTGGACGGCAGCGCCGCGGTTTATGCGTACTACCGGATCCGCCATCGCTTGTCGCGCACTCTGCACTGGAGCGAGGGAATCCGTGCTTCCGCCACGGTGGGAGGCCCAGATCGAGCTGGGTGGCCTACACGTCCCCATATATAACGTTGAGTCGCTGCTGGAACGACGCTTGTCGCCTTCCAATGGGATCCTGACTGACGTGTGTATCGTCTGTGTGCAGCACGTGTACGTGTACGTTCGTGTTTGGCTGTCTGCATCTGCCACCCGAACTATATCCTTCGTCCAGCACTCTCTACCATGACGAGCCGTATCGAAGAGGGTTGAGTTTCTAACTCTTCCATGTGTTTTGGGAGACTTAGTCGTGCTGGTCGTGGTGATCTGCAAGCCACACTCTTCTCGCTGCACACTCTTGAGTCACATGATTGCTTTTCTAAACGTCCGGGTGTCATGCGGTCATTCGGGTCGACCCAGGCTTCTGCCCTTTGATTGGTGTGTTTCGTCTCGCTTCGTTTCCTTCGGTTGCAATTCGCTGCAGTACGTTCACCTGCCATTCAATTGCATCGTGGGGGACTGCCCAGCTCTCTTTGGCTAGTGACCTGACTCGATCATATCCACTACGCGTCATGCGTGACCAGCTGGTCCTCACGAAAGTCTCCGTAACATGTCCAACTGTTGACAGATGTACTGTCAGATGTGTTACAATATATCTGTGATGGTCGTAGATTCTTCATATGATTGTACACGTCGATTGCAGATACTGAACAAGTGTACGTAGTATATCGCTGCATCCCGTATAGTTCGACCTTGCACCGCATCAACGATGGATGATGGAAGGCTACATCACGTGACTTCGCGTCTTCGTGTACCCGCGTTCGCGTTGCCGTAGAGACTCTGAATTCCCTCCCGTCGGAAGGTATGCCGTCATAGCGGAAGCTCTACTACCTACCTACCTACCTATCTAGGTAGGCATCTAGATAGGCGTTACAATCTGCACCTGGCTTCGTCCTCAGATCCTCATCTGTGTCCAATACTGCTTTTGCGACAACACATTAACCCACCGTAATAAGTTTCAAAACGCCTCAAAAGGTCTCCCCCGACAGACAATACCACCACATTACATCACCTATCATGCCTCCAAAGAGAAGATCAGCGGTCTCACGCAACGCACCAACAAACAGGTCGCAGCAACAAACCCTTTCGTTCAACGGCAAGTCCACCGGTGTCACCAAACCTGGTGCGCGGATAGACGACTTGAAATTAAAGAAGAGTAACTCGACTCTGAAGAACGTGGCCGTGAAGGAACTGGAGTCCTCCAGTGACCAAGTGGACGACACTCCTCAACCCCATGATATCGCAGCCCCAGATCCCCTCGCAGACAACGTCGACGTAAAGGTAGAAGATGTGCTAGGAGGTCGAGCTGCCCAGAGTGAAGTCGGTGCGGCAGGAGGCAAGGATGCCGGCTGGGTTGGCGAGGAAGAGTCGCAAGCCCGCAAAGTTCCAGATTCACAGATCAAGAAGTATTGGCGCGCGAAAGAACAGCAGAGACTGGCGCCTAGAGTGCACCAGCAAGATCTCACCCTGGGTGAGAAGATTTTGAGGGAGTGGGATATGAGTGGACAGTATGGGGTAAGTGAAGAACGTTGGGGACCAATTTATATCGAACGATGGCTGATTACCTCCCAGCCTTGCATTGGCATTGCGAGGCTAAAGCGCTGGAAGAGAGCGAACCTACTGGGTCTGGACCCGCCCATCGAGGTACTCGCTGTTCTACTGAAGGAGATCGACAAGGGAGATGCCAAAGTGCAGACCTCCCATGTCGATGAGCTGATGAATTCACGGTTCGCAGAAGCGTGAAGCAGAATTTGAAGTAAAAGTGCCTTCGAATGTGTTTATGTGGGTCCTATATAGTACGATGTGGTCGATGTCGTTACGCTTTCTGGATTTAGCGATGGAGTTTTGAGGGTTTGAGAAATACTGGGCAGGGTCGTGATATCCAAATAGTACACAAATGCAGTCTTCTAATTGAACACCCCAGTAATGACACATACAAAACTCAGCCAGCTTCTCCCCACAACGTAAACCCGTATGCAACCCTTTGAATAGACGTGTTAATGTACCCATATCTGCAGTACGTGAACGCTAACGCAGGAACATCCCCACCTTGCAGACTTCCATATCAATAAACTAAGAAGAGAAAAAAAAAGGCGTCCGATTGGTTGGATTGAGCAATAACCAAACAGGAACATCATCTTAGCACGAGGTTAAGACGGCCTAGATCGAAGTCATGTCGGCCAACAGTCTGATCCCTCGATTCAAATACACCAAGACGCTCAACACCGACCAAGGCGGGCGACGACTGTGCCTGCTGGGGACGATCGGCGGCGAGGCGGCGCTGCTGTTGATCGAGCGCACGCCCTTCTCCACAGACGAAGGGTATGCGAGGTCGGTGAACCTTTTGATCCGCAACGTGCGCAACCTCGGCGACAATGACATCTACCACTGGTACGTGGCCAACTCGCTGCCGGAGAACGGTGTGGACGAGCCAACGCCGCCGGACGTCAAGCTCAACCTGATCTACCCTTGCAAGGACAGCCACATCCGCAAGTACGCCTTCCAGCAGCTGCGCAGCGTCATCGAGACGCCGGCCATCTATGCTCGCCATGTGCGCCCCTACATGGCCCGCTGCCGCGACGAGGGCCGCCTCAACTGGGTCTTCAACATCATCGAGGGCCGCGCCGAGCAGGAGGACGTGCTCTTCCGGTCGAGCCAGCCCGACCCCCGGGACGACTTCCTCCTCCTCCCCGACATGAACTGGGACCGCTCCACCCTCGGTGCCCTGCACCTCCTCGCCCTTGTCGAGCGTAGAGACATCTGGAGCGTCAGGGATCTCACCAAGCGTGATGTGCCGTGGCTGAAACACCTCCACGCCACCGTTGTCGATGCCGTCGTCAAGTTGTATCCGGACGTCGAGAGCGATATGCTGAAGTTCTACATTCACTGTATGTTCTACTATGCGAATGAACTACCCAAGAGACCGTCTTGACACCGATCAACGCTAATACACGTTCCCAGACCAACCGACGTATTATCACTTCCACATTCACGTCGTTCATATCAATCTCGACCCCACCGCCACACAGGGTGTCGGCAAGGCCCTCGCACTCGATCACATCATTGCCCAGCTCGAGACGATGGCGGGAGGCGACGACGCCGGCATGGCCGACGTCCCTCTGACTTACAGTATTGGCGAGTCTAGCGACCTCTGGCGCCTGGTTTTTCAGCCTTTGAAGGCTGGCGAGAAGCCCCAAGTTGGGTCTGATTGATAGATAAATAGATACATCACTAGAGTCGGGCAGATTCGCGCTGTGAACCGCGACTATGTCGTCCAAGTAAACGACTGGATACGAATGCTATGACATTGGAATAGATTCCAGTCTTACGAAGCTCTGTTAGTCCACTCTTTTTCGTATTTATTGGCAAAAAAGAATACTGCAAAGAAGACTGTTCTCAGTCATGGATTTCCACAATAAATAATGTGCATACTAATGTCCTGCTCTTGTACACTGCCTACCTACCTAGGAAGAGATTATGCCTCTGATTAGTATTTTATTTCGTCACCGTTATCCAGGCTCAGATACTAAGGTGCCCAGGTAGGTACCGGTAGGTTTTACCTAGGTGGCTTAGTCCAGCGGCCCGCGTATCTCTTCAGCCACAGGCTGCACCCAAAATGTGGCGCATCGAATCATCCATCTTGAACTTTTGAAGTTATTGTCGCAAACAAAAGATCACCCTCACGCCCACCACCATGGATGACCTCGAGCAGCTGGAGCTGCTGTCGCTGGTCAGTAAAGTTAGTTCCGAAATCAGCAACTTTATGGGCGTGTCCGACAAGACCGTCGCCGAGTTCGTCATCAACGAATATGGGAACCAAAAGAGCGAGGCCGCTTTTGCAAAGGTTCTGGAGCAGGACTACGAATTCCCCAAGAGCCTGGTCGACAGCATATGCCGTCTCATCGTGACTATGCATCCAAAGTACAGGGGATTGGCTGGAAAGGTCGAAGAGACCCTACAGAAGGAACCCGAGACACGCGACAAGAGAGGCTTCTTGACAGGGCTCAGCATGCCCGACAAGCAACCAGAGTTCGAGGATACCTTCGAAATGCTGGAGTCGTTGGCTGGTAGCAAACCCCAGAGCGGTAGGAAGCGCAGCCCTTCTCCAGTCGAGCTTCGCGACAGGTCCGAGAGTAGAAGACGGCACAAGAGACACAGACGATCGCGTTCACGTTCGAAGGATACAAGGAATGATGGATACGTCTTCGAAGACAAGAAAGGGCGGACGCGAACATATCACCCAGACGATTGGAGACGAGACAGGCGGGAGGAGCATCGGGGGCGGCGAAGGAAGGATTCATTCGATGAGCCGCCAACACCTGAAACCGACGACAAGCCTGTTCAGTACAAGATCTATGATGGGCATGTGACTGGAGTCAAGGATTTCGGTGTGTTCGTTAATCTGCATCACGTGCGCGGGAAGGTAGATGGTTTGGTCCATGTCAGTGCAATGGCAGAGTACAAGGTGAACCACCCAAGCGATCTTGTATCGCGAGGCCAGCCTGTCAAGGTGAAGGTGATGAAGGTACAAGACCAGCGGGTAAGTCTCAGTATGGCCGAGGTGGATCAGTCTACTGGACAAGACCTCAATCCTGGGCGACGACTACAGGGCGCGACGGGTGCGAATGCGATAGGTCTGAATGGTGTCGTAGAAGACACTGGTCCTGGCGTACCCGTAGTCGAGGGGAACTTCAATCCCAAGCGAAAACAGCGGAAGCGTATGACTAGCCCGGAGCGGTGGGAGATTCGTCAGCTCATTGCTTCAGGAGTGCTCAAAGCTGCAGACTATCCTGACCTTGATGCTGACTACGAGGCCGCCAACAACGGCGAAACAATCGAGGAAGAGGAGGATGTTGATATCGAGGTTAAGGAGGAAGAGCCACCTTTCCTTGCAGGTCAAACGAAACAGTCACTTGAACTCTCGCCTATTCGTGTCATCAAAGCTCCCGATGGAAGCATGAACCGTGCCGCGATACAAGGAGGGGTTCTAGCGAAGGAAAGAAGAGATATCAAACAGCAAGAAGCAAGTGACAAGGCGAAGGAAGCTGCAGCTAAAACAGATCTCGGGCAAGATTGGAATGATCCGATGGTGGCACCTGACGAGCGACGCTTCGCTTCCGACCTCCGTCAACCTCAGCAGAATGGCGGATCTCAGGAGGTACCAGAGTGGAAGCGGATTGCTTCAGGACGAGGAGATATGGGCAAGAAAACCACAGCCAGTATCGAGGAGCAGCGAAGGGGGCTGCCTGCGTATCGCTTCCGCAAAGAATTTCTCAGTGCTGTTGAACAATATCAACTCCTCATCGTTGTTGGAGAGACCGGTTCCGGAAAGACAACACAGCTGACACAATATCTTGCTGAAGAAGGATACTCCAGCAGAGGGTTGATCGGATGCACACAACCACGACGTGTGGCGGCCATGAGCGTTGCGAAGCGTGTCGCAGAGGAAGTGGGATGTCGACTTGGTGAGCAGGTCGGATATACTATCCGTTTCGAAGACAAGACCGGGCCTGACACCGCTATCAAATATATGACTGACGGTATCCTGCAACGTGAGATCTTGCTAGACCCTGAGTTGAGCAAGTACTCAGTCATCATGTTGGATGAGGCTCACGAGCGCACAATCGCAACGGATGTGCTTTTCGGCTTACTTAAGAAAACAATTAAGCGACGACCCGACCTCAAGATCATCGTTACATCCGCAACCCTTGACGCCGGCAAGTTCAGTGAATACTTCCTCGGCTGCCCAATCCTGCACATTCCAGGTAGGATGTATCCCGTCGAGGTACTATATAGTCGAGAGCCTGTGAGCGACTATCTCGATGAAGCGTTGCAGACAGTCATGCACATACACCTTGTTGAAACAGCCGGAGACGTTCTCCTTTTCCTTACCGGTAAAGAGGAAATCGATCAAGCCTGCGAGACTTTGTACGAACGTATGAAGGCACTCGGACCCAGTGTGCCAGAGCTCATAATCTTGCCGATCTACGGTGCACTGCCTTCCGAGATTGCGAGTAGGATCTTCGAGCCAGCACCACCCGGAAGTAGAAAGGTTGTGATTGCGACCAATATTGCTGAGACATCGATCACTGTAGACGGGATCTACTTCGTGGTCGACCCGGGTTTTGTTAAGCAAAGTGCTTACGACCCGAAACTCGGCATGGATAGACTCCAAGTAACGCCCATCTCACAAGCGCAGGCCAACCAGCGAAAGGGACGAGCAGGTCGAACAGGTCCAGGTAAATGCTTCAGACTATACACCGAACTAGCCTACAACAACGAGATGTTGCCTACAACAATTCCCGAGATTCAAAGGCAAAATCTTGGGCACACTATATTAATGCTTAAAGCCATGGGGATCAACGATCTGTTAGGCTTCGACTTCATGGACCCACCCCCGACCAACACTATGTTGACTGCATTAGAAGAGCTCTATGCCCTAGGGGCACTCGATGACGAAGGGCTATTAACACGGCAGGGTCGACGCATGGCGGATTTCCCACTGGAGCCTGCACTGGCGAAGTCGTTGACTGCCGCACCAGAGTTGGGCTGCGCGGACGAGATGTTGTCGATCGTAGCGATGATCAACGCTGGCCAGACAGTGTTCCATCGACCCAAGGAGAAGCAGCAGCAAGCCGACGCAAAGAAGGCCAAGTTCCACGACCCGTCGGGCGACCACCTAACGCTGTTGAACGTGTACAACGGATGGCGACGAGCGGGGCAGGCGGATCCGTGGTGCTTCGAAAACTTCATCCAGCCGAAGACGATGCGACGGGCAGAGGAAGTGCGCAAGCAGCTGGTACAGATCCTGGACCGGCACCGACTGGCGGTGGTGTCGTGCGGCCGCGACACGGCGCGGGTGCGGCAGGCTCTGTGTAGCGGCCTGTTCCGCAACAGCGCTCGCAAGGACCCGCACGAGGGCTTCAAGACGCTGGTCGAGGGCACCCCCGTCTACATGCACCCCTCTTCCGCCCTGTTCGGCAAGACCGCCGAGCACGTCGTCTACCATTCGCTCGTCGAGACCACCAGGGAGTACATGCACAACGTCACCGCCATCGAGCCCGCCTGGCTCGTTGAGGTCGCACCCACCTTCTTCAAAGTCGCTGGCAGGGACGGCACTGGCATGAGCAAGCGCAAGAAGGCCGAGCGCATCCAGCCCCTGCATAACCGCTTCCAAGGCGAGGACGACTGGAGGCTTTCGGCCCAGAGGAGGGGAGGCAGAGGTGGTGGTGGCACATGGGGTTGAGAAGTAGTTGTATTGATATCTGTGTTGGTGGTTCTATGCTGTGGGAAGGGAAGCCTCTCAAGGTTTCTCTTCTTTGCACGTCCCTCTGCTATCTTTTAACCTGTGGACTTATCAAAACGATTATATAATGAAGGCGACGTCGCGTCGAAGCGGGTCCATGGTATCAAGGAATGAAGCATATACAAGTACAAGCGGGACAGTATGTGGCAGAGTGAGGTTTCAAGTTTCGAGTGATTCAGCCCTCACTCGCTGACCCCACTTCTATCAGGGTTTCATGATTTAGAAAATCCCCTAAGAAAACTGACCTTACTGTGTTTTTCACCCCCGCCAAAGGCTCCACCGCCTCCCTCACTTCTATCTTTGTTCTTCAGTTTGATGTTTTGTGCGCCACCTATCAGACAATTATAAGGTTAGCAAAAGGGAGACGGAAACATAAGTTACTGAATGACGCTGTAGGCCGGCGATCTCCGAAGGGGAAATGAGCGGATTGGGGACTGTCTCCTTACGGAAGAGTAAAAACTTACCTCGGCCATAAACCCTCGTCTCACTGTTGGGGGTGATTTTCTCCTTCCTTGACTTCCCGGTGTTGCTACCGTCGTCGGTGCTGCTGACAAGCGAGGCGGCCTCGTCCGGACGCAGCGGCGCTGTGCGGTTGAAGGTGACGGCGTTGTCCGACCCTTTGGTGCGCGTGCTGGCGTTGCGGTTGAACTGGGGATTCACCAATCCGACAGCGCTGGCGCCGATTCCACCACCAATGCTACTACCGCTGGCACTACCACCGCTGAAGGTATTGCCTGTTGTCAGGCCCGGCGACGGGCTGAGCCAGGTGAGACCGGCATAGTCGTGCATCGCAGGTTCACTGGATGTCAGCGTTGTGGGTGGCGGCGACAGCGGTGGCACCGGTTGGTACCTTCGGTTCGACGGGTCGCTCTTGCTAACAAGCTGGGGCGACGGCGAGTGCGGTGGCGGATACGTATCCAACAGCATGTCTTGATACCCGCCCGCGCTGCTACCACCGCCGCCACCGCCAGTCGTGCTACCGCCGGGACCTTCATACGCGCTATCAATGGCAGTCGGTGCCGTGCTTGTGCGGATCCCTTTGTGACTGCCGCTACTGTATGGACTTGGACTCCATCTGTCATTGGAGTCGTCTAGCCTCAGCTGTGGGTTGATTGAGGACAACCCCATTTCGCCAATCCCAGATTCTTCCAGTTGGGTCCGTAGAGATTGATTTTCCAGTTCAAGCTCGGTGTACTTCTCCACTAATCGATGGTGTGCTTTCTTCAACTGCGCTAATCTCGCTTGGCTTTCACTTGTGGCCTGTTGTATCAGGTTTTGTGTACTGTTGCTGGATGATAGCATCTTGTTGCCTCCAAGGTCTACGGCACCGCCGTTGTGATGTTGTTGTGTTGCCTCTAGTTCGGCAATTCGGTCATTGTAGGCTCGCTGAGTGTGCTCGTGCTCGTCCTGTTGGGTTCGTAGTCTGGCTTGTAGATTCCTCAGCTGATTCTCCATAACCTCAGTACCGCGTTTCGTCCGTTCGAATTCAAATTCGCGATATTCGTATTCGGACAGTCGTTGTTTGACCACTTCAAGCTGCGCTTGTACACCCTGCAGTCTCTCGTAATCTCGTTGTAGGGTCTCGAACTTGTGAGAAGAATTCAGCTCCTTCGCCTCACTGGAAACCAGGAGCTCTCTCAACTGCTTCGTGTCGTTTCGTAACCGGTACAGCTCATCTGACTCTGAACGCCATTTCTCCTGCTCCTTCTTCATCTTGGCCAATCTCTCATTTAAGTACGTCTCGGAGCTGCTGGCTTGTTTCCTCGTCATAGCTACATCCTTGACTGTTGCCTCACGTGCTCTCGACAGATGGTCAATTTGTTGCTTCAACGCTCGGTTCGCGTTGGTCAGGTTCAACAGTTCCGCATCTATAGTGGCATCTCTGATGTTCTTACGTGACAGTTGACTAATGTGTTCTGAGTACTGGGCTTTGTGCCACCTCTCGAAATTCAAGTCGTTCTTCAGCAGCGTGAGCTGGTGCTCGTAATAAGCCATGTTGCTCGCGAAAGCTGGTTCTAGCTTTTCCTTCGCCGCCACTCCTGGTATTGGAAAGTCACTGATACTTGGCCCTGAAGCGACACTTGTATTCCTGTCAACTCTGTCAACCATACTCGAAGGACGCGAGAACTCCCCTTGAGCGACTACTTGCGGCCTCATTACGGGGCTTTCAGGGTCATCAAGCATGGAATGCGCCGTAGATGGTGTCTCACGCCCGCCGTTGCCAGTGCGGAGACTAGCATGACTGTGAGATGGTGAAAGCGCGCCATGGCCTCTGTTCTCATTCCCCACTTCTAAAGTCAAAGCAGGAAGCGAGGGGATCTTCGGAAGTTTTCCAGTAGGCGGCGGTCCTGGACTGGTGAGTGACGGTCGCGTATTTATACAGAGGCCATGGCAATCACCGACGACATCGGCAGGATCCATAGATGGCCATTTGGGATCAATAAGTTCTTCTTCTATGGTCAGGTTGAAGAAATTCGGGTGCAAGATGTGGCATTGTTGGAACTGTTGTGTTCGAGAGCGGATAACTGACTGGTCGAGATCGAAATCATCGGCTCCAGGGAAATCCACATTCTTGAGGTATCTTCGAGGCTTGCGCACATAGCTCATAAGGTTCAGAGGGTACAGACCGTAAAGGTAGGTGAAATACGTCAACAACTGTGGGGTCTCTGCCTCAATAGCGGCATCCTCTGGTCTGACCTTTTCCCAGGTCGGATCGATCCCTACGTCGCCATAATCTCTGGATAGGCCTGGAGCTGTATCCACGCGGTCATCGGTGACCAGATCACGCTGCATATCGGTGCTCAGAGGGCTGAACTTCTCCCAACACACTAAGCGGCTATAAACCAGGAACATCCTCGGTAGATGCTGTGGCAGCGAAGAAGGGATATATGGTAACAGCATTATAAGGGAAGTCAATGCGACCGACAATACAGTAGTAGAGAGGTCGTTCATCAGACACTTCAGTAGGTGCTCTACCAACGGCGTGTTGATAACCAGGTAGAGATGTGGGGATTGGTGTCGCAGGAAAGAACTCAGCAGCGTCAGAGCATGCAGACGTGTATCAGCCTTGACGACCAGATCGTCGAGTGCATTGAAGAGAACTTTGGGCTGTTTCCTGCCAAACGCAACGAGAATCGTCTCCACGCGGTGCGACACCATGGCATTGTCTGGCGCAACTACAGGGTCCGAAGAAGCAAGACTTCTAGTTCTGTCGATGTAAAGATCGAGTAACTCCTTACAAAGCCTTCCAGTCAGGTTTTCCTGTTCATGGTCGTGAGCGAGGTCATCATCCTGGTAATGCACCATGCAGCGGATGAGATAGTCCTGGACGTCCTTATGCGCCTGTGTGTTTGGCGAGTCAGAGCATAGAACCGGTCTCACGACCAACTGCCACCAATCAAGGACTGTTGCGACACCCAGGAGGGGTTGGAGCTCCTTCAAGACGCCGACGAAGCTGAGGCTTCTCTGCTTAGCATTGGGCTTGATGTTCTTCTCCCACAACAGCTTTAGCTCCAGTTGGAGCTTTGCAGACTGGTCTTGGGGTAATTCACCATCACGCTCCTCCACAAATGCTTCCAGGATGCGTCTAAGCTCTGCAGGTAGGAAGATGGCGTTTGTCTGTGACTGGTAGTGGGCCTGCAAGGCCTTGACGGCCTCCTTCATGGTCCTATAGGGAGGTGGGTCAGCATCATCGATATAACTCTGCCTCCGGATGAGAGAAGCAAGTCTGCTTTCGGCCTGGGAACGATGATAGTGCAGCTGATGGTGCTGTTGGCGAAACCTGAGGGAATCCATTCAAGCATGCATATGGTGGAAAAGAACGAAACATGCAGAACAGGGCAGGACAAGGCAAAGAAGGACGGAGCAGGGCAGAGCAGAAGGATAATGTGGAAAAGGGAAGTGGGCACGGCCTTACTTGGATGCCATTCATGCAAGACAAAGGGAACAATGACATTCAGAGGAACGAGTTGATCTGCAGAATCCGTGGAAAAGGAAATGGCAAAAAAAACGTGCAATGCGGTACACGGCAGACAGGCGGTTGGTCTCCAATTAGAGCTGGCACGAGAAACCGAGACAGGCCCAATGGACAGTCAGAGAGTGGGTGTGAGATGTCGAATGCAGACGGGATGGATTGAGAGGACGCGGTAGATAGAGACGCATGGCAGGATGCATTGCGTTGCGTTGACTTGCATGACCGGTTGTCTTATCATATCTTCGTTGCCAGGCCGAGTTTTGCCTTGCTACACAGCATGGCGGGCGTATGCGAACATGTTGGAAAGCGGTATGGGTCGGAGATGCAGGGTGACGGGAGGGATGGGATGGGATGGGAAAGGACAGCCGGAAACCTACCCTAATGCATCAACTGATGAGTCGAAGGGGATTCTCTAGCTCATCTCTATCGTGGCCGGTGCTGGTGTTGGCGATGAGGGGCGACCTAGATGTGGATGCGGATGTAGATATGGATATGGTGAGTCCGGCGTCAAACTGATGTCCCGTATCATAGGGTTATTGGATAATCCGAAAATTCTGTGAGCATGAGAACGAGCGGAGCAGGGCGACCGAAAGTAGGATACATTAAAGGACCCGCTATACTGGGAAGGAGGGCTGATGCTTAAATGAATCGCAGATCTTTTCGTACTCTGATGCCTGCACTGATATTCATGTCAATACTCGTTCATCTATTTGATATCTCGTCGGGTGGTTTGGTCGACCAATTCGCCCATTACGATTCACTATTGCGTACTGCACATCTCATCCAGTCACGTGACGGGGACAGATCATGCACATCACGTGATCTGTCCCGGAGCTGCTTTAAGCACTCAGTAACATTAAGGTTGGAACCCTCGAGGTGTGAAGTCAGCGAAAGATCGTCGTCCTCAACTAGCTACTTTTGCGTTCTTTTCTTCTGACCTCATCCCTTTTATTGAAGGTATCCATCTATGGTCATCGGTATTGTTTGTGTTCTCTCTCTATTTATATCACGGCCTCGCGGCGGTGGTACTTACAACGTTGACCGTCATTGCGATTGTAAACACCGCCGGGGTGTATCCCTCTGTTGACCATTTGGGAATCATGCATTACATCGGTCCTTTGGTGTTACTATACAGGTGAACGCCTGTCTGTCACGGTCTCATCATCCCTGCTACCAGGTAATGCCTTGTCTGCAATCCTTAGCTGCAGCATGTCTTCGACCATGGGCCTTGGCCGTTTCGTCATCTCGCTTGTCTTAAGACGTTGCAGTATCTCATGACGGACTACAGGCAGTGCAGCACTGTCTCCTTGACTTCTGACATTACGGTGACTTGCCATTGCCCTCACACGTTGCAGTACTCTGCTCTGGCCTGCTCTCCAATCAAGCCTCGATCCCCCCCTTCTTGCTTGTCCAGAGGACAGTCACACCCAAATCTGGCTCTGAAGTCATACAGGCCCATGCCTTCAATCTCTTCGCTTGCGGTCTTAGCTGCTCTCGTTTTTGCGTACCTCCCCGATGTACCTTTCACGCTTGCTACGACATTGTCATGGATCATCACGGCGGCAATAACCTCGCTCCTTTCCGCTTCGACCACATTTGGCAATTCTCTTGCAAGTATAAGCAGTTCTTGACATCTGTAAGTCGTCTCCAGCATGCTGTGGAGGCGAGTGCAGGGATGATCGTTGGCGAAGCCATCGTACACGCTCATGTCCTCGAAGAAACACTTGATGTGAGTATCGAAGAACCTCTGCACCTGATTGTAGTCGAAGTCTGAATCGATAAACATTGCACCGACGTACGACTCCACCATATCAGGTAGACATTTTGGCGGGTCTGACACTGTCGTCCAATAGTCTGGCCCACCAGATGAGTTTCTAGCTTCTAACAACTCTGTCTCGTATGCCTGTATTTGTGCAGGCAACACGGCACTGCTATATCGCAAGTGCCTGTGAAAGCCTATATTGACACAGCATGCTCCAAGAAACTTATTCGACACCATCGCCATCTTGTGTTCAGTCAGCCATTGCGGATCCTTGTCCGGGAACCTGTAGAAGAGGTACGTGATTGAGGCCATGTCAAGCAACGCATCGCCGAGGAACTCCAGCCGCTGGTAATTTGGTATGTTCTCCCAAGACCGTGGCAGTGACCCATGGGTGAAGGCTGACCGAAGCAGTCTCGGGTATTTGAACACATAGTCGTGCTCCTTCTCGACTTTGCTGGCCAGGTCACGTTGCGATGCTGTAGGTTCCGCCAATTGGTATTCTGGTTTCGTGTATGCCTTACGATAGTCTTCCCATTTGAGCATTTTGTGCCCCTCGCTGTCGACGAGTGTCGTTACTGCTTGTATTGCGTTCTGCCACTGATCCTCGTGCCAAGCGCCAGGTTTATCATGCGACAAGAACGCCGCGCCGATAAGCGCTTCTGATACATCAGCTATTGTCTTCTGTCCCAGTGAATGCTTGGACTCAGCAGTGAGGGCATTCGTGTTGGCACCTTTCCCTTGAAGCAGTTTGAGTCCCTCAGGGTACCATGAGCGTCGTGAAAAGGCCATGCTCCGAATGTATTCGTATAGGGAGAGCTTAGTCGCGACTTCGAACAGATTTTTGTTGCACAATAACAACATTCGTTTCACATGGAACTCCAGCTCGTTGTCGTTTGGGTTCTGAATGAAAGTGGAAATGGTCGTGGCCGTCTTGAGGAAGCAGTCGCCCATAAACTCCAATCGCTCATAGTTGCTCCCCATGCCGCTTTGAAAGTTGACTCGGCGTTGATCCTCGTGTTCGCCGTTGTTGTCTGAGTCCTTCGTCATTGCTGCAAGTGCTGTGGCAGGCTCGCAATCAATACCAACAAGCTCACACGCCTCTAAAGCGATGAGGTGCGCCTCGATCCTGTAGATGACAGCTGGAAATACCAGGCAAGAGACTGCAATGTCAGTCGAGAGCCTGCTGATACGGAGAGGTTCCGGACATAGAGTGGCTCTTCTCCGCTCTGAAGTCTCTTTCGCAACAGGTTTGGCCAACATGTTGCGGCGCGCTATTACTTTCTCTGTCTCCATGACTGGCTGGTTGGGAGACCAGGTAACCTTCGAACGTAGGTTCTTGTACATGCTGCAGCTGTAGTCCAGAATATTGGCATTCCATTTGTGAGGGGGACATTCCTTCGGCACGGGATCGGAAGGTTTCAGAGCTGGGTTGACGGAGATGCTGAAGAACTTCCGACTGCCATTCCAGGGATCAATGATGAACTTGTCTAGTAGCTCCTCGTTCGGCATATCTGGGGTCCACTTGCAGCTTTCGTCCTCTATCGCTAAATCTAGTGCCTTCCAGTCTATTTGTTGATCCGAAATCTCAACCTCAGCCGCTTGACCCGGGAGGAGAGGCGCAAACCAATAAGAAAGTTGCTCTGTCGACTCTTCATATACCTTGCTGAAAACGTCGTTGAATACTCTAAAGGTGAAGCGTGAGAGTTTTGTAAGGATGTCGTGAGGGGTCATTATTGGCACTTGTATAGACCTGGACTGGACTGTTGTTGGTCTGCCATCGTTGAGGTATATCGGAAACACGGGTAGTTGAGCGATCTTAGCCCTGGTCAGCAGCACCATATCACGATGCTTCCTATTTAGTCCTTCAGGAAATGCTATCTGCGTCATCCAGAGTCTCTCAGGCAGTGTTCCTTTGAACTTAGACCAAGCCGCTGGCTTCGTGCGCATGATATAGATATTCTTCTTATCAAGATCTTTGGCGAGAAGTGCGTTGCGCATCGCAGGCAGTCTCTTCTGATAGATAGGCAGCAGCCATTCATTGAGGAAGTGCTTCTTGCGAAGTTCCAAACATGCGTTGAATGCTGCAGAGCATTTGGCGAGGATCTTCCTTGTGCTAATGCCACCAAAGACAGACAGCAGCGGTGCTTGTTCTGGCAGCAAGACTTCCGCCATAAATTTTTGACCACGACCTGTCACCACATAGGTGGGATGCAGTTGCTCGTTGTTGGACACTGGGATAGCGCTGACGAAATTTGCAAGACAAGCCATGGCGTTGTGGTAAGTCAGCTTCGCGCCGGTCGAGGGCTCGACGTACACTCGTAAGCCTTTCTCCTTTATCATCAATACATCTAAAGCGTCGTCGTTGCCATGTACCAGCCGATCTTCTGGTAGGTCTTCACAAAGGCGACGCATTTCCGCCTCTTGGTACCTGACGTCCATTAGCATCTGCAAGTGAGACGCGTTACCCCTGGCGAGCATGTGGACGAAGCGCGAGTTCCTCTGCCTGGCTCGTCCCTTGGACTGGATGTACTGGATCATGGTGCGGTACATGTCGAACCGGATAACCACATTACATTCCGTCACGTCCAGTCCTTCCTCGGCCACGGATGTTGCGAAGAGGCAGTTGATCTCACCGTTCCGAAATCTCGTCAGCGTCAAAACTTGCTGTCTGTTGCTGAAGTTGTCACCTCCGTCTTCTGGATTGTCTGCACCAACAATAAAACCAGATCGAAGGTGCGGAAAACCTCTCTGCTTGCAAAGCGAATCCAGTAGATCGGCAGTCCTGCGTGCTTCGACGAATACAATGCACCTTGTAGTGGAGGGGGTCGCAAATTCATCCTCCAGCTGGCTTATCAACTGGTTAACTTTGTCGCTGATGAGAGGATTTTCAAGTTCACCATCGTGTCGTTCTCGTTTTTCCTCCACATATTGACTGGCGAGTCGCAATGTCTTTATCTCAGCCTCCATGTCTGCATGCTGCGAGCCAGCGTTGGTAGCGTGATATCTCTGCTCTATCCTGAGTTCGTATCTTCGCAACCTCACTTCTGCCAGTACATCAAACAGATAGTGTTCCGCACACCATTCGCCTAGTTCCGCAGCTAGCTCTCGTGCGCGCAGGAACTGTTTTTCGAGTACTGGTATCGGGCCATAACGAGCAATCACATCCTTCGCCAGCGCTGTGTCATAAGCGATTGGCGGCGCGCTGTATTGACATATTTTCTCCTGAAGTTTCTTAGGACCATCTTTGAAGCTCATGTTAGTTGCAGTCGCGATCCGACAGTCCAGGAGGGTCTCAAGGTTGAATGCTGCTTGAACCACGTTGGCTTTCGAGTCTACTGGGCTTGCAGTCATTCCAAACACCCTTGGCCGTTGGCCGGTCTCTTTCTCGTCCCAGTAGAAGTCTTTCATGATTCTTATAGCAGTCAGTAAAAACAAGACGTGATCGTGTGCCTGACGCAAGTACACACCTTGAGTAAGCATGGTTCCCTTTCGCGTGATGTGCTTCATCAAAAATCAGTAGATTGATTCTCCTCATTGAAATGAATCCGTGCCGTAAGCACTGCTGCAAGATATCTGCCGTGCAAACAACGACTTTGTTCTCACGGAATAATTCGTCCCATTTTTCCTTACGCCAGACATCGCTCTGCATGGCCCCATAGATGGGAAAGACTGCATGGTCAAGATTTGACCTCAGCACACTCGACTGCTGAAAGACTAGTGGTACCGAAGCCACCAAGAAGAAAGACACCCTCGATGTCTGACCAGCCGCACATCGCTCAAGTTCGAGGTCGATCATCCACCGCAATAACAATACCGCAATCAAAGTCTTTCCGGATCCAGTATCTAGCACGGCAATGGTATTCTGGTTCTTAGCTCGCTCAAATAGCTCCAGCTGATAGTCGCGCGGATTCTTCACTATCTGCTCTGCCTGTCTGTCCATAAGGGCCTTCAGTGATAATGTCAAGTCAGCCGTATCGTCGTCCGTGTCTTGTAAAACTTCCCCATTTGACTTGTTCGAAGGTTTGACCTTCGCAGCTCGTACTTTCTCTCCTGCTTCACTAACGAGCCATTGGTCGAACCGCCGCCGCTGCGCCGCTCGTCGCTGGTCCACGTTTGGACGGCCGCTTGGAACATCATCATCCTCAAGCCCGTCGACATCTGCATCTTCGGTGTCGGAAAGATCGTGATTTCCATTATCCATCCTATCTTTTCATTCACCGGAGTGCAGCGTACTCTGCTTGTCTTGTTTTGTAGTCTCGTTAAGCGAGAAGCTCGTTCAGCAATATAGCGGATTCTTCACGATCCGAAGGTCGGGAAACACGAACTATAGTCAAGCACAGACTATGTGTGCAGCTTTGCTTGTTTGAGCAAAGAACAATGATTATTGTTCTTGATGGTCAAGGATAAGGCTGCGCTTATGAGGCAAACGAGACAATACCTGCACGTGCGCCAGCGGTGTGAGCCGTACCCGCAGGTCCTGCGCAGTTGGAATATCTACCTCACTTGAACGATGGCCTTTCATAAACATGGTGAGCTCCTTAGGTATATACTAGGCCTGATAAATCGGATGAATAGTGTTGATGGACTGGATATTGGAGAAAATTACAGGTGGAAGCTTGCGGGGAAGTGCTGAATGAATTCGCTGCTGGACCGATTCATCACTGCGCAATACATGAATAGACTCTAGTTGCTCACGAGTAGACATCGCAACATTGATTGGACGGATCGAAACGCATGCGAACATTCAATGCCAGATTGCGGTTGCAGTGCTTCAGTAGACATGTCTTTGATTTTTCAGGGTCCTACAACCTTCCTTGGAACCTGCCCACCAGCAATTCCAATCCACCATGTTCAGCACCGCCACCGTTGCGCACTGTCGCGCCACTGTCAGCCACATCGATAACGATAACGGACACCTTCTGTCTCTGCACTATAGGTCTTGCTTGATATTGCATATGATAAATCAATACATTACGTACTTTATACTCTTCCTAAAAACAACACACAGCACACCCAAACAATGGCCGAAGAAGATCGCAGCCTGAGGAGTGTTTTTGAAGAAGCAGAGGAGAAGCGGCAAGGAATCGAGAACGCATACAGCAGCAACACTCCCGCTTTCCAAGAACTCGTGACCAGCGCTGTCAAGCTATACGAACAATGCCTCGACATCGCCGGCCGCATCTCGCTCTTCAGCCCCAACGAGTCTGTCGAGGACATTGCTAGTTCAGACCTACAATACCTGCTCATCAGCTACCGGATAGCGGAGCTATGGCTACGAGTCAACGACGCTGCCAACCGCCAGGCCATCCTGCGCAAGTCCCAGACGAGCTATGAACAATACCTGCGCCAGCTGGACGACTACGATATCCTATCACGAGAGGACGAGCGGTTGCTGAACCAGTACCGTGACTCGCCCGATACGTTCAACGTGGCTGCGACGAGTGATGCGGCCAAGAAGCGCGAGACCAAGATCCGTCGGTTCAGAGAGGAGAAGGCGCTGAGGCAAAAGCTCGAGCATATGAGGAACGATCCAACGATGATTCAGAATGACGACGCCGCGTATCGAGATCTACAGCTCGCTGACGTCGCTTATTGCACCCATGAGTCCTTCGCCAGCCTCGAGTCCATCGCGCAGGAACTGCACATCCTCTCTCTCGCGCCCCCTCCGTCCGCCCACCGATCCCAGCCGGATGCGGATGCGAGAGAGCGTGAGCGTACAAGAGATCCCCACGACTCCTACAGCGACCGCCTGGACAGCCCCCTCGATCATCTCTCTGCTGGCCTGCGAGGTCCTCTCCTAGACCCGCAAGGCAAGCCTCTTCGCCCCTTCACCCTCACTGGCAAGCGTCAGGATCTCCGCGATGGGGTCTTCAGGCCTGGCCATCGTCTGCCAACTATGAGCATCGACGAGTATCTAGAAGAAGAGAGGAGGAGAGGAGGGATCATTGAGGGAGGTGGCCCGCAAAGTGGCCTTCGACCCGAGCCGAATGAGGATGATATAGAGGCAGCTGACCGCGAGACTATGAAGGCTAGAGAGTGGGATGAATTTGTCGAAGCAAATCCTAAAGGAAGTGGGAATACTCTGAACAGGGGTTAAGCTATCTTAAAGATTTGGAACCAACAAAATCTATCATGATCCATCGCCAACGACACCCTGCTATCTCACCAGCGGTTCAAAAGTGTAGATCATCAAACTTTTCGTGGTTGATTCGTCTAATTAGACGCAGAGCTCTAGTAATTCTCACACAGAGCTACGACGTCTACCCCAAGCGCCAGAAACAAGACATGTATCACAACTCATCCATCAAGTGGATGTCACCTCCAGCAACCCCGCTTCCCTTTCTCGTAACGCCTTACGCAATTATAAACGCGTTCATTACTGCTGTTCTCCATTGACTGCATGCCCTTCGTAGCCTTCTGTCTGGATATCTTTCAATCCCAAATCTTCCTCTTCCTCGTCCGTCCTGTCGTAATCCTCCAGCGTGATTTTTGGATCTGGCTCTGGAGCAGTGAAGCTCTGGACATAGCTGCTTGCAAGTGGATCCTCAATGATGATTGTGAAAGGTTTTCTGCCCTCCGCAGCTTCAGTGAGTTGATCAAAGAATTCTGTCCATGTGCGCTTTGAATCAGAAGTCATGCTGTCACCACCGTGACCAGCTGTGATAGGAGCATCGCCATCCTCCAAACCGAAGGCCTGGGCCCGGAGGTCCTTGCGGATGTTGGTCAGCAGGCCCTCGACGGTGGTGAAGCGACCACCCATGGTACCGGGCTGCACACTCAGTTGGAGCTCAGGACACTGCAAAGCAGCACTCTCACTCTTGAGCACATCTCTTGCCAGGTCTTCGGGCGTCTCCACTCGCAATGTTATCCTCTTTCCTCTTGGTGGAACTTCACCGCCGGTTTTGACCTCGTTACTCCTGTATCCGCAGTGGTCACACACTGTCGACATCAACACAACTTGCTTAAAATGTGGAATATTGACCATCTTCATGTTTGTTGCGCATGGACGGGTGCATCCTGGACATGAAGCTGGGAAGGAGTAAACCTGATTTTCGATAATCTCCTCGCTGTCGACATTGTTTTGGCTAGCTGGCAGCATATCGTGCTCACCGCCGACCATGTTTTGGGCGTGATATTCGGGTCTCAATGTTGCTGTATCTGCTGTACCGTTCTGCTCGGACTGAGGGACCTCATCCCCCAGACCTAACTGTGCATTTTGTTCAGGGGTACGGTTGTATTCCTGCTTCTGCCATTTTCCAGCAGCCTCACCAGGACGCCACTCAATCCATGAGTTTCCTGATGGGTCATCTGACGAGATGGTGAAAGGGCCTCCCTTTCCATCCGCCATTTCGGTCAGTCTCCGGATGACGCCAGCTACCTGGGCACCAATCTCTGGCATTTGCTCCATTCTTGCGTCCTGGTGGGACTGTAAATCCTCTGCAACACCTCGCACCACGCCTTCAACATTCGTAAATTGGCCTCTTCCAGCGGGAATCTCTAGGTCCAGCTCTTCGATCTTCAAAACACAGCTGTCACTCTTAACTACCTGTCTTTGCAGGTCGTGCTCTCCTTCAATCTTGACTATGTATTTCGAGCCTCTTTCCTGGATGCTCCCAGCAGCCTGGATCTCGCTGTTTTTGAAATGACATTCTGGACACGAGAAAGACATGATGACGATTTCGCGAAAGAAGGGTATCCTCGTCAGGAGTAATCTTGTTGTACCATCCGCCCGGCAGTTCATGCACAAGGATTCGATCTCCTCGACCACACGTTGGTCATTGTCGGTATCTGTGGAGTCACCGTTTGCATGTCCGTTCATCCCCATACCCTCCACTTGCCGGCCCATGTCTTCGAACAGGTCTTTGGCAAGCGCTGAGCCAGTCAGGCGCTCTCCGTTCGTTTGGTCTGACATGTTTGATTTGCTTGTTCAGTGATAGTGGGGTAATAGATTGTCTGATTGTTCGTTGGCAATTGATCGTCCAGTGTGCAAGTTAATTAAAAAAAAAGTTGTGCGATTTAAGAGATTCTCGAAGCCACTAGGTGCATCTTCTGTCTCGAAACTTTTTCCGGAAAATAAAATATGACGCATTTGTCAGTCGCATGGGGCGGGGTTGGTGGGATATTTAAGCTTATCTTAGCGCCGCCCCGGCCCGCTAGATATACAGTACCTAGATACTTGGAAAGGCTTGCTCATCTTCGATCATAACCCTCGACGATTTTTGATTCATCTGCCATTAAAGCCCGCAAGTTCGTTGAGACCGTAACACTTTTGAAAAGCAACCAAGCAAGCTGTCTTCATCGCAGCAGCCTGTGCAGACACGGTTGACTTGTTTCCCGAAGAAGAAGAATCGACCTTACACGTAAAGAACCAGCCACGAGAGCCGTGCTACCCTTCAAAAGACTTGCTGAAAGCCGCTGCAGGATCTGCGACACACCATTTAGATGGTTCAAATTAGAGGGGTATTGCATGACCATAGCTTGTATTGAATGAATCTGTTCACCTTTCACAGTGAAGAGATTGTCATCACGCTTCGTAAAGGATCGTGCTTCCTGAGCCCAAAGCGAAGGTGCCTCAGTGTGGTGAGACCGTTTTGCAAGTTGCAAATCGCTATGATTAGTAGTGCAAACGAGACAAAGATAGCGCTCGAACTTGGGTATTTGTTAGCCGAATGGCAGAATAGTAGATCATACACCTTCGTACCAATGGCTCAGCTCTTCATGAAATCCTCGAAGCCAAGTCCGATTCCTGAACTTGGTCCCGTAGTAGGATTAGTCTTGCTTTTCGCCAGCATCGCTTGAAGACTGGCCTTTTTATTTCGGACTCGCCTTTTGTTCGGTGCTGGAGCCGTAATATTCTGATGTTGTGTGCTGTCAACGGCTGTCGATTGCTGTGGCAATGGTTTGACTTCCGATTTTGGGATCGCCACATTTGTCTCAGCTTCCTCTAAAGGGGAAGCACTTTTCCGCTTCTGCTTCTGCTGAATGTCACGGCGAGCGAAGTTCTTTGACTTTTGTCTGGTATGCGATGTGGATCCACATCTATCACAAAGTATCAAACTCCTTTTGGGAGTTTGGCGAGATCCAGCAGCAGGAGGCTTTTGCAAACTGAGAGGTCGCTTTTGCCTACAGGACCAACCAAGTAGAAGCACATTTCCACAAGCGGTACAGCAGTGTGGTCTGTCAGAACGAAGTTCACCGCTAATTTCGTTGTCTATGGCAAGCGAATCCGCCTCGAAGCGCAGGTGGCTTGACAGCGCGGGAACCCTTGGAAATAGGTAGTCAGCAACATCGTCAAGGTATCTCAAACGTGTCTTAGTCCAGCTTGGAAGGGTCATGGTGGATGTTCAGGCAGTGGCATTGACAAAGATGAGATGGTGGGAGCGGTGACATCGGAGGTTTTACGAGCAAAGACGTCACGACTTCTGGCCACGAGGTAACGTGCATACAGGAAGGTCTGTGTAGATGCATTTTGCTGCTGCTACACCGTATGAGCGGGAGAGACATCTGGATCTATTGTCAGATCATTCCGATCAGGTATCTCAGCTGCTATTATGGAAGGTGCAATAAATCTTTCTCAACATGAGTCCGGCGTTCGACTAGCCATCATCGGGTGTGGTCATGGCGTCCTCCACAGCATTTATTCATCAATCAGCCTGGCCTGTACAAAACAAGATCCACCTTGGCCGGGCGTCGATCTTGTGATAATTGGTGGAGACTTCCAGTCAGTGCGGAATGCATACGATCTGCACTGCGTATCAATGCCAGCAAAGTACCGTGATATGCATGACTTTCACGAGTACTATAGCGGCATTAGAACAGCTCCATACTTGACGATATTCGTGGGCGGCAACCACGAAGCCAGCAACTATTTATTCGAACTCGGTTACGGTGGGTGGGTCGCAACGAATATCTACTATCTAGGTTGGGCATCGGTCGTGAATTTCGGGCCTCTCAAGATTGCTGGCATTAGCGGTATCTGGAAAGGCTTTGACTATCGTAAGCCTCATCACGAGCGGCTACCTTACAACGAAAACGATCTGAAATCAATCTACCACGTGCGTGAAGGAGATGTTCGGAAGCTGCAGCAGATCAGGACGCAGGTTGACATCGGCATCAGCCATGACTGGCCAAGGGACGTTGTTTGGGATGGAGATGCGGCCAAGTTGTTCAAACGCAAGCCGTTTCTCAGAGAGGATGCAGAAAGTGGACAGCTTGGTTCCGTTGCAGCTAAACAGTTGCTGGGCCATTTACGGCCTAAGTGGTGGTTCTCTGCTCACCTCCATTGTAAACATGCTGCCATTGTGAAACACCACCACGAAGCCAGTTCTAGGACGTCTACGGTTGGGAATGGACGCAGAAGCCATATAGACAGCCAGGCAGCAGACCCTAGCAACCCACCAAGGCTCACATCAAATCTTGACAGCATTGTGGACAATTCTGCACGGGGTCAGGACAGTGCTGAACGTGGAAATCCCGATGAGATAGAGCTTGACCTTGACGATATAGCGGAGACATCCGCGCCAGTCCCAGACAATGTCGGCCTCAGCAATCCCGACGAGATAGAACTTGAGCTTGATGACGCAGAAGCCACGAACGGTAATGAATCTGTCATGTCGCTAGATGGGAAGAATGTGTCGCAATCCACAGAGGAATCAGACCGTCCTTCGTCCAACCAGAAGGAACAGACACTGGAGAATGCCAGAGCACTCTTGCCTGCATCCTTCAAGCAGTCTACTTTGCAAGATCGCTCTGAAGCTGATGTAGCGGTAGAACATCCCCCACAAATCGACAACCCTGAAACACGCTTTCTCGCCCTCGGCAAGTGCGTCCCTTTCCAGGACTTCCTACAACTGATAGATGTACCTGCCGAGGGTGTTGGCGAGCGCATCCCTCCGTTGAAGTTGCAGTATGACAGAGAATGGCTCGCCATCACACGTGCCTTCGCCATATACGAACCTCTGCAATTGACATCAGAGAGTGCCGAACACACTTCGCCACCTCCCGTTAGATCGCAAGCCGAGTACGCTGCTTTGATTGATGAGCAACTCAAATGGGTAACCGAAAACGTCAAACAGGAAGATATGGTCATCGAGGCGAACCCGTTTCAGATTACTGCTCCAGTATATGACGGTGGCAATATCCGCGATCCAAAGTATGAACCGGCGAATGGTGGTCTGAAGGAATACACAAACCCCCAGACCAAGCGATTTTGTGATCTTTTGCAGATACCATGCCCTTTCGATCTCGACGAAGGTGAGAGAGCAAGACGCATGGCATCTGCGCCAACCGCGCTCGAAATGTCGCAAGCGAGAGGTAGAGGTGGGTCCCGTGGAGGGTATGGAAGAGGCGGCGGTCGAGGGAGAGGCCGAGGTGGTCAAGGGCGTGGTCGCGGGAGAAGTTTCAGAGGTTGACGCACTTCTTCATTACAACCTCAAGCACTCAAGCACAAGTATGGCAGAGCAAGACTAGAGTCCGTATTGACGCCTTGAAGCCAGCATCGCTCGCTGCTGACAATCGGTTTGGGCACAGCGGAGGGTCGTACGGCTGTCAAATTAAGCCTCTCCTCTACGGATACCAGTTGTCTGAGACGTAGTTCAGGCGATTTGCCTGATCTATCTAGCGACGTGCCTCGTTGCTTGCACTTCTGTTCTTGCTCAATGTCAAGCAGTGCACGGATTACCACGTCCAGCTTCCATGTGAGCCATGTGGAGCGAAGCGGTATTAGGAGCGGCCATTACAAAAACGATCTGTACCTCTCCTGGGATATGTCTCCAATGGATATGTCCGCGAGATCACTCCCATTAAGAAAGAGTGCGCACTTTGGGACCTCCAAAACCAACAGATCAAGTTCCAGCTGGTAAGCCAACTGGCCCTTGTCTCGATAGACCTTTTGGACGGTCTCGACCTGCTACTGGAAGGCACATGCTCGTAAGAGGAGGAGGATGTAGCTCTGATTGTGTTTAGGGTTTCCAATGCTTTCCAGCAGCCCTGGGGACAGGCAGGGATGTAGCAACTGGCACACACACAGAATGATTCCTAGCACAGATGCCGAAACACAATAGCCCCCAGCCCTTAACTAAGCCGCTTGTATCATGTGACCCTCCAATGGTCACTACCACCCTCATCTTCTACCATCGGCCATCGCGGTCGCTGCCATTATTTCACTGTTGCTGGTATCTTTGGGTAGACAACTATGTTCCAGAGCACGATCGCTATCACCTAGACACCGCACCTTTGGCCCAGAAGGTACACTGGGTAGGTAAGGTATGTGTGTAGAGAAAGTCACGTGTATCTCAGTCCAGGAGGTGTGCAAGCCGTATTCTGAGATGTGCTAGGAACATACCTAGGAAGGACAACTCCCGTGCCATGGAAAGTCAAAGTTACCTGCTAGCGGCGTCCTTGCATGCGATGGGCTGCTGTAGTGTCCATATACCTCCCACTGCTGTGGTGTATGCTGCGGTGTACTGCGGTGTACTGCGGTGTTCTGCGGCGTTCTGCAGCGCGGTGACAATCCAGACTTGGGACCTGCCGCAATGAGTCAATTTAGACAGACCACCTGATATCGCGTCAGGTTCGTGCTCCTGCGGCAACGCGTCCCGGCCGACGCGTTCCAATAAGAAGTCTGTCGTCTCACACCATCACGGACGACCGTCTTTATTGCTTCAAACTGGGTTTGTCGACTGTGTAGCCGGATTGATTCATTCCATCCCATGCTATCTCATCCTGTGCCATCAGCACGGCCTCGCTTCGCCTCGACATGGGATGTTACGGTTAAGTATGCCTGTCATATCCTTTCCTTTCTGACTCCTTCTCCTTCGCTTGTGTAGTTCTGCCGCCTGAGGAATCCATCCCCTGCGTTACCCTACCTTCGATCCGTCTATATAACACTCTCTACTGCCTTTCCACTTTTCTGTTGTGAATTGCCATCTCTCTCTTCTCTTCGTCTCAGATTCATAGATATTGTACTGCAAGCCTGGCAAGATGTTTTCTACAAGCAGAGCTAACAAATCGTATCGAGAGAGCTTTTCGCATAAATCCGGGAAGGCTATCAGCAAGAAGCAGCGGTCGCATACCGCCAAAGACCAATCTTTTACCGAAAGTAAGATCAGAAAGGCTGCTCTTATCCAGCAGCAACAGCAGATTGCACAGGAGTCCCCACAGAGTCAGGGCACAGGGAGCTCGCCAACATCACCGTGAGTCGAGACGACTGTTATGCTTGATGTCCCACTATATACACTGCTAACACACACACACAAGCAACCTCAACTCAGCCATTGTAACAGTCAGTGTTGGACCATCACAGAGACTATTTGCCGGTCACGAAGACACACTCATCCGATCACCATACCTGGCCAAGCTTGTCCGAGATCAGTTCTTCGAGTCGAACGGCAAGCGCATCGAGCTTCCCGAGGAGGAGCCAGAGATCTTCTCTGCCGTCCTAGAGTTCCTTTACAGAGGTGATTACAGTCCCAGATTGGCGTACGACAAGAAGAGGGCGAGTTGGTATCTGGCAGACGACGACTCGCCCCAGGCATCTTCATACGAGAGCACCATCTACCATCGTTCCTTTGGTACAACCGTCCTCAAAGACACAGTCATATATGTAAGCCACCTCACGCATCGCTCTATATATGCATGAAGACATCGTCACTGACATATCCGTTCAAGTGCTCTGCTCACTTGTACGGCTTGCCAGAGCTGCAACGTCTTGCGCTGAAGAAGCAGGGCCTGCAGTCTGGTGTACAATGTGCCACCATCCTGTCGTCAGCACGCTTCGCCTACAGTAAGACGCCTGCGACAGATTCGAAGCTGCGCGCCCACTACCTGGCCCTGATCATCCGCAGCCGCAACACGTTCAAGCGCAGCGGTACGATGCAGATGGAGATGGAAGCTGGAGGATCGCCGCTGTTCTTCGATCTCTTCGTTGCCATGGTGAATCATCTTGTGAGTCATCTTCTACCCTGGGGTGGCGGACTGCTTGCCCAGCCCGCAGACACCATTTCGTCATGATTGTCGAGATTCCCTGCTGATCCTCTCCTCTTATCAGGACGATGTGGCTGCCGCACGCTCACCACGCTGAACGCCTACTTGGCCAAGCCTGTCTTCAGGACGATGACCGATATGGTCTCACCTGCCCCATCTCCATCTCATCTGCCTCTCTCTAATTTTCCTTAACGCCGCACGAATTTCCTTGATGTTTTACCTATCTCCAACTCGGCGGCTGTATGATCGATACCCTTTCTGTACACCTACTCGAAGTTTGTTTCCTTTTGTCTGTTCAATCTATTTTGCCGGGTGGGCACTTTTGCATATTGTGTTAGGCGATCATTGTATCCAGGTATTGGAAGGATGGATCTGGGCGGTTGGAGATTGCTTTGTACACTTAAACTAGGTTGTGGTTGCCTACAAATACACAGGTCATGGTAAAACTGAAATCCCTCCTGCCCATTAATCTTCTCTCGCGTCTCTACAGTTTGCTGGTGACATCAACCGGTGTGCTTCGGCCGTCTGATAGAAGATGGCCTTCATCTGGCCTTGCCGTTCAGTGCCTACGAGAGCGATACCCAGCAGACACGTCATCTGGAACATGACACGATCGAGCGAATTTGATTAGAGCAGAGTGATGGCCAAAGCTCTACTTTCTGAAGATGTGAGAGCCGCAGACTATGCAAGGAACCATAAAATTTCGATTGTCTCGGCCCTCGGGAGGGTCGATCTGGGAGGTATATAAATGGTGGTGAATCGATGTGCGGAGGTGGGAGGGGTAGTGGTGATTCTATACTGTACGTCCCTCCTCAGAATTCCCCCCAACACTACCGCCGAGTCGAGTCACGTTCTCGCTGCGCCTCGCTACGCATTGTTGGATCTCTCACTCGCCGTGCGGCCAGCTTGACCTAGGAAATCGTGTTCGACGCTGACCAGAGCGGTGGTACCGCCCGTCTTGGCGGCGACCTCGTCCAGGAGGGCTTCTGTCCATGCGCCGATCTTCTCGATCGCAGCGGAGGCGGGCTTGCCCAGGGAGACTAGATCTGATAGTTAGAAAATGCAAACTCGTACCATTTTGCAGATGGACTTGGGACGCAAAAGCTTACCGAGAATGGCACCGTTCACCTCCTCTGCGATTTCTACGCGCCCATTAGGAAGCAACTGCTTGCCCACAACGCTGTCAGCAGGGTCGGTGTACGCCATGATGGCGAAGATGTCGTTGAGACGCCTGCGGACTTCTGCACGGGTGTCTTTCTGAAATTCTGTGCGAAGGGCAGTGCCATACTCGATTGCCTGATGGAGCAGGGCTTCCTGTTTGAGGGATGTGGATGGTGAGTAGAGTTTGGCGATTGGTGGGAGATCCATGTCATCGTCCTCGTCTTCGTCTTCGTCACCTCTCTCCTCTTCGTCTTCTTCTTCTTCGTCACCAGAGTCTTCATCCTCTTCTTCGTCGTCTTTTGAAGATAGATCATGCGCAATAGGGCGCTTGGAGGACGCAGTGGCAGACAGTGATAGGCCAGACGAGGCTTCGCGATGTAACTGGTCGTCGAGCTCCATCTGTGTATCAGGCCGGTACCCGTTGCCTATCGATTCGGTAGTATTCTTGGTAGCGCTGGCTGACGTGACTTTGAGAAGGTCGCTGTACCGCTTCATCATCTCGATGAATTTCCTACAGCGCAGACGGAAGTAAACGTCCTTATTGCGCTCGTCACGCAGGACTGTAGGGTAGAGGGTGTTCGTGAGATCGATGGCGGAGTCGATGTCGCCGTCGAGGATGGCGCGACGAACCTTCTGCCTGTTGACTGCACTGGCATCTGCTTCTTCTCGACGACGTTTTCGTATTTCCGCAAGACCGTTGTCTGTAGCATCACCCGCCAGCCGAATTTCTCTCAGCGGTTGATCAGACACATCGACTTCTTGCTGAAACGCTCTTGACGTCTCGACATAGCCTTCGTGCGCGAGGTACTGCGAAACCAATCTCCTGGCTAATGAAGTCTCCGTCATTTGCTTTCCTGCAGAGAAAGGAAAGAGTTGCAGGGAAGAGGTATCCTGCTTCGCGATCTCGTCCAGCACCTGTCTTCGTTCTTTCTCGACCAGAGCGTCTATGTCGAAGACAAAGGGGGTCTTGCCGAAATTGGTAAAGATGTGCTCACTAGCTCTTTTCAAGCCGACGGCAGGATAAAGATTCTCAGTTTTGATATTGGAAAAGCAGTCCCCAAGGAATACGCCGTTCTTGGTGAAGAAGGCTGTCCCTTTACGAAAGTTGACACCACAGCCGACGACGTCTTTGAAACCGTACTTCGGCCCATAACTCTTTCCGCTGGGTGTACATTCAAAGGAAAATCCATCATCGCCGTGGTATCCCCAGGATTCGGGTTCCCAGCCGGGTAGGCGAGCCAGATTGACTTTCTTGCCGGAGAAGCCGATGCCTATCAAACCGTCTTTACTTTTGGACAGGATCTCAACTTCGAAGTAGTAGATCCCACACTCGCGAGGCATAGGTTGATCAGCCCTGATGGTGGCCGCATCATCCGGTAGTTTCGTTATGCTGGAATACCTTACTTCGTTCCCATCTCCCAGGACCTCAAGACCGACCTGCTTGTCGTCGTCGTTCCATGCGCTGGGTAACGGACGTAGCCTATCTTCTCCTGCCGAACCATGCGGTGGTATCCTCTCTATGACATCCTGCACTAACCCCCTTTGAAGATAGCCCGATCCCGATTGAGGACTTGATTTGCTCAGACTCGAGTTGCTAGCCCGTGTGGCGAGCGAGTGGGAGGAAGGGTATAATGCGACATTGGCTGCGGCACGCTCGTTTTGCTCTGCCGTCAGCTTCTCCCAATTCCGCTTCAATCTCTGCACGTGTCTTGAGTGTCGCAGATATGAGGGAGTGAAGAAATCTGGCCGACGCGAATGCCGGAGCCAGATAAGACTATCACCTTCAGCAGTCCCAGCTTTTATCGGACCCGGACCGTTGTGATTGTGACTCCCACCCATAATCCCTCTATTCCCGTTGGGAAGCCTGCCTGCCCCACCGTCGATATCCATACTCCTATACGGCGACGTCGCTCTTCCCGACGCAGCCAATTGCTGTCTCAAGGTTGAGATCCCACTTGATCCTCGAATGCCAGAAGCCTGAAGGGTGTGCCAACTCTGTGGAAGGGGAGCGCTGGTGTAGTTGCCAATATTCTCGGTCAATGTGGCGAATGATAGAGTTCGTGCAGGGTTGAGATCGTCATCTATTGTAGAGGAACGGTTGCCGGAGCCAGGATAGGAAGGCGGCATATTAGAGCCAGCCAGGATATGTATTATGTCCACCAGATGAGGTGGATTCTGGCTGTTCTTTCTGCGAAAGATACGCCTAGAATCTAGACAGCAGGATGGATGAAGGGAAGGCGAGCCTCTTAAAAACTGCAGGTATTATCGTGATTCTTCCCACAAGATACTTATGATCCAATCCAAGCAACGCCGTTCAGTTCAGTACAGGGTGGTGCGGTGCAGTTCGGTGCAGTGCAGGATAGTGCTGCGAAGGTGTGCCCTGAGATACAGGTGCGGAGGTAATCGACCCGTCGAGCGCTATCGGTGGTGACAGTACGTCATACTCTGGCAAGACAAACTAAGGCGATTGGGAAGCAAACATGCTTTATAGACAGTTGGACAGGTCAATATGTGGAAGCGATAGTGAACGGGTGTAGAGGAATAGAAGATTAGACCTCATCTCCACCTAGACAAGACGGGACGGATTAGAGAGGTACAGTGGTGGTAGGTGGTAGGTCGAGTAGTGACTGAGTGAGCAAAGGTTACGTTACGGAACTTGGGTTGGGCTAGGCAGATCACCTAGCTGTACTGTACCCTACTCTTACCACGGCTTTCCCCGCCAACAGACCCAGAGCTGCAGCGGTTTTGGGGACGGATGGCGCTTGCGTGCGCGTGTGCATGCATTAGGACACTTCACACCGTAAGTATACGTTACGATAGCTAGTGCTTTTACCTACATGCGCAAGCGAAGAAAGTGGAGATTGGACTCGCAAAGTTCTCGCTCGACCGCAAGATCACTTGGAGATGAGTGGTGCCTTGCTTGTTGGTGGAAGTTCTTAAAGAAGGATTTGACAATGTATCAGTCAGTAGAAGTTTTCATTCAGCCGTTGTAAAATACAGAAGTAATCTCGGTTCCGAGATGTAAAAACACGACTGGATGAGAAAGAAGCAACTCAATATTGGTCAATATCTTTTTTTAATACAGATGCTGCAGTAGCCGCATTTCGTGTCAGCCTTCGACCGTCCCTATACTCCACAGATCCTGTCGCAAAGTAAAAGACAGACTCCAGGAAAACCTTCCCGACCATAGAATTTCCCAAACGCCTCGCTAATGCAATTATAATGTTTCATCGTCCCTCAATATGGACCAAAACCAATCCAGCAAAAGCCAGGTGATGGTGATGGGCTTAAGATCGAGCCACCAATGTTGTCTTATTGTAACAATAAACAATGGTGTTTTCAATTACGAACCATGTTTAATCAATGCCGTATGCTGTATCCATGCGGTCTTGTAAATGTTGAGCCAGCGGCTGTACTCAAGCAGCAGCGCTGGCTGGTGCAGGGGAGCTTTCGACAGCATTCGTCATGGTGATGTCGCCATTGGCCTCAGCACCGACGTTGCTCCTATCCTCGCTCTGCAATGCAGAGCTATCAGCAGGTTTGTCGGCATTGCCGTCATGCGCAGCACTGGCACCATCGCTTGAGCCTGTGCTATCACTCTTGACTTCATCTCGCATGTTGGATCGTGGAGCGTGCCAGGAACGCATAGACCATGCCAGGCCAGTGAAGGACTTGAGTTCAAAAGGCTTGCGCTCCCAGCGTTTACAGGGTCTTCCGCTACGATCTAAAGCACGTAGGCCGGCATTGATAGCACCAGTGTTTGCTTTCGGGCCTAGCTTGTGGGCAGGAATGGCAGGTGCCGGCTTGACTACCACACCAGGCTCGATGGCTCTGTCGATGGAACCGTCAGCTCTGTATGATGGTTAGTTTACATCTCAGACAAAATATACGGTGCAAAAGGCCAATGTGGACGTGATGTTAGGGTTGGGTCATGATGGACCATCAGTCGACTTACAATCTTGGCTTCTTCTTGGGTCCTGGTCTGCCCTTCTCTTTGGGTAGCGTACTGCTATCAATGGCAGGAGGGGCTCGCTTTTTACCAGCTGGCCAGCCACCCTTCCGCTTAGTCTTTGGTGGTGCCAACGAATCCGGGTCCTGATCGAGCTGCGAGGCAGGCACGGGTGTCGCGTTAGAATCCGAAGCCTTGTCTTCGGAATCTGGCTGGCGAATGGCAGGAGGCGGTGTGCCGTCTTTGTCTGCCGACGAGGGTGATATGGACGATGATGATTTCGATGGCTCAGACGAGGATGGGAATTGCGAGAGCTGGTCGACGGGTAGGCGCAAAACTATTAGCCTGCTCTTCTTTGCCGACTTTGGAGAAGTCTTTGAAGCATTTGCCGGCGTCGACATCGTGATGTGAGGCCGACGCCAATGTGAAGCGAGGACGTGGGTTTACGGGAGGGTTATGTCGACGAAACGAAGTCGAATGGTTGCGTAGAGCCGGGCAACAGTGGGTGGTGTTACTGAAGGCGGCCGTGGCTCTAGGCTGGGGTGGTGGTGGTGGTGGTGGTGATTCCGTGCCAGTAGTGTCCGCGGTAGTGCGGTTGGCGTTGGTGTCGGCGTTGGCTTTGGCAGTGGTGGTGGTGGTGGTGATGCGGTGATGGTGGGAAGTGAGGTGGTGGTGATGGTGGTGATGCATAAAGACGAAGGGGAAGAAGGGATGGAGGATGAGCTGGGGATGCAGAGATTGCACCTGCTGAGAGCGTGACAGCGGCGGCGGCCATGGCTGGCTGGCTGGCGAAGGCGTGGGCGTGGGAGAGAAGGGGTATTTTGTACGGGGCGTGAGGATTGTCAGTCAGTCAACCTTAACCAGACCTCAGTGCACCGCGTTGGCTGACAAGCAAAGCGTTGCCCTACGACTGCGCGCCTTTCTCTGGCTTTGTGCTGCGCCGGGAAGCGACTCTTGCTGAGGTAAGTCCTTACTCAGCCGTCGATGTCAGGCAGGGTAAGGGTTGTCATCATCGATTTCTATCTTATCAGATGCTGCCTCAGCTATTCTCCCAATTCTCCCAGTACACACTTCTACCAAGCAAGGAGCTCATCTCCCTTACTCTCACCCTCACACTACCCTTTAACGATCCCTTCGTTCTGGGTGATGGCAATCCTTGTGTAGGTAGATATCTGAATTTGCTCACGTCACGCAACGCTACTGATCTACTTTGCCTACCTAGGTAACGCCCAAGCTGCATGGTCTAATCTCAAGCATCCCGGCTTACCAGTGCCAGCAACCTTGGAAGTCTGAACCTTGTTTCTATATCTGGCTCAGTACTGTTCATCCAGTTGTTGAACAAAGCCCAAATAGCCATATTCTCTGTCCCGACAATGCACATCGACATCAATCCTGTCTTCAAGCATCTTCCACGTTCGAGTCTTGGGACGGATACACGTAGATTCTGGTCTGATGTCAGTCTCGGCGCGAAAGTGACACGGTCTCGTGTAAAGTGGTGCAGTCACTCCTGCGGACAGCCACTGTGGAATGTGCAATATGGATCCTGGCTTATCTGCATCACCACCAATGGACACCACCGCAATGTATATTGTTCAATTGCCTCAATGGCCTGCTCCACTCGCGATTTTCCATTTCATAGCCCATATTTGGCCCAGCCCCCTTGCCTTCATGGCGGCCACGTACAAATTGATGTCGGATGGCCAGCAATGGTAAGTCGATCGTAGACCATTTTCCAAGTCACTTACACATCAACAGCTCCGTCTGTCAGTCACTCTTTTGCTGTCGAGACCATGTACGCCAACTATCCACGCTCTCTTACTTTTTTTCTTTCTGTCTCATTTGTTTCCAATGGCTTTTCTTTTGCACACCTCATCAACAGGGACTTGATCGCATCTGCGTCGCCTACCACATCCCCATCACTTTCCGTCGACGTCGCATCCTTCAGCACGATCTCACTACCTCCTCTTGAAACACTCACTCCTTCAGAACTAGAAGACTTACCTCGAGAACTTCTTACGTACATCAATTCCATCGAGCAGAATTTATTGGATCTAGAGCACCATCTGGCAGACATTCAAGCTAGTCTTGCAGCCATTCCCCTCTCCCATTCTAGCAATGCGACGACATCAATAGCTACCTCTAGTGAAGGCCAACAGGCTTTCCAGACTACCTCTAACGGACTTTGCAACGTCCCTGGCAGGACAGCACCTGTCCCATGTTCAATATACGCAACTGATCGAGGAACTTCGACGTTAGAAGTAGAGTCAAAAACCGATGCTTTGACCACCACAACTACGATTTTCACCACTGAAACAATTACTTCGACAACCACTGTTTCTGCGACTGCCAACTTGACACCCTCTCACCCTCAATCTCCTGTTAAGACAACAGCCTTTGATGCTGCATCATACACTTTCAACCCTGAGGCACGTGACAACGTCGCAGTGTACTACGGCACAACTCCTGCCACTACGGTTGGTGGAATACAAACGCTGTGCGAAGACCCAAATGTCGATATAGTCATTCTTTCTTTTGTTTACGACTTTTTCTCTCCACAAGGCTACCCGTCCATCCATTTCGGTCCGGGATGTGTTGGACCGAACGAAAAGCAACAGAGTCAAGCACCTGGCTTGTCGGATTGCACATTACTTGCACCAGAGATCCAAAAGTGCCAGTCCATAGGCAAAAAGGTGATGGTCAGCCTGGGTGGATACGTTGCGGAATCGAAGTTCGATTCCGACCAACAAGCACAAGACTTTGCCTTGAGATTGTGGGGGCTTTTCGGTCCTGGCGAGTCTGAAGACAGCGATCTACGACCATTCGGCCGAGACGTAGTGATCGACGGGTTCGACATCGACAACGAGAACCATGATCAGGACTACTACGACACTTTCGCCAACAGCTTGCGAGCCCTCTTCGATGACGACTCTTCCAAGGAGTACTACCTCTCCGCAGCTCCTCAGTGCCCTCTGCCCGACGCGTCCATCCCTCGCGGTGCTTTGCTCGAGGCGGACTTCGTTTTCGTCCAGTTCTACAACAACCCAGCCTGCAACCTCGACTCGCCAGGCTTCCTGTCTTCCTTTGAAGCCTGGTCTCAGAGCCTCACCGACGCAAGCGCCCGGCCCAGTCCTCGCGTCTACATCGGTATGCCTGCATTTTCAGGTGCCGGCTCTGGCTATGTCGAGGGTACAGGGTTAGGTTCCATCTTTGACGGTGTGAAGATTTCGAATGCTTCCAACCTCGGCGGCGTTGCCTTGTGGGATGGTAGCGAGGCGTTAGAAAATGTGGACCCGGAAGGGGTGAACTTCGTGCAATACGCAAAGGACGCCGTGAGTGCTTGAGAGCCCTGTTGCTAGCTTTATGAACATGCTCATCTTGGCCTTTATGTACGATAAATTACCGGCCTATTTGGCGTCAATAATGCATAACGATGGAACTTCAACGACAGGACTACACCTACAATACAAGAACGTAATGTCAAATCCATGACAACGAGCAAGTGCTTGCATGAGCTTCTACGCTGAGTGGACGTAGAGTAGAAGCTGAACATACCCAGATGCGGTTTGACATGCTTTTCGACGAAGCCAAACAGTCGTAGGCAAGCATGCGAATTGAAAGCTGTACATAGGTAGGTATGCAGTGCAGCATTATCCAGGTCTTTAAGTTCAACCCTCTAATGACTGCACATGCGAGCAGAGACGCCATGGATTGAACCCAGTCATTTGATAACAGCCAATCAGCCGTGCTGTCGGTATAATGATATTGGAGTTTCCATTAGAACCACATGCCACTGTGGTATACGATTGCCTAGGTGAAAATACCGTGGGCATGCGCACCAAATGACGCAGTTGTTTGCATGCCGTCCTTTTGGTAGACTACCTACATACGGTGGTGGGTAGGTTAGGTAGGTAGGTGGGCTGGGTGGGAAAGTATACCTACCCGCTCAGCATAAGTACCCGGCCGGACCACCTAAACGCACTCAAACTTGCTCAGCAACATCTATCAAGGCCTTGGCATAAAAGAGATGGCGAAAGATTGATTTTTCCTGGAAGGAAACGACGGAAATCTCGATATATGCGGTGTTCCGAGCCTCCAGACTCACGTAGCTTGTGTTCTGCTGATGTGAGAACACTATTTGCTGTGCAGTGAACTCATCGACAGGCTTTCGTCAATGGCAAATCTAGACCACAATGGTGGACTACTCGCCACAATGTCAAACAATGCCTAGGATGGAATAGATTCAGATCGTCGTGTGTAGATAGGTGAAGCCTTGATCTGCGCATATATTGGTTCATGACACGAAGGTGCACCGTGGATGCACGCCAGAGAGTGATCACTCAGACATGTTTTTATCAATGAGGATTCGCATCTCCACACTGTAGAACCGCCTCGGGGCCCCAAGCAGTATAGCACAGTCGGCTCCAGTCGAAACTGTGCTAACATCCACAGTGCCCTTCATGGCACTCGAGTGAGAGATTCTTTAACATGCTCAAACTTGCGTAGAATCGGTACGCCACAAAGCTTGGTCTACATCCCGAAATACCATGGTAGAGATCCCAACACCACCTCACAAACACTACAGACTAGAAGCGTGTTGTATTTAAACCCAGCCATATCCTACCAGCAAGAACACAAAAGTCGCTATATAGTCAGTGCAATCCAGTCACAGCTTGTCAACACATCTGAGCAAGTAACCCACGATGTCGTCTGCTATGAGCATGACAGGCATGACTTCAACCCCAACAATGGCCATGTCCAGTCCCGTTCCTTCCTCAACAGGCGCCGGTATGAGCATGGGTATGGGTGGAGGTCATGATAACGCATGCAAGATTTCCGTGAGTATTAGCTCATGAAGCCTTTCCCAAGGTAGACCTCTCGCTGACTGTGTGGTTAGATGCTCTGGAACTGGAACACCATCGATAGCTGTAAGTGCAGCCGTCACAGTCATGGCTGGAGTAGGGACTGATCGTAGACACAATACACCCAGGCTTCATCGCTCGAAGCTGGCATGTTCGAAGCGCAGGTGCGTTCGCCGGCACGTGCATCGGCATGATCCTGCTGGTGATGGTGCTGGAGCTGCTACGAAGGGCATCGAGAGAGTTCGATGCACGCATTGTGAGGAGCTGGGCCAAAGAAAATGAATCATCCTCATCGCCTTCTGTTGGGAACGAACCGGATAGGCAGTTGTCGTCGTTAAGCAACAACCCAGTCGGTTCGAAGAATGCCGCTACTTCCAGTACCTACCCGCTGGGCTCGAGCATGACGACGAGATCATCATCGTCGCCAGCCAGGAGATGCAGACCGGATATTCTGCAACAAGCGATTCGAGCTTTGCTTCAAATGCTGCAATTTGCGGTTGCCTATTTCGTCATGTTGGTTCACCCTTCCATCACGAGGTGTCTCCAAGCCGCTTCGACAAGCTAACAAGCGATAGGTTGATGGCGATGTACTACAACGGATACATCATCATATCCATCTTCATCGGCGCGTTCCTTGGAGCGTTTGTATTCAATTGGACGGACCTTGCACTGGGAGAGAGGTATGTCGCAATCATCGACTGTGAGTGACATCCATACTGACGTGCGTGTCTAAGGGATCACGGACAAGAAGCCACAGCCTGCTGCGGATAGAGCCAGGTCGTCGCCGTAGCTACGGTGGTGAAGAACAGGAATGCGGGTGGAGATATAGCTAGGTAATAGAGTAGGTAGGTAGGTAATACCAGGTATCTTGGGCAGAAGAGCCGGTCGAGGCCCGACACGGCAGCTTGACTGTAAAGAGCAGAACTCGGCTACCCAACCACCCCAAGAGGCAACGTGTCGGATGGGCCCCACCACAGCACCTCCACCAGCAGCTCCTTTGTCCCTGACTGAGCCTGTCAGGGATCTCTGTTCTCGTCTGTGCCTGGGACTATGCAACGTACGCTTTCAAAGCGGTCAGGCAAGTCACGGACGAGCAAGCGAACAATCACGGAGCCCGTCTCTCACTCTTAAGTAATGGCGAGTGGCTGGTGGTGGAATATAATTCGGTAGGTGTTGCATGTAAAAACCGTACTTAGTCACTGTACCTGGCAAAAGACATGATACTTTCCCGTTCATTCACCCCTCTGTGAGTTTCAATCCCAGCAGGCCATCCCTGCTGCCTTTGATTGCTGCAATCTGCATTTAGTATCCTGGGCATCTCCCTCGCTCCCTCTATTCTTATCGGCCTCTGCTAAGGCTACGGGCGCGGCGTTGAAGAATGTCAGCTGGGAGGCATGGCCGAAGATGCGATCCAGTCATTCCTCGCCTCATACCACTGCGATCATCATCAACAACAACAACAACAACAACAACAACAACAACAACAACATCCAGATCAGCAACCGTGTCAACATTCCCCACCACCCGAACAACTCGACATTCCTCACCACCGCTCGGTCTGCTGCTGCGGCAACCAGAATTGCGCCTACCTCGTACGGAATCAGAATGTGTTGGACGGCTTGGAGCGCGACGTAAAGACCGCTGCCCAGTTGGGTCAGGTATGTTTCGGTTGGATCCCTACCTTGTTTTCTTTGTTGTCTAAATAGCTGCCGCTGTCTTGCGCGCAATTGCATCAGCCGGCGCCAGGATTTGGTAGCGTGTGCTCGGTGCGATGGCGCAAGTGGTTGAGGATGAGAAAGCGCCGCAGCCGAGCAATCGGCTGTCAAGGGACATGTCCTTGCTGACCTTCTCCCTGCAGGCATTGTTGGTCCGACATGAGACTTACATGGCCGATGCGGAAAGAGAGCGATCCAGAATGGCCGAACAGATCGAGCGACTCGAAGGGGACAAAGATCTACTGGAACAGCAGAACAGAGATGTGGTGGAAGAGAATCGCAATCTTTTGGATCAGCTTGAGTCTGTGAATGAAGCGGTCTTGACATCTGACACCCATGTCTCCAACCTACAGGCTGCGCTGAAGTCGTCGCAGCTGGAGATGCAGAAACTCTCCATTTTGGCTTCTAGGACAGAACGACTGGAACAACAGTTATTGGACTTCGAGAAAGAACATTCGACTTGGCAGACCTCATTAGAACAGAAAGAGAACGAGGGAAAGTCAGCTTTGCAGAGATGGCAGAAAGCTGAAAGAGATCTATCAGCTCTACAGGCCCAACTCGAGCGCGTAGAGCGCGAGACGGCTGAGGAAAGGGAGCGCCATACCGAGGTCGTTGGGCGAATGGAAAGACGACATGCAGTCGAGCGCGAACTGGACTCTGCTGCCGGGAGATTGAAAGGTGCTGCTGCGTCGAAAAATGCTGGAAATGAAGGTGGCACGGTCGTGTCGCACTTTGTCAAGGACATCCTTCAGGATAATGCTGTCCTACAGATGGGCATAGTTGAACTACGGGAGATGCTTCAAGATTCGAACGATGAAGTCGAGAGCTTGAGGAAACAGCTCGCAGACCATCAACCCCTCGTTGTCGCGCAGAGGAGCAGCAGCCCTGCAAAGTCTCAGAGAGGCAAAGATTTGAGGGCGGAATTGAACAGGACTGCCTCGCAAGAGCTACACGTGCACCACCACTACCACGCACCCCAGCAAACTGCACGGCCACGCAATCCAACACGAAAGCCAAAGAAGAAGAGATACGGAGCTCTAAGCTCTGGCACAATAACTCCACCCTCGCTCAGCAGTACCCCAAGGTCATCGATATCCTACTCTGGACCCTCATCGGCCGCAGCTATCCTTCAGCAGACTTCTGTCAGTGTGCCTCAGCCTGTGCCTTATGGAAAACGCTGGCCATCGCAGTCGAGCACTACATACGGCACCCAATACTCGACCTCCGGTCCCAGCTCGCCGCAGTCCACCAACAGAGCTTCGTCACTGTATGACAGAGTCTTTAGTGAGGTTGGATACGACTCGTCTCGGCCGACGACACCAGCAGACACAGAACCTGGCTCTCCCGTGATCGGCCCGCTGCAGTACACCAAACCACATCCTCCCAGTACTCTCCGAACCAAGAGTGCGCCACTCATTGCGCATAGGAAGGGATTCAGTCCAGCCCCCGGCCGACCGTCTCTGGACTCAATCGCAGACATCAGCATAGAGGACCTGCCACGCTTAGAACAACAGCGCACAACCAGCCACAGCGAGGTGATAGAGGAAGAGACCGAGCTCGAATGGGAAAACGAAGATGACGGATCCCAAATCGATCCCGGTCTCGACCTCAGCTCCCCAGTCTCTGAAGATGCCGAAACTCCTATCCAAGAGCAAGACTTCTATTCCCAGCGCACCCTTCGCAGAGCAGTCTCGCATGAATCTCTGCTGTCTATCTCCGGAATGGACATCCATACCCTCCAGTCTCGGCCCTCTCAGATGCTCGCTCCTTTTAGTGGCAGTGCTTTTGCCGCAACCGCCAAGTTGAGTAGCGCGCACGCAGATGGCAGGACGACCTCGCTGTCACGACCAGCCGGCGACAGCCACCACCTTCTTAGCGGCATGGCCGGAAACAGCAGGCGCCGCGTCGCCTCAGCGGCTTCCGCGAACAACGCCGACAGCGTGTCCAAGCCCACTCTCCGAAGGGTTGGCGGCTGGGTGTTTGGTAAGTGGGGGGTGTCACCTACGTCGACGGCATCGGTGCAAGCCGAAACTTCCACTGGCGACGCGCCGCCAACTTCCGTGCCCGAATCGCGAGACCCTGTCGGTGACGTGGACGGCCATGCTGCCAGTATCAAGTCTGGCAGCGACGCTTCGACTCTGGATGCCGACGCGACTCCCAAGAAGAAGAGGCAATCTACGCGGCTGAGACCACCCGGGATCAACCAAACCGGTCCCATCCTCGGCCTCGGTCCTGAGGTGAAGCTTAGCCATCCGCCCATCATGAAGAACTTGGATCAGAAGGCGCTTAGTGACGTTTTGGATGAAGCTTGAACTTGAATTGACTGACCCATTGAGGTTGAGGAACCGGTTGGGGATACACGGTATAAATATGCTGTTGATAGCGCCATGTTGCACAGATGATGATTGCCTTGATTCCCTCTCATCCTGTTTATAGATCTGGATCAGTACCTGGCCACCGTACGATAATAATGGAACATTCCTAGACACATACTGCTTTGTGAAACATAAGACAGTCAGCGCATTGAGAGACCATGTACGGCCCAATGTGGTTCATTTGGTCTCGATTCTGAGAACATGCATTAATTATCCATGATTGTATTGCGTGAAGCCATTGCCTGTACCGAATATTTGAAAGAGGATCGCCTCATCATGATTAGATCCGATCTACAGTGCTCTAATAAGCTTATTAGACATGCGAGAGTGCAGAAGCAATTGACTTGTCACAATGATTTACTTTGTTCGTCGAATGCGAACAGTTAGCTAGCTAATTACGATTCGTAAGGAAATGCATTAAACGCCAGTGCCTGGAAAAGCATCACCCTTCCTGCTCAACACCACGAACCCCCTCTCCCTTGCTATGTAGCCCTTCATCAGTCCCTTGTAGATCAGGTTCGCGACCATGCATTCGACCTCGTCTGTATCGACAGCGCCATCTATGTCCTTGATCTCTGCACCGCTGAGGATCAGAGCGGCAGCGAACTCCAACAAGGGCACCCTGGTGCGGCGCTCACGAGGAGCATCCGGCGGATCATCGGGCTTGGCATCTGCGAAGCCGCCAGCCAGGAATACCTTTCTGAAGAGGTTCCTCAAGATGATATCTCGGGCGCGCTCGAGAGTGAGGTAGACCCTGCGCTTGACAAACACGGCCTCGCCATCTGCCAGGGCGCGGTCGAAGGCGGCGAGGTTCGCGGTGCGGATGCAGCTGCTTATAGGGCCAAAGAGACGGCTGAGGCCGGGATAGGGCTCGAGCAGCTCGCGGCCGGGGATGCGGTTGGTGGTGAGCAGGCGGGTGGGGATGAGGTACATGAGTATGAGGCGGCGGTTCTTCTCAGCTTGAATGTTGCACAGCGCGTAGGCATCCTGGAGATGGGTCTCTGCAGCGACATAATCCTCATCCAGGAAGTGGATCACGCCGACGTAGTACTTGAACGTCACCTGGTGGGATTTGGGGAAGGAGCTGAGGGGAGGAAGGTCTGAGTTGGGGGATGTGGCGGAGGATGCGAGGGCGCGCAAGATGTTCTTGCACAAGCCAATCTGGTTAAGCCGGAAATACGTCTTGAAAAGGAGATTCGCGATGTAGTACAGCGCCCACTTGCGCGACTCGTCGATTGCGTTGCTGCACTTACCTGTCAGCCTGGTTGTCTGCAGGCCGGGTTTAATGTCATGATTGTGGGCGGACACAGCGCAGTGAAGAAGGCAGAGGAGGGTGAAAACGACCAAGGGAAACCCAGAGGCAATCAATCGTGTTACTTCACTTACCGGTCACTAATGCAAAGGCCGAATATCCGATTGATCTGTCTGGATGCGTCTTCAAGCCTCTCATTTCTACCACCAGATCCGAAGGGGTCGCCAGATTCATTGATGCCGTCATCATACGAGACACCATTTGACTTCTGGTTGGCGACGCTCTCATCTGCCTTTATCGCAAACACGCGCAAGAATCTTCCGGCAACGTAGATGCATGGCACAGTCCAAGCATGGAGGTTGTTTTTCGAGTATGCGTTCTGTAAGGGATTCACGACCTCCTTCCAACTATCGTACACTGCACACCAATCTGCCGCCTCTCTGCTATTGCCCGCATTGATGGCGTTCTGTGCCTCTTCGGCCTTGATCAAGGCACTTACGAATTTGTAGAATGCTGTAAATATCTCTTGCCACGCGAGAGCCTCGGCCTTGCTGAGGCGTAGGTTTGGGTTATACTGGAGCTTGTACTTGAGATCGGTCGAAATGCTGTTGATGTTCGTGCTCTGGTGGAACTCGTACAGGCGTGCTGGTGTCGTGGGCACTGGTGAGATTGTGGATGCTAGCAGGTAGCCGTCGCCGGTCGCATATGCCGAAGCGAAGTCGGCGAAGAGTGCATCCATGCTGCTTACTGCCTGGAAAGACTGCAACCAAGGCGACCTGTGTATATCCAAGAGAAGGTGGACACAGTAGAGAAGCTAGAGGTGTAGTTCCAAAGAGTGAATATCATTGGCCGGCACGAGCCGCGCACTAGTGAATTGGACTCAAAAATGTGACAATCAAAGTCTCTCAAAACAGGCGGTTGAAAACAACAGGCTGTCCGGTATAACCTGCCATGGCTATTAGTCAACATACACCAAAACCAATGGACTTTTAAATGACTGTGAACTCTTCCTAGCCAGCTGACTCCTGTGAACAATTCTATGCAGAGATGTGGAATAATAAGTACTGCACCACCGTGACTACCATAGGAGAGTTTAAAACTCGATCCTACGTACCAATACTTTTCTCAGTGTCTTCGACTCTCGATGTTTGCAGTAGGTAACTTTTCATTTTACAGGCTTGACATCTCCTGTCAAGACACAATAAAACAGCACCCTAAAGATTGAAGTCTCATGAAGCTATGGTCAACGCTGAATGACGAAAATGTCCAGCAACAAGCCGTACTGTTGATGCGTGTCTACCGCAGATCCCTCTCATCTTCTTTAGACAGTGTCGAGTAGAGGACAGATTTCACATACCACGATTTACGTCTGTAAGGTCTTATGAGGTGATGTGTTTGATTTATGGGAGTGGCTTGCATGGTCGAGCAGGTTGAATTTGGTCTCCGATTGAGGATGAGTGTTGTCGTCATGATCCAGCGCTAGGTCCGATACCATACCATGTGAAGTTTCTTATTCGTAGCAGTGAGCTTTAATGGGATGATGGGTACGGAAACATATGGGGCTCAGTTTATGCCAATGCACACGATTCTAAAAGGTTTATGATCAACAACAAGTGTAGTCATATCGGCCGTCCTATCATGAAAGCAACAAGAAAGAAAGGACATCAACCATTCGAGCACAGAGACGTGCAGTCGTAGATTCATCTCAAAATTGATCGACATCGGCGAGTGGGATGTCGGCATCACTATTTACATTGTCTCATTAGCTTTGCTGGAGCGAGCGTTGATGCATGCAGCTCCAGTGGCAAATGTTGGTAAGCACCGAAAGAACAAAGTGGTATCTTCAAACGCCAGAACGTGGTCACTATACAAATGCAGTCGTTAAGATCGTAGCCAGAACAGCCATGACGAATCAAGCCTTTTCTGATCTCCTTCGTGATCGTTTGGGTAGGGTCCAAGGGACGGCACATATGACCTGGATTATGTCAGCCTCTTCATCCCGACGGTGTGAAGACGAAACCGATATCGGTTGCACATACCTCTCCTTCACTATACGCCCAAAAGTAAACGGCAATGCCGACAAGATAGTAGAGGGCAGGATCAGTGCCTTGGTACAACAAGGCGGAAGTTAGGCTGGCGAGCGGCAGCCAGAGCATTCGAGCCTCCATGCTCCTGTGTATGCTCGTACCAGCGAGCGCATTAAGAGGCCATTCGTAGCAGAGGGTGATCACAGCAACGACCAGATTGATGATCTGAAGGACTGGGACTGGCTTGACGGCATTGTCGAAGTTCTTGGTCAGCCAATCCCAAAAGAATTTGGGCCAGAAGAAGCCCTCGAGTGCGCTTGCGAATTGGTCTGTGGCAAAGGGTGTCAGTTTTCTGTACGAGAGCTCTGCAAGATGCCTCGGGTGTAACTTACAGGCTGCTGCTGTGAGCACGACCAGTCGCGCCCAGTGGTTCTTGATGAGTTTGCCCATTGTGATACAAGTGGTGCAGAAAGCAGTAGATACACTTCCAGCGGAAGTTGCGAATGCTATCGTCGAGAGAATGACAGAGGCATGGTCTGTGGATCGTGAACGCTCGAGCAGGGAGCTTTCGTATAAGACTGTGTGTCTGCAAGCCTCGCTGGCTTGGGGTGGAGTAGGTTGACGGATTCTGGATTTTGGCTAGATTCGCGAAGGTCCAGGCTAGCAGTTAGACCAGTGGAAACAAGCTGATATCGGTTTGCTATCGTTCGAGGCTTTTCGTAGGATTGGCGAGGTAGCAAGGTACTTCGAGTAGGGCAGGCGAGAGGGCGAGAGAGCGAGCAGGACGAAATCAAACGAAATGAAATGGCGGCGACACTACTTTAGAAGCAGACCAGCGCAGTCTGCTCTCCAAGGGCAATCTGAGAGCGCACCACTCTCAGCAGCTCACAAGCCCAAGAGAAGCCGAGCATGCCGGGGCGGTCCCGCATCTGTTCCCAACGAAGCATCCAGACTCGTCCAAGAGCGTGCAGATTGAGGGCGCAGACGAGAGCTCAGAGGCCATGCCTAAGCGCCGACAAACTGGCACTGCAGCGAGCCTACTCACTTTACGCTCGTCTAATTGGGCCAACTACTGCGGGGGCATACCGCCAGCCATCTGCACCGACCATGGACCCTCTACTTCGGGCTTGCCGCTTCGAGGGATTCGCAACCTCACCGACTGCTACAGGGTTGTACCGGTAGGGTCAAGGCACCGGATGCCCAGGGGAGCACATGCCCTTCAATCCGTGGGGATACAGAGGCATATTCCGCTTTACGTCTCTGCCTCCTCCTCGCCAGCAGCAATTGCAAGCGGCAGTCCATCTGACGGGGCTGCACGATGATGAGATAGACTTCGAGACGATATGCGAAAGCCCCAAAGTGCGCACCAATGACAAGTCTCGCCCGTGCCAAGATTTCCACGCGCCCGGCAGTACCCGACTAGCGTGCATGTCGGCTCGCGCCGTCGGGAGACCATGGTAGGTTACCAGTCGACAGGTTTCAAAGACCCCGAGCCAATGGGAATGCAAACGACGAGAAACAGTGAGATCTCGCCTGCTGTTTGACTGGTCCGTACAATATGGAGGTCTGGTCGTGTCTGGTAGAGGCCTGCGCTATGCTGGATGTATCTGAACGGTGCTCTACAGTATCCTTCCTGACCGATCAGGAGTGGAGTACGGCAAAGCACGGCAAAATGAGTAATGCGGAACATGTGGGCTCCCTAGCACATGGATGGCCGGCATGGCATGGCATGGCATGGCATTGCATGGCTTCTATGGCCAGGTCATCTCGTCCTTTGCCACGTCCTCGTTCTGCCTTGAACGACCTAAGGCTGAAGATTTATTTTTGGATCCTTGCAACTAGTTCCTGGGGCCTTTCCTCTGCATCTACTGCACCTACTGCAGTTGTGTCTTGACCTTGCAGTCCTACTCTGCTCTGCTCATGCGATTGACGAGAATACCACCATCAAAGTGCTTTCAAAACCCATCATCGTCTGGTCCGCCATCTGAAATCTCAGTTCACGAGAGATTCAATCCCGACTTGACAGAGTACCTAGGACTCTGCGAGACTACCGGCCGAGATAACGGTAGTCATTACAAGTATCTGGATTGACATCCGCGCGCCTATTCTCAGTGGCTGCTGGATCTCTGCCGTCTTCCATTCGATCTATACAGTATCGTCACCAAGCAGGACGGCGCGCCAATGCCCCAGTGATCCCGTTTGCAGTCGTCGCTGCCAGCTCTCGAGGTCTCACAAAAACCATGCTGCTGCGGTAGTCTCTGTTAGCATTCTCGCCTTTCCTCGTTTGATCCGGTTCCACGTACAAGGTTCTGCATAGTCTTAACGATGCTTTCCACAAAACGGAAGTCATTGTGGAAAAGTCAACTCACATTACCCAAAATCAGCTTCTACCTGTCATTCCATGGTTTCCACATCTTCCTCTTCATATATGGCTGGTACTTACAAGCACATACGCCTGAGCTTGCCGCGCTCAACACCCTCCACTTCTCGGTCTGGTTCAGCAGAGGGGCTGGCCTCTGTCTCTCGGCCGATGCGACGTTTATCCTACTACCGATGTGCAGGAACCTGCTCCGCATCATACGTCCCAAGATCCGATGGTTTCCCCTCGACGAGTCCCAGTTCTTCCATCGGCAGGTTGCCTACACCATGCTCTTCTGGACGGCCGTGCATACCGCCAGTCACTATGTGAACTTTTTCAACATCGAGCGCTCGCAGATCAGACCGGACGCGGCGGTGCAGATTCATTACACCCAGGCTGCTGGCATCACTGGCCATGTCATGCTTTTCTGCATGCTATTGATCTACACTACAGCCCATGCGAAGATCAGGCAGCAGAGTTATGAGACCTTTTGGTACGCGCACCATCTGTTCGTTCCCTTCTTCCTGGCGCTGTACACCCACGCTACAGGATGTTTTGTTCGCGACTCAGCAAATCCTATCTCCCCTTTTGCTGGGAAAGAATATTCCGATCATTGCCGGCCATATGGCGGCTGGAGGTGGGAAATCATCGCAGGAGGCATTTATATTTTGGAACGTGTATACCGCGAATTGAACTCGAGACGGCGGACGGAGATTATCAAGGTGGTCCGCCATCCGTATGAAGCAGTTGAGATCCAGTTCCGCAAGCCAAGCATGAATTATAAGGCCGGCCAATGGGTTCTCATCAATGTGCCATCTGTGGCAACGAACGAATGGCATCCTTTCACAATCACATCTTGTCCTTTCGACCCTTACATCAGCATCCACATCCGACAAGTGGGGGATTTCACCCGTGCGTTGGCCTCTGCTCTTGGAGCTGGTCAGGAGCAGAGTGAATTGTACGACAACCTCGACCCTCTAGGCATGTACGAGGTGGCTCTCTCCCAAGGGCAGAACATGCCAGAGCTCCGTGTGGATGGCCCGTACGGCGCGCCGGCTGAAGATGTGTTCGAGAACGAGGTTGCGGTCCTCGTAGGAACTGGCATTGGCGTTACGCCGTGGGCCGCCGTGCTCAAGAGCATCTGGCACATGCGCCTGTCAACCAACCCGCCCAAGCGGCTGAAGAGAGTGGAATTCATTTGGATCTGCAAAGACACCTCTTCTTTCGAATGGTTCCAGGCGTTGCTGCAGTCTTTAGAGGCGCAAAGCCTTGAGATGAGCGGAGCAGAAGGGGTCAACAACGCGAACTCGTTCTTGCGCATTCATACGTACCTGACCCAGCAGGTCGACATCGACACCGCACAGAATATCGTTCTGCACAGTGTCGGCGCCGACAAAGACCCTCTCACCGAACTCTCCAGCCGCACCAACTTCGGCCGGCCCAACTTCAGGCGGCTGTTCACCGGCATGCGCGAGGGTATCCTCGATCAAAGCTACATCACCGGCCCCGACAAGCCTATGACCGAAAAGACGGATGTCGGCGTGTATTTCTGCGGGCCCACCATCGCTGCTAGAGATATTCGCAAGGCTTGCAGGATAGCGACGACAAGAGAAGTAAGATTTAAGTTCTGGAAGGAGCATTATTAGACATTAAACGCCGTTGTTTGGCTTTCTACTGGATCGGTTGTATAGGGAAAGGGTTTCATGGTTTGATGCAGCCAAGGCGCATTCGTAACGGATGTGATCGAGATGGGTTTTTACGAATCAGAGTTATGATACATGTTTTCTTTCCGGTTGAATATACCATTCCTGCAGAGGTTCTGCTTTCCTCCAAAGTGCGAAGCTCCGCACTCACGTTATCATCCCAGAATAATTGCATATCGCTTCCGCGCTCTATTGTTACAATAGCTCAACCGGTGGCCACCTATGGTATCGATTGGCTATGATCCAGCTCCTCACTTGATTCCATTGCCTTCAATCCAGTAGGAATCCAGCAGGAATCCAGCATTTGAAACACTCAACAGTCGGATAGAGTAGTCTTGATTGACAAACTCAATGGCTAGAAGCCGAGAAACCTTCCTCCCGCTCTGTCCTCACAACCACCCGCAAGCCCTTTGGATTCCCTCTTCTAACCGAACATGCCACCGCTCCTCTGCCTCTGTGCCGCCTCGCCCTGCATCTTCTCTGAGACCTTGACGTTGACCTCGAAGAACTTCGATACGCAGCGATCCAGACACACGCTCTCACCCTTGTTCAGGTCGGCCTCGCGGTACTCTGGTGGGATGCACTTCTTCGTGCATGTGTCAACCAACCTGTGGGGAAAGAATAAAAAAAGGAAGCATTCGTCAGCCACGAGTCTGAAGTTTCAAAGGATGATTCTCAAAGAAAGGATTGCGCACTGGTTGAACATGTTCGACACCATCTCGATCTCAGCCTCTGCGGCGGCGATCTTCTCCGCCGAGGAGATTTGCGGTCTGCCGAGGCCTAGGAAGGACATTATGTTGGGGATGTGGTTTGGAGGGGTATTTGATCTGGATGACGAGAGAGGTGGTCGTTGGCGGAATCGGTTTTATGTGGATGTATTGATGGTTTGGTAGTTGCGAATGTTATCTCGTAGGTAACCTACCCAGGTAGGCAAGTAAGTAGGTAAGGAGCCTCGGGACGTCGGGAGTGACGATGGTTTCCAGAAACGTGAAGCTCGGACCACCTTCAACCTTCTGGCAGTCCAGCACCGCTGCTTCGGTTTTGTATATGATAATAATGGACGTCTAGAGAGCAACCTCATATATCACTTGTACAGGCGCCTTCTATCGCTTGTCACCTTATTCTCTGGCTCTCGGCTAGAGCCTTCGCGTGAGCAGTTGGTTTGCTCATTCGATATTTTCCAAAGAAGTACTTTAGAGCAGCTATATAATTGCGAAACCCTCATGCCACCATCGTTCGTGTCAGTCCCGATGGAAGGAGTCTGACCCTTGCACATGGATATCTCGACCGAAAGAGCGTTTTCGTAGAGCATCAAAGGGGAACACTTCGAAGCTGCTTTACATAGAGCATGGTGTGCTCAAATCATTTCCCATGTGGACACCCGAACGATTCTTTTGCTGCCGAAGGGTAGGCAGAGACGTAGGCACGTACCTCATTTCACCTCTTGACATGCAAAAGCTCTCACATAACCAGAAGTTGTGCCCGCCTGGTATTGCGCTACTTCGTCTATGAGCTCTGCAACAACCATAGATGGAGGCCCAAGCCATATCAACTGTGCGTTCAACACCTTGCTCTGGTATGTGGGTCGGACGATCTGGTTGTCTGCCTGAAATGAGACACAGAACCTTGTGTTCTTCGAGCGTAATGTTGCTGCAACGAGACCTCCTCTACGTCTGATCTCCATCTCTATCGGTTGATCTGCCCGGGAGCAACCTCTATAGTGGGACATTCAAATGAGAAAAGGATACGTAAGGCAAGGAAGTAAAAAGATGAGTGTACTGCAGCGCATTCGAAGTAACTATATGCCAAGTCATTGCATTGCTCTCTCGCTAAACTTGTCTCATAAAGATCTTGATCTTGTGAACATTTCTGCAAGTGAATGAAGTATGAGTCGTGAAGAGTGATTCCCGCGCCGAAGCCACGCTTTCAAAACGAAGAAGTAATCGAAACCAGCCACTTTGGGATGAGTCGCACCAGCTTTGCGAATAGGCCGTCAGAAATCTCCCAATGCGCCTTTTGTACACCCGGGGTAGAGAAATACATTTCCCGAGTACGTGAGTGCATGATTCCTGTAGTAACAACACCCAATGTCGAACATGATGCATAAGTCTCTGAACTAGCGATCTGTTTTCGAGACGGATCTTGATCACGAGGCCGAATATTCATGTGTGCGAGTCGCAGGAACAACGAGCCTCGAGCTGCCAGGCGTGTATCCGTTCATGCTAGTGGACCGTAATGTCAGTACACTGAATTTGATGAGGGAAAGCTGTCAAACAGAATACCCTCCATCGATCATCGTCGCGGTCGAACTCCACCTCGCAATATGAACATGCCAAGTGAGAGTCGATACAGTGGAGTCGTAGATCCTGAAACTCGCCTCGGCAGTCATCGCACCATCGCCCACACTGACGCCTAGCGCGATTAGCCCGGGTTGGACCAATCACTTCGCACTCGATGTAAGGTCTCTGAGCGCCGTGGCCATGCATCTTATCGTGAGACCTGAGCAACTAAAAACATCCCTCACGCCAAATTCCAGCATGAGCCGTAGCGTCTTGACAATGCCTCAGTAGGGCCCTTTCGCTTCGGAAGCCACGGTTACAAGGGCAACACCTGAAGCCTATGCGCGCTGCATTTGTCCTGCTTCGATTTAAGCTGGTCATGGTGGGTTACATGTAAGGTTGACCGGCTTTGGGGATACGGATGTTTTTCTAGAGATCGAATATTGCAACGAGGAAGATAAGGGTAACGAATCAATGTGTTTGATTGTAACTTGGATTGGATGAGCGTGCTGGACTCTATGGAGAGTGAAGATACCGCAGCGTGCTACTTCGCCCCTACCTCTGGTACAATATAGAAGCGCAGGCAGACGGCTCTGCAGAGGTGGGTAACAGCCGATCCCAGTGGGATAGATCTACTGAGGTAGTCGTTACTGGGAAGCAGTGAGCTCCTATAAGAAGCACATAGTCAATGGCCCTGCTGTATATGCCCAAGCGCACCTTCTGAAGACGGCAAGTTACCCGCAGTGTGGTGCCTCAGGCACCCAACCGTGACAAGAGCTCGTTAGGGATGGATGGAATGTGTATCATCTCAGGGTTATGTTTTCCAAATATTATAGCTCTGTGTATAATGTGAGAGGCGATGACATCGCGTCGAACGTCCTACGAGCTCAGTGAACGGAGGCACATATGAGGACCGCATTGCCTGAAGGAAATGCCACGTACGCTGACCCGTGAAATATCTCCCCCTGCCACAAGGAAGCACGGAAGATCAGGCAATGCTGTTGGTGGTCCACAAGTGAGAGCAAATGGGGGTTCCCAGCAAGATAATTTGAAAAGTAATCAGCCCACTTCGGCAGCCATTGAAGCTGGACATACTCGTATCAGAAATCATCTAGAGTTCTTTACTACTCACTTCAGAAAGGTTGCTCGCCCTGTTGATACATCCATCCCGCGTCTGAGTCTCGAAGAGTTTCACGCTTTGTACGAACGGAATAGTAGCAACAGCGGAAGACATTTTGTTATCCACCAACACGACCATCCAGTATCAGGTATGTTGAGTCCTGTTTTGTCTGTCTGCTCTGAAGCGGTACGCCAAACATAGACTGATTCGAAGGTAAGGTGTGCACTATGATCTGAGACTCCAGTTTTCTGAAACAAGCACTCTAAGCTGGAGTATTCCATATGGAGTTCCAGGGAATCCGGTTTCTCTGCGGCCGAATCGAATGGCTGTAGAAACCAGGGTTCACACTCTTTGGGTAAGCCGTTGTGGGACGTCCATCGCAGGATGTCTACTCCTACCCCATGATTATGATGTTCCGGAAATAAGACGCTTACGATACCAGAATAATCTTGTTGAGACAGCGTCGCATGAGACTGGCTCATTATTGATATGGGATACTGGCGAGTATGAAGTGCTGCCTCGTCAACAACGGCGGCCGGATTCCCAAGCAACTAGTGATGAAGACTCAGAGCCAGATGGAACTATAGAGAATCATAAAGGGAATTGCGCTAGTGAAAAGCTACCGAGAGAGAGCGACAAGCTCGCAGCAGCATTTCAACGCCACCATATTCGACTTCGCTTGCAAGGGAAAAGGTTGCCCAAGGACTATACAGTCTCGCTACGCTTGACTAACGCCAACAAGCACTGGAAACAGCCAATTCAACCGAAGCGGAAGCGCCGTAGAATCGACCCAGAAAAGGTGGCTGCGAGAAGTGCACGGCCTATAGATACCGATAGTGAACATGAAGACGATCTTGATCTGCAAGCTCGGCCCAGTGAAAAGGACGAGGAAGAAGTCGGTTTCGACCCAGACTTGACACGACAAGAAGACAAAGAAATTCGTTTTCACAACGCCTATCCAGGTGCTCACAATACCGTCGGTTCTATACACCAAAGACAGTGGTTTTTGTCACTTGATAGATCTAGTTCTGGTTTCCGAAAGGTGAAGACGGGTCCTGAGGCTGGAAAGTGGCGTGGCCCATGGTCCCCGTTCTTCGTGTTGGGAAGAGATGTGGAGAGGAGTGTTGTCACTGGCAGAAGCGCTGATGAAGTACTCTCTGATGAAGGAGTAAAGCAATTTGTAGGTCGCAAAATGTGGAGGGCAATAGTGGAATGATCTGGTTGATTGAATCCCCTTCGATCCCGTATTCTGTGTTGACTTACATAAACCGCAAGCCTTTCAAAAGTGAGCCACAGAATTCACAAATCCAGCCTGATGACTCTGTCAGATGCGAAAGTCGCCTGTCTCTCCAATGGACTGACCCGAGACTTGCGACACAACTAGATATCGTCATTGAGCTGCAAAACTGTTCTAGCGACGTTGTAAACCTATTTCTGGGCTTGATTACCGGTGGAATCTGCTGCTACACTTTGCATGATCGGAATCGTAAGTATCCCCACAACATGGGCAAGGCGCTGAACTTTGACAATTGAGAATCGGTCGCACGTTATCGCACCGCTATCCAATAGTGGAAGCTGGCAGAAAGGCGAGAAACACCCTTTACGACAGACTGCTCCAAACTTTGACAACTTTCAACACTTTCTCCCATTATATGACCGGTGCACAGTGCACTGTACACCTCGCCGGCGCTCTCTTCGAGACCTATCGTCACCAGCTATCTAGACTGGTCATGTTTGACTGTTGCCAGAGCCAAGCTAGCCATTCGCGATTTGTGCAATCCATGGTCTAATTGTCATTAAGACTGAAGCCGTGGAGGTCTTCGGCCTCCCGTTAATGTATTTTTTTACTCTCCCTACCCTCTACCGTAGATCAGGTCTTGGGGATCAACAACGTGGTGGGGGGTGGGAGAGAGATATGAATGGCCAGTTCTGCTACCAATTGGATCTTCTGCCCAAAGACGGTACAATCCATCCGAGATCCGATGCCATATCCCCCTGACAGGCGTGTCTACACTGTACCAAAGCAAGGCGTTGAGTGTGCTTTGTTACGCTAAATATGACCTTGACCAACAGCGCTTATCATGCGCGTGTCATGCTCGACAGGGGCCAGTGTTAGAACAATACAAGGCATATCCACTATGGGCTCGGCTTCAACCAGAGTAGTTGTATGTGAGAGTCATATGTGCCACGTTCTTTGTCCGTTGCTGGACTGGATTCTGTTCCTCGATTACTGTACCCACCCATTTCGAAGAACCTGACACTGGTATTAGGTATTAAATAAACTTACGATGGCTGACCGCCATATTTGAAACTGCTCTCAGACGAACACCCTCAAACTTCAGGCTTGTTGGAAGGTTTCGCTGACAATTCGCGTGCATCATTACTATGGATTCACTTCTTGAAGCTACTGATCGTCCCATAAACGGAATCAGCAAAGTGGATCATACCGAGATTACAGACGAGCTCACGACCGAACTTCAAGCCCATTTATACGAGCCCATTGCCATTATTGGCTGTGGTATGCGCCTTCCTGGTGGTGTTGACGACGACGATTCCCTCTGGAAATTGCTTGATGGCAAACTTGACGGTCGATGCAGAGTCCCCCACGACAGATATAATGGTATGTTTTGAATAATATGAATTTTGAGTAAAGGTACTCACATCTTCGAGTTGATGCTTTCTATGCTTCTGGGAAGGCTGGCCATGTTTGTACAAAATATGGGTAAGGCGAATACCAGGGTGAAGTTGCACGAAAGTATGATGGCTACTAATTATGAAACAGCTATTTTCTCAACCATCTCAACCTTACGGAAGCAGATACATCTTTCTGGTCAATGACTCGAAAAGAGATTGAGGAAATGGACCCACAGCAACGTCTGGCACTCGAGGTTGTATACGAATGTCTTCAAAGCTCTGGAACTGTCGGCTGGAAAGGCAAGAATATAGGAGTCTATTTTGGAATCTTTGGTGAAGTAAGGGCCTCCACCGGTTTGAAAACCCCTCAACACGCCGCTCTGACACAAATTCAGGACTGGGCAGATATGCAAGCCAAAGAAAGCCACCGATCGGGGATGTATCATATCACGGGATACGGGGATTTTGTTGTTGCGAATAGAATTTCGTACGAGTTCGGCTTTCGTGGTCCTTCGTGAGTCGCCTGCAACCGCGTGTTTGAGATATTCAGCTAACACTACACAGTATGGTGATTCGCACAGCATGCTCCTCATCTCTTACCGGGCTCCACGAGGCTTGTATGGGTATACAAAGTGGTGAATGTGATTCTGCAATCGTAGGAGGAGCAAACTTGATCCTCAACCCGCACATGACTATTGCAATGACCGAGCAAGGCGTCTTATCTAAAGATGGACGGTGCATGTCATTCGATGAGTCCGCTAATGGATACGCCCGTGGAGAAGGTGTGGTTGCAATTCAGATCAAGAAACTTGCAGATGCTATCCGAGACAATGATCCGATACGGGCGGTTATTCGCTCGTCATGTGTCAACTCCGATGGCCGCACCGCTGGCCTATCCCAGCCTAGCTCAGAAAGCCATGAGCATCTCATGCGCAGAAGCCATAGCCTCGCAGGCATTCATGATCTATCGAAGACAGCAATGATAGAGTGTCATGGTACGGGCACACAAGTGGGTGACTCTTTAGAAGCCATTGCGGTAGCGAGGGTCTTCGGAGAGCATGGAATTTACATGGGTAGCGTAGGTTGATCCTGGCCCTGCGGGTCTTCCAAGACACAAGAAATTCTGAAGCATCATTAGGTCAAGCCCAACTTGGGCCATTCTGAAGGTGCATCCGGCATAACCGGCGTCATTAAGTCGATGCTCGCTCTTGAGCATCGAAAGATTCCACCTAACATCAATTTCACGACCCCAAATTCCAATAGTAAGTGATCCTCGCTTTATCTTACAACTTTTTGAAGCTGATTGTCGACTAGTACCATTTACGAAGTATCGCCTGCAAATCCCTACAGAGACCTTAGACTGGCCAACGGGAAAGGCGGAACGAATTGGAGTGAATAGGTTTGTACCGCTCCAAAAGAAAGGCCGGGAAGTTTCTGACAATTTCTAACAGCTTTGGTATCGGCGGCGCAAACGCTCATGTAAGTACTTCTCTTCATGGGTAGAGTACTAAAGCTGAATCTAATTGCCTAGGTTCTTCTGGAATCGACAGTAGAGCACGGAATCGCCAGCGCAAATGACTATACAGGGACGGCACGTTCTCATTACCTTCTGACATTTTCTGCTGCCAACATGGAGGCTCTTGGTGCGAACTTTCAAGCCTGTGAGGCATACGCACAGCAAAACAGGGAAAGCCTTGCTGACTTGAGTTATACCCTCAACTTGAGACGTGAACCATTGCCTTTTAGGGGATTCAGCATAGTTGCTGCGAACTCGCATGATGGGTCGCAATACACTTCTTCTTTTGACAGAGTCATTGGAGTGCATGATATCACTTTGGTTTTCAATGGCCAAGGATCTCAATGGGCTACAATGAGCACCCAGCTGTTGAACACAAATGCAACATTTCTGGCAAGCGTTGAGGCGATGGAGTTGGCTCTTTCCACATGTCTACACCCACCGGAGTGGTCACTGCAGGGTAAAATGACAAAGTCTGTCTATTTTGGAATTAATAACTGACAAGTCTCAGGTGAACTCCGAAAACCCTGCTCAACCAGCCGAGTGAATCTTGCCGAAGTCTCTCAGCCGTGTTGCACCGCCGTCCAGATTGCTTTAGTGAACGTGCTGAAAGAATGGGGAGTTTCCATCTCCAACGTGGTTGGCCACTCGAGTGGTGAAATTGCCGCCGCCTACGCTACTGGCACCCTCTCTACTGAAGAGGCAATCCGGGTATCGTATTATCGGGGTCTCTCCATGAAGAATGTCGAGAGTGCTGGTGGCATGGCTGTTGTAGCCCTCGGACGAGACGAGATCAGAAAGTTCCTTGAGGCTGGTGTCGTAATCGCCTGTGAAAACAGCCCAGCATCCATTACTCTAAGTGGTGATCTAGATGTGTTGCATCGCATTGTAAGATCAGTGAGAGCACGATTTCCGGAGGCTTTGGTGCGAATATTGCAAGTTGATTATGCATATCATTCGCATCATATGGACGCCGTCGCATCTGAATATGCGTCTCTGCTTCAGTCTATTTCAGCAAAACAGTCTCACATCGCATTCTTCTCTTCTGTCACTGGCGATCGCATAGATGGATTCCAGCTTGACGCCTCCTATTGGACACACAATCTTGTCTCTCCTGTGTTGTTCTCCCCCGCGGTGACCAGCGTTCTCAATCATTCGCCCTCAACTTTGTTCATTGAGATCGGTCCACACTCAGCTCTGGCTGGCCCTTTGAGACAGATTATCAAAGCCCACAACCAAGCCAAAGCGGAATATATACCAACCCTCATCAGAAGAGAGGACGCCGAGATTTCTCTACTGAAAACCGCCGGAAATCTTTTCCTTCACGGAATTGATATTCGGCTAGATGCTGTTACTCCGCAAGGTCGGGTCCTGACGGACATACCACGATACTCGTGGCAACGATCATGCGGTTTTTGGAGCGAATCTCGTCTTTCTAGAGATTGGCGAATGCGAGAATTTCCGAAACACGATCTTCTCGGATCTCGTGTGGCTGAGGTAGGTCTATTCCGACCCCAGTCTAATCTGCTTCTACAATCCAACCATATGCTGACTGTGGTAGACGTCCGGATACGAACCCACGTGGAGAAATGTATTGAGGCTAAACGATGTACCGTGGATTCGAGATCACAATATCTCCCACGACATTGTATTTCCAGCGGCAGGTTATGTTGCAATGGCTGGTGAAGCAATTCGACAGCTACATGGGTCCGAAGACTTCACCGTTCGTGAGGTCTACATCAACAGCGGGCTCATCATGCATGAAAATACAGCAACGGAACTCATCACAAATCTCAAATCAGTCAGGCTCACAGCTACTCTAGACTCTACGTGGTTTAACTTCAGTATTTCCTCATGGAGCGGCGGCCAATGGACCAAGCATGCTGTTGGCCAGGTACGACCAGGGCGTGACTATCCAATTCAGAAACCCGAAATAGTGCCCTGTAAACGCAAAGTTGGCTCCAACAGATGGTATTCTGTTATGAAGAGATCTGGTCTAAACTACGGCCCCCGATTTCAAGGTCTTCGAGAGATCGCGGCGGACATATCTACCCGACGAGCTGTAGCTCTCATTACCGATCACTCTGAAGCTCAAGATTCCTTTTACGTTATGCACCCTTGTACCATTGACTTTGCCTTCCAGCTCTTCAGTGTTGCGGCTTTCAAAGGTCTCTCGCGATTGTTCACCCAGCTTTCGGTCCCAACATACATACAAGAGCTTTATATCAAGCCGACCACACGAGAGATCCTTGTTGAGGCCCAAGCAGAAGTCTCCCCCAAAGGATGCTTCTTTGGAAATGCGGTAGGCGTCGTAGATGGCACTGAGATAGTTCTCAGTTTGAAAACCCTTAAACTGTCACCGTTGTCAGATGCAAGTAATGCCTGTGACAACGAGGGACATGCCGCTGTGGAATTAGTGTGGAAGCCTGACATTAACTTCATCGACAATGGTCGGCTGATGCACATTTCCAAAGATATGAGTCAACTGAGCTACAAAGTTGAGCGTATGGCTCTAGCATGCATGGTGGAATGCAATACCAAACTCGCCACGGCCAAGCCGCAACAAGACTTTCTACAGAAATTCCATCGCTGGTTACAGGGAGTTTTCATCACCGCCTTGAGTGGCGAATACGAAAACGTACCAGATGGTCAGGATATCGCTCTTATGACCTCAGCCGACCGAAAACTGTTAATAGAAGAAGTTTACAACGAGGTCGCTCCTACAGATGCCTATCCAATCGCGACTGCTGTGTACCGTCTCTTTCATTCCACTAGCGACATCTTCGCAGGTGCGATTGATGCCTTGCAGGTATTACTTGAGGACGACATACTCGCGAAGGTCTATGACTTCGGGAGGATATCCACTTACAGCGATTTCTTCACCTTGGCTGCGCACCAGAAACCCAATTTGAGAATTCTCGAAATAGGGGCCGGTACTGGAGGCACTACAAGCACTATTCTGCCATATCTTGCGTCAATACCTCCATACGATGATAGGAACTACTTCGTTTATACATTCACGGACGTTTCTGCAGGTTTCTTCGCCGCTGCAAAAGAACGTTTCCAGGCGTATGAAGCTTTAGAATTCAAAATTCTTGACATAACGAAAGACCCGCTCGAGCAAGGATTTGAAGCTGGGGGCTTCGATATCATTGTCGCATCAAATGTGGGTAATCCGAACATTTAGACTTTGTCCCGCAATCTAACGATTCAGGTCATCCATGCCACTCCCTACGTCACCGAGTCGTTGAAAAATGTTCGACGTCTTCTGTCTCCTAGTGGAAGACTGTTTCTCCAAGAACTCTCGCCGCCGACAAAGTGGATCAACTTTGTCATGGGAGCTCTACCGGGCTGGTGGTTGGGTGAGCAGGATGGCCGTGTAAAGGTAAATCGCTGGCGAAGCCTAGCTTCATGACTGTCTTTTACGGGTTGGAGACACTGATCTATAGCTAGGAACCTTACCTTCCTTCATCAGAGTGGGAGAAACACTTACGCGCTGCTGGATTCGACGATCTTCTGGCTACACATGATGACCATCAATTCAACACCACCATGATTGCTGTTCCGAAAGTGCCTTCTCTCACCAGAAGGGTGACACTCCTCTGCGGCGACGCCCAACATCTCATCAAGGATGCCATTATTGCAGAGCTTACTGTTTTGAATTACCAGGTAGATGTTTCCTTATGGGGTGAGCCGTTCCCACCGGCCCAGGATATCATTGCTCTCGTAGACTTGAATCAGCCTTTCTTTCATGACATGGACGAATCATCCTTCGTTTCATTGAAGAGCTGGATCCACAACATCGAAGATTTAGGAATTTTATGGGTAAGTAGTTCTTCTCAGATAAATTGTTCGGACCCAAGATATGGAATGCTGCTCGGCTTGGCTCGTACTCTTCGGACAGAACTCTCGCTGGACTTGGCTACCCTTGAACTGGACAGATTTGACCAGTCCTCTTGGAAAGCACTTGCAATGCTTTTGCCGGTGTTCCAACGCCGTTGCACTAGGGACGGCATACAGTCCGATATGGAGTGGGTGTTTGCAAATGGGCAACTTCATACTGGAAGATTCCATTGGACTTCTATCAACAAACAGCTTTCCATGACAGATCATGAGACACACGCTAAAAAGCTGGATATAGCCAGGCGCGGGTTTGTGGACTCTCTTTACTGGAAGGGATACACACCTGCAGATCCACAGGGAGATTATGTCATGGTCAAGAACCACGCTGTCGGGCTCAATTTTAAAGATGTATTGATTTCTATGGGCATCATCGAAGGCGGGAAAATCGAAGGCGATGGTCTTGGATGCGAATGCGCTGGTGTGGTCGAAAAGGTCGGTCCACATGTACAGCGTCTAGCTGTGGGAGATCGGTGCATAGTTTTCGCCAGCGGAGCATTTTCGACAACATTCACGATCAGTGAGAAGGTCTGTGTCAAGATACCAGACAACCTCAGCTTCTCCAAAGCTGCCTCCATGGCAACAGTCTACTGCACTGTTATTTACGCTTTGTTTGATAAAGCGCATTTAGAAAGAGGACAGGTAAAACTCTGCATTGTGTCAGCCTCAGTGGTAGCTTTATTAACTATCAGGCAGTCTGTACTGATCCACAGCGCTTGTGGCGGTATTGGAATCGCTGCGATGAATATTTGGTAGGTCCAATAATTCTAAAGGAAATGAAGTTGCTCGCTGACAACAGAATAGTCGTTTTATCGGCGCAGAGGTAGGGTATTTTCTTGGGAGATTAGTTCGGACACGTATGAATGTTAACATCAGCGTATAGATCTTCTGCACCGTTGGAAACGAAGAAAAAGTGCAGCACTTAATTACTACCTTTCACATTCCACAACACAAAATCTTCAGCTCTCGTGATCTCACTTTCCACAGGGATGTTATGCAAGCCACAAATGGTCGTGGTGTTGACGTCGTTCTGAACTCGGTAAGAGATTCCCACGTAACATTTCACATATGGAGTTCCCTAACGCTAGGATAGCTCTCTGGTGATCTACTTCACGCAAGCTGGGAATCAGTTGCGGAGTTTGGCTGCATGGTCGAGATTGGGAAGCGAGATCTTATCGGCAAAGGAAAGCTTGCGCTTGATCTGTTTGAAAGGAATCGATCATATTTTGGAGTCGACTTCGCGCAGATTTGTGGCGAAAGGCCTTGGATCACAGCCCGGTATGTACCCAATTACCCTTCATTGAGAAGACAATGCAACCCTCTGATTGGCACAGCCTCCTAGACAAGATGATGGATATGTACAAGCTTGGTGATATTGAACCGATTGGTCCTATCACCCGCTTCGAGGCGGCTCACATTGAGGATGCGATGCGGTTCATGCAAACAGGTACTCATATCGGAAAAGTGGTTGTGAGTATGCCAGTCGACGGGCAATGTTTGAAAAGTCAGACTGAAAGACAGAGATTCGCACTGAATCCCGATGCGTCCTATCTCCTTGTTGGGGGTCTAGGTGGCATTGGAAAGGCAATCGCTGTCTGGATGGCAGAAGCAGGGGCTTCAGAGAGTATGTGTGGAAAGTAAGTCGCCACATTCTTTAAAGATGGTACTAATTCGGCTTTTCAGTCATTTTCCTGGCTCGATCGGCAGATAATGCTATCAAACACGCAGCTTTTATCGAGGAACTCAAAGCGATTGGGTGCAAAGCGTTCATAGTCTGTGGAAGCGTTGTTGACAGGAATGACGTTGACAAAGCCATCAAAGTTGCAACAAAGCCGATCAAAGGTGTAATGCAAGCTTCAATGGTACTCAAAGTATGATTCGATGTGATCTTGTTCACGTTGGCTCGTTGCTAATATGCTCCTTAGGATGTTGCTTTCACGTCGATGAGTTTCAATGACTGGGAAGAGGCAGTGGCACCGAAAGTAAAGGGCACCTGGAATTTACATCATGCGTGCCTCGACCATGGAGTTGACCTTGACTTCTTCATTCTCTTTAGTAGTTGGAGTGGCCTCGTTGGTCAGTGGGGCCAGGCCAACTACGCAGCAGCAAATTCTTTCCTCGACTCGTTTGCGCAGTATCGACGTGGCCAGGGTCTACCTGCTTCAACCATTGACATCGGCGTTATGGGAGATATTGGATACGTCAGCCGCAATTCGCACGTCTTGGAGCACTTTCACGTTACTTCAACCCATGTGTTATATGAGCAGCATCTTCTTGACACCTTACAACTGATGATAAATCGCTCCAGACCTTCGCCCTCTGAGTCAGCTGGCTTTACTGTACCACACAACAAGAATACCACAACACACCAATTCTCTAGTAAAGGTCAAATTGCCATTGGTTTGAGATCTACATTACCAATCTCGGTGCCAAATAATCGTACAGTCTGGAAGTCAGATCCTCGTATGGCATTGTATCGAAACTTGGAATCGAAAGATAATGCAGCCACTACTCTTGATAACGAGGAATTGAAGGAATTCATGATTGAAGCCTTGGTTGATCCTCAAATTCTTCGGAGCGAACGTTCTGTATTGCTTCTCGCAACGGAGATCGGGAAGGCACTTTTTAGCTTTCTAATGCGAGATATCAGCACTCTCAACGTAGAAGAGTCATTCGCGACTCTTGGGGTCGACTCGCTTGTATCGATTGAACTAAAGAATTGGTTCAGACACAAATTAGGCTTAGAAATCACAGTACTGGAGATATTGGGGTCTTCCAGCATCAAAGGACTGGGCATATTTACGTCAGAGATGTTGACTACGAAGTTGAATGGCCAGGGAAAGGCTAGCATCGAGGCTACAAATGAAGGCAACCAAAAGTATCTGGCGGTCAAAGCGCCATGAAAACGCTTTTTGAAAGTAAACGGTGTCTGCAATTATCATGGCGAGAACCACTAAATTTTAGGAAGCTTTAACACAACCATAATTTATATATCCTCAAAATTTGCATCGGAAATGTATAGAATGGAACAGGTGCTGTAGACTAACTTGTGTTTCTAATAGGCTTTGCCTGCACTGGGTCTATCAAGCGACCATTGTACCAGCGATGTCGACATAAATCAGCCTACAGAGTTGATAAACAGGCATTGTCAACTTCAGCCCAATCTGGGCAGAGCTATAACTACGAGAAAGATAGTCTTCGCTAACGTCGACTTGAAATCTCTCAAGCTCACGAAATAAGATGTGCTCTGATATGCACATCAAGTTTACGCTTACTGAGTCTTTGATGAGATCTCCAAGACTCGATTCGACAATATCTTTCGACGGGATTGGATACAAGGGTGGATGCTAGACTTGACAATAGATGAACGGGCGCACCAAAATGAGTGTTTTTAAGTAGTGCTGGACAAAGGACAATTTTGGCATTACACTATAGGTAGAAAGGAGCTAAGAATACTTAGTATGGTACTTCCTCTGCTCATAATTTTGCTGATTGCACACACCCTGGTCAGCTATCACACCAGATCCTGCATAGTCTTTATATCTGTCCACCGCATATCGAGATCCTATTGAACCGATTACCAACACAATCGCGCCGCATATGATATAAATTACATCGTCGTGTCCACAACTTATTGCTCGAACAACAGCACCAAGTTCATTAGATCTGGACCACTTCATAATGGCCTCCTTTCACCAATGGTGTGGTTCAATAGGAAAGTAGGCTAAGAGTAAGACAAGGCCCCCGAGCATATTTAACGGATATTGCGACATCATTGTTAAGGTCGTGTGGCTATAGTAACTGGGAGTATCAGCTTGAGAACCTATGACGATAATGTTAACACTGGAGCTTCTCGCTTCTATAGAGTCAAGCTCAAAATCAACTACCTTCACCAATTAATGGTTTTGCATACTTTCCAACGCCAAAGATGGTTATGCTTTGAAGGCTAAGCGAGAATGAATAACAAATGATGGCGGATGAATTGAGAGTCTCTCAGAGAAGAGTATACTTAGGTAGGACTTATCTCCTTAGAGTAATGGGGATGTAGGTTCGTCTGGCAAGTTGGACCCGCATCAGTAATGAGGCCAAGCAGGGTCGGTGAGAAGGCGCCAGTCAGAGAAACTGACTATGCCAACGGTATTCTTTGCCTTGATTAAATGAAGTGATGATATCTTGCCTGCTCAACTCTCCAGTCAACTGAGTATAGAGGTGAAGCCTACAGTTTGCGCTGACCTGGTCTCCAAGCACAGGCCACCACTTTGTTCAAGCTTGGGTCTTGCCACATGAATTGCGCTCCCTGCTTACCTGGATGCCACGCCGTTCAGCCATCAACTTAGTTTATCTCACGCGACGTTCATCATTCTTGCATGCGAGTCTTTGCGAAATGATCTCTCGTGATTGTATTGACGCCAACAATGTCTGCGGCGACCCCACTAAAGCGACGCCGACTGGATGATGCGGCAAAGACATTAAGGAAGCCATTTGTGTCGCCTCTTAGGAGCGCCCACAAGCAAGACAAAGATGCAACACTTGAATCTTCGCAGGGCAAAAATAACACCGCCTATGTTCCAAGTACACTTGCACATTCGCTTTCATCCTGGCCAGTGTCTCCGCCTTCCCAAGAAGATGGGCATGATCTTGATTGCAACCCGGCCACACCTGTTGCAACGCCTTTGTCTAAGCAACTGAGTGTCACAACCCCCAGTAGCAGGTTTGCACGACGTCCGATGAAAAGAGACCCTGTAGAACAAGCGTTGACGCGAAGTATTACCAATCTGGAGCTGGAAGCAAAGCGCCTCCGCAATGAAATAGATATCCTCGCTCAGGCCAAGAGGCTCAGGAATAGCACGACCGATGCAGATTTGGAGGAACTGACACGAAAGTGGAAGGAAGCGGCTCAAGAGGCTTCAGAAGGGCTTTTTGGTTACGTGAAGGAACGCGTCAATCGTATGGGTGGCGTAAAGGCATGGCGCGAGAGTGAACAGCGGAAGCACGACAGGGGAAGTGGCTTCATGAGCTCCGCCACCGAAGGCATGGCTAACGATAACGACAATGACAAGGACTGTGAGTTTGATAGTCAAGGGGAGGAGCTTCCCGAAGAAGAGCAAGAGTACCGTAAAGCCGAGAAGAAAAGGATGCGCAAGGAAATGCAGGATGCTGTGGACGTAGAAGACGAGCACGGCAAACACCATCCTTCGCCACCAAAGGTCTGGGAAGAAGCTGGCTCTGATGATGAGGCAAGTTCTATCTTACTACTGCCGATAGCAGTACCATACTGACTCACGGCACAGTGCTTTACGATGGACATGATGCTCAGATCCTTGAACGTTGACCTTGACATCATCGGCTATGACAAGTCGGCACAGAGATGGGTGTCTTAATACATGCCAGGCATGGTTACGTTTAGCAATGTGCAGTAGCATACCCTACGTTACGATCAAACATTCATACATGACGATGAAATCCAGCACGGCGACATAGCCACCTCCCTACCACCGTACTCGATTGTTCATGTGTCATACCTTATGTAATCTTCCAGACAGCAACCCCTCCATACTGCAACTGTCACATGAAATCGGGATCTCAGTATCACGTAGAGTGCCGCATTGTTGATCGGATACTGAGAATTTAGCAGCCAGAAGCTGACTTTGAGTACAGTACCCATGCGCATATCACATTCGCACAACCTTTTGTCACTTGGGATATGGCCGCAGCAGACGAGCGAGGATTACAAGGCGGTTTCCTTTCGCCGCCACCGTCGTCGCTGGCATCCTCAGCATTAGCCGCCTCACAAGCATTACCACGTCCTCGTTCTTCGCCACTGAAGGCTGGAGGTGCGAAGGAAAGCACCTTCATCCGCTATGTAGACGCCCAAATCCTGCACATCCAACGACGATTCGCCAAGCGCACAAGCCCACAGCAAACCATCACGACGCTGCAACTGGCACAGAACACTATAGATCCGTTCGCCAACCTACCTCCTGCAGACAACTGGGATGATGTCAAGGGATATGCTTCCGCAGGCGAGGCTTGTGAAGAGATCGAGGAGCTTCTTGACGTGGTTTGGGTGAGTGGAACACCAAGCCTGCAAGTGCCTTACATGATTTCCTTGGCGCTCCTCGTGAGCCAGGTGGTTGCTGGTATGCCTATGGGAGGTAGTGGTGGTAAGAGGCTCTTCAGATGCCTTGGGAAAATGGACAGATGCTTTGCCTCACTCTTGCAGGGCAGAGACGTGGAGACTGGAGACCCTCTGCCCGGTTTCGCATTCGGGAAAGGTGTCAGTGGGACCGAAAAGGTAAGAATCAGGAGCTTAGTGGAGAGGTCCAGAATTTCGGTTATGGAGGCTTTCAAAAGCGCAGAGTTCGAACACTTCCAAGACCCAGAGGATGCCACGGACGGTGCCAGATTGGTAGATCTTGAGAACGAACAAGAAGACGACATGGAGCTGGAGGGCGATGGAGAGCTAGTCTTGGAGAACGAGGAGGACGTGCAAGAGGATGAGGAGGATGAGGAGAGCTGGGACATGCTAATTGCAAGAGTCTACGACAGAACGGTTCAGGAGTTAGGAGACTCATTACTAGCACCAGATATTGGCATCTTTACAGAGGGAAGAGGTAGAGCCTGATGACAAGCCTGTGGCTGTAGTTTCTTGCCAGTGTATAGCTCTGATTGAGACTGGCAAGACTCACGGGAATGGCAATGGGCGCCATTCTTCCAGGTGACGACGTGAAGTTTTCATTGGCTCAGCGCATGTGAAGCATAATCCATGATAATGAACCATCAGGATCCGAAAGCAATCACAAACAGAGACTGCAAACTTCAGCGACCATGCTTACCTGAGGCATCAACCTCGACGCGACTTCCACGGAGGGCATCGTCGTGTGCTGCTTTCACTTCCTCCACACACACACGCTGCATACAAGGAAGAGCAAGCTTCACTGTAGTTTCTCTGTTCCACCGGACATCCAACACTCATACCTGCCTTAAGGCCCCTGATCTCCAGAAATCAGCTTCCAGCGTATTTCAAAGCACCAACTGGCCGGAATCAGGCATCATGCCTGCGTATCGCACCTTGGGCATCGAGACGAAGCTCGTTGTATCCCCACTGGAGCACTCACTTTCTGAGAATATCATCGTTCGTGCAGGCCGGCAGGCACACAAAGATGTCGAGAGAGCGAATGCCGCTTTGTCTTCAGGCTTCAAATTACCCGAACTTCCTCTGGGACGGCTGCTCCAGTCAGTCGGCAAGCATGATGACCTCTTGTACCTACCATCAATTGCTGGTGTATTTCAACACCAGACTGTCGGTATGGTGAATTCGTCTGAGCTCGGAACCAACCGAAACGATGTGGAGCTCGACTCTGGGTATATTACACCTTCCACAGGGCTCCCAGGAGAAGGCTATAAAGATACCCCCATGAGTGGGCAATCATGTTGTACATCGCCATCTATGCTGCCAAAGCGTTCTCAACGGCTCTCTCGTGATATAGGAAACTTGTCTCCATATTCACAACCACCGCTCGTCAATCGCTCTAACGACCAAAGGCAAGCCATCGATGTGGCCATCAACATCTCAAGCGAAACATTCCTCGGAGGAACCCAGTGCCCCAATGATTCACAGTCAAGAGGGAAAGATCTCAAGATCGAGGTATTTTTTAATGGCGTTTTCATGGACGTCGTGTTTGTAGGATCGAGGTATAACAAGCCACGAGATGGAATTGTGGCGGGTGGGAATGATGTCCACCATCTCCATGGCTTTCGTGTACAGCATCAGGCAGAAAGGCCATTTGTGTACTTGCCTGGTTCCCTTCAGAAGGATACCAGCTTGACCCAGCCAAAGGTTTAGGAACTTTGGTGTACCGTTCAAGATGCCCTTCTGAAGGAGAGCAGGCTACGTGGATGCGACCAGCTGGGGCTCGCTCCTCCCTCCGCTGAATATCTACAAGCGCTTGCAGAAGTTGGCTTACCGGATGAGGTGGCATTGGCTGATCGAAGATTCGGGGTAATTGATGTTGTCATCAGTGCTGGGTATGGTCGAAAACATAGCCCGGAGCACGGATATCTTACTCTGCCTGCCAGATTAGAAGACAGCAAGTTTTCTGCAAAGGTTCCGATTGACGTACCGTCTACCGGACTCACTGAAAGAACTATGTTCCTTGCAAATCATGGGGTTACAGATTTAAGGGACAGTGCAAGCAACCTACGGATGTGCTGCGGAAGACAATCTGAAAGTCACTTTTGTCAAACTCGGAATTCTAGTGCAGACGGGCCAGCAAACATCAAACCCTCTGTACTCAAGCACGTAGACAGGGTGCATAGCCACCAGAGATCACCGGTGATTGTGTCTGCAGCTGCCAATCTCGACTTACCAATTCCACCTACTCATCAAATTCAACACCCTCCTGAGGAGAAACCACATGGACTACACTCCAAAACAGATAGTGACGTTGGAGGCGTGAATCGCGCAGACACATCTTCTAGAGTTGATTGTCGTACAGCCATGACAAACGGCACGTCTCCTCCCATGCGACATGCTACGCCCTTCGATGCCCACTCTTCACCTCAGTATGACGATGTAGCGCAGAATGGCACTACTCGAAGGACAAAAAGTACTCTCCACAGCGATGTTGAGGGCGGGCCCCAAAGTCTTCAACTGATAAGCGACGGTGAATGTAGCTTAGGGGGTTGGAAAGATGCGAAACCATTGTCGCTCAAAGACAAAACTCAGGCTCAGATAGCAGCCGTTTCTGAACCGACTAATGAGTCACCTGGGGCGAACTGGCTCAACAGTTCTATTGGACTCGCCCCAAATTACGAATTAAGGCAGATCCCCAAGGCCAGAGGTGGACGCTTTGAGGAAGAGGAACTGGTATGCGGTATACGATACTTCGTGATTTAGGTTTGGCAGCCTTGATGTCGTCTGTGAAATGCAAAGCCCGCATCATCCATCACACACAAATTGCGCTCAAGCACAAACATTGGAACAATTCGGCGATATTGCGGCGCTCGGGAACATGGCGGATAATTTCATCCGCTTCTTCAAGGATGCGAGATGACATACAACTGGAATGATGAGGTCAATACCTACCAATTATGGTACGAAATGCTTATTTCCGGGTGTATGGGCAAGCTTTCCGCGGGATCAATAATGGATTCTGCGACTCTCAGGCATCGGAACAGTATCGGAAGGGGCGGAATGGCCAACGCTTGAACGCTTTAGTGGCCGTAATCTTCGCCCAAACGGTGACGGTAGCTCATCCCATAACGTCATTCTCCTTTCTACTTTGTTTTTTGCAGCATGTGAATTTGTATCTGACATGGAGTATCGAGCCGCGACCGTACGTGTCAAGTGAGAGCGAGGTGTCTCAGCATGGAAGATTGCGATGGCTCTTCTCTGATATGTGGGCCTGATGCGCTTATAAGTATACCAGCCGCTCGGTACCGCCATTAAATGATAATGTCTTCGTTTCGTCATTCATATAGATGACCACTGGGTAAGTAGGGCGGTCTTCTGGTCTTCTGGTCTTTTGTTCTTCTGTCCTTCTGTCCTTCTCGGCTCTCTTCCGGTCTTCCAATTCTCCAAATGCAGTCTTATTTGCAGTACCGAAGCTTCAGAGGCAGAGTTAAGGCCCAATTGGAAAAGGATAAAGCTAAATGGCAGCAACCAGATGGTGGCAATGCTGATCGGACAAAAACTTCGCCAGGCCTCCAACCACCGAGGGTCGACGATGAGGACGACCTTGAAAAAGCAGCTGGCGACGCAACAGACGCAGCGGACTTTGTACACCCTCTAGACGGCGACAATGGATCTGGTAGCACGACACCGAAGGAAGATGAAGAGGAGAAGCTTGATCATGATAATGATCTGCCGAGCGATGAGGAAGGACCCGACCTTGCCGCACTTCGTACGATCTCGCGCCGCACTACGGAGAATACAAGGCTTGGCCGCGCAGTCACGGGTATCGAAGTTCGGCGACGGACAACAAACGAGGGAGGGGGAGGATCTGTGTTTGTTGTTGGATATGAAGGCCCAAACGACCCAATGAACCCTCATAACTGGAGTCGGACGAAGAGAATGCTATGCACTTTCAACATCGCCGCGATCGGACTCATTGTTGGTTTTGCGAGCTCAATAGACAGCCCTGCAATACCACAGGCTGCCAAAGAGTTTGGTGTGAGCAAGGTTACAGAGTCACTGGCCACTGGATTGTTTCTCATTGGGTTTGGTGCTGGCAGCCTCTTCGCAGGACCCGTCAGTGAAACTCTTGGACGGTAAGTCGACGGCCTGGCCCATGAGAGCGCGACCTTCCACTGACTCCCTTACAGAAACCCTGTCTATATTGGCACGATGTTCTTATATATGATCTTCATCATGGCTGCGGCTCTGTCACCAAATATCGGTGCCCAGCTTGCTTTCAGATTCATCGCAGGTTTCTTTGGATCTACACCCCTGACCTGCGCCGGTGGCAGTATCAGTGACCTCTGGAGTCCGCTGGAAAGAGTCTGGGCCTTCCCAATCTTTGCCAATGCCGCGTTCCTAGGACCTGTGATCGGTCCAGTCCCAGGTGGCTTCATTGCCCAAAGCTCGTTGGTCTCGTGGCGCTGGACCGAGTGGATCACTCTCATCATATCCGGATTGATCCTTACTCTCGTCGTTCTCTTCCAGCCAGAAACATACGGTCCAATCCTGTTGAGATGGAAGGCTGCGCATCTGCGCAGTCTGACAGGGGACGACCGCTACCGATCAGAGATGGAAGTCGTCCTGGAGCCTTTCCTTCGCCGGCTCAGAAAAGCGCTCTGGCGTCCAATCGTGCTTACTGTGCACGAACCTATCATTATCCTAGTCGCATTGTACTTGACCGTCATCTACATCGTTCTCTTCACCTTCCTGGACGGCTACACCAACATCTTTGAGGAAACATATGGAATCTCACAAGGCTTGACGGGCGCTTGCTTCCTTGGCATCGTCGTTGGCCTGTTCTGTGCGACTGCCCTCGTACCCATCATCTACAAGTGGGCTAAACAGGACCTGGCAAAGATCAAAGAGCGGGGTGGCCGCGAGAAACTTCCTCCAGAGTTCCGCCTGTGGTATTGCATGCTGGGCGGTGCGTTTGCCATCCCCATCAGTTTGTTCTGGATGGGCTGGACTTCGAACCCAAGTATCTCCATTTGGTCGCCTCTCGTCGCTTCTGTACTTTTTGGGTACGGCATCCTGACTGTGTTCATCAGCTCTTACCAGTACATCATCGACTCCTACGAGATGTACGCCGCCTCTGGTCTAGCATCAATGACTCTCATCCGTTACGTCGCCGCCGGCGGTATGACAGTTGCTGGCATTCCCTTCTACGACAACATGGGCGTCCATTACACCATGACCATCCTCGCCTGCCTCAGCGCTCTGATGGTTCCTGTGCCATACCTGTTCTATTTCTACGGACACGTGATCAGGTCCAAGAGCAAGTTCGCTGTGCAAGCATGATTGATATTTGGAGCTTTGGGAACTCTTATATAGATCTAGATGTCTTTTCTTTACGAATAATATGTATTGTATAATTGAGACACCTTCTGCTTCATGCAGCCAAGGCTATCATGACAGTTATTGTTTCTCTTCCATACGTTTGTCAGTACCTAGCCAAGTAAGCAGGTGGTTTTCGGCGTTACGTCTTCAGTGCAGATGAATTAGGTACGCATGTCAGTGACATCACCGCTGCCCCTCCGAGCCCCTCATCGCCTTCGTAGCAGGGCATTGGCAGCATTGGGACCTCCCTTGGAGGAGACGAAATAATGCATTGAACTACCCCAGCTCTCGTACGTTTTCATTCAATCTCAAGAAGGCACTCCCCTAGAAGACTCCCAAGCTGACTTCATTGCCGCCGTTGGTCAGCCTTCACGGAGTATTATTGATCAATCCCCCATCCCCCCTCCCCGCCTCAGCCAGGTGGCCCCACCAGAGAAAGCTAGAGCGGTCACTCCTCGCCAGTTGGTCAGAAAACCGGCCTGCTAACAGCCTGTTGCGGTGGTGATAGGTAGGTCAGGATAGCGCCCCACAGCATCGAGGGCGTGGAGAAAAGGCGGCTTCAACGCAACGTAGTCTGATAAGTAGTAGCTTCCCATCCGCAAGCTTTCTTCGCAACCGAACTCCCAAACAAAAACACCAAATACCGTTCAACAACAGTTCAGATAGTTTGACTGCTGCCATTGCCCAACATGGTCTACACGCTCGTCGTTCACCTCGTCGCCAAGGATGACCCAGAGGCCATCAAGAAATTGATCGCCAAGCTGCAGGAGGCCAGCCAGGTCTACACCAACGACAAGGAGACTCTCGGATGGTATGAGCGTATCCCTTCCTCCAGAACTCTCGAGCCGTTGCCATTGGGCAACTGTGTGGTGCTTACACTATGGAAACTGACGGAGTCCTGCTCTGCTTATCTAGGTTCGTCATGCAGGACGAGAAAGTCCCTACCAAGTTCACCATCGTGGAGAGATACGAGCACGAGAGCAGCCAGAAGTAGTAAGTCCACGAATCTCCCCTATAGGCAAAGTTCTTTGGAGGTAGAAGTGATTTGGCGGACCTTGTTGCCGGACACTGACTTTCCACACAGCCACCTCGAGAACCCGTACTGGCAGACTTTCGACAAGTACGTCATTCCTCTGCTGGCTGCGCCCATGGATCTGCGCCGCTTCAACGAGCTCGACACCTCCAAGGAAGTGCGCGTCGAGACCGACGCTGAGATGTGGGCTAAGACCAAGGAGCACCAGACCTACTAGAGGGAGAGTGGCCGTATTTAGCCCACCTTCACTCTCTCTGGGAGATCTGTGGCGTGGGGCGCGCATGATGAAAATGTGTGTTGCATCACTCTAATACGCGAATATCGATCTCCCCTAGGTACATATGTGCAAAATCAAAATCAAGAGCGCTGTGTTTGGAAACCCGAGAGGGTAAGATTTCATAGCAAGCAATGAAAAAAGTGTCGTTTCATTATCATAGACAGGTCGTTCGTGGGTATCATTTAGGTAACGTGACGAAAGTGAAGTTATGCATATGGTTGAGAGAACAGAACAAAGTAAACCCAAACATTATTTCCCATGCTCCAAAGAGTACCGAGAATAAGGGAACGAAAAGCGTCCAACCTCACGAGCCTGATGCCTGACCGATGTGGCCAGGGGCCTGCATGCTCAGCTTCAAAGCTCGCTGGAGTTCCTCGTCGTTCTCGTCATCATCATGCCTCTCGCTAGCTTTGCCCTTCCCTTTCGCTGCTATGTTCTGGCGATGCTCTTCCTCCAAGGCCGATTGCCTCTGAACGTATTTCAACACAGTCGCCTCCTCGCTTTGCTCTGCTGGGGACTTTTCGCTAGGAAATTGGAATTCATGCTGGCCGTGCTGCTCTCCCTCTTGGTACTCTGGTGGTGGAGTTGAGCCGCTCCGGGAATGGCCTCTTCCTGCATGATCTCGTAAACCGCCAGCGGCTTGCGAGGCCGCGATGGCTGCCTTGTAGTCCTCATCGTCTTCAGTGTCTGGATTGGAGTCCCATTCGCTATCGGTGTCATGCTGGCGTTTTTGCTCCTTCATGCTCCGCTCTATGGCTCGCCTAAGCTCTTCCTCTTCGGCACTGTCGCGGTGAGTGTGTTGTTTTGCTTCGGCAATGCTGGCTTGCATTGCTCTCTTCAGCGCGTCCTCATCGGATTCTTCGTGAGTATCAACTTCTCTTGGTCGACCAAGTTCTTTCATACTGGCGCGAATGGCTCGCTCAATTGCAGCATCCTCCTCTGGATCTCCTTTCGACGTCTGCTGAACGGACTCTTGGATCGCTTTCTCATACTCATGATCTTGATCCATCGGCGAACCTACCCATGTCTGTGCATGGTGTAGTTGGCTTGGAGGGTGCGCTTCTACCGAAAGACGGGAGCTCTCTGCGTCGTGATTTCCGGGGATTTCGGCACTGTGCAAACCAAGACGGCTGGTTGTTGCACCCCTGCTTCTCGGTCTGAAGCGAAGCTCCTTGCGGTGGTCCGAGATCCACTGTTTTTTCTTACGATGCGTGTCCGCGAGAATCTCCATCATCATCTCGTCCGGATTTTTCTTCTTCTTGAGATCTTTCTGCATTTCCTTCCATCTGTCAACTATGAGGCTGCGCTCTGCGGCCGAGCTGCGGTTCCAGTCTTCGTAGCCTTGAGCTGTTCGAGCGGCTACAATGTAGTTATGCACGCTTGATCCCATTCGCAACTGTAGCTCTTTGTATACACCCTTCATAGTGTAGCCAGGGATGCTGAATACAGCTGCTCCAGGCTTGAGCATGATACCACCAATACCTTTGCCGATTCCTTTGATGAATCCAGCTGCCCCCTCCTTCTGCGCACCTCTGATAGGGTGCGTGGCTAGGCCAGTGATACCATCGTACATACCAAGCCCAAATTCTTTGGTCGCAGCTCTGAGACCACTCTTGAAATCCGTTACCCTTTCATTCTTCCGCACCGTATCGTCGTTGTAAAGCTTCGGTGCGTTGTGGAAACCTTGCGCAAGCGCGAGCGTGAAATCCATTGGCGACTTCATTCCTGCACCTACGATCTTCTGAACACCCTTACCAGTGCCCATCGCCGTGTCGTACATTCTCGAGATGTCGTGATCGCCACTCGAGCCTTCGCCACCGGCCCGATTTCTGCTGCTCGATCGGGATCGAGTCACACTGCCAGAGAATCGGCCTGAGAGGGCCTCTGCCATGAAAGATCTTGGGTTTCGACCATCGAATGGAGGGTGGCCCTGAGTATCAGTTTTTGAAGTATTTAGCTTTGAAAGAGATTCTTCAAGGTTGAAGGCCGACCCTCGAGGCGTTGAAGCCGGCGTGGATGCTCTACTATTCACTTTGCTCGAAGATGACAGCACTTCAGATGTCGAACTTGTATCACCAGTGGTCGTTGTAGGTCTGCTCGAACTCCTAGCTCCTGAGTTATCCTGCGACTTACGGCTAGGTCGAGACTGGCTTTGTGGACTATCAGGACTGCCAGTGGATTCTGGCTTCTTGTTGGAGTCAGGGTGGATATGCAGCACCTTTAACGTTTCAGTCGGTAGGTCTGCGACGCCCATCATCATCTGGCTGATCGTGCCAACGATGGATGTGGCTCCTCCGGAAATTGGGTCCCACGGACCATCCTCAGTCTCATATTCACGTGGTCTGAAGAGTTTCAGGTCGGCGAAGGAAAGCATACCCTCATTAGCCAAGGTAGTGGCAGCGAAAGCACTTAGACGCAGTTGGGTCCTCTTCAGACGCCAGACAGCAACCCTACCAGGACTGAGATTGCACCGGAGCTTGTCGGTCTCAAGCATCTGATGGAAGCTCTGCGCCCCAGTGTCTGATCCTCGCTCCCTGGCGATTTTGTGGGCCAGTTCATTGGCCTTCTCTTGGCTTTGAGGCTCGAGGCATTTCATTATCGCTGCAGCAAGATTGTCGGACGTCAAGGATTTGTGATGGATCGGTTCTGGCCCAGCACCGGCTCTGGCAACCATCGAACCCCAAAACGGCTGATCCCCAAAGAACGGCACAACGACTGTTGGTCTACCGGCAGTAATTCCAGCTGCCGTTGTACCTGCCCCGCCGTGGTGCACGACACATGAAACATGCTTGAACAGCCAGTCATGCGGGACATTGCCCAGCATGTACACACAATCTGGAATCCCAATCTGGTCTGCGCCAACGCCTCCCCAGCCCTTCGAAACAAGAGCTCTCTGGCCGGTCTTTTGGACAGCTTCAAAGATGAGCTTTGTCATACCGTTTGGATCATCCAGCACAATGGAACCGAACCCAATGTAGACAGGTGGCGGTCCCGCATCCAAGAATGCCTGCAAATCAGGATCAGGGGTGTAGTTTGACGCCAGATTGAGAAAGTAGAAGCCTGAAATAGAGATGTGTTGACCCCAGTCTTTAGGTTTGGGGATGAGGGCGGGAGACCAACAGTAAGTGTAAGGTATCTTCAGTCTCTGCAGCATTCCAGGAGCCCACATCAAACTTATAGGTTCAAGTCCAAGGCTATGGGCTCTGAATGTGTTGATCACGTCTCCAAGACCCTGCCATGTCATTGCCTCGACCAACGTGTAGGAGATAAAGTTGCTCAAGTTCGGATCGGCGTTGGATGACTGAATGTTGGCCAGAGGATGCGGGAACGCTTGTGTTGGAGAGTAAGGCATGGTGAACATCATGTGAAGTGGTATGCCCAGCTTCTCCGCGCAGTGAATATGGGCAAAGCTAGGTGGATTGGCGATGATGGCATCCGCGATGAATGGCTTATCCCCATCCTGCATGGATATACTGCTGCCAGACATCCAGTCCTCTTGCGTGCTGTCATCAGCAGTCGGGCCCATCCCATCTCCAGTCTCATAGCAAGATCTCCAACAGCCTTTGAGCATTTCAGCGATCTCTTTACGTCGTCTTCCCACATCACCTGTACGGAGAGTATCGAAGCCGGGCATCAGGCCTGGGTTCTTCACCATGAACGCCATCAACTCTGCAGGATCACCGCCAATGTTGAAGAATTCCAGTCCATTCTCCGTGACAAACTTTTGAAATGTCCCGTGAGTTGCAAGCCGTACTCGGTGGCCATATGTATCTTTTAACACTTTTCCCAAAGCCACGAAGGGCTGTACATCGCCTCTTGATCCAACTACGTGTATGACAACATTCATAGGCGGTGGTTCGGGTATGCTGGCATCACCGCCCAAGGATGGCGGAATATATGGAGCATCCAGCTTTGGCTCATGGTCCACGATGCTCTGCTGGTGGCGTAGTGCAGGTGCAAGCAGTTCGGATACCTTTTGACTGCGCTGGGTGATTCTAATATTCACACGTCCGTCGTCTCCTACCTTGGCGTCGGTCCCCAAGCCATCCTGCTCTTTCGAGAAGCTGCCATACTTCTCCCCATACGCCGGCGGTGGGACATCACTATCTGGCGAGATCATCCCAGCTGCATCTGGGCGATCTGTCGGGACATCGTGGCCGGCATGGCGTTTCTCGGCGGATGAGGCATCATCGTCCGCGGCGAGAGCGGCCTGCTCGGCTTGTTGGAGGACTTCCTCGGGTATGGCGACCGCTGAGTGGTCGGCACGTTGGGCATAGTGATCTTGGTGAGGCATGGCCTCTACGAACGCGTTGTCGGTGCCAATATGAGCAGAGAGAGGTCTTTGAAGGTGCTAGACGAGCACTATCTCGGAGCGATCCGTTGCAGCAATAGATAGCGCGCCAACAGCTGAAGTCTAAGGTTTGCACGCTGGAACGCTGGGTAGAAGAATACTAGTCTATTGCTTTGGCGCTACACAGGGAGCAGAGACAGGTTTGATAAAGCAAACCTGGTGGTCGTCGAGGACAGACGTAAGTGGGCATGATGCACATAACAGGGATTCGGCCGCTGTCACTCTCATGACATGCTTTGGTAAACAGATCGTTAAGGCCGTATGGGAATAGGACAGTTACTTGAAGACGACGGTTGGAATCTTCCAGGCAAGTTACCAATGTCACTCTCCTTCACGCATCTGGACCGTAACATGTGCCTTCAGCAGTAATCACGGAGGAGGTGTTGGCACCGTATGTCCGTCTGGTTCTGAACAGTCATGGTTTCTGGTCATGGTTGGTAACCTGATATTGTCAGAGACGGATCAGCTGCGGCTGCCTGAGGTGTCCAACTTTATCTCTACGTCATAGCCGGATGTCCACCTCGGGCTACTCAACATCATCTCACGGTTTATCCAGGCATATGTTGTTCCATATAGCTTGCTACAATGTGCATCCTGCTATCAAATCTTTTACCAAGAGCCTAGTCCATCGCCCATCGTGGTGGCTTTGCTGTAAATTGCAGTCGCCCTGGTCAATGACTGATTGGGATCAGTCGCATGTTGCCAGCAGTTGTAGCAATGTTTATCGTCTAATACCTAGCAACGTGGATAGATTGCTCACTGTGCAATATGACCATACATTTGGCACTTCTTACCATGAAGGAGTCTTCTTGAAGACCTCAAGTCGGAACGAAAAGCGTTGTAAAGCTTACAATCCTACCACAGTTGCAGACGATGGTATCTGTCACTCCATACACTACAGACCTATGTGGTATGCACCACCCGAGATTGGTCTGCATTCGCCGTTTGTTGAGGCTAGTGGCTATTCTGATGGTTGGGCCAAGTATAGTACTAGGCTGTCTCTGCGCTGCTATTCCGTTATTGTCTTGGAGAACATTGGCTTCCAAAATAGCTGCGTTATAGCAAGTCACTATAACGCAAAGTCAACCCTCAGCTCATCAATGCTGCAATCAACCACCTCAGCTGACGAATGTCTGGATCACCAAACCTTATAGCGGCGAGAAACTTTGTGCTGTGATGGCGATGCGGCGCCTGGTGTGATGTAACGGTGAGCTGCCTAAGAGAGGAGCTGACCACAGATAACGTCTGCAGTCCCAGAGGCCGATTGCATGGTCTCATATTTGATGCAGTCCTCGTGTGGTCGACAAGCTACAAGCGAGACGCGACTCAATCCACGATTGATGTAGATCAAACCTTAATGATACCGGGAGAGTTCCGTGTCGTGACCTGTGTTGGCGGTTGCAAGCGCAAGGCAAAAGCTGTAGTCTAGAACGAGATTCTCGCTACGCCCAAGCCTGAAAGAGATCCATCCTCCACCCCACCAACTTCCAACACCACAGCAGCCACCACCGAACACTCGGATCTCTGACCCGTTGAAGTGGAAAATGGCTATTGGTAGAGCCCCCGCATTTGCCTAAACAGGTTGGACGACAATGCATCGTACTTACTGTCCCACCTGTAACCCCCCTTGGCCATATCATGTCGCACGGTGCCTCGACTTCCTTCTCGCCTCGCCATCGGATGCGCAGAGGAAGCTCCCCATAGGACATCGCTGTGCAGACAACACGTCTCACCCTCCTGTCTGTCCCGCTTCGCTTCCAATTTGGCGAACAATCTCAACCTTGCCGGCAACCCTCGGGGATTCTGGTGGTGTGGCGGACGCTCATCGTCATCGCCATCATACATCTTTGTCCTGTCCATTGCGAGAGTATCCGCCCACCTGGTTTCGTGGGGAAGAATACCCTGATATCACCAAGAAGTAGTGAGCACATTTGCTCTAAGCCTTATGAACTCTGCCGCCGTATCGAGAGAAGTGTCACCGCGCAGTGCCTTTGTGTACTTGAGTCGACCGCGTGATAGCTGGTCAATTCAAGTCACAACGGGAACTATTTCGCCTGTGCAGGCCAAGCACTAGCACCGTCTTGTCAAAGGGAGCGCAGCGAGCATAGCAATCACGTTATGGGGACCGAATGAGCCCACATGAGCCTGGAGATGGCGAGCGGTTTGTGACCTGGCAAATTAAGCTTGGTAGATCTTCAGTGGCAGGTCTGCTCCAGGCAATATAACTTTCCCTAGACTGTCCTAGTCTGGTAGGATTTCTCGCCTCTAACGTGCGGATCGCCCTGGATCCCCTTGTTACACACAGCCATCTGCCCAGCGCAAAATCAAAATGCACGCATGAGCCCATCGTAGGCCAGACTCTTGGGGGTGTTGATGCTATGTTTGACAGCCTCTCCCTCTCGTCTGTCCTTTTTACAATGGAAGTATGAATTTGATGCAAGTGTCCATGTCACAGGAAACTCTCGAGAAGAAAGCGAATGCCAAACTCGAATGTAAATGCCGGTCCCGTCAGATAACGTTTTTGTGAATTTTGACGAATCGACCGCTGGTAGCCACAATGGTAAGGTGATGTTATTGCACGGCTGCTTCACATGCAACTGTACGGTCTGGTTTACTGAGTCTGACACGTTCCAGGATGGACAAGGCAGCAAGTTCGTTCAGGAGCGGCGAAATGGAGCCACAGATCTTCAACTCGGAAACCTAAGTCCTCTAAGAAGCGTGCGGCTGGAGCTCACTCAACCGTGAACAATGCCAGTGTCTCCAGACGCTCATCCACGATCGACCCGCACATAGCTAATTCCACCACCACCAACGCCAGCACTGGCAAGATTGGAGAACAGTTCTTCGTACGCGATGCCAGTACGAATGTATTATCCAACGCAGCGACAGCCTCAATTGAGGACAAGTCTCAGATTCCGATCCATGGCCATCACGGTTTACGGCAGAATGGCCCCTTAGGAGGCACCTTTAACCAGTCAACGACAACAAAGCAGATCAGAGCCCCGTCCCCTCAACGAGCACTTCCCGATTTCGCCCAAGTGGAATACTGTTGGCCAGTGCCGTTCCAGCCTTTCTACCCTCCTTTGATAAGTTACAGTAAGTGGCTTTGAGAATGCGACAAAATAACAAATGCCTAATGACCTGAATGAATTCACAGTGTGGCCGTTTATGATGCGAGGATGGACAAAAATGCATACGACTGCCCAGACCCGTCTCGAGGCGCTGGAATGGGTGCAGCGGCTGACGATGTCTGTTCCGTGCTACTTCTATATGAACATGCTGACTGTCGCGTACGACCTCGGCTCACGTGGTCAGTTCAGCCAGCGCCTCATATTGTGGCTGCTTACTTGCACAGTCTCCTGTATAAACGATGCCTTGAACGACCCGAATAGACAGCTTGGTATCGGTACGATCCTCACGGTTGGTCGCATCGCTCTGCATGAAATCACCCTGGGCGACAGAGAAGCTGGCAAGACCATACATCGCCCCGCTCATGCCAGGATGATCAGGATGGCTGGCGGCCTTGATGCTCTGAACCTACCTCAACTCGTCAGGAACCACGTCCTTTGGGCTGACCGTCTCATGGGCATGCAGACCGACATGGCCTTGCTTCCAGAAAACCAGACTCGCCACCCCACGACTATTCCTGTTCAAAAACGAGATGCTGACATGCAGGTATTGGATGCTTACCTGCCTTCCCGCCCGCGCGACGACGGACGGATCTGACTAGTGGTATGACTTATGAAGATGGCAATTTTACTCACGACCCATACGACTGGTAAAATACGAGCCGATAGGTAATATGAAACATAAAGATTCTGAAGGTCAATTCCGAGCTCGAAGTAATTCGTCAATATGTGATATTAATCCATGATTAACATGCTGATCTAAGTTTGTTGTGTGCTCTTTTGAATCCGACAACGGGCACTTCACCACCTAAGAGAAGCCAGTCTGGCCTGCACAACAAATATCACGTAGCGATATTCTAGATGACTAGCTGTTCAGATGGGGACGAAAGACAACCAAACGCCGTATACAAGACGGTGAAACCCAGTCATTTTGTCAGAGTGACGCGTTTCTCGTAGAAAACTAAATACGAAATTCATACAGACATTCCATACATCATTGCAAGCAATCCCGCAAATCCTCTCCACGGAAATCAGTTCTTGGCCTCGACATGCGACATGGACTTCTTCCTCTCCACAGCGTCTGAGGCCTCCTGCAGCGACAAGTTCCTCTTCACAGCACCTACTTCCTCCACCTCGGTGAATGTGACCTTTGGAACGAACTTCTGCGACTTCCACGCCTTCGAGACTGTGCCGTACAGCTCGTCGACCTGCTCAAGCGAAAGGCCCTTTGTCTCATAGATGAGGAACCAGACGAACACGACGCAGACCCAGCAAAAGGAGCCCTAAGGCGATTGTTAGCAAGAGTAGAGTTGTGGCTGAGATTTAGGGCGTGAGACTCACCCAGATGAAGAATACTTTGCTGCGCAGATCTCCATACTCTTCATCGACCATGTATGGGGTACAAAACGCGATGCTGAGAAGCTTGTCAGTATGCTATGGCTATCATGCAATGGATGGTGAGCAATCTTACATGAAGTTCAGCAGCCAGTTGGTAGCAGTTGTCATGGAGAGACACTTCGCTCGGGTCTTGAGTGGAAACATTTCACCAGTGACCACCCATGCGACAGGACCCCATGATGATGCAAAGAAGAAGATGTAGATGCAGACGAATGCGATGGCCGCATTCTGAGCAGCCACGTCGGTGGTGCCAGCTACGGTACCAGTGATTGCGACCACGTACTGGCAGATTGCCATACCAAGGGCTCCCATTAGGAGAAGGTTGCGACGGCCCATCTTCTCGACAAGGTAGAGACCGGGGAATGTTGAGGCAACATTGACGCAGCTGTTACATGGATCAGCAAACGAGTTTGACGGTGAACGACGCTGGCTACTCACTTGGTAATAACTTGGATGATGAATGGGTTCGAGAATCCGGCATTGAGAAAGTACTGCGTGCCATAGTAGAAGATGAAGTTGACTCCAGTGAGCTGCTGCAGTCCTTGAAGCAGACATCCCGTGAGGAGACGCTTCCCGATGGTGCCTTTGAAGCAATCGAGATATGACGCAGTGCCGATGGACATTTCGTAGTGATGGTTCGCTTCGATCTCTCTAAGCTCTTCTACAATCGCAGGGTGATCAACTGGCAACCGACGAAGCTTGGAAAGGGATCGGGCCGCCTATGTGTTATGTCAATATCTGGATCGGTTGACCTCCTCCCGATAGTCGACTCACTTTCTCATGCTTATCTTTCTTAATAAGGAATCGAGGAGTCTCTGGCAAGAACAGGAGACCGACACAGATGATGATGCTCCAAGCGAATTGTAAAGCCACTACAAGAACGTTAGTATGAGGTCGTGTATGGTACATACACGGGATCGCCAACCTGGAATCCTGTAACTCCCGCTATCGTTGCGGTCTTTGCACCCGTAGTTGACAATGGCAGCGAGGAATAAGCCGATGGTAATGGCCAGCTGGTATGCGCCGACAATCGTGCCACGGATCCATTTGGGAGCGGTTTCGGATTGGTAAAGAGGAACGATTGCACTGAGAAGGCCGACACCCAGACCGGCGAAGAACCTTCCCGCAATGAACATCGGTTGGGCGGTTGCGGCGGTTTGCAGGATGACTCCCAGATTGAAGACGAATGCACATGAGGTGAACAGACCCCAACGACGACCGATGGTATCCGCGAGAGATGGAGACGCCAGAGCGCCGATGAACGTTCCAGCAGAAAGGATGGAGACAATGAGGGATTCTCGATTGCCACTTATTCCCTCACCGTTCTGGCTAAACTCCCTCTGGAAGTAGTCCATACCCTGGAAGCAACAGTCAGATCCGATCGGTCACTTTGCTTGTATAGCATCGTTTCTACTGACCAAGATACCAGAGATAGTGCCTGTATCATATCCGAATAGGACACCGCCGAAGGCAATAAATATACCAATGGTGATGGCAGGCCATGTCGCGCCTGGCTCGCCTTGAGGCTTCTTGAGAGTGACACCCATAGTGTTGCAGGACCTACAGAGGTTGCGTGGAAAGGAAGCGTGGAACACTCAGACACAAGGACTTGTTTCTGGACAGATAGTATTCGATGGAAGAGTGAGAGGCTCAAGTGATGAGTATTGAAAGAAAAAACCGAAGGGCGTACCGGGAGCTTATATCTTCAACAACTTCAGCCAAGTCACCAAGCAAATACCAACATTAGAAGGACCAACGGACTCTTCGTCACCAAGTCTTCGACTTTACAGTGCAGATTTACAACGTGATTTCCTAGAACCCCGCAGGTCCATAACACCAAGCCCGCCCAAGACAGCGTTAAGCGATCTCATGGTAATGGAAGACGTACTGTGGAGGTCTACATGTGTAAGAAGTGCCGCATTGGCAGAGTCCGTGCATTGAGGCGAAGGTCAAGTGATACCGACTGGTTGAGTGAGTCTGTGACGGTGATGTCTCGATTTTGCCCCCACAGTGGCTTTCAACCACTTCTGAATGCCATCGTTGCCAGGACTGTAGCCGTGCGGAGCGTGCCATGGGGTATAGTCTGGGGTCTGCCACGAGACATGGGGCACAGCCTCGTCCAAGTCAAGGACCGCAGATTGACTGATGGCAGTGGATAAATACACGACTTTTACTCGGCGCCAAGCGGAAAGGCCAGAAGCTACCATGCCATCTGCCATTTCATTCTCGTATAAAAGGTGTAGTCGACTTTCTGCAGGAAGCACATCACCATCGAGGTAGCGATCGGACCATGTCAAACTTCATGGATTGATCTGTATCGCAACCGACCGGTTTCCTATGTTGCCTTTCATCTTCAGCGTGGTTCAGATGGGATGAGGAAGAGATCTGGATCGATACCAGAGAGTCGTGGGTCCGACTGCCGAGCACAATAGTGTCTTGTCGTTGGCATGTCAAGAAGAACCCAAGACTCCAGCTGCATTGGCAAACGTGGAGTACGTGGATGACATTGCGCCGCACACACATCGGAAGGCTTTCTCCTTCCAGAACGCGACGCCACCACGTACGGAAACGGAAGACAGGACGAAGGAACTAGCGAAGAAGTACCGAAGCGAAGGTCTTGGCACATGCTCGAATGCATGGCGCACGTGACGAACGAGACTGGCCCTTGCGCATATTGATACTGTTTCCCAGACATCTACGCTGGCCGGTAGAGTTCGTTTATTGCGCTGTACACAAACATGTCTCCCCTTTTTGGTTCATTGAAGAGTGATACGTGGTTTGAATTGGCAGTCTGGTGCCATTAGATAGGCTCATAATTGGACTCGGTATGCATGTCCAATACCGCAGAAGTGCACCAATCACAATGTGAAATATGTGACGCAGGTCGCACAACGCAGGTGGGTCATGATATTCATGCGATGTCTGCGCACACTCTTTCTGCTATTGAGAGGATCCTCTCCTCTTGGAATCGTCTACCGACAAGTTGAAGACTTACGGGCATACCTTGGACAGCCTCCGCGTCATCTGTTAGGTCAACGTTAGCATTCCCCTGACGATTTGACCATTGCTTTCCAAGACATGACTTACACTCAGTTCTGATGGTTTGATCAACTTCACTCAGTGGCACGAAGTCATCAGCATATATGTCTTGTTCCTGATCAACGACATGTCCGGTTGGGAAAGAGATCGACGAATAATCCATGATGTTCCAGACTCCAGTGTAGCCAATGTGCTTGAACTTGCCATGTTTGACTGTGGCGAAAGGTGTTGTGGGCGAAAGGATTGCATCCAAGCCTTCATGGCTGGCCCATCGATCGAGGTACTCCTTCTGCAGCTTGGTCCGTTCGGCCTGCAGCTGCCAGAGCTCATAGCAGCCCATCTCAGTCGCCTCCCTGTAATCCTTCATCTCAGGTCGCCACGGCTCGTTGACGGGATAGAGGATCTTGCCGCAGCTCCTACCGCCATCTGCGAGGAAGAATTTGGCGATCATCTCAATTGATTTGCTCTGACCGCTGCTGTTCCAATCTACAACAGTGTGCCCAGCGGCTTTCAGGCGGGTCACGGTATCTTTCAAGGCACGGCTTACTGGTGGTGTAGGTTGCACCATGCCGTCGTTCCAGAGCACTGCAATCTTCAACTTACTGTTGAGTTTAACCTCCCTCCATGGCAACTCAACACATTTGGGGTCTAGTAGCCAGGGCTGAGCACCGACAACACTCTCTGCCCAAAGCCGCAGATCACCAAGACTACGGGCCATGGGTCCATGAACCGATGGTACTGCTTCCTGTCCAGCGAGACCCGACCTCGCATCAAAGTGCGGAAATCTACCAGAAGACGGTTTGAGCGTGAAGATGCCGGTACATGCGGCTGGGATCCTCAGGGAACCGCCGATGTCAGTGCCGACACCAAGCGGCGATGCTTTACATGCGATGAGACTAGACTCTCCTCCAGAAGAGCCACCAGATGTGAGTAGTCGATTGCGTGGATTCATCGTCCGTCCATATGCGTTGTTAACGGTTTCTGCGATCATCATTGCAGTAGGGACATTTGTCTTGCAGTACGCGACAGCTCCAAGATCCCGCAATACTTTGACAATAGTACTCTCTTCTGTTACGGGATCTATTGCCCAGCTACAGAACCCGACTGAAGATGGCTTCCCTGGCATGTTGAAGTTGTCCTTAATCGATATTGGGAGACCATGAAGAGGCCCGATGGTCTTGCCAGTCTCGGTAAGGTGTTGATCTAACTTCTTCGCGTGACTGATCGCCTCGTCGAAGAAGACGACAGTCAGGCAGTTAGTTAACTGGTGAGCGATGGCGGCCCTCTTGCAAAATGCTCTAGTCACATCTTCAGCAGTCCATTTTCGAGTTGCAACGTTGTCGACGATATCTGTCGCGAAGGCTTCTGTGATCTCAATCTCATGTTTCGACAAAAGCCCAGACGTTGCGGGAAAGTCAGTGACATCAGTAGAGTCTAAAGGTGGCAGATCTATCCGAGACAATCGCCATTCCAGTGGTATCGATTCAACAGTTCCCTTCTGTGCCCTCAGGCCTATCGCCTCCCAAGCGCGAAAGTCCTCCATGTCGTTTACGATGTCACTCCGGCCAATGCTCAAGTCTGAGAATTGGAGTAATCGATTTATTAGCAAGAGTCACTGATATAACACGATTGCAAACGAGATCGATGCTTGTTTTGACAAACACTAGCCCTCGCTCTACGACCAGGCATGTTGATTAGCCGTTGCTTTTGCTGAACTATTGGCTGTACTTAAGTGGCGGGGCGGATTCGGCAACTGGCGCGGTTGGCCGATTGTGCTCTGCGACGGCTTTGAGATTGTGGATACTGTATGCGCGCGCAGCAGCGAGAGCAGGAGATAGTGATAAAGCAGCAGGGTTCTAACTGGACGCGCGAGGCCTAGGAGATAAAACAGATGGAGAAGTTTGCCCCTACACAGAGCCTCTCGATCGATATCTGCATCCTGTCGCCGTCCCGGGCGCGCGCAATCGCTTCCCTGTCTGGCTTCGCTGAACCATGGGCCGTGGAGACGTGCGATGAGCGACACATGAGCGATGTGTAGATGCGATGAGTGTTCTGTTATCGTAATCAAATTGCAATACTATGGTACGTCTGATTATACCGTGCTGAATCACAAATCACAAGATGTTTCCCTTCGTCAGCTATTGTCTACTTGCTATTTATCTCACCACCCCTAGCTGACCTTGAAACACTCCCTGGTTGGCGAGTTATTCGTTGAATAGGACTGTGATATCTACCCTTAGGCCGGTCGCTCCCGCCTCGTACTCGCGAACAGATATGCAATCCTAAAAGGGGAATTAATCACCTACTTCCTAAGCATCGGCCCTACCACCGTACCGAGGACGCCAACTGACGCGTGCACGCACAAGCCAGGGCCAGGGTCTGGACAGTAGAGTAGGAGGTAGCCTTTCTGGATATGATGTAATCAAGACCTGGTTGCTGTGTCGCATTTGCGCTTCGTGTGTCACTTGCTGTCCAGGGTGAAAAAATGTGTATCTTCACTACAGTGATATAGGAGTTTTCAACCATAACCCCCCATCTGTCAGGCAGACAGTACCGATCTTCCAGTAGCTACAAGATGGCGGAAAACGGTGCCCGGAGGACGCCACCGAGGCAGACTCGTTCGACAGCGCAGAGCAAGCAACCGCCAGCGACTCCAGAACAAGTCCGTCGCATGGAAGAGGAAAGGCTCAAGGCGAAAGCCAGAGCGCAACAGGATGCGCAGACCTCGCGGCGCAACATCAGCGACCGCCCATCGAGTGTGGCGACGAATCCCAGATACTCAGCTTCGACGGCTGGTGTCAAACGGCCGCACTCGTCGATCTCTTCCAGCGTCCCATCAACGACCCGAGATGCGCGAACAGGAACGGGAACGTCTGGCGCCGGCGCCGGTAGTGGAATTGTGCCAGCAAAGGATACCGGTATCCGTGCAGCACGCAAGTTCCAGAAGTTTGTAGAGTACGATTTCAGCAAGATGACGGATACCAAGGGTGGGTTCATGACACAGGAGGATGACCCTCACAACCGGGCGCTACATAAGGATGAGGGGGCTGCGGGCGACAAGCCGCCGGCGAACATGACGCTGGCGGAGTGGGAGCGAGCGCAGCTGCAGCGGCGGTTGAGGCAACAGCGAGCAGGACCGTACGAGCCTGGGCTAAGCGTGCTGGACGTCGGGGACCCGGAGACGAAGAAGTGCCGCGAATGCGGTAGCTTGGAGATCGACTGGCAGTGGGAGGAGGTTCTGGGAGCGAGAGTCTGCCATGCGTGCAAGGACAAATTCCCAGAGAAATACTCATTACTGACCAAGACGGAGGCGAAGGAGGACTACCTGCTCACCGATCCTGAGCTCAAGGATGCAGAACTGCTGCCACACCTGGAGAAGCCAAACCCTCACAAGAGCACGTGGAACAGCATGATGCTGTACCTGCGCTTCCAGGTGGAAGAATATGCGTTTAGCGAGAAGAAATGGGGCAGCGCAGAGGGTCTTGACAAGGAGTATGAACGCAGACAGCAGGAGACCAAGGTGAGGAAGGAGAAAAAGTTCAGAAGTAAGTTGGATGAATTGAAGAAAAGGACCAGGGTGGATGCGTATAAGAGGAGTCGTGCCGGTGGCGGTGGTGAGTTTGGAGACACTATTGGAAAGGGACGACATGAACACGAATGGGGGAGGTCTGTGGAGGATCCCGAAACAGGCATGATGCAGAAACGATGTGTAGAGTGCGGCATGGAGGTAGAGGAGATGGAACTTTAGAAAGATTTTGATATGATCTATGACCCATGCTAGCAAGGTCCTAATTAATGATCCCCACGTTTCCCGTTCCATTTGTCTTGGAAGCTCATACTTGTGTGTGCATGTGCTGATTACTGCTTGGAGTTGTCCTCTTCATCTCGTGTGGTGCACGGTCGACTGTGCCTTTCGGTAGTCGTTGCGATATTCGCCTCGGGTCCCATGCAGTTGTTACGATTGGATTCTGTTCTACAATCGTAACGTGATACCTGATACGGTCGGGATGTTGCTTGGCCAACCGGAAGGTACGTTCTGCGATAGCTCAGTGGTGGTTTCTGCTGGCATCTCTTGGGGAGCGGTCGATGAAGTATGACTTCATTAGTCTCCTACAGCTCTTGCAGTATGGTGCGGCTTAAATTGCGTACTGCCAGTGCGCCGGAATGTGTTGTTGAGGTCTTCAGTGGGCTACGACGAGCCGAGGTTTGATCCAAATCCTAGAGCACTTCTGACGGTCGACCACGAATTTCAACCGACTTTTTGTTTCTTGAAGCCACCAGATGTCACTGGATCCAACATTGACCTCTTTCTTTCCAGCTCCTGTTTCATGATGCGCTCTGCATTGCTCATCTTCTTCTCAGGCTCGGGCGCAAGTGCAGGCTTGGGTTTTGCGAATGGGTTCTTTGCCATGAGCGGATTCGTCGGTTTTGATTTCGGTAGTCCAGATAGAGACATTTTCGGTTTGGCCATAGCCGGGGCACTGTTTTGATCTGCGTCATTCCGCTTGTCGCTGGCCGATTCTTGCTGTGCCTTCAACGCTTGTGGTGGCGTCTCATCTCTTGGTGGCGATCCGGACGTGAGGGCGGAGAAGCTGGTAATGGGTATCGGCGCGCTGGGTGAGGAAACAGGTGGGCTCTGGGAAGCTGCGGACTTGTACTGCGACGCGATAGAGCCGAGGCCGAGCCTGACCTTGATCGGCTCCATAGGTACATCCCCAGGCAGGTTCTCTGGCAGGCGTTCGTTCATCTGGCGCATATGTTTCGCATCCTCTTCCGCTTTCCTCCGAGCATTCCTGATCTGCTGTTCCAGCAATCTGTGTTCGATCTCTTCGTCACCCTTTGCTCGCATGTCCTTGTTCTTGATATCCTCCCTCCTTCTCACAGCATCAGCCGAGTTGTCGATGTACTGGATCTCGAGACCACGGTCACCCTCCTCGACCTTGCAGATCCCCTCCCTGCCGAGATGCTTTGCGAACTCGGTCAAGGTGGGCCACTTTGTGGCGTTCATGTGGATGTGGTCCTTGTCGTGGATGTACTCCTGGTAGAAGTTGTTCATGTGCACCTTCTTCTCGCCGTGGGCAGTGCGCAAAAGCTGAAGGAAGTCGCGCATAAACTGGGTGCTATACTCGTTGATGTACTTCTTTGGATCCTCGCCGACCAGCAGCATGGCGCGCACATGTCCCTCGGACATGGTGTGTTGCTTGAAGCCGTTCTCGTCGCGACACTGCTTCTCGCATGTCTGACAGTACCATCGCAAACGCTGGAGGCCCTTGGCCTTCATCTTGTTTGCGATGTACTTGGTGCTGCCAACCTCTGCCTTGGGCATTTTGGTGGTATTGTCGCGTGCGCCAGACGGTGGGGTGTTTGTCGAGAGCGACGCAAGGCCAAGGGTAAAAGTATGTTGAGTCGGACAGGACGAGGGTTGATGTTAAACCGAGCTGGGGACTCTCTTTTCTCCCAACTATTATCCAAGCACCTCAGCCTATTTAGGTATTCTGGAGCACCTAAACTTAAATCGAGCGATGACGAAGTGACGTGCCGCTACTAGTATCCTCCCGACTCTACCTGCCAAGTTGGTATTTGGTATGCCGAGTGTAGGCGGGGAACCGTGGCTGCCTCAGGTTGAAAAACGTTTTTGTTACCACCGTATTATGGTCGCCTCGGGCTGGTGCCAGGGACACTTAGGTGAGTGGCAAAGAAAGTAATAAATTTCATATGGCTCGACAACGAAGAAGCTGGCGAGCCCTAGTATATCTAACCGCAGCCAGGCTTTCGGTCTCAGCTCGGTCCTACAGACTGCAGCCCTACTGAAGATCAAGACTCGCTCTGTGAAGCAACCGAGGAACGGCCGCGAAACTGTCTCCCGGCTGACTGTGATTGCGGGCCTATTGTAATACCTTCATCTACGAACGGAGCCGATCACATCAGATCGTTCAGGCTTCACGGTCGAGAGCTGCTTGAAAACCATGCGGCTCTGCGCAGCGTGTTGGCGATCGTCGGTGTCACGGAGCCAACTGCGTTCTACTGCGCCCGGAAAGTTGCCATATCGTCCTGCATTCGACACGGCATGAATGCAGGGAGGGCACGATAAAGAGATGATCGACACCGCTACCTGACGAGGGTTCCAAATAACCCTTGCTCTCCTGCGCATGCGTCAGAGCAGCCAGACAGATTCTCCCCTTACCGTTTCATCTTATTCCCGTGTTCAACGGATCAAATTCATGCTGTCGACATCGAGTTATTAGATGTATCTACCTATTAAATGCAGCACTTTTTTGCCTACTTACCTAGTCCACCGCCCACTCGCCACCTGTGCCTCGGCATTTCCTTCTGGCAATCCGTCCACTATTTTTGCAATTTCGCCTCGACAGCAGCATGTTATGCTCACGCGTGAAACATGGATCTCAACCCGCCGTTATTGTCGTCATTTCTATTTCATTTCGGTTCGGTTCGGTAAGGTCATGGTCTACCACATCGGTAGTCGCGTTCGTGGCGGCGCGGTACTGGTTTTGAGTCAGCTGGTCTATAATAGCACCGGTGCTATTCTGAAATCACCGGCCCTTCCACGGTTCCATTTGGAAGACGCGAGATTTGACCTCGTTCAAGACGGCAGATTCTCACGAGACCATTCTCACCGAATTGCCCATCCTTGCACTCTATCTTGTAGACTCGACCGGACACTTACACTAAGCGAAAGTTCTCCCTAAGCAGTTTCACGGTCCACTTCAGCCGGGCTGAAAGTCAGGGTTTGATGGCCAAGCTCTTCGAGGAAGTTGTGGATTAGAAAGCCATTCTGTAAACCTTGGTTTCAATGACGTCTACGAAAATCGGCCATAGAGCGAAACAAGATATCGAGGCAGTGCATACAAGGTAGAATTTCGCAATCACTAACGATACGGTGAATGCCGTTTTACAATAGATGACCTTGGGTTCAATGTCTCAGAAGTGCAGACACTTGAGATGGCCGGCCCGATTGAGATCTTCAAGGTTTTAGATCAATTTATACATGTAATTCGGTCTCTAAGTAAAGTAAGGACTCAACGACGGGAGAAAAGGCGGGTGAGCTGCCGCGGTATGGAGAATTAAAGTTTCATTTCACGCTTGGATCCGCTCGTTTGTGCCATGTACCAACTGTATCGACATGTTTGATTTGCAGGTCACCTGGACGATGCAGCGAGCATGCAATATATGCCGCCAAGCTAACTCACCACGTTGAAGCTCTTCGTCTAGCCTCAGCCAATGTGAGCGTCTACAAAGCGTTGCACACGCTTGGCCATGTCCTCTATATGCTTCCTCTCTAACAAGCGGTGATCTTCTCTTGGCCAAGTAACAAACTCGAAAGGCAACCCGGCCTGCTGCAAGGCCCTCCTGAAACCGCGGGCCTGATCGATAGGAACGCGCGCGTCCTTCTCGCCGTGCATGATGAGCATGGGTGGTATTGCGTTTTTCTGTACTGCATTCTTGAACTCCCAGAGCGCACTGCCTTGTCTCGCCGAAATATTGGACTTGTCCGACTGCCATGGCGCAGCTGCAGCGTTGGCAACTTGCCAAAAGCCGACATCAGAAGTCAAGATCATCGTGTCCCAGTCAGTTACACCGGCATACGGCATCGCGCCGCGGAATCTCCAGCCGAATCCGTGGAGACCATTTCGCACTGAAGAGAGATAGGTGAGAAAGCCACCCTGTGATGCCCCCCCTACCACCAGTCGGTCTTTGTCTGCCCAGCCTTTTGACACTGCAAGCTGTGTCATTGCAACAATGTCTGGCTCGTCGTACTTGCCCATCCCACCAGGTTCGTACTTGCAGAACCGCTCGCCGTGACCAGCACTGCCTCGATAATTGGGTATCAAAACGCCGTGGCCAGATGCAAGTATCGGTGGCACCCAGAAGTGCATTGGATCCCAGCTGTTTGTGATGCGGTAGTATGGGCCGCCGTGTATGAGCACTGCCGTCGAGAGTGGTTGTTTGGGAAATCCGTCTCCACCTTCTTTTCCTGAAGGTGTGATGTAAAGGCCTTCAATCTCTTCTTTACCGTCAAGTGTTTGACAATTGATGAAATTGACAGTGCCTAGGGTAGTATCGCTAAACACATGGCCAAAGTCGGTGAGCTGTATCAATGCCCCACCTGACGAGGTGGTCGTGTAGACTTCTGTGGGAGTATTGATGTCGCTGATCGCCACCGCAACCACAATCTCATCACTGTCATGGGTGAACTGTAGCGCAGAGCCTGAAATAAGCTGCTTTCTCGCAAAGACCGTGCGTCCCTTTAACATGCGCAGCTGGTCTTCCAAGCCCTCCTGCACGTATACTGCGATGTCTTTGCCTAGTTTTTTGAGTCCCATGGCGCAATTCTCCTCCCCGTGAGCGACACGCTTGAAGTCGCTCTGGCCAGTTGTGGCGGATGCACTGATCGAATACACGGTGCTGGCGGTGGTGAGAGATTCGGGTTTGAAGCCGCCCAAAAAGTAGAGCTCATCGTCACCTGCCCAAGTAAGCGCCTTTGTTTCAGTAGGGAAATGGCTCAGCTTTTTTGCATCTTTTGAGGTCAAATCAACAACGTAGAAATCTGTACCATAAAGCCCAGCCGACTCGACCTCAGGATTCTTGACCTCAAGCGTTGCAATCCGAGACCCATCACCGTTCCACGCAAAGTCTGCAATATGGACCTCGCCTTCCCTCAGTATCGTTACAGTCTTGGTTGCAATGTGCAATAGTCTCAGACGAGCATATTGCCAGTCCTCACCCCAGACAATGGCATCATCCCTGTCCTTGTCCATTGACTTCTTTTCAGCAGATTTCTCGTCCGCACTCAGGAAGGCGATAAACTTGCCATCAGGGCTGTATTCAAATTTGGAGATTGGTCTTTCGTGTTTGGCCTCCGTGAGAGGCACTGCCTCGCCACCTTCCAAAGAAAGGCTGTAAAGCGCTGAAGATTCCCCTGGCTTTGCTCTGTCCGAGATGAAAGTGACTGACTTCCCATCCGGACTCCACTTGGGCACCTTATCGTTATATGATCCTGCCGTCAATTGTCGAGCAGACTGCCATTCACGCCGTTAGTAAGATCTTGTTCAGACGCTATCTTGCCAGCAATGGTAATATCATACATGTTTTCTGCCAGTCTCGGCTATCCATATGCGAGATTTGACATTGGGTTCTTCAGCTGTCGTTTGGCCCCACGCCAGTTCACTGGAGAAGATGACTCGCTGGCCGTTTGGAGAAAGCTGCAGGTCCTGTGGGACTTGCAAGTTGAGATTATCCTCGATCAAACCCATTTTGCTTTTGAAACCACCTCCAGGTCTTGCTTGCAAGTTAAACTGTCCTCGATCAGACCTATTTGCTTTGGAGGACACCTCCGACTCTTGAGGAATGAAAGTCTGTGAGAGGACTAGTGATACTATGTTACTGACGGTGTGGTTATGAGTTGTGTGGATTGGTGAAGTTGGAATAGCTGATCTACGCAGCTACGAGCTTGACTCCATGGTGAACATTCGTAATGGACGGCTGCCTGCAATGCAACTCGTCCTATTACGGGTCGATATCGAGAATGTGGAGCGGCGGTTCGTTTGACCAGTCAGCATGGTGTAGCGCAAGCGACTTACCTCACCTGCCTAATCAATACTATCCCATCTGCATCACCCGCATTACCGAGGGGCAGTTCGTGAAGACGTGCTGTACGCTACAATACTCATACTGGGCCAAGCTCCACGCGGCCGAGACCTGTCAAAATGCTCATAGCTGACCAAATGTGTGTCGCCCAGAGGCGGATATAGGTAATATGTTTGAATGTGCTTGTTTGTGATTTGGAGACGACCATCCCGTCTCTAAACCCCAAGCCAACGACATATCTGTTATTGGATTCTTGCACAGCCTGAAGGACTGACCTGGAAAATGCAATCCACCTTACCCCTGTCTCTGCAACATATCAAGAATCTCCAATGGCGGAACTGCTAGACGAATAAAAGCCTACGCATCCTCAAAGAGGCGTGTCGGTTCTCTATGTATGTAAAGTGTCAGGCCCATCGCCACCTCTATAGATTTGGCGGTTTCCAGCCGGTATGGGAGATACGCAGGCGCAACCTGTTGCTCACCCACCTCTTATCAGGCTTGGGAAAAACATGAGAGCTTCATCTTGCTTTGACTTGATATGGAGAATCTTTCCCTTCACGTACGCGCTTCGGGTTTGTGCTTCTCTACCTCCATTGACCCACATACTATGATATTCTAGCGCCATACCTACCGAGGTTTCGCGTCTCTGCGAGCCAACATACATTATGTATCAAGGAAATTCGGCTCGCAGCAGCCGACAGTCACTCACGATGCAAGATGAAGGCGAATTCCGCCAACTATACCGCCAGCGCAGGTCCTCCAACTTCAGTCAGGCCAGCTTCATGGAGGACGTTGAGATGGCCGACGATCAGATCTTCTCTGGGCCCACATCAGAGAGTGTTCCTACCGCATCGTCCTCATTCGCCCACCGCCGCTTGCGTGCGGACTCGAACGCCAGCTTTGCCTTTTATGAAGAAGAGAGGGACGCTGACTCGGAAGAAGGAGATTGGCGAGATGGATCGGCTATCGAGGATGAGCAGGACGCGGTGGAACGGCAAAGCCTCCGAGCAGAAGACACTTTCATCGAGCCGGAACAGGACTACGATTCTGTCCAAGAGTCACTCGACAGTAGCGACAGGCCTTCGCATTCGAGGAGAACTTCTGGGCTATCAAAGGCTTCTACGTCAACACGAAGATCTACCTCTCATTCTAGAGCCTCGCGCACGTCGGCCGAGAGCCCTTTGTTACGGAGACACCATTCCGCCGAGTCTGATGCCAGTGGCTGGGCAACTGGTGGACGAATAAGCCAAAAGATTTACATCGTGACGGAGGACATGACAATCGTTATTGCTGGATTCAAAACCTCTACGTTGGGATTCGCTCTCTATCTCTGCATTTGCCTTCTTACGGCAGGCCTCGGTTATCTCGTTCTGCGATGGTTGCCAAAGTGGCAGGTCAAGATTACCGGCAAGCCCACATCGCTCGCTAGCTGCGATTGGGTCGTCATTGAGAATCAATGGGGTGAAATGACTGTTCAGAGTCTACTCAAACAGCAGTTTGGAAATTCATTGTCTGCTGTATTTGGTAATTCCGAAAAAGGTAAGCTCACGGACTACGATGAATACGATGACCCGATCATGGAAGAACTGCGAATACTGGATTATCGATACATGAGGTTCTGCTACCACCCGCTGAAAGACAAGTTCGTACTTGGCAACACGTGGAAGGACCCTGCTTGGACAGATATTACTGCCGTGAGAGAAGGCATCGACGGTGAAGAGCAAGAGGCCAGGGAGAGGATTTTCGGCAAGAATGCTCTGGAGATTGAGCAGAAGACTACAGGTCAGCTGCTGCTGGATGAAGCGTTCCATCCGTTCTATGTCTTCCAAATTGCCAGCTTGGTTTTGTGGTCGCTCGATGAGTATTACTACTATGCTGCTTGTATTTTCGTAATCTCGATCGTGAGCATCACTACTACTCTAATCGAGACTAAGGGTACCATGAGGCGTCTACGAGACATATCACGCTTTGAGTGCGACATACGTGTTCTTCGAGGAGGATTCTGGCGTTACGTTGATTCCAGCGATCTCGTACCTGGGGATGTCTATGAAGTCACCGACCCTAATCTTGGACAATTTCCTTGCGATAGTATTCTCCTCTCGGGAGATTGCATCGTCAATGAGAGCATGCTGACAGGCGAATCGGTGCCTGTATCGAAGACGCCAGCTACTGACGAAACCCTGGACCTACTTAACTTGAGCGCTGCGTCGATTCATGCAGACGTTGCTAAGCACATGCTCTTCAATGGTACTAAGATCATCCGTGCTCGAAGACCACAGGATGACAAAAGCGACGAGGCTGCAGCGATTGCTCTTGTTGTCAGAACTGGCTTCAATACAACAAAGGGCGCTTTGGTTCGGTCGATGCTATTCCCCAAACCTTCCGGATTCAAATTCTATAGAGACTCCTTCAGGTATATCTCGGTCATGGGTGGCATTGCTGCAATTGGTTTTGTTGCATCATTTGTCAACTTCGTTCGCTTAGGTTTGCAATGGCACTTGATCATCGTACGAGCTCTTGACTTGATCACGATCGTTGTTCCCCCAGCACTACCGGCTACTCTGACAATTGGCACCAACTTCGCCCTGTCAAGACTGAGGGGCAAGTCTATTTTCTGCATTAGCCCTCAGAGAGTGAACGTTGGAGGAAAGATAGATGTGATGTGTTTCGACAAGACAGGTACACTGACAGAAGATGGCTTGGATGTACTTGGGGTCCGCGTCGTCTCCCGACCATCAAATCGTTTTAGCGACGTCTCCAACGACGCTACTGCTCTTCTTCCTGGAGCTACATACGAGAGAGATCCGACGACCGATTACAATGCAAACAAGGCCATCCTGTACACTATGGCTACATGTCATTCTCTCCGTGTGGTTGATGGGGAATTCATTGGTGACCCTCTAGATCTGAAGATGTTCGAGTTCACCAACTGGCAGTACGAAGAAGGCGCTGAGAGGGTGAATGTGGGGGAAGACGAGGAGGCGCATTCCTTGTCCCCTTCCGTGGCTCGTCCCCCACCTGGCATGGAATTCGATCTGGACGAGGAGGGGCCCAACAGTAGGCGCGCAGTCGAACTCGGCGTTCTCAAATCTTTTGAGTTCGTATCGCAGCTCCGTCGTGCTAGTGTGGTCGTCAGGCAATTCGGCGAAAAGAGTGGTGACGTTTACGTCAAGGGAGCTCCTGAGGCGATGAAAGGGATATGTCGACCGGAGAGTTTCCCACCGGAGTACGATGAGTTGCTCGCATACTACACACATAGGGGATTTCGAGTCATTGCTTGTGCTACGAAGCACATTTTCAAACTCAACTGGTTGAAGGTCCAGAAGATGAAGCGAGAAGAGGCCGAGAGCAATCTGGAATTTGTTGGTTTCATCATCTTCGAGAACAAGCTCAAAGACACTACCACTGGAATTATCGAAGAACTGAATGATGCAAACATCAGGACAGTCATGTGTACCGGCGACAACATCCTCACAGCAATCAGCGTTGCAAGAGAATGTGGCCTGATCGATCGGTCAGCGCATTGTTTTGTGCCACATTTCGTGGAAGGTGATGCACACACGCCCTTGTCGAAGCTTAGTTGGGAAAGTGTCGACAATCCCGTATATCAACTTGACGAGAACACTCTCAAACCATTACCCCCACCAGCGGAACATGACTCGTCACTGCCGTATGACGTCTCAAATTTAAGGAATTATTCTGTTGCTGTGAGTGGTGATGTCTTCCGCTGGCTTGTCGACTTTGCATCGCCCAAGGTGCTACGTGAGATGCTTGTATGCGGTCACGTCTTCGCGCGAATGTCGCCAGACGAGAAACACGAGCTTGTTGAGAAGCTTCAGAGCATAGACTATTGCGTCGGCTTCTGTGGTGATGGTGCAAACGATTGCGGTGCACTTAAAGCCGCAGACGTGGGTATCTCTCTTTCCGAAGCTGAAGCTTCGGTTGCCGCACCTTTTACTAGCCGCATCTTCGACATCTCGTGCGTACCGGAAGTCATCCGCGAAGGCCGCGCTGCGCTTGTGACAAGCTTCAGCTGCTTCAAGTACATGAGCCTGTACTCAGCCATCCAGTTCACGTCTGTCAGCTTCCTATATGCCTCGGCTTCCAACCTGGGAGACTTTCAATTCCTCTACATCGATCTCCTTCTCATCCTTCCCATTGCCATCTTCATGGGTTGGACTGGACCATACCAGACTTTGTCCAAGAAGAGGCCCACAGCAAGTCTTGTTTCCAGAAAGGTCTTGACGCCTCTACTTGGCCAAATCACCGTTCAAATTATCACCCAGTTGGTGGCATGGGAAGTTGTTCGTCAACAACCGTGGTACCAACCGCCAATACTGGACACGGATCACTCCAATTCTCTAAACTCCGAAAACACCGCCCTGTTCCTCATTTCGTGCTACCTCTACATCCTAGCTGCCGTCGTTCTGAGCGTCGGTCCCCCCTTCCGCCAATCAATGAGACACAATCTGCCATTCGTCAGTCGTTCTGAGCGTCGGTCCCCCCTTCCGCCAATCAATGAGACACAATCTGCCATTCGTCATCACAATGGGCTTTACTCTCGGCATTTCCTCTTACATGCTCTTCGATCCCGCTGAATGGGTACGTGACTTCATGGAACTTACATGGATGAGTGTATCGTTTAAAGTATTTCTCCTGGTTTTGGCCATCGGCAGCTTCTCAATTTCTTACCTGTGTGAGAGATTGGTATTCCAGAGGATGGCAAAGGGTATTGCATATATTAATCGCCAGTGGCGTGGCAAGCAAAAGAAAAGGAAAGAGTATAAGCTCATTATGGAGGACATGAGGATTTAATGTATTAGAGCCCGATCTTTTATCATGTACTGTACATTGACTTTGTGGAAAAAGTATGTACCATAAAGCATTTTCCTAAAGAGTGTGTGATCTGCACCTTTTCTCTGACCCCTGGATCAACCCATAGGAGGCAGTGTGTTTGCCGTAACTCTTTCTATCCTTATGCTACCCTCCCTATTTTAGCTTAACTTAAAGATCAACAACTCAAAATCAGTTTGCATTAAATTTATAGTCAGCGGCAATTCAAGACATGCGTCTGTCGACATCGTGTGCATTGACTCCAAAATGGGTGTAGGAATATCCATGACGTCACCATGTTTACCAAACTGCCCAAATGCATACCATTGGAATATACGTTCTTGAAACATGTTCAAACTCCACAGTGAAAGGTGCTGGTGAGATCCGAAAGATTATCCGAATAAAGAGCTACGTGGATCCGAGACGCCTATATCAATCTTGGAGAGTTATCCAAAATTCAACCATCATGAACTACGGTATGTAACCCAACCAGACGATCTCATCCATCGCACTCTTTCTGACATCTTCAAGACGCTCTGGTGGAGGCTGTGGTCGATGGAGGCTACCTTCCCGACTTCCTTCTGCGGCGTGGTATTCGCGCCCAACTCCGGGAACGTGTCGCCTCAATCGCCTCGACCTCTCTGTCGGCTGCATATGAGTCGAAGATGCGTTACGTCGACCTCCTACGTACTAGGCCCATCGCGATAGAGACCGCTGCTGCAAATGAGCAGCACTACGAAGTCGGCACGGGCGTGTTGCAGGCATGTCTAGGCCCTCGTATGAAGTACTCCTGCTGTCTGTACCCGAAGGGCAGCGAGAGCCTGGCACAAGCGGAGATTGCCATGCTCGAGAGCTATGTTGAGAAAGCTGAACTCAAAGACGGGATGAAAATCTTCGATTTAGGGTGAGTTTACGGCTTGAGAATTCTGCTCTTCACTCTCATTTCCTTATACCAGCATTTCTGTGGCGCTTAATGAACATGTCCCAATGCGTATCAGATCAGATGGATGGCGGATGGAATTCGAAGTGACAAGCTACTGACAAACCGGTTCTGCTACAGCTGTGGATGGGGATCATTGAGTCTCTATCTGGCGGAAGTGTTCCCTAACTCGTCCATCACAGCGTTCAGCAACTCAGCCACGCAGAAGGCACACATCGACGCGACAGCGAGGGCGAAGGGGCTGGAGAACATTACGGTGATCACGGGGGACATCGCGACGTATGAGTTCGGGCGAGACTCACCGGAGTTAGTCAACAGCTTCGACCGGGTGCTGAGCATTGAACTGTTCGAGCACATGAAGAACTACGAGCAGCTGCTTGCGAAGGTGAACGAGCTGCTGGTGGCGGGCGGCAAGCTGTTCGTGCACATCTTCGCGCACCGCTCGACACCGTACGACTTCGAAGGCGGATGGATGACAGAGCACTTCTTCACGGGCGGCACGATGCCGTCTGCCGATCTGCTGCACTTCTTCCAGGCAGACCTCGTCTTGCGCAGGCAATGGTGGGTCAGCGGCCAGCATTACGCCAAGACGTGTGAGGATTGGCTGGCCAAAATGACCGCCTCCAAGGCCGAGATCTGGCCGCATCTGCAGGAGACATATGGCAAGGGTGCTGAGACGGACAAGTGGTGGAATCGTTGGAGGGTGTTTTACCTCGCTTGTGCGGAGTTGTTCGCCTGGGATGGCGGTGACACCTGGGGGGTCTGCCATTACCTATTCGAAAAGAAGGGGTAGATAGATACGGTGCAATTCAATTTGGGTCGGCTGTCATTTATTTAGAGTGTAGACTGATGATGATTGCGAGAGCGATCAATCATTCCGTCTTGCCATTTTTCTATAGATGTGAAGTAAAATGATCTACAGAATAATCGAAAATGTTCTAACTGGCTTGCATGATTTTCATAGCGCTGCTATTCATGTGCAAATGCAATTTTTCTTTCGTGATCCCAATTTGAGGCACCAATCCAGGTCGCCAACAGGTGAGACATGAGAAGAGTAAAATGTCTTCAGTCCAAGAAGGTGAAGAGGTTTGTGTGCACGACATTCAAAGCCCTGTCAGCATCCCGTTCTTCAATGACGCAGCTGATGTTGATCTCGCTGGCACCCTGGCTGATCATCTCGATATTGATGTTATGCTCGCCCAGGGTGGAGAAGAATTTGCCAGAAATGCCGACCATGGATCTCAGCTGCCTGCCGACGAGCGAGATGATAGCCATTTCTGGGACGAGGTCGACATCTCCCCAAGTGGACAGGTCCTCAACCGCGCCCTTCAAGGCGGCTGATTCGATCTTCAGCTCCTCCTCGCTGCGGCCAGACAGCAGGGAGATCTCCGAGTGCAGAGCCATGGACACGTGCACTTCGGACGAGGAGATCAAATCGACACTAAGGCCGTGTCGGTCGAGGATGGAGAAAATGGTCATGAGAAAACCATGAGCCCGGGTGCGTTTCTTGCTGTGCACGTTGAGCACGGTGATTCCGCGCTTGATGGTTGCAGCCGTAGGACGCTTGGGTCCAGATTTGGCACCGTTCAGCAGATCTGAGGTGGACCTGTTACGTAGAAGGCCAGGTTTGCGATTCCGCAGCTCGTCAACCGGGTCCGGAATGATGACAGTACCCATGTTACGAGGGTTCATGACGTTTTTGATCCTGATTGGGATCGAGGCTCGGATGACCTGATCCATGGTGAAGGGGTGGATGACCTCAGAGCCATAGAACGTCAACTCAGCTGCTTCCGAGGGAGTCACACTGTCGAGCAACCTCGCAGTGGGCACCCTTCGAGGGTCGGCGGTGAATATGCCATCGACCTCTTTCCAGATCTGCAACTCCTTCGCCTCCAATCCGACAGCGACCAAAGCCGCACATAGGTCGGTATAGCCTCTCCCAATCTGCTCGAGGAGGCCACCGGGAACATCGCCAAAATACCCAGTCAGAACCGGAACAGGCTTCTCCTTTCCCTCACAGACCTTCTTGATCCGATGTTCGAAGGCGATGCTGAGGTTCTTGTAGAAGTCATCGCCGAGCCCACCCTTCCCAATGGGGAAATCGATGATGTTTGAGAGGTCCACATAGACGGCCTCGACACCCTTGCTCTTCAATAGTGCAGTCATGAAGAGGCAGCTGAGCTTCTCACCCACACTCATGACCATATCCATGGTCTGGTTGGTGACAGCCCTCAAGAACTGCGCAGCCTCAAGGATCTTCGTGAGATTGTCGCAGACAGCCTCGACATCAGCCACATACTGTGCCAAAGGATCTTCTGCGCCGAGGACATACTGATGACCAGCAGCGATGTGGTCGTTCTTGATGTCACCGACGATGTCTACGAACTTCCGACTGTGCGGGTCAAGGACATCTCTAGCGGCACGCAGCAGACGGTTGGTGGTGCCCTCGCTCTTGGTGTAGGTCGACCTGGCCGAGCAGACGATGGCCAGGGTCTGGTCACCGCTGCTGGAGCCAGCCTTGACAATGTCCTCGGCGATCTTGACAGGGAATTTGCCAACGCTGGTGCCGCCAAACTTCTGGACCACCCAGTGTCTGCGGCCGCCGGGTAGATCACGCTCGGGCGTGTGACGTATTCTGTCGTTGTTCATGTCGACTTTGACGCTGAAGTCCATTCTTCCCTCGTAGCTGGGTGTCGTGCGCTGTGTGCGGTCCGTCAAGCTGTAAGAGGCTTCGTACTGGTATACGGTGGGGGATTGAGTTCCTTCTTTAATGTGCGATCGAGAGAGAAATTTTCCCCAGGCGATGGACGCAGAGGGAGTCAGAGGCAGACAGGCAGGACTGATGACTAGTCCAGATGAGAGCGCTGATCGGGTATCGTGTGATGCTGGGTGAGTACGTGGGAGCTCGTCCTGATGAGGTGTGGTGCAGTGTACGGGTGTATGCAATCAATATGGATGGTTGTGGATGTGTGGAGGGTCAAACAGTCATTGGCATTATCAAATTACATTAGCCTCGCCCGGTTAGCTCGCAATACGCTCACCCTCGAAATTCGCCAACAACATCCACCCTACATCAGCGCTCTGCTCACGGTATACCGTACACTTCTGACACACACCACACATATACTCATTACCTGTCCAGTGCAGTATATGCATGTTTTAGTGGCTGCACTCGCTTTCATTTCATGCGCCCCTCCTCTCTCAAGATTCCCCACAATTAGGCCGATATCTCGATATCGATAAATCGCGCCTTTCCTGTGGGTGTGTCAATCCTTTGATTGATCGACATGACTAACTTGCTTTGTTGAATGACGACGCATCCGCTGAAGACAAGATGTGGAAGTTGAGGCGGTTCAATCACCACGGGTAGACATGCAATGTGTGGAGAAAGTGCACCACCTGATGCGCTGCAGTTGCTCAGGTCTCTCTCGAACACCTTTGTGCCTAGCTAGCTAGTCACGCAAAACGGTCATTCGTAGCGTCCTCCATTCGGGTATCATCGAACACTAATGTAGCTGAGCCAGGAGGTGATCAGAGACGAAAGCCAAAAGATCGATAATCTTTTGTCGATGTCTTATCCCCCCTCTTGACCCCCACACATAACACAGACATACATATACCCACCGTAAAGTAGTGCCATACGCCAGACTTCTGCGTTTACTTTGGCAGCATGTCGTGCACCCGCCCAGAGAAAAGTCAAAAAGCAGGAAAATAATAAGCACCCAAACCCCCGGGCCATGCCCTTCTCGCTAAACTCCCCAATCACCAGTCATGTTGGATTCACCCGATCGTATACAGGACCAATCTTCCCTGCTTTTGGTTGGTGAATGTGGTCTCCGACATGATCCGCATTAAAACGGTCATTGGGTCGGCGGCGCATTGAGATCCCCTCCCTACCGCCTGTACATCTCTCTTTCCCTGTCTTGCAGCCTGGCTCTTCGGGCATCATCCTCACGCCTGCGATCCATTGGGCTTCGACTTCTCGTCCTTCGCTGGCCTCGATCTCGGTCTCTCTCCCTATCTCGGTCTCTGTCTCTGTCTCGGTCCCTTTCGCCCGGCGGTGGGGGTGCACCATCAAAGCTCAGGTACTCCCGGTCTCGGTAGGCTTCTCTTTCCCTTGGCAGCCGATCTCTAGGGTTTGCCGAGGAATAGGATGGGATGTAGGTATCAACCCCACCAGCATCGGGCCCAGGTCCTGGACCAGGTCCTGCGCGTGATGCTGGTGGAATGCCTCGACCGGGAAGTGGTCTGCCTTCAACAGGACCACTTCTACCTACTGGAGGTATCTCGACGGGCGGCCTAGGAGGAAGACCGTTCCCACTTGGCCTCGCAGGTAAGCTGTTCTGTGCCTGTTGCCAGGCAGGCCGACGTCCTCCCGTAGCATTTGGGGGAGCGCCACGGCGATCATCATAACCTCTAGGTGGAGGAGGGCCTCGGTCTCTTGAGTAGATTCTTGAGTCTTGCCAATGCCCGTTGGGTGGAGGACCTTGGCCGTTCCACTCATCTGGTCCCATACCCACAGCTCCACCTTTCGGCGCAGGAGGAAGCGCTCGTTGCTGCTCATGTCCCCTTCGCCGCGAGTCCAACTCATGGCTGTCAGCATATGTAGGCAGGTCTTCCGGCCTTGATGGAGGTGGATGTGCAACGGTGAAGTAAGGATGCTGTAAGGCGTCAAGGGCATTGATACGCTTACGCCAGTCAAGTCGTAATAGCATTTTAAGGAGGTCCAGCCCTTCTGGTCCAATCCGCTTGAACCTCTCGTCGATGTCGCCGCGCTTCTTCTCCCACGTGTTCGTGCCTTCGCAGCCAGGGAGATCTGACCATCCAGGCATGCTCTGGTCTGTCGGTGACCCTACAAGCTGGAATATACGATGACATTGGTCGACATCGGTTCGGCCTTCGAGGATAGGCTTGCGCTCGAACATTTCGCCAAAGACACAGCCAACACCCCACATATCTATAGCTGGGGTATAGCGACGTAGAGTTAGAAGCAACTCGGGCGGTCGATACCAACGAGTGACAACCAGGCTGGTGTAATCTCGGACAGCCTCTCCATTCCCGAGGCCTGACATCGGCACAGGGCCATCGTAATGCCTTGCCAGACCGAAATCTGCTATTTGTAGCACACCCTTGTTCGAAATCAAGATATTTGCAGCTTTCATGTCTCGATGTAAGATATGTGACTATTATCACTGGTTAGAAGAATGCTAGTCCGGCATGAGGAAAATACTGAACTCACATCGTGAAGATATCTCAGCCCCTCCAACAACTGAAGCATGTAGCACTTGATTTGTCCTTCGCTCAAGCGGATATCAGGGTTGGTTAGCATACCGCTGAGATCATGATCCATGTAGGGCGTGACCATGTAGAGCGTCGCCCTTTTCTTGCCCACTTTCCCCTTGTCATCCGCGCTTTGCCTTTCGACCGCCATCTCCTCCAGGCGCAGAATGTTGGGATGGCTTAGCATCTTGAGGATCTTGACCTCTCTCAAGGCCGTGATTGGGAAACCATCCTTCTCGTTGTGCATGAGGATCTTCTTCAGCGCAAACACCGCGCCGGTCTTCTTGCTACGCGCCTTCGACACCACGCCGAAGGTTCCCTCACCCAGTTTCTCCCGCTGCATCTCGTAATCCGTGATCTTCGCGCTGCCGCGGAAACGGCGTTGTGTAGGGTCTGTCATGATGGCGGTTTCGATGATGATTGGAGCGACGCGGTGTCGCGCGTTTGTTCGTCTGGTCCCTGTGATGTCTTATACCTCACTTGGACCGTATGTGGCAGGCCTGAAAGCCTGGAGGTAGCGATTGAGGAACGCGATCGTGGTTGTTGAAGGTGATAGATGCCGCACATTTGGCCGGAATTCTACTTTCGCCAAAGGCGCGCGCTGGCCTGTCCGGTAGGCGACCGCTGAGGATTTCGGTCGGTATCGGTCTCAATCCATTCCGCGACTGTGATTTGATCCGTGTCCGTGATATAAGTCGCTGTTGACTGAGGACCAGATCTTGTACTGAATGTCCGGAACGGAGCCAGCTCCTATTCTCAAATCAGCCAAGGCTGCTGGTCAAAAGATTTGAGAATCTTGGGCTCTCGTCCAAAGCCAATCGCGAGGTGAGCACAAAGTCGTGGGCGGTTATACCCGAGCTCTTTGCATCGCTCGCTTTCACGTGACCTACCGCGATCGAGTCGCCGCTGGTAGCAATCCCGACTTCACGAGCTTGCTGAGAGGGAACATTGAACTCCGTCCACGAAGCATTGCCCGTGCGAAGATCTACAGAAATGTTTCCAAGTAAGCAGCGGCATTCGAAAGAGCGTGAAACGATTCTGTGAGGTCTTGCTGACACTTTGCTCTCGCAGCACGAGCGAGAATGGCCGGCGCTGCCTCTGGCCCAAACCCACACCCAGGCCACCCAATCCACGTCCACCCAGCTAGGCCACTCTACAGATTCGCAGCGACCGGCCTCGGAGCGGCGATGTGGTTCTTCGTATGCGCCAGACCCGTTCCCGTCGCGAGTGATACAATTGTGAAAGAGAGATGGTAACTGACTTTGTCACAGTTGATGTACCGAGCGCGCTACGATGGGCCTGTCCTGCTCGGCTGGAGGCATCCCTGGGAGCATTGAAGGGGAAGAGTGGAATACCTGCTCTCGTCACACGGTTTTCACATCCAGAAGCGAGAGAAGATCTGAAGGGAATGGGGAAAAGATGGGTCTCTGTGAAGGTATCACTGCCAGAACCATTTGTACATACTGAAGGTTCTCGGACACCTCTGCTGAAAGTTGCGACGCCCCAACATTGAGATATCCAAGCGATTATGGGAACAATTGTGGACTTAGTCAAACATACACATAAAGTTGTCTCTTCTCGGCAGCGCTATGCACACTGTCCGTGACTCTCGCCTTTCGTAGCCTGAAATATATTCAAGGAGACGGATTGCTGTTACTGGCCGTATAAATCTGACATCGACAAAACAAAGGCTATCCGTGTGAAGAGAGAAAACACATTCGCGATTTTTGAAGCTATACTGGCCCATAATGGAGGAAAAGGAAGTACGAATATCATAATTGCCCTGGGTATCTTGGTTTCAGCCTGTCTTCCAACCCACTAGCGCCGTCATAAATTGGGGGGAAAAAAAGAAAGAACGAGCAGAAAAGGTGCTTGGTCGAGGTAGCACCTCTCACGATTTCCATAAGGTGCTCACTTAGAGGACGAGTTTCTCTTCAAGGAAGGCTTCTCTCGCATCCTACCAGAAGATCGTTTCCCCTTGTTTTTTCCGTTTCTGTTTCTCCAGAACAATATTTCAACAAATCGCTGATAAACCGTAGCGATGAAAACAAATGGAAGTGTGGCCATCCACAGACCGATCTTAAACGGCCAGGTCAGCAGTGACAGTAACCGTTCCAGTAAGCTAGCGCCAAAGCCGCGCTTCTGGGAATTCTCCGCCGCCACGGCTGCCAGACTCAGAGCCTCCTGGATGCGAAGTTCGAGCGTCTGCAGTCGCTGCTCAGTGAGCATGGCGAGAGTGGTGGTGCGCTTCTCGTACCTGCGTACAGCACGCTCGAGGCTCTCCAGACGAGGATCATAGCTCTTACGGAAGCCCAGAGCCAACGTGGTTAGGTCGGTCTTCTGTGCTAACGGTATGGAATCTGTGACGGACGCTCTGCTTTCCAACGTCTCGAGTCGGGTCTGGAGCATTGACAGGGCAGAGGCGGTGGCGGCGAATGCAGAAGTGTGTCGGCCTTTGGGTGACAGGTGTGAGGCTTGGACGACGCGTTGAAGGTGGAGCGTCCTGTTGGAGATCATCCTGACGAGCTGCCGAAAGGGACGGATCTCAGCGGCGAGGAGGAAGATGGACAGATTGTAGTCGCTGACTAGCGATGTTGAGGGTCGGGAGAGCTGGGAACGAATGATATGCAGGAGATAAGCAGCCATGATTGGGAACACGAAGGTTGATAGCAGAGCGAGTACCTCCTGCCTCCGCAGGTCTGCGGTGGCCGTGTCTCGGGCACGGGCATTGATTGCGGACGGACTTGCACTGGAAGCAGGAGGACTTGGACGTCTGTCAACACCTTCAGGACCGGGAGAAGGAGGCTTCATCGACGCACCGGCCGCGGTGTCTCCATGGAGCACCTCATCTGGCAATGTGTCTTTAGCGTGCTGTGGAAAAGAGAGTACTTCATCCTCGTCAGAGTCTGGCTCGACCTCCAGTCTGACCGCTTGCGCGCTATAGTACCAATCCCAGGGAAGCCGGATGCTCCAGTTCATGAACACGGCAGCCAGGCCAAGGAGCAGAGCGTCGGTGACGAAGGCAGAGCCATTCTTAAACAGCAGGCCAGCGACGGCTGGCAGGATGGCGAAGGCCAGAGGCGAGCTGTGCCAGTTGGTCACATGCTCCTCTGCATCGGTCTCCTCGTCTATACCGGATAACCTCCTAGTGCCGCTTGGGTGAAGGATGTCGTTGGTGAAGGACTGGGTGGCATCTTCGATGCTGCTGTAGGAGAGGATGCTAGACCTGCGACGCAGCAGTTCTGGTGGGGTAGTCTGAAACTTGACAGGTCGAGGGCTTGGTATGCGACCTGCCGACGTTGCTGCGGCTGAAGTTGCAGCTGTTGTCGTTGTTGTAGTCGGCGAAGACGATGACGATGATGATTTCGGGTGTAGACGGTTGCGCAAGCCCACGCCATTCGTGGGGTAGTTCAGCGACGGGCTCGAGGTCGTAATGCGTGAGGGCTGCTCTCCCCTGTCGTCTGACATCGCCGCCGATGTTGCCGCCGTCTCGGACACCACCATCCGCACGCGTGCAGGGATGTTTTATTGAAAGCGCGAGACCGCACTGTCGACCTCGACAAAACAGATTGAGGCTGAGCTGATAGTGAAAGTCGTGAAAGCAGCTTTGATGGTCTGCTCTGGTCGAAGCAGTTGCCAGCACATCATGACGTGATAAGGACGTGGTTGGGCAAGAAGGTCAGCCTTGGAAGGGAAGACCTCGACTTGCAAGGACCTTGAAAGCCGTCAGGGATGGGGATTTGTGAACGCGTTGGACATGCCGCAATACGACGACAAACTACGATGGCAGGGAAGAGAAAGGGCAAACGAGGTGCAAAGCAAACAACGCGGTTTCGTTGGCTGACGCGACTGACCGGGCCTACAGAATGCCGGGGAGAGAGAGAGACAGAGACAGAGAGAGTGTGTGTGTGTGTATGTGTGTGTGAGTGTGTGTGTGTGTGAGAGAGAGAGAGAGAGTTTAGAGTACGTGGGTATGTGGGTTAGGTGGATGTACTACACTGTACCGGTTTGCGTGTGTGGTGCGGCAATAATAATATAACTAGGGCAATGGATACTGGGAATAAAACATCCATCCAAACATTGCATCTGCTTTCCGGCCTTGGTCGTCCACGGTCGTTAGTTGGTTTGTTGAGTGGTTGGTGGGGGTAGTGGAACTTGATGGCTGCGTTTCGTCCTTCGTCACACATGTTCACACACGCTGTGGAGAAGGATGGTTTTGGTGGCCGGACAAGCGCATGAGCGTGTGATACAGCAAAAATACATGACTTCGCGATCGCTGTAGTGCTAGTCTCTATCAAATGCCTCATAGCATCGACAATGCAGCCGATGCTTGATCTCAACTACACAACACTCAACATATTCATCGTTTGCTCTTGACACGCGCACCAGCAGCCCCTTCATTCTTAGACTTGGAGCCCTTTTTTCCCTGTTTCAACTTTTCAGACCCACCAACCGAGTGCCCGCCAACTTCCGTGACGCCCTTCTCAACCGGTGCCTCTGAGGTGATCTTGGACTCTTTGACAACCGCTTTTTCTGTAGTGTCTTGGGTCGTCGCCTTCTCGGCAGGTACAGCCGCCGTCAGAGACTTCACTGCCTTGGACTTCGATGCTTTAGGGTCAAGACCCTTCCGCCGGATCTGCTTCTTCAAGCTCCTTTCGATGTACTGCTGATCCTCTTCATCATCGAACCCTCCGAACTCCCCTGGGGTCTCACCGTCGCTAACGAGGACATCTTCATCGATATCGTCAGTCGCATCTGGGTAGCCGCCATTCGTCCGGGCCTTCTTGTCCTCTGCGGAACCTTGAGCCTTGACGGCACCAGCAGGTGTGGGTCCGGTCTTCTTGAACTTTGCCACAAAGAAACCATCGACGTTGTAGGCGTGAGGGTAGTAGCGCCGTGTCTCTTTCAAGCTCGGATGGAATCTCTTGGATAAGTATTTGGTGAATCCTTCCTTGCCGAAAGCAAGCCCAGTGGGTACTAGCTTGACGTTTGGTCGTTTGTTGAGCACGTACTGCACTACCTGCTCGTTCTCCTCCACAGCCACAGAACAAGTCGAGTAGACGATGTACCCGCCTGTCTTGGAGGCGTGATCGACAGAGTCAACTGCTGCAAGCAGCAGCTGCTTTTGGAGATGCGGTAAACGAAGGAAGTCGGCCTCAGTCTTGTTCGTCTTGACACTGGCATCTTTGGCAATGACTCCAGTTCCACTACATGGCGCATCTAGTAGAACTCGGTCAAAGCCTCCCATGACGCGGGGGAATTCAAGTGCGGAATAATTGCAGACAATGGTATTCTTCACACCCAATCTATGAATGTTACCAATGAGACCCTTAGAACGTTCCTTGTTGCTGTCATTGGCAAAGATGCAACCCGTATTCCGCATCAAGGCAGCAAGGTATGTCGCCTTACCACCTGGAGCAGAGGCCATATCCAAGACACGTTCATGCTCCTGTGGCGCAAGGGCCATCACAGGTAGGAATGAAGAAGCGGCCTGCAGGATATAATGACCTGCAAGGTATTCTGGAGTTGCTCCGAGTGGCACTTGCGACTCGAAGACTTGAAGTCCAACCTTCGACCACTTACCGACTGGCTCAAGAGTAACACCACGGTTGATCAAAGCATGAGCCAGCTCTCTTCTATGTGTTCGCAGTGTGTTGGTACGTATGACGAGAGGTCGAGGTGTCTCGTTAGCATCGAAGAAGGCGAGCGCCTCTTGAGGAGTGAAAAGGCTGTACAGCTTCGCCGCCAAGAACTCAGAGTATCCGTAGTAAGCACAAATATCCTTGATGAGACTCTGAGTATAGTCTGCTCTGCTGCGAGAGGGATCGTGCAGCTCCTTGAAGCTAGACAGCACCCTGACAGTTTCGGTTATGCGAGAGCGCAACATCTGAAGATCGGGTGCAAGCAAGCTCTTCTGTCGGCTCTCTTCATCCTCCTCGGGAATGTCCGCCTCGATGTTAGTCTGCAAGGCGTCTCTTGCGATTTCTGCTTCGTTCTCTGCAAGTTCCTGCGCACGCTCAAGGTCAAGCTTGTGTGAGAGTCCAGCAATGTTTGCAGCATTGAGTATGTTTTCCGCGTCTGATTCATCTTCGTCTGACCATACACCCTTCTGAAGGACTTCCTGGTCAGAGTCCACCACGCTGTCGTCATCCCCATCGTCAGAGTCGGAAGGTGCGTTGGCGAAATCGTCGGCATCGTCGTCAAGTTCGTCGTCGTCACCGAGCGCACTCAGGTTCTCTGCGCCAGATAAGTCATCGTCGTCGAAATCTTCCACGTCACTCTCGTCGCTTTCGATCACGGAAGCCTTCAGGGACTTGGGTTGCTTCTGCTGTTTGGTGAAGGCACCCTTGGTGGTGGCCTTGCCAGCGCTGTTCGCAGCGTGCTTCGGCCCGCCATTGACCGTCTTCTGTTTCTTGATTGCACTTTTGGTAGGGGCGGCAGACTTTCTCTTTTTTGAGAGGAGGGTCTCATCCAATGGCGGAGGAGGACCCTGCTTCTTCATACGGCGACCTACACCCATTTTGTGGTAGATGCTGTATAGTATACACGAGGCTGTATATCGGGACCAAAGATGGCCGAACTTGGCTATCTTCTTTGCGCCGCTGGGAAAGTTTTCTGAAGCTCTGCAAATCTTGGCAAACCCGACGGGATATTTCCCGCTATCTGAGCTGCACTGCGGCCCTGAGCCTCATGTGGCTGAGTCCGCTGTGGCTGGGTCACGTGATAGAGAACCTACCCAAGTATGTACCTCGGGACCGCGATCTCGAGCCCAATGATAATAGTAAATAAATCGAATTCGATTGGCAACATGCTGCAACAGTGGCTTTAGGGGCGACCGATAAGGATCGCATCAGCCCAAAGGAACGGTGAAAAACACACATTCAAAGGGAACGGCAGGATTCAAACCCACCCACGCCGGCTCACCTAGGACTGTATAGGTAATCTGCCAGAAATTGTGTGCTTCGCCTTTCTGCCGACTTGTACCTGAGTGGTAAATAGCGTGCAACGAAGAGTCAGCGTGGACCAGATATGAAATGCTAGTAGCGGTAAAAGGATCAGCAACAAAGGCCTGATTCCGTTAAATCATTATTACATGATGAGCGGATGATCCTTTTGTCCCCCCAGATCATCCATATCTCGTTCACTTCGCGTCTTGGCGGTTCTCGACTTGCTGTTGTGTTTGCCTTCTGACAATCGGCCTATATACCTGTGAGAAAGAGTAGTCGGGTACCTACAATCGCCAAAGAGCTCCCACTCCCTGTCCAGTCAAATAATTCACGCGCGTAGGCCTGCGCCGACTACGCACCTTCGCCTTCCCACTCGACACTCTCGACACTACACTCTACACTCAACACTCAACACTCAACTGCAGCTGCCAAGTGCCTTGCCATTGTCCCCGACCCAGTACCCGCCGTTGCTGCGGTCTTCCGATACGACCATAGTATGCGCACGAACAGCCAGGACAGCGAAATCCAGCGCATTGCAAATGTGCATGAGTGGAATGAAACTTCACCACAGCCGTTCCTCTACCACTCTCGGATCGACCCGGATTTTCGAGCTTCGCAGAGCTTCACCTGAGCATACCACGTCAATCAATTGAGCGAATTGAAATCTTACACGTCTTCCCCAGCTTTACATACCGCCCGCCCATCGTCGCGCCTCTAAAGAGTGTGGAAAGCAGGGGAGTTTTTTCGAACGACAACAGTGCCTGGAGCACTCCACCATCTTGGGACCTGGGCATTTGTCCTGGAATTTGAAGTCGCACACGCGTTGCGCAAATACACTCGAATATCGAATCGAAAACCCGAGACCTTGGTAGAAGATACAGAGGTACAGTCATATAACTACACCTCTGTCTACACGATGCAGAACGCACCAGCTTCAAACAGGAAGAGGACGGCGCCTGGCGCTGAGAATCTTCCTGCCGATGCTCCACTTCCGCAACAGCCTCAGCAAGCGTTCGCATATCCTCCGATGTCTGATGCCGAGTTCAACAACACCTTTGGCTTCAATCAACAATTTCCATCGACCAACCCAAGCTTCCCGGATCAATCCGCGTTCGACACCAACGCTATGGCAGCGACCCTCAATCAGACGCCTGCTACCGGCTACGGTGGCTATTCTATGCCTCGATCGACGCACTCTACAGACCTGGTGCCAAGGGTTCGCAACCATGCTTTGATTTCGCCAAATCCGCCAGTACCTGACCAGTGGGCTGAAACCGCGGGTCCCTTTATTGGATCGACAGAGGAAGAGAATGAGGCGGAGTTGGAGAGAAAGGTGGCCATGGCAAAACGAGACGCCCAAGGGAAGAGGAAGCAGATTCCGCCTTTTGTACAGAAACTGGCAAGGTAAGAGGATATTAATAACTGCATTCGTAGGGTCTTCTTCAACTGCTAACTCATGGCATAGTTTTCTAGATGATCACAACCAGAACCAAGAACTGATACGATGGTCGGATGATGGAAAATCGTTCATAGTAGTGGACGAAGACGAATTCGCCCGTACTTTAATACCTGAACTATTCAAGCACAACAACTACGCTTCGTTTGTGCGCCAGCTCAACATGTACGGCTTTCACAAGACCGTCAATATCACCGACGGGTCTTTAAGACAGTCAGAGAAGGCCAGAAAAGGAGTCAAGCCTCCAAGCATGTACTCACACCCATACTTTCGACGCAACCGTCCAGATTTGCTATGGCTGATTCAGAAACCCACATCAAAGACAAATAAACGAAGAAGAGAGGAGGGCACGAAAGGTCAGGGCGACAGTGAAGATGAGGCACAGTTTTCTCCTGTCCCAGAAGGCAGACCCGGACAAGGTGAATTGGGAGCCCCAGCACATCAAGACCTTGCTTCTCTTCCACGGACTGAGCTTGCCGCTGTTAGGCAAGAGATACAGAAGCTCCAAGCCCAGCAGAAGATGATATCAAACATGATTTCTCACTTAAGAGAGCAAAATGATCACTTCTATCGACAAGCGACTGCCTTTCAACAGCTGCATGACCGACACGAGAACTCAATTAACGCTATCCTTACATTCCTTGCAAGTTTCTACAACCGGTCTATTGAAGGTCACGCAGGCCAGAACTTTGTCAACATGTTCACGAATGCCGCTCAACACAACAGCCAGCAGCAAGGCAGCGTTGTTGAGGATTACACAGACACAACAGCGGAGCCAGATGCTCAATTGCCGCGTTTTAATAAAAGGCTGCCGTTGCTCTTGACCGCGCCTCCCCAACAAGCAAATTCCCAACAACACGAACGACAGGCTCCCAGCTCGGTCAGCACAGCTCCTACAACAGCCAGGTCATCGACAGGTCCCCCTGACGATACAACAAGGCGTCAGAGAGATTCACAAAGTGCCCAGCCAGACAGAGCGCGACAATCATCGTCTGTCGCGACCGAGACTGCCAGCCCTGTTATCAAAGAAGATGTCCCGACACCAAATTTGCTACCGCAAATACCCGAAAATGACGAAATGATGAGCCTGATCAACAGTGTCAACGCCAATAATAATAGCACCCCCGGAAACAACACACCTAACTTCGACCTTTCATCTCTGGAAAATTACCAGGGTAACGGTGGCAACGCAAACATAACGCCTCAAATGCGCAACGATCTGATGAACTTTCTGAACACCCAACATGGGGGCAGTTCAAATAATAACAATGCAATGGTGGGGAAATCCCCAGCCATGCCTGATATGGAAGCTTTCAATAAAAGCAGACAGCAGCTCGATCTACTCGAGAATCTCCAACGTGAACAAGATGCCAAGCTGCAACGTCTCAACTCACAACTTCAGCCCCTCTCACCCACTGGCACCATTCCTGGCCTTGCAGATACCAACGACGATTCCACAAACTACTTCGATCCGACAGGTGCTCCAGGCGATTTCGATCCGAGCAGCTTCATAGACTTCGACGCCTCGAACGCTGGCAATCTTGATGGCATTGATTTCGGTTTCGCTGATGGAAACGATGCCAACGGCCTAGATTTCAACTTTGGCGATGGTAATAACGCGGACATCAACGACACCATGTTCGCCACGAATAACGCAAATGAGGGTACCGATACTGCCCATCTTGTGCCAACTCAAAGTTCCGACGAGTTAGATGGGCATAGACGGGTGGAAAGCGTGAGCTCTGACGCGACCAGTCCAACGGGAACGCCTAATGGTGATAGTGAAGTGCCAACGCCTCCAGGGAGGAAGCGACAGAGGCAGTCTTGAATAGCTCGACAATACCGCATATCTCTTTGCCGACAGTGCCACTTTCCCTGCGATGGTGGCAACTGAGACGTTGACGCAGCATGTAGCTGCACCTCCAAAATCTCCTAGTGATCTCTTCAATTCCAGGATAGTTGTCAAACACCCACCTATACTTACTAAGCTCCTAGTAGTCCCATCATTTCACGCCACTAGTGAGGCCTATTTGGCAGTACATTCCAGTAGATCGCAAGTCGCCTTGGTTCACGTGTAATGCGCATGTTCGGATGGCCGGCCCGAAGCGCGTGAAACCTCTATAGGGGTTCGGGCGGAGCCGCATTAAGTGGGGGATGAACCTTTCAAGGCGTTCCCTACTCTCGGCTTCGTCATTTTGCATAGACCTGGTCTGCCCAAATCTTGGGTCTCAGCGGACGAAACATCCGCATTACCAAGACTCAATTCTTCACTCCACAACAAGAAATTCTCGGTGCTCGTCACTGACATGCTCGCCGCGCTCTCTGGACGTCCCTCTTCGTCGCGGCAAGGCCAATTACGCTGTCGTTAGCATCATATTCAGCTTTTGGCGACGGCTTTGCTTATCCGGACGAGCTGCTCCTCCTCTTCATCCAATGGCTCGGTCTTCTGCGACGTCGGCCTGGCTGGACTTTAACATATCAGAGTCTTCCTCGGGAGGCTGGTCGAGCATCATCGGTATCGTGGTTGCGATATGTGGGAATGTCTTGATCTCAGTTGCTCTCAATACCCAGAGATATGCGCATATGCGCCTGGCGCAGGATAGCCGGGAGCGACGTGGCAGGGATGATGCAGCAAGCAAGAAGAATTCAAGAGGCGGTCTAGCGGACAGTGCTGTACAGATTGACGACGGGCTTGAGCTCGAGCGCGGACGTGAACACGAGCCTGGTGATGGGAGTGCAAACCAGACAGAGTGGGATGACCTCGAAAACGACGATGATGCACGCGAATCGGATCCGCTACTGCCGTCTTCGCCCACCAGAACGCTATCGCAGAGCTTTTCGTCAACCTCTTCGAGTAAGTTCAACGAGAAGACTAGGGATGGTCAAAAAACGAAATCGTATCTCAAGTCACCAATCTGGTGGCTCGGTATCGCGCTCATGACTACTGGCGAGGCCGGCAACTTCCTAGCTTATGGATTCGCGCCTGCTTCGATCGTGTCACCGATGGGAGTCGTGGCTCTCGTATCTAATTGTCTTATTGCTCCTCTCATGTTGCATGAACCTTTTAGGGCGAGGGACGGCCTGGGAGTCATCATCGCCGTCGCCGGCTGTGTGACGGTGGTGTTGAGCGCAAGCGACAGCAATCCTCGGCTGGACCAGGATCGGATTTGGTTCTTGATTACGCAATGGGAGTTCGAAACTTACCTCGGCCTGACGCTCTCTATGATCATCGTCTTGATGTTCATAAGCAACAAATACGGCGACAAGACAATCATGATCGACATCGGACTCGTAGGTCTCCTCGGCGGCTATACGGCACTGTCGACCAAAGGCGTTGCTTCGCTGCTATCAAACAAATTCTGGCACGTCATCCAATTTCCGCTCACCTACCTCCTGGTTGCCGTCCTGGTGGTGACCGCCATCATGCAGATCAAGTACGTCAACCGTGCTCTGCAGCGGTTCAACTCGACCATGGTCATCCCAACGCAGTTTGTCATGTTCACCATCTCGGTGATCTTGGGCAGTGCCATCCTATATCGAGATTTTGAACGAACGACTGTGAGGCAAGCAGTCACTTTTGTGGGAGGTTGCGCCCTCACATTCTTGGGTGTCTGGTGTATCACGTCCGGCAGACAAAACGAGCCTCGCCATGACGAGGAACAAGCTAGCGACGATGGTAGTTCGACACCACCCAATGGCGAGATGGACGAGTCGCTGCAGAGCGCTTCGAATGGGAAGCGACAGTCAGTGGTATCAACAGCCTCATCATCGTCCCAGCCACGTCCAGTGGTCAGAGGGAAGGGGAACGCAGACATCACCATTCCCTCCCTCAAATTTACGCCAGATGTGTCCACCTCGGCAACGACTCCTCGCGAGGAAGCCTCGCTTGCTAAGATCAGCGAGCACCCCCCATTCGACAGCACAGTTCACGTTCTACAAACCACGGCCGCAGTGCACAACGACGCATCTCACATTCTCCCTCGTGGAGGCTCCCGCGATAATTTTTCGACCCAAAGCAATAGACCAACCGCGCCCAGAGTCCACGCAACCACTTCCGAGCCAGTACTTCCCACATTGAACAATCCTTCCCGGCCCAGAACACCCCTAGACAGGGCTCATACCGGCACTCCTGCCTCTCCACGCAACACAGCAGGCCAACAAAACACCGACATCTCCACATCGTCGACCGTACCTCAACCGCCCACAACACCCCAACGCGAGCGCGCGTCCTTCCTGGACCCAGCCAACGCCTCAAGCCACAACTCAGCCCAGCGCTCTCGGCACTCGATAGCAGGTCTGCTACCAGGCCCACTCACGAGCCCTCTCAGCGGCTCTCTGAGCGCCATCGTAGCCGATTCTCTCCGTCGCGGCGTGGACACCTCCTCCACAGGGACACTCAGGAGAGGTCTCAGCAGCCGACGGTCACACACCCATTCCAGCCTGCAACGGCGCACAGGGGCAGGAGATAGCCACTGCGGTGCTGGCGGCAGTGAAGATGACCAACTGCACCTCCAGGTCTCTGCCCCCACACCCGGCTCGACGGCTTCCCCCTCCCAGCAGAGGAGAGGCTCGCTAGCCAGCAGCGGAGTCGAAATCGGCACGCCGTCACAGGACGAGACGGACGGAAAAGGTCGACAGCGCAGCTTGAGCGAGGCGCTCGGCGGCTTTTTCCAGCCTGTTCGACGACGTGAAGGGGACAACGGGCAGACACGGTAGCAAGCAGACGAGTGGATCAGACGCAGATTGATGAGATAAGTTCGGGCGGACTTCGCCGTTCTCGCACCGCCCGGCTTGGTGGAAAAGTTTCGTTCACAGTATGGCCTCGTTGGTTGGGAGGGCACCCTCGCATCATCTCCTTTGCCCTCCTGTATTCTTCTTCGTCGGTTCATTAGCATGGCGTTGGATGCGAATCTGTATCTCCTCGGGTTGGGTTTCATCGCCCGGTATACATAAGGCTGGACATCGCCTCTCGATGGTAATCTTCTCTTAATACCTGTCAAGCGGAAGAGGTGAACCGTCTCCTCTTCGCCTTTCACTGTATCTATTCACGTAGACAACTTATTTCTACCCTTTGAGAACAACCTCGTATGGATCCACGCGTACCGTTCTGTCTGCAATGTCCGTAGGGGATCACACGAGGGCAATCGTTTCGGCCCAGATCGACGAGCGAGGCTGGGTCTGCAGTCATACCAAAGACCTATCTAGAACTGGCAAACATCCATCTACTCGTGATATCAATGTCCAAGAGGAAAGCAGACGAGCCAAGGAAGGGTGCTTGTCATCGTTGATCTGAGCAAGTCAGCGAAATACTTGTCTACTACCTTTGAAAAGGCGATGGAAGTCTACATTGAAGCAAGGTTGGGTGCACTGCAAATTGTTGGTCGCATTTGGGAGATGGCAAATGAGATCATGAGAGAAGATAGAACTTGCGGTTGAACCTTTAATTCGTTTCATTTCCAAGAAGAGGAAGACTGATCGTCTGACGAAACACCATTGGTGCTTCTAATGCATCTACTGTAGGACTGTCCAAGAACGAGGGATAAGCCCCTTTTCGAACTCGATCCTAAGGCAGGTCCGAGACTCTGTCAAACACCAATAACAAGTGATGGAAAAGGAGGGATTCGTCTCATTAAGCCTTTCCTCACGCATCAATAGAAAAACTCGCTAAGGTCGCATTCAAGAAAGACATGCAAAAGGGTGTGGTCATAAAGGTCGTTACAGAGAGACAGAGAGAGAGAGAGAGAGAAAAGAAGAGACAACGCGACGCTACATGACGATGCAGTCGCGATCCTCTGCAGACTTGTTGCTTCGAACACGCCTAGATCTCTCTTTCTCTTTCTTCTTTGATGGTTTGCCACCGACAATACCCTCCTTACTGGGGTTCTTGCGAGAGGTGTCAAACGAAATGCGTTTTTCTGCCACCTCGCGCGGTTTCCCAGCTTCCGTTTCATCGGTGACTAAGGGTTTGACAGCACCATTGGACTGCTCGAAGGCCGCATCCGAACTGTTCCTGCTTGTGTATGTGGGGCTTGAACTTTCATTAAGGTCCTCGCCTTTGATACCGATAATGGGCTCTGGATTGGGTGGATTTGGATCCGATTTGGTCATTCGTTGGGTCAGTCTCGACATATTTAGACTGAAACGAGTTGCGCTGCCATCTTCTTTGCCATTGCCGTGAGGACCTGTGCTTGTGGGTCTACTCCTGCTCGTACTGCCCTTGCTCATCCGGCTCGTTCGACGTGAGCTGATCTTGTTGGCAACACTGAGGAAGCTGAGACCCTTTTCTTCCGAGGGAGTTGTGGGTATGGAAGCCGCTCCTGCTACAGTCGAACCGCCAGTGCTGCTCGCGCTGCTGGGGGGAATAGGCTCGTCGAATGCGATGCTACGCCTTCGTCCATCGGTAGACGACCGGCCTCTGCGGCTGTCACGTGGCACATCAAGGCTCGGCCGGTCTGATTCCGTAGCCCAATCAATTACTCCCGGATGTGATGTCTGGTTCGAAGCTGTCTCTACTAGGACCGTCTCTGAACCGTTCATGCCATTAAGGTAAGGCTTTTCTGATGTCGTCACGTCGGAATGTGACCGTGATGTTGCTTCAGCATAAGAAGGCAGGTCGTGGATGGACCGGCCATCATCGTCGATGGGCTGGACTTGGTAGAAGAGCAGGTAAGGCGTTTCTTGCTTCAGCGCATCTTGGATATCAACATAAGTCACACGAGGCTGAGAGATGTCGTCAAATCGCATCCACTGATCCGGTTCCTCGTCACTGTCAGAACTCTCTGATGGGGCTCCATTCTGCGCAAATGCCGAAGAGCTTCCTCTGCACAAAGTGATATAGTGTCCAGATGTCACAGAGTTGCCGCGATGGCACACGACCGACTGTAGCAGAAGTCTGAAATTTCCAGCGAGAGGGCCATCTTCGTCCATGTTCTCATCGCTTACAAAGTTTGGAACAGCAATCTCCAAGGGAATGTCGATATGATCACCGAGTCTAGTGGCCTCACCACTTAGACTGTATGAATAGCGCTTAAGACATATGCCCAAGACAGGCCGAGTTCTGGCGAAATGAGCAGCAACTTGAGCATCGGATGTTGGCATGTTGTCAGTGTACCATGGCAAGAGCTTGAAGAATTGCCACGCAGGCATGAGAACTTCGGTCCTTGTGCTCATCTTGCGGCCTTTGACATCGAGTGGATACTCGTTCACAGCGTCAGATTTCGTCGTCTCGTTGAAAAAGTCAATCCGTCGCTGGCTAAAGATACTCTCTGTTCGCTTGCGTCCGCTGGAAGGTCTCAGCTTGTCCACTGGGATTCTCGACACATCTGCAGAAGAGGATTCAAAATGGCGTATGTCTTCGCTCATAGGACTTTCGACCATGGGAGAGTCGGATCTGTATCTGTCGGAGGCCACCTCGGCAACCTCGATGTGCACGTTGTGGGGTTTCTCTGGCTGTGAATCAGATGTTGGAGGGTTAAGGGTGTTCCGGCGTTGATTCTCCATATGCCGTTTGACCTCGATACGGTTGTTGAAATAGTGCTCAAGGCAATCTTCCAAAGTCAGTATTTTGGAGCTGTCACGAGGTGTGTCTGGTATGGCAACTTCGAGGATTCGCTCGTTGACGAATTTGTGGTCGCTATTGGGATCTTCCTTTCCGGTGTGGTACAGATCCATCTTGAGGGTCAGCAATGGAAGTTCCAGCTGACCAGTTATGAAAGTGAAAGCTTCAGAGGGATCTTGTTGCTGGCATCGGCCTGCAGCCTCCCAACCACAATCAGAGAGGGCTTGTTGCAGGTGCATTGTGATATCGGTGGTGATAAGCCTGCCAGTTCGAAGCATGTTGACCCACAGTCTCAGTATACCAGCCAGTCTTCTTCTCTTGACATCTTCAAAGTTCTCGTATAACATTGCTTCAAAGCTCTCTAACCTGGCGAACATGGCGAAGAGTAAGGAGTCAAGGTAACAAGTGACACCCTCCTTGTTCACAGCTCCCAGCATCTTAACACGAGGGTTGAAGGGCTTGAGGAGACCTTCGTAGGTATCCTCGAGGAGTATGAGCATTCTAAATGCAGCATCGCTGTCGCCGTCGCACGCGCGCAGCGCATACTCGATGTTTGATTCGACAATGTTGCCAATTCCATAATGTCGCAATCTCTCTAGAATGCCAGCGACCCTGCGTCCATGCTCTTTGGATGGTTTGGCTAGAGGGGCTTCGTCTAAGGTGAAGATGCCGCCGAAGTGGTCAGGTCGTGATCTTGTTGTCACGCGTTGCTCGTTCTGTGAGGTGAACGTTAGCAATGAGGAAGTCAAGGTAGGTCACGAAACGCAACGAGAAATTTTGGAATGAATGCTCGAAATCTGGAGAGTCTTCGTTTGAACTGGGGTAACTTCGAATCCAAGGCGCCATCCATCGACTGCACAAAGGGGACTCTTGCAGAGTTGATCTGCCGTCTCGAAAGCGACTCATACCGGATCGAGGGACTGGTGGGGCGCTCAGTGGAAGAGGACAAAGTGGAAATGGGAGCTTGAGCAGAAAGCAGGTGTCCGAGGCGAAGGATAGGGTAGGAGAGATTCATGCCACAACAGTAGAAATGCATCGAAGACGAAGGAGCTGGAGCAGCAAGGCGAGGCGAGGCAGTAAGGAATGGGGAGACGACATACTTGTGGACGACGTTGTGTTGAAGTGTCGCGCTTCTTTTCTCTACGCGACAGGAAGCGATGAACGCCAGACATATCTTCTAGAGAGAAGGGACAGGTGATGGCGGTGGCGGTGGTTGTGGGGGTGGTGTAGGCTGAGGAGCGACTGCTCCATGTGCGACAGAGATGTAGCCAGGCGAGTTGATGTGGGCGAGGGCGACAGTTGAGGGTGTAGGATCAGGTAAGGCTGAAATAGTGGTGGCGATGGCGCGACATACGGGAGTGAGTCGAGGAGGAAGAGGAGGAAGAGGAGGAGGATGAGGATGAGGATGGAGTGAGAGAAGGTGAGGATGTTAAAGCGGTGGTAGGAAGAGGATAACAGCAGATCGGTAGGTAGGTAAGTAGAGGTAGGTAATCAGAGGATGAGCGGGTGGCTGTTGCTGTGGTGGTGGTTGTGGTGGTTGTGGTAGTGCTGGTTGTGGTAGTGCTGGTTGTGGTGATAGGTAATGGTAATGGTAATGGTCAGGGCAGGTACTGGGTGAGGTAGGTAGGTAGGTAGGTAGGTAGGTAATTATAATTACCCAGGGATATTTTAAATGGGCGCAGGTATCTAGAATAGGCAACGACGGCGACAGGGACAGGGACAGGGACTGGATATCTAAAAACTAAGGTAGAGAGGTAGCTAGGTACTTTGGAGTGCGAATGTTGACTGTCGCTCTGTTGTTATTATTGTAGGTACTATATGGACAGCAGACAGCGGACAGTGGACAGTGGATGGTGGACAGTGGATGGCGGATGGTGGATGGATGGTGGATGGTGGGGTCCATCGCTCAGGACCGAAGTTTCGACTATTTCCAGTAGTCTCAGGTCTAGACTACTACCGTGGACATCTTCTTGTTAGCCCTCTCCATACCTGTGTCTCTCTATAGGTATCTACCTCTCACCCAGGAGATATTGTCTACCTAGGTAGGTATATCATTGTTTAGGCGTCTGGGTGATGATGAATAGGTAGGTATGAAAGGCATACTCGACCAGGCAGTTGATTTGTTACCTACCTATCAGTAAACTCGCTGTCTACATCTCTAAACAACATCAACCAGATACGTATCTCCCTAGGCATGATGTATGAGGCGTCTATCGAACATCTTCTCGTTTGTTTTTCAATCTACCGTGCAATGGTGGACGAGGGAGCTTCAACAGAACCGGGCGGACGTATCATTATCGCGCATACGGTAATCTGGTAATGCCGTCTGATGTAGACCCTTGATCACCTGCTACCTACCGTCGCCAATCTAGTCCAGTCCAGTCCAGCCGCGTCCAAACACCAGTCTCCAGTTTCCTGCGTTCGATGATGCAATGCCGCTCCATATTCCACGCTACAGCCCAGGTCTGATAGCCTTCCGCCGAGGCATTACAATACAATGCAGCGCTTGATGGGGATCTGATCGTGAGGCGGCCGACGGTTTGCCAGTCACCACGAGCGTATCTCCTCCGCCGCTGGACCCCCATTCACATGTACCTCAGCTGGAGACAGGAGCAGCTGCAGCGCAATCGGACAGCCAATCAGACACGGCCAACAGCCCAGGCGGTTCGTCCCGCCCAACAGACCCGGTTCCAAGCGGGGCTGTCTTGGCGATTTTGCCCCTACGGAGGTTCGGGGCTAAGGAGATAATGTTGCCGAGATCCAGATCCCACCTGCATCAGGTGTGCGCGATGTGGATCACCTGCAGCTCTCCAAGTAACCTGACGTCGGTTTCACAGGCATTCTGGAAGACGTGTCTGCCCAGGTGCCCAGGTGTTGAGGTGCTGCGTCTCGGCTCGGCCTTGACTTGCTTCCGTACTGAGAGCGAGGGGTTCAGCAGCGGGACCGTCCCGTTCCCGCTCCCACTCCCACTCCCGCTGCCGTCGTCCGCCCGTCCGTCCTCTCACCTCCGTCTACTCTAATTACCTAAATTATTACCTATGCAGCACCAGATGCGGACCAGGCTCGGGGGTGCTACCGCTACGAAGTTATACCTAGCGTTAGGAAGTCGATCCATTGAAGCGAATTGGGTACGAGGACGACTGCCGAGCACACATCATCGAATCACTTCAGTAGTCCATTCCTCATTATGGCTCTGCGAGAGGCCTCGGCTGGGCTATGGCAACGTCTCGCACCAACACCCGCCCGTTGTCTCAGGAGATGCGATGCGCACCAAAACCGACTACAACTGCGACACTCCTCCACTACGGCCGTGACCCAGGAGCTCCACGACCTCGAGCAGTCATCCTTCATCAGCAAGGAGAAGTCGGCAACTGACGCCCAGTACGACCCACTAGCCAGGACGAGAGGGCGGAAACGAAGGCTGCCTCCGTCCAGATACCAGTTCCGTCCTCCCAAATACTACCGCGGTCCTCTCCATCCCCACCAGCCACCGCCGCCTTCAGACCCTTCGTCTCGAGAGTTTGTCCCTGGGCCGTTCTCCCTGCCGCGGTTAAAGCAGACCTACGATGCAACCGTGGCGTCCGACCTCATGACGCTGGCGTACCACCACTTCCCACCCGGCCAGGTGCCCGCGCAGAAGGGCGACCGGCTACGTAGCTGGGACGGCGAATCTCCATACTTCAAGAACAGACAGCTGCGAGGACCGAGAGGTGGTGATGTGCTGAGGCTTCTGACCAAGCCGACGACCTTCCGCAACGTGCCCCACGTCACACGGGTGACGGTACACTCGATGGTTAAGGGCGTGCTGGAAAGTGGCTCCTCGCATCTACACGTTGCTGGCATGGTGATGCAGGCGATCACCGGCGTGCGCGCCCAGGCTCACATGGCCAAGAAGTCGCTCGCCAGCTTCGGCATCCGCCAGGGCAAGTACCTCAGCGTCACTTGCGACCTGCAGGGTGAGGATATGTACCACTTCCTCAGCAAGATGGTGGATGTGGTCATGCCAAAGCTCAAGGACTGGAAGGGTGTGAAGGGTTCTTCCGGTGACAGTAGTGGGAATATCGCATTCGGTTTGACAGGCGAGGAGGTTGCCTCCTTCCCCGAAATCGAAGTGAATTACGATATGTAAGTTTGGACCATGCTTCACACGCCAAATGGCGCGTGCTGTCGAAAAGCGAACTGACGATGTCTTGCAGGTACCCTCCGAAGATGATTCCCGGTTGCCATATCATCGTCCACACTTCCGCGACCAACGATAGGGACGCCCGCATGCTGCTGAGTGCCACTGGCATTCCCTTCTACGGCAAATTCATCAACTAGAAAGCTCTTACTTCTGTACAATATAAGCCCCTTTTTACCTTCCCCCACTGCAAATGTTGTCCGTATGAAAGGCTGAAGGCTTTCCTCAGAAACTAGAACAACGTTTGAGTCCCATGTAGCGAGCCCAACCTAGAGAATCCTTTCCTCATGTATAATAAGGGCATCAGGCAATCACCATTGACCAGATGGGTTGTCTATCAACTAGAAAATTGGATGTATACATGTAGCAGCGAAAGGCCGATACCTACAGCTCAAGTACCTCGCCAAACTCCCTTCGGCCGAACGTGTTCGGACTTCACTTTACTGTCCTCAGGGCTGGCTCTTGAAATCTCCGTCCTTTGCGACCTACAGAAGGATGGAATAGTGATGAAATACACCAATGACCGAACGCCATACCACACCACAACGCAAATGTGTCAGTCATCATCTATATGCCTGCCTGCCTGCCTCCCTGTATCCCCACTGAGGCGCAGATAGACTATAAAGTTCCCGTCCCCGTCGTAGCAAAGTAGGTACCTAGGCAAGTAGGCAACCTTAAGCGCCTCTCCCATCCCTACACTTTGACATATCGCTCAAACCAGAGCCTGACTGCCTCTCACCCACTCTCGCTGGATACCTACCTATCTTATCCATACCGATCCAAAGCCGCCTGCTCGTCAACTGCCGATTCGAAAAAAAAAAAAAAAAAAGAATTTCCCACTTTCTAGACTCGACTCGATTTTCACCACATCGAGCAGCAAACGAGCAAGCGAGCAAGCGAGCAATGTCGACTGTTTGCATCGATTTACACGCTCTGCGTCTGCTCTGTCAAGCTCACGACTCGCTTGAGAAACTGGACTCTCGCCCGTCGAATCGGTCGAAGACGCCTTCACTCGCGTGCTGCGAGTCTTGCCGACGATGGGATCGGGTGCATCGGCCGATACCTTCGCGAGACGTGAAGGGTAATTCTACATTCACAAGTCCCAACCGATAGGTGTTGGACAACATCGTTTTAACGAGGGATATGTCATCATGGTCAGGGAATCGATTTGGAGTTGGAGAGGGCTTGTATTATTGTTATAATTTTTATAGCTTGTCCACTTGGGGGATCGGCAACGGATATGTATAGGTACTCATCTTGGAGAGGGTAACACGGGACTATGCAATTTCCTACATAACATCAAATACATTCCGACTGGGATTCGGGATGGATATCGCGCGCTATGTGAGATCGACAGAGAATGCCATCGGGTCAAATCCCCAGTCTTCAAGCGTCCAACTGGCGATCTCATCTACGTTGATCAGCATCGGGTCGCCAAAGCCAAACTTCTCACCGTTACCGTTCCATACTCCCAAAGCTTCAGCGTTGTCGCCGCCGCTCACCGCGACTCCACCACTACCATCTCCAGGCGTGCTCTCACCGTACCCGGTTAGGGCGGGCGTAGAACCAAATTTATGGATGGGGGTAGGTGCTGCGGAGGAACCGTCGGCGCTGACGGTGGAGGGCGACTGTTGCTGGCAGGCTTTGATCTTATAGTACGGCTGGGTGGCCTTCTCGACGGCTTCGCGCATGTAGACCGCCCTATTGACCGGGTCTTGTTGAGAGCGCAGCACGCCGTACGTGGCGACAGTGACCCACAGATGGCGCTGCATACGGCCGAGGCACAACACGCGCTGGGACAGTAGATCGACGGCGTCGTCCATCACCTTGAACGCCTGCTGTTGCATCATGCCCATGCTGGCTGCATCGCCAGCGCGAGGGTCGGGCGTGGAAGACACATTGCACACGGCGAACGCGGCGCGCAGCTGACTCTGGCAGAGCAGCTCCAGCGAGTAGTTGTCCTTGGCCACCAGCGCCTTATGCGTTGAGATGATGGTGGTTGCAGACGCGATAATCGTCATGCGGGAGTAGGATCGAGAGCAGGCGCTGGTAGAGAAGCGCGCCTGTCGCTCGTGTAGATTGAGGAGGTATTGGTGCAGATTGATCGTCAGTAACGCCTTTGCAACCTCAGCCTCCGCCTCTGTCCATTCTGGAATCTTGTGGAGAAGAGCGTCTATTTCATCGGTGTAGTATCTGATGTCGTCGAACGATAGAGCATTGTGATTGTCATTGAGAAGATTGGTGAGATGATTTCGCAGTGCGATGGATTCGCTTGCTATAGCTAGATATGACGATGACGTGAATTCGTTGCGGTTCCGTGGAGTGGGCAATACGTTCGCATCTGGGTCGAGAGACTGTTGGCAGAATTGCTGTGGGGCCTGGCAATTGCTTTGTGCAGCCCAATTTGAAGATATCATTCCCCTATCGAAGCTGGCTTGGTTCTCGAATTCAATCACGGTCGCCCACACTCGACGTCTGAGTTCTTTGTCCAGCGCAGTCGTCATCCGTAGCGCGTCCGGGTCCCGGTGTAGACCGGCGGCCATACAGAATCTGAGCAATTCGCCTGCTTCAGTCCATGTGCGTTTAACTTTGAAGTTATTCACCTGCTTCGCCAGGAACAGCAGACAGCGGATTTGGAAGTCTACCGCTTTGACATGCTTCTGGCTCTGAGCTCGCAGCCAGCATTCACACGCATGTAGCAACGTGACGGCCTTCTCTCGATGGAGCGCACTATTCGCATGGCAGATCATTGGCACCGGTGGCGACAGACATTGCACGCAGGACACCATGAGTAGCACGAGTGCGATTAGATGTGGGCTGGCAGCGCCCACATCCTGCCATATGTTGTCGTATTCCTCTTTGAAATGTGGAGCGTGAATTACGTTGTATATCCTGCCGTAGGTGTCTAGATACTTACGCACTGCCTGATCTGTCTCGTGTCGAGACGGTAGAAGCCTGCGCAGGTCGTCATCGGTGTAGATCTGCGGCTCCGAGCCAGCATACACCACGTTGTGTTCGAGCGATTGCATTTCTGCCCTGGTCCGGGCGAACTCTGGGAACTTTTCAAACGCCTCGAGAGTGAACGTGGTGAGCTCGCCGAAGTGGGGTCCAAAAGCGCCTGGATGTGTCGTGCCGTAGAATTGCGTCTTGAAGGACTTTCCTCGTAGAAGGCTGCCGTCACCATCTTGCGACATCGGCTTCAAAGGGTTGCATGGCTGGGCAGATGGCGAATACGTCGGTCGGTCGTGAGGAACGCTGACTACTTGCTTCGATGGCAGCTCTTCCTCAAGCCGTTTGATACGCCGCGCTTGCCATTCCAGCTTCGACGTAAGATCTATCCCCTGCCGACTCGGTGGGCCTGGCGGTAAAGAAGGGGCCTTTGACGAGTACGCCACGCCCGGACCAGCTGTGCTGCCAGCCTCATGGTCTCTGTTATGGATCTCAGGTGGCTCATCGAGATAGAAACAATCCGCCGCGCCACCAGATTTGGTACAACGGGAACAGGCAGGTTGTGCTCGATCGCATTGCAACTTCCTCCGACGGCAATTATAACATGAGAGAACTTTCCTCCTTCGCTTCCTCTCCGGTCCCAATCCAGCGTCTGGCGAGGCTGCTCTCCGACGGCCATCTTCAGTCAAGGACGCTTGCTCGTGTAAAGCGCCCTGGGATTGTACCGTTGCCGTCATCTTACCGCACGATGAAAGTAACGTCGACGGAGATGGATGCCTATGTCGAGCTTCCATTAACATAGACTCCTCACCAGCCGTCCATCCCGACTATCTACAAGATGCAAGGCTATTTCTGATGATGAGCAACAAGGCCAATCTGACGTCTGGAGCAGACTGTACTCTTGAAAGGTAGGAGGCAGGTAGGCAGCTTAGGGAGACTGTCAGCCTCTCGGCGATAGCTGTATCGGCCGAGGACTTCGGACTTTACGGACCAAAGCTCGCGGACATGTCCTGAGGTCTGCGGGATCTTCCCAGCTTCTATGTACCTAGGTATAGAGGTAGGTAGTAGGTACCGCACAGGACACTTTACTACCACCTAGGGAGCCACGGGAGCATTTCCATTGCAGATCGGCGTGTAACGATATTTCACGGGAGAGGAAGGAGTCTACCGTCCGGTCTGTTCGCTGCAGAAAACCTGACAGACCTAGAAGAGTCACCATCAACGGCATCATGATCGGAACTTTTTGCAATCAATCAACGATGGCCTTGACTTGGTCTTTCAACAAGGGCAGGTGACACCAACGCTGCTGTTAGCCATGTCACGTCGTATGTCATGTCTGATATGCAGTGGCCTTTTTCAACGTTCGGTCGGTGGCGGACAAGTCAATGTTTCGACCTCTCGACACAAACTGCCCTTGTCCTTGTGTACCCGGAATCGTAAACGGTTTTGGTCATGGGCAAAATGTAGAATGCCGCCAACCAGAATCAAGAGTTCGCAGCGTCGGTATCTGCTCCGAAGAATATCATAGTGTCACAACAGGATATACGCTCTGGCGCCGGCTACGAACCGACAACCCGTGTGGTTGTACAGTGTGCCTGGGATGAGAGGTAAGTGGTGGTTAAACGACAACCCTGGATGCGTGCGTGCGTGCATAATTCACTGTCAAGAGCAGGCATTGTGGTTTTCCATGCGAAATGCGGTCTTGAGGAGGGTGCATTACCATGCAATTGGAGACCAGCAGACCCGGTGCAGTGGCCCATCAGAACTCCAGAGGCAATTGATTGGTACGGTTGTCTTAGGTGTCGCCTAATTGTCAACGCATGATTATCTGCGCGCAAATCCCAATTCGGGAATGCCAAAGGACGTCGAGAGGGTGTGTTTATGTGAATAGCTGAGGTGGTGCAGGGCCAGGGCCATCACAGCCTGCACTGTCTTACTGGGCCAATACCGTCAATGTTTCATCGAAGCCGGACGACCCCGTGCGGCGTTGACTTTTAGCTGCATGCTTGATGCGATGAGATTCGCACCCCTCTCGGCTAATGTAGTCTTGTAGGAAGGAGAGCGGAAGGGCATGCTCTCTTGAAAATCTGGGGCTTCGTACATACGTCAGTTGAAATAAAAATGGTGGGCTATGGGGACAGGTTTGATGTCATTTGACGATTGCACGTCGTCAGCACACCTTGACCGGATTGCCTCAGGTAGGTGGCAAGTTTGCACTTGACAGCCACTCTGAACAATCTTCATGGTATCGTTCAAGACTCCTTCCAGAGGTATTCCCTAGTGAATGGAACTCTGGGTTTACAGCTGGCATAAACGCAGAACCGCCGATGGTACACGTGCCGGTGAAGAGGGAATCCCGTGTGCTCATGTCTGGGTATGGGGATGAGAGCATCATGTGGTGGTTGCTGGTGTCAGTTTTCCGGGTCAGGAAACCCTTCGAGGACTCACAATCATCGTGCTGTAGAAAGACAACTACCGAGGTGGCGGTGGACATTGGACGCTACTGCAGATATAATGCACCAGATTGGTCTTGGATCGGATTGTATTGTTGGAGTTTGTTGTGGGTGTTTCTTTCGTATCGGCTTGAAGTTTACAGCACTGGACTTGCGTAGCACACCTCATCCATCTCGCGAATATCAATCCACTCACATGTATATGATCGCCTTATCTACCATCCTTTCCAAGTAGAGGGGATATCTCTAGTTTGAAGTGGTTGTTTTTCGGTGATACTATCTATCAAGTACTTCACCAGCTGCAGCTTGATTGGCGGGAAACCGCCAGCAGTGTCGGCATGTTGCCTACTCCTGCTGGGTAGCAATGTGAAACCCATCGATACAATACAGTACTGTCTCCGCCGCCGCTAGGTACCATGAGTTCCTACTCTTAAATTCAGAGGTAAATCCTCAGGTAGATAAGGTATCTACCTAGGTAACGTAGGGGGGTTAGCCAACAGGGCTGTCTACTGCAAGGCCCGGTGTAGCAATAAGGACGAATACGGTAGATCTGCACTTCAGCCCATGCTTTCCTTTCCATCCCAGCTCGCGTTGGACAAAACTCTCCACTCGACTACCCATCCTGCATCTACGTGTTACCACCCACCCGAGATGGTATGGTGCGAGAGGGAGGGCAATGTCTTGGTTTCTCGCAATAGGTCCCCAGTGTGGATAGTGCGAGCGGAAAAGGTGGATTTGAGTTTGGTTGTCGGTCTGTCGGTCTGTTGGTGTGTGCATCTGTATGCGCACTGAGATGGTTTTTCGATCAGGCGGCACGCGCAAGCGAGAATCTCACACAGCAGTCGGCGAGCTCGAAAGAAGGATCAAATCTTCACCCTGACTTGGTGGCGAGCAGCAGCAACGTTGGCGATCATCGTACCAACTACAAGGACCGACAGTGACAAACGAGGACCAATCCTGTCGCCGCACCTTACTCCCGCTTCACAGAGCTTGAGACTGGAAAACAGGTGCCAGTGTCTTGTTCTTCGCTCAGCCATTGAGTTGGGTAGATCGATTGTCATAATGCAGGCCCACCATCTGACTCTGCCTACTGTACGTGTTGCCATCGCTGCCGCGTCTTTCTTCCCCAGCCCTTCACTATGACCAGTTAGGAACCCGTTGTCGCTTAACGGTTTCCAACCCTGGCGGCACCCATCGTCTCATGAAGGCAGTGAAGGTGATGGAGGTGGTGATGAAGGTAGTGGTGGACGCGATGGTGGTGGGGGCGAAAGGTAACGTGAATGTCTGATAAGCCTCGCATGCATCTTGCCTGAGGATTGTCTGCATGGATCTCTTCGGCCTCACCGAGGGAAGCTCGGCCTGACACCCTCGCAGCACCTGCTCTCTTGCCTCTGCACTTTCGCTTCGCCGCTCTGCTCTCCGTCCCTTCTGCACACCTAGGTATATAGGTGTCTAGGTGGGTAGCTGGTTGTTTCTCGTTCGGCAGCCCCAATTGCTTCTCCACTCTCATGGTGACTATCACAGCCGCGCCCCATACTCGACTTGCATGATGGATGTCGGCAGGAGATCGATTCCGGCCGCCATAGATGCACGTGCCCGTCAAGAACCCGACAGACTGTGGGCCTTGGTCCCAAACGACGCCGAATCTTTTGCTCGAGGCTGCTTTGAGAGGCTCACATTCGCAAGGCTCGCGAACTCAATAGATAGGCTGGCGTGGTTCCTCGCGTCGAAATTCCAGCTGAGAGAGGATGGAGACGAATTGACTGTCTGCTATATCGGTGCCATCGACGTCAGATACCTGATGCTTGCATGTGCGTCGTGCAAATGCAACATAAAGGTGAGACCGCTCTCAATGGTGTTTCTTCACTCACGCCGTTGCATCTGCTAACGTTACTCCGCAGATACTATATTCATCTCCGAGAAACACACTTGAAGCTCACTTATCCCTCCTCCGGACAACTGGATGCAAAGCTCTCCTCGGCCCATTAACTTCAACAAACCAAGAGATCTTAGCGGCGACTTCTCTTCCTAATTTCGATATTCTGTCACTTGAGGAACTCCTGTCAGATGATAAGGTTGAACCGTTCGTTTGGGATCAACCTTTCGAGCTCGTGGCTCGGAAGACCTTCGCCATCTTCCACACTTCTGGCACTACACATCTACCAAAACCAGTAGATACGTCTCACGGCACGTTAGCCACTGTGGACCTTCAACAGGAACTCCCAGAGGTAAACGGCAGAAGGACCGCAGCTTTTGCATGGAAAGATCGCCAAGTCTATCTCGCACTTCCGCCTTTCCATGTGAGCAATGTTCCAAGCAGGGGGACATCTTGACCATGTCACGCTAACATCAGCAACAGGGTGCTGCGACTAACTTCTTCGCTTTTTCCGTTTTTCACAACACTTCCATTGTCTTTGGGCCGCCAGACAGACTATGTTCACTCGATCTTGTTGATCAACTCCTTGATCTTGAGGTTGCACAAGGTGGCATTATTCCACCCTCAATTCTAGCCGAAGTAGCTCAGAATCCATCCACCTTGGACAAATTAGCCAAATGGGATTTCGTAGCCTTCGGTGGAGGACCACTAAGTCCAGCATCTGGGGACGCAATCTGGCAGCGAACCAGGGTACTGAGTATGCTTGGTGCCACCGAGACTTACAATCTTCCGGAGTTGATTCCCCAGAGCATCGACGAGTGGAAGTACCATGCTTTTCATCCATTCAACAATATTGATTTTCGACATCACTCAGACAATCTGTATGAGTTAGTCATTCAACGCAATCACTTACCCTCTCAGCGACAGGGTGTTTTCTGGACTTTCCCCGACATTGAGGAGTATGCCATGAAGGATCTCTATGCACCGCACCCAACCAAGCCTGGCCTGTGGAAATACATGGGCAGAGTAGATGACATTGCTGTTCTAGAGAATGGCGAGAAGTTCAATCCCAAGCCAGCCGAAGTTTCACTTGCATTACATCCACAAGTGAAGACTGCCATCATCATCGGCACTGGTAGAGTTCAACCTGCTCTTATAATCGAACCGCAAGACAGCTCGCAGCTGGCTTCTACTAACGGGGTAGAGAATGCGCTGTCAATCCTGTCTGGAGCTTTGGAAGAAGCGAATGCCTTTCTACCTGCGCATGCTCAGATCCACAAATCTCATATACGTATCTTTTCGGATCCAAGTCTGTTTCCACGCTCGGGCAAGGGTGAGCTGCAACGTGCTAGGGCAAGCAAAGCATTGCAGCACCAAATTGACGAGATATATACGACTGCCGAGTCTCCGGGACAATGCCCTGCGTTTGTATTCAACTTCACGAGCCCTACAGCTCTTGTCGACTCCCTCAGGGCTTACACATTAACTCAAAACCCAAAGCTAACTAGTGTCGGCGAACATGACGATCTGTTCAACTTTGGTTTCGATTCACTACAGGCTTTGCAACTTCTCCGAGCTATCAAGTCGAGCCTTTATGGCACTCATCCACAAGTTGCACAGAAGATCAGTCTCCGACTGATATATCAAAATCCACAGATAACAAAGCTCGCACAAACTCTCATTCAGATCATCAACGGCGAAACGTCGATGAGTTCGGATTGCGCAGATACCGATACCAAGAGAATGCATGACTTGCTTGTAGCCTACACACGAGAAGCTGAAAACATCAAGCGAGACCCAGAAAAGACTAGCCCGAGCCGACACTCAACTGGGAGTCATGTCGTTCTCTTGACCGGCTCGACTGGATCACTTGGATCCTATCTCCTGCACGCGCTACTTTCGGATGGAGAAGTTAAAAAAGTCATATGCGTAAACAGGATAGGCAGAAACAGTGGAATGCAACGCATGGTGAACGCTGAGCGAGGTCTCGGCACTGACTTCAGTCGCGTCCAATTCATTGAAGCCGATCTTTCTTCTGAGTACCTCGACCTCTCCAAATCAAACTACGATGACCTGGCCAACGAGGTGACATGTATCGTGCATAACGCGTGGCCTGTCAATTTCAACTTAGACCTTACCACATTCGAGCCTCAGTTGGAAGGATGTATACAACTACTGCGACTGGCAGCAACGTCACGTAAAACCCCCAAAATTGTCTACATTTCCAGCATCGGCGCGGTGAATAACTGGCTATTATCTGGCCGTCAGGGTTCGGTGCCTGAGAAGCTCCTCCGTGACCTGGATGTGGCAGAACCCATGGGTTACGCGCGTGCTAAGCTCCTGGCTGAGCTTATTTTTGCCGCAGGCAGCGAGCACTTGAAGTTACCCTTGGAAATCTGCAGAGTTGGTCAGATAGCCGGGCCAGTTCTCTCAGCAAAGGGTACTTGGAGCTCGCGAGAATGGTTTCCCGCAATGATACTAGCCAGCGAGGTCATGCAAAAGGTTCCGGAAACTCTCGGTACAATGGAGTCCGTCAACTGGATTCCAGTCGACCACCTGGCAGGAATCGTATGCGACATAATTAAGGAACCAGCGCCTGGAGTACACATCAAGTCTGGTGGAAGCCTAGCTTTCTTGATAGAAAGTGTCCAGTCTCTCTTCCGATGGTTGTACGTCCACGTGCGGAGTTTACTGTCGTTCAGCTGCAGCCAACGTCTGGCTTTGAAGCAGGAAAGCCATATCTTTGATCAATCCAAAGGCAGATACGAATCCGGATTGCCAACGGGTGAGGTTACAGGATCGTCACGGACAAACATGGGGCCACAAGATCCCTCAGTCCGGGTGCTGCATCTTGTAAATCCACAGATTTCACGATGGAAGCAACTGGCGCCTTCTGTGTGGTCACAGATGGAAAAGTCGAACAAGGGTGGCCAGCACGTGAAGTTGGTGCCATATACTGACTGGCTGTCAAGTCTGAAGAGGGGGGGCGACGTGAGACCAGGCTCGACTAGCGGGGATTCAAAAACGGAGAATGCTATCAAGTTGCTAGAGTTTTACGAGCGGCTGAACAGCAACCATGGGCTCCAGCCAACTCTCGACACCACAGTAGCACGAGGTATCAGTGCGAGACTGTCAAATTTGCCACCTGTCTCGGCTGTATGGCTCATGAGATGGCTTAGCCAGTGGGCCGACACGGGTGTTTGACATGACTACTGTTAACGTTCAGGCGTTCACATATAAGGGCTGGGGTACTATCCCAAATGAGATCACGAAGTTTGTCACAAGACTGTCTATACTGCAGATGTAGGTATCAGCATGAACGGATTGCTGATTTCTCGTCATCGAGGTCGGAACGTAAGTAGGAGATACTTAGACCATTGCTGGACTCCGTAGATCTCAATACACAGCACAGCATACAGATTTCGACAGGATGTATGTACAGAGGGTAGCAACCTCCACCAAAAGCAGATGTCCGTTCGCGTGATCAGCATAAGGAAAAGAAGATAAAGAAGTCATGTCCCATGAATTACGCCCTCGCTTGATCGTAATGATACGCCATCTCTTTAACGCACTAAGCAGTTCTTTCAGTGCACGCCAACAGCATACATGACTGCTCTATCAGTGGTGCAATGTGGTGAGGTGTTTAGCAAGCCATCGCTGCCGAGTCAGCAGGACCAGATCGGGTATGATGGCTCATCTCAGGGCGATCTCGCCTCTACCACCTTGTCGCTTGTGAAGGAAGGCTTGGAGGGCACAGAACACCAGGAATGCCTACATTTGAGTCGCTGTTAGCATGTAATCCTTATGCAATGTCCTCATATTCGTCAATAGTGAAGCCGTGTCCCCCTCCTCTCCAGTCGAAAGCTATCTCCTTCCAGCTCCTACGCAGCTGTGGCTGGATGTGGGCAAGGGCAAAGCTTACAGCATAGACAATTACGGCTCCGAATACTGCCACCGCAACCTTTCCACCATCCTGTGGATTTTCCTTACTGCCCATCATGGTGTGGTTGTTGCTTGCGAACATGCTCCCGATAACAGACAGGATTATAATCGCGAAGACGGAGATGACGATGCTGCCGAGCGCATTAGTGTCAGTGTGTCCCTTTTGTATCGTTCCAACCCCCTCGAGGATGAATAGTGATATAGTACCATGTCCATGCATTGAATGCGCTCACGACGGGCTTCATCTTGAACCGGTTTACTGAAGCGCTCGAGCCTATCGAGACGCTGGGATGATTGGTTTGGTTCTGTATCGGACTCTGGGAGTGGGTGGGAGAGCGCGAAATGGATCGTCTGGCAGCGAGCTAGGCGATCTGGATGTTCGAAGTGACGACGGCTATGAGGAGAAGGCGTAACCCGATTGTGGTGTTGGCGTGGCAGAGGTATGTCAATTCGAGATTGTCGTCGAGGCTGCGCAAGCTCCCGACCTGCCGTCAAGTCGTCAGTCAGGACGGTTCAGCGGCGGGACAATCCGGTCCCGGCGCCGTCTCCCGCCTCCCGATTCCGCCTTCTGGAGTCACGGGTCTGCCCATTAGCTTTCCGCTCTGGTTGCCTTAATCGACAAGGCAAACTACTGATTACTAGTCGCATTTGGCCCTCCATAGATCGAGATTGGGCTGCCCCTTCTTGCTGGATAGGTGGTAGCTTATACAACATTGATACGTGAGTGTGTATCACTCTTTTGACCCCAGGATTGGATTCGCGCTGTATTCAATCTTGCAACGCTCGTCAAGATGTTGTCGGGCGTTCTCCTCTTCAATCAGAAGGGCGAACTGCTCATTCTACGTGCCTTTCGACAGGACATGCGCCCTCGCCTGGCCGATGTCTTTCGTATTCAAGTCATATCGAATGCCCAGATTCGATCACCGATCCTCACACTTGGCTCGACAACATTCTCTCACATCCGATCAGAAAACATCTACATTGTAGGCGTGACGAAGGGAAACGTCAACTCAGCTCTCGTATTCGAGTTCTTGTACAAGTTAGTCGGCTTAGGGAAGAGCTACTTCGGCCGTTTCGATGAGGAGGCAGTGAAATCAAACTTCGTGATGGTGTATGAGCTCCTGGATGAGATCTTGGACTTCGGATATCCTCAAAACACAGAGACCGAAACGCTCAAAATGTACATCACTACGGAGGGTGTCAAGTCGGAGAGGGCGGCGCTGGAGGATAGCAGTAAAATTACAATGCAGGCTACCGGTGCTCTCAGCTGGAGAAGAGATAATATCAAATACCGCAAGAACGAAGCATTTGTCGACGTGATTGAGGATGTCAACCTCTTGGTCTCGGCTACCGGGACAGTCCTTAGGGCGGATGTCAACGGTACAATCGAAATGCGCGCGTATCTTTCAGGGACTCCAGAGTGCAAGTTCGGCCTCAACGATCGTTTGACCCTTGGAGATGCCGCCGCAGATTCGTTGGGAGGACAGATTGGTAATACTGCCGGCTCGAAAGCTTCCAAAGCAGCTGCTGGCAGCGTGACGCTTGAAGATGTGAGCTTACATCAATGTGTCAAGCTGTCATCATTCACGTCCGACCGCACTATTTCCTTCATCCCACCAGACGGTAGCTTCCAGCTGATGACATATCGTGCGACCGAGAATGTCAACCTACCCTTCAAGGTTCAGGCAATCGTGAACGAGGTTGGAAAGTCGAAAGTCGAGTACAGTATCTCGATACGCGCCAACTACGGATCCAAGCTGTTCGCATCCAATGTGGTTATAAAGATCCCCACGCCCCTCAACACCGCTTCCACAAATCATCGTACGTCACAAGGAAAAGCGAAGTATGAGCCCTCCGAAAACGCGATCATCTGGAAAATTGCGAGATTTACCGGGCAAAGCGAATTTATCCTCTCCGGCGAAGCTCAGCTGAGTGCTATGACCACGCATAAGAGCTGGTCACGGCCGCCCATCAGCATGCAGTTCTCGCTGTTGATGTTCACCGCCAGTGGTCTATTGGTCAGATACCTGAAGGTTTTCGAAAAATCAAATTACAGTTCCGTCAAGTGGGTTCGATACATGACTAGAGCTGGCAGTTACGAGATCAGGTGGGTAAGCGTCCATCGGACCAGAGCATCTTAGATTCTTCTCTTCACAGGCTTTCGCACTGACATCTTTATTTGATTTCAGGTTCTAATACGATCGAACGACAATGCTCGAATGCGAGGTAGGGGCATCAGCGCAGACTCGACCGAAGAAAAGGCTGAATACGAAATTGCCGCCGCAGATGAGAGAATACAACAATCTCAAGAAGAGCAGAAAGTCGTGACTGAACTTGCAAAACGTGGCGTCGGTTGGTGAAGTGTCTTTAACATGTTCTTATCAACCTCATCTTCTACCTCCAAATTGGCCTTCTTGAGAAGACTGATATTCAGACACCAACCCGTCACAGATGATGTTGGCTGTCTCAAGTCACATGCCACTCAAAAGGACCAGGCGCCTAACTGCCTCACAGCTTCGGCTATGTGTGAGACTCCTCAGTGCAGCACAGTTCGTATAGTCTTGGACACGCCGACATCCCGCTCCACACTGTTCGACTGCTGACACCTCTATGGTACTGTTTGGATTGCCATTTGCCGTTATCTCGACTTTCAGTCCTTTCTTCCAACACAGTGAACAATATGAGACACAGAAAGACTTTAGCTTTCTGACACTTTTCATCGAGCTAGCAATACTAACGCTTTCATCTTACATATTCGAGGCGCCACAGCTGCCTACAGAGTCTTGGTCTGAGTCATCAATTTAAGTTGTTGCCGGAATCGTTCCAACAAATCTCTCAGAGCCGGAAACCACTTTTTCGTCTTTTTCTCCTGCTTTTTGTCGACATTGCCCGAACCAACAGAGCGAATCGATGTTGACAACGACTTATCCAATACTGCATCCAAGTCACATACATCGAGTCGAGTGCAGGCGCTGTTGAATCCCGGTAGCGTATGATCTGGAGCATGCGTCGGCTCGTCGAGATGTTCCAGAAATCTCGACCTCCTGCTGCCAATATCGCCTTTTGGAGTCTGGAAGGACATGGTCAGAGTTGATTCTACCCTTGAAATGGCAGCTTTCCATGCAGATGGAGCTTACCTGTGTCTCCGAGTCTGGCTTACTCGATCCGGCTGATGTCACACTATCGCTCCTTCTCGTCTCCAACAAATGCGCTTCATGCTCGGATGTGTGCTGCGAACATGAGCCCTTGCTCGCCATACCGTCTGAGAAGTTGTTCTGTCTAGGGGATTGCTTCGTCAAGATGGCTGATTTGCCAAAGGTGATCCCGTTCCTCTGAGCAACACTGGATCAAAATTCCCAAACTTACACCAGAGAGTATGTTTGATGGTACTGGGTCCAGGGAGTTGATTCCGTCGGAGTTGTGGTATCGCCGCTGAAGAGTGTTTCGCGTTCAGGTTGGATGGACGTTGTTGCGGGACAGCGCTTTTGAGATATCAAATGTCGAGTCTTGCGAGAACCTATCTCGATATGAGAGACATGGCAGTGTGAATATCTATTCCCTGGACGTTTCTATACATCATTCTAACGTTGCAATTAGACGCGAGCTGGTTGGGCAGAACTCTTGTTTCCGTACCAGCGTTTCCATCGAAACAGAGTGAGCCAAAATATTCATACTGTACCATAAACACTTGACCACATTTCTATATTGCCTCCAAGCTGAATAATGTTATCCTTTCGCATTCACTTTATGGATCCATGCTTTCCGAAAACTTGCGCATCCATCGATACACATTGTCACAGATGCCCGAATGGTGGAATCGAGTTACCCGAAAACTGACGAGACCATTAAGCCCAGGAGAGGGCAGTGTTGGCAGGCCGTGTTTCTTTGCTCTCACACCGTGAACATTCTCTTGGAAAATACGACACAGGGGTCGTCCCAAACCCATTTCACCTCCGCCCTGGACCATTAAGAATATAGAAATTTTGGTCAAGGTAAGCTCCTGGTAAGGTCTGAGCGCGTCTGACCTGCCAAGGGTGTTTTTCAACGACGCCCGCGCTGTCTCATCAATCATCGTCCCCGTATGCCAGCTCGTCGTCCTCTACTCCTTCGTCATCAATAAACCCATCGTCCTCTTCAGTGCGCTTCTCCCCCACCGCCAGCCCTTCCCTATGCGATGCCGCCGGTCGAGGTCTGTTCATTGGTGGTCGCGCAGTGACTGTAGTGGTAGCGGTATCTTGTGCGACTGCATCGCACGCATCGATCCAGTCGGCGTACACATCGACAGCATGTGAAAGGTCTAGGGAGGCAGAGTAAAGTCAAGATCAGTCGTTTGTCCTCAATCCAGCGCTTTTCTGTATATGACAGTGGGGGGGATACGGCGGAGAAACGTACAGTTGGTGGTGGTCTGATAGGTCTGGCCGCAAGACTTGCAGCCGAGCGTGCCTATGCCAGCCTTCTTATCGATCTTGACAGAGACGGAGGTTTCGTTGTTGCAGAAAACGCATCTGAAGCTGGTATCTAGCGTCTCTCTCTATTACATGCGCAAGAGTTAGAATTAGCCTGCTGCGCAAATACTCCAGACACATATCTCATCCGTCAACGTGCGGTAGTGCTCACCTCTTTCTTCGTTGGTCCGCGCGACGACTTCTTTCTCTTGCCCTGGTAGGTTGTTAGCGACGTTTCAATGATCGCGACTTGAAGTTGTTCAGGCGCACCATTTTAATATGCTCTGCAAGCTCACAAACCGATTGTGAGTATAGAGCAAAGTAGGTTGCGTGGGAGGGCGCGAGTGATCAATTTGCAGAGACTGAGATATCAAAACCTCGTAGTCGCAAAGCGGACTTGCAGGCCTCACGGTTAAGGATGATGCCTTGCATCATGAAACTTCCCAGTCGGGCTTAGTCACGGATAGTAACAGCTCTCCGGGCCGTACCGGTGTTCTATCGCAGCTAGCTTCGGGAAGGTTCACCAGGACTAAGCTTGCCTAGATAGGAAAGAGCCTCGGTATAGATACATGTGTGGCATAGCTCCAGCTATGTAATTCGAGTCTCCGTTATCAACATGAGACTGCGCCTATCTCTCACCCGCAACATGCACTGCGGAGGGGCCCGTAGCGTATCGGGTGGTGTAACGACAGATCTACCTCTTGTAGACACATCATTCACTGAAGCAAGTGAACATCTGAAGGTCCGTAACGTTTGCTGGATTCGACTGTCTGTATAGATAGCTTGATCTGTGATAGTCACTCCTCACCAACAAACAAACGTGTACTGACTGTATCTCAGTCAAGAGTCATAGATACACTACGTCACTAGCATACTATAACTGCCGAGAGTGACCAATACTTTGATTACCAAAATCCCAACTGCGTTGCCTGCTCGATACTGGATCGGACATCATACCTACGAGAATGGCGACAGAAGCGAATCAAGACACCAATGCGTTGCTGCTGCAGATCCTCAGCTCAGTCAAGTCACTGAAGCAAGATCATGCCCAGCTAGCCTCATCAGTTGACACGATCAACGGCCGGGTCAACGCTCTGGCAGGAGTGAAGCAGCTGTCCGATGGCTTTGCTCATGATGCCCAAGCAGCCAGCCGCCGTGAAACCCCCAGCAACCACGTCCAGCGGGAGAGTGTGTCTTCGGTGGACGACCACGGTAAAGAAGCCAACGAACGTGTTGAGGCCACGGCTGTGTCATCGCCCACCCGCCGATCCAGCACGACCACGTCAAAGATCATCCTGACCTCCTATCCTGGCCAGGCCGGTGTCGATCCTCTGCCGTTCAGCTGGGGTGAAAAGGATCCCCAGAAGCGAGGTCCCGTGGTGGTGTCGCGCAACCCAAGCACGATCCGGAGACGCAATGCCATCGGCGCTCATGGAGGATCCTACAGCATCTACTATGCCCTGGCCGTTGGCTCAAAGCAGCTGAACACCGACCACATCCCGGACTTTACTAACACTGAGCCGGCTGCGAATATTGGGCCCTTCCCATCATGGTCAGATCCCAAGAAGATCGTGGCGATGGATCCGCTGGGCCATCTGGCACCCTGGCTGTTCAAGGACATCATCCGGGACGAACAGGTAGAGATCCGCCCGACGATAGCCGTAACGCGGGCACACATGAAAATTCCAGAGTTGGAAGAGAGTGTGCGGAAAGGGCGGTTGGTGCCTGACGGTAAGATTTGTCTGAATGAGACTGGCGAGTTGGCCGTTACCAAGTTCGCCGTCGAGCCCGTGTGGTATTTGCCTGGCGTAGCGGAACGATTTGGCATCGACGAGGGCACGCTGCGTCGCTCTTTGTTCGAACACACTGGTGGAAGCTACCCGGAACTGATCACGCGCGGTGACATCAAGACGTTCCTGCCCCCTATTGGCGGCTTGACGGTCTACTGCTTTGGCGATCCAGCGAAGATGTCAGACCCGAACTCACGGCTGGCATTGCGAGTACACGACGAGTGCAACGGGTCAGATGTCTTTGGGTCTGACATCTGCACCTGCCGACCGTATCTGATTTTCGGCATTGAAGAGGCCGTCAAAGAAGCCCAAAAGGGCGGTTCTGGCGTGGTCATCTATTTCCGCAAGGAAGGCCGCGCGCTGGGCGAGGTGACCAAATACCTCGTCTACAACGCGCGCAAGCGCGGCACCGACAAAGCCAGCGAGTACTTCAAGCGGACGGAGAACATTGCCGGTGTCAAGGACATGAGGTTCCAAGCCCTCATGCCGGACATCCTACACTGGCTAGGTATCACGAAAATTGACCGTATGCTGAGCATGAGCAACATGAAGCACGACGCCATCGTCGACCAGGGAATCCCCATCCACGAGCGCGTCCCCATTCCAGACGAGATGATACCGGAGGACAGCAGGGTGGAGATCGACGCCAAGATTCACGCCGGCTACTTCACCACCGGAAAGATCATGACCGCTGAGGAGCTGGAGAACGTACAGGGCAGGGCCTGGGAGGATATAGATGTGAGTCCAGACCATGCTGATCCTATGCATCCCTTCCCCTCATTTCCCCCACCAGAGCACATAGACTGACGATGGGCGATGACAGCACTGAGCATGAGCTTTGGCATGGCCATGGATATGGGCCGGTATGAGGGACATTTGTCGGAGGGGTTGGAATGGGTAGTTTTGCGTATGGCTGATTTTGACGTGCATCATCACGAAAGGTAGGCGAGGTTGTGTCAAAGGCGCACGTACGTAATCTCCCCATGTAGAGATGCAGGTCACCTGTATGTACTGAACCCTAGGCGGTATTTGAAAGCTAGCCATTCAAAACTGCACCCAACTATGCATTTGCGAGGTGCTAAATGACTACTGGCTTCCTCACAGCATCACTAGACATCTGTCCAAAATGGAGGTCGCATACCGTCTAGTATCGCCGGTGCTTGTCGTTTCGTGCCTCGACACTACCACGGTCAGAAGATCCAGCCTAATTAGACTCCACAGGATGCTGCCACGTCGGCTGCACCCTGAAGCAGGCTGTCTCACCAGGCGCGTATAGCCATTTACCTTCCACTCGAGCGCCTGTGGTGGGAGTCATACACTGCATTTGGTGTATCAGCCGCCCCAATCGGCGTTTCAACTCGCTCACTGCAACCCGAAACCATACACAGCGAACCGTGGGCTTGCTGCTGTCGCGGCCCGAAGCCGGCCGGCGCAGTGCAGATAGCTCATCTGAGGGATCAAATGATCGAAGTGTTGAGTGATAACGAGTGATAGTGCGGAAGCTGCATCTTTTCAAAAGTAGCCATCGAGACATGTGGACCTCTTTAACAGCCGAGTTTAGGCGTCTGAAAGGACAGTTGCTTACAAAGTCGCTAAGCTTTCGCAGCCACACAACGTGCTCTACAGAAGCAGTTCGTAGCTCTCGCGTGCGGATGGCAGTGGCCTGTAGCTACAAACCTATCTCTGCAAGCGATGCTCTTGACTGCAGTCAAATCAAGACATGCCGCCTGGGGGAAGAGACGCGAAAGTAACAGCTCAACAGCGGATTCGACCCACGGAGTGTGGGCCGGTCTTTGCGTCAAGATATAGCTCAAGGGAACGTGCCTGCTCAGCATGATAGCGAAGCTGCCCTGCATATCCTGTGTAGTCCGCCTCTCGCCAGTCCTGCAGTGCTTGTTGCGCTGTACACAACGATGTTACCTACGAGGGGCTGAGAACGCCAGCTCTTTCGCGAGTTGGATCGCAGCATTGTATGTTACGCTCGTCATTTTATCGTCACCACCATCAACTTGCTTTCTTCGTGGTACTCGAGAGTGAAGGCTGAATATCAGAGCTGGCGATGAGGGTTGTCCACAGCATCCATGATGTAGATAGTCTCTGGTTGAAGCTGCGGTGTACAGCGGATTACGCGTATCGCCATGTTGGCCCCAGTGAGCCGGACATTCTAATGAAAGACCAGTTGGGAGATTGGCGGTGCCGATGATTAGGTATCTACCTACCTGTTTAATCACAGGGCTTCAGGTTGAGTTTCGGCCGACATGTGGCTACAATATCGTACCTGCCTTACGCTCCTCCGCTTCGGTAGTTGCAGGTGGTGGCGGTTTGTGGCTTTTTTTGATTCGCGTGGGGTGACAGACAAGCTGACGCTGCCGGCGGCAGCAGTATTACACAAGGCTCTAAGCAGCGGTTTGGCTTTATTACTGTACTTCTTCTCCCGCAGTGGCAGGCACACCAACCGTGTCGTCGGTGCATTCCAGTGGGCCGTAGGAATCTTGTTCTCAGCCAAGACGACCTCAGCCTGTCTTTGCTACGAGCGGTGTTGTGGAGCGGGTGAGCGCCGCTGCCACAACTACTGTAGCTGAATCATGTGGGATTTCCATGGTGCGCAGGAGCAGGCGCCAATCGCACAGCAGATCAGACAGCGGTATGGAGTTCCTAAAGTAACGTTGGCCGAGAAACCTGACGGAGGGACTTTTGGGCGAATGGGGATGCAGTAGCGAGTACTGAATGGAGTCAGCTTGGCCGACCCTGTCTCGCAGGTATCACCATACCTCCGTAGTAGTAACCTTGGAATGCCCTTCCGTCCTTCGGCCCTGTCTGCCAACGTGCAGACTGCTACGCCAGTAGATCACTGTCAGGGGGTTCAACAACAGACGGCAATCGAATCCAGTCCTGTAGGTATCACCATCAGGTATCGAGCGGGTGTGGTCAACGTCCCGGTTGCCGGAATCGCGCCGAGCCGTGGGAGAGCCCGGGGCGGACGGACGATGCCGGGTTCCATGGGCTCGGCGCACGAATTGAGAGTCTACAAGCGAAAACGTTTAGGTACAGTAGGTAGAATTCGAGAGCGATATCCCTCCCTTCCAAGCTTCGTTGTGCACGTCAGATGCTAGGATAGGAGGTCTCCCTCCATCCATCGCACACACCGTCCGTCTGCCCGGGCCTTCCGGCCATCCTTTCCTTAGTCACCCAATTGCAGCCCAATCTGAGTACCCACCCGTAAGGCATGTCACCGTAGGATCGAATGGCACACAGCAGGCCGGTGACGATTTTGGCACAGCACAAAGCAGCTTGGAAGATGGATTGGAACAGCACAACACGGTGGTACCTGCCACCGGCTATGCTCTTCGAGAAGTAGCATTGAGAGAGCAGAGTTACGCAATCGACATGTTACCATCTGGTAATCGTATCGTGGAGTACGTGTCGCAGCAATTGCCAGTGTTGCAGGCATCGCACACGCGCATCGGACCTGGCCGCAGCCTGTGAAATCCAACCCAGTCCGACAGCCGCCCAGTGTGCCGCGGATGAGGTCGGCATCGAGATTTCCAAGACACGATGATGTGGAGTTTGCTTTCTCTCTTCAATTTTCCTTGTGTTGCGGCTAGCAGTTGGAATCCCGCTCACCGCCAGCAAGGATCGCCTCTGGCCGGCTGTGCCTGGATGGGACACGCGACACGGGACTAGGCGAGTCATAGTCATCATCTCAGTTGATCAGTCAATCAGCGTCATCACGCCAGTGAGGAATTCGGGCGTTCAGGAAAAGAAAAACAAGCGGTCACCTTTCGCGTGCAGCGCTGGTCGATGGTGGACGGAAGTATGGGCCGTCCCCCTAGCTCAGTCTCGTTTGCAATGTTGCCGACACGGCGTGTCACTATTCCTCCTTCGCCATCTAACCAGGCAGTGGGGGGTTTGTGACTTTATGCCTGTCGTCCCCTCTCAATCGGCTACCAGTTGGGGAGGGGAAGCATGTATAGAGACCGTGAGGCGGCGCTGCTAGCATGCGAGCTACAGTCAACCATCTACTATCGCGACATGTCCCAGGTCAGATTGCTGTTGGGGTAATATCGAGATGTAGGCAGGGTCGTGTGCTCTGCTTGCTCATGCCCAAAGAATCCAGCAGGTTGGGACCGAAGCAGCAGTGCGGTTAATAAGGGGATAACAATGTGACAATGGTGCGGACAGCCAGCGGGGAGTTGACAGCTCATACAGTAGACTACCACAGGGCGAAGATAGCGCGGACGGTGGATTGGATGTGGATGAATAGGGACAATTGGAGGATGGATTGCTCTGTACTTGTGCCCAACTGTCGTCTCCTAGTCTGGCTACTGTAGGCATGGTGGCTGGGTTAACGAGTAACGTGGTCAGGTACTATTACCAGACAGGGAGGTATCTTGTACGGGCCATGCCCTCCTCTGCTTGGTTGGTTGGCCGTATGCAGCGGCATATGCATGCAGATGCAGAGATGCCCGGCTCGATCCATCCTCATCTCGTCCCAGTCCAGCACAACCCATGCCATGCCATGCCATGCCATGCCCATCCTTCACACAGACGGACAGGCGTGCGAGGCGGGTTGACAGGCCAGGCCAGGTAGGGCGAGGAGGGCGAAAAGGGCAGCGGAGGAGACAGATCAATCCATCACACATCGCACACGCACACGCACACGCATTCGCACACGCACAACCCTACCATCGATCCCCTTGGTCTTTTGATGGAGTCGATTACGCCCATCCATGCACGCTGTTCTTTTTCACTGTTGCTGCCACTCGCTGTGCTGTGCAGCGGTCAGTTCCCTATCCTACGTATCCATCCCTATGCTGATCTGACGCCAGGCGAGGTAAGGAATGAGTATCTATAGCACCTCTCCTGTCCTCCCAAAACACACACGCCCTCTTTCGTCTGATCTCTCCTTTCCACATCCGTACATCCATCCATCTTCTGCCAAAGTAGTAGAGGCTGCCCATTCGCGACGACACACACTCGCGATCCAACATTCCATTCCACATATCTGCACCGCAGCAACGGACTAGGGACTACAGACTCCTTGATCTTCTCGCCCTCACCCGCTCTTGCGACTTCTCGAGCTTGAACGTTGCAGTACATACTTGGGAGCTTCGATCGATCGACACATCACCATGGCAGGATCGACATACACCAAGAGCAAGCCGTCTCCTCTGACTCCACCAACCATCATCCCGCCCTCTATCAATCGCCAACATTCATATAACTCCAACTCCCGGTCGCAAAGTGCCAGCATGTCGCCGACCGGCGCCACCAGCATCCTGGCACGTGTTGTTTCCAGACCACACTCTCCTCGTAGGCAGACGGCGAGTGCGAGCAGTGTCGGCAGCAACATGAGCAGTGCAAGCACGGCCAACTCGCTCCCTTCATCGCCGACCGATCGTCCCACCGTCACCGAGAGGCGACGCAGCTGGGAGGACTGCAAGCGCCAGCATGATGGCAGCTACATCAGCTTTCCGGACTTTGACCTCGAGCAAGCCGCTGCTGTTCAGCAGTACGCCGGTAGTTGAACTGGTTGGTTCTTGATGATGCCTTCCGCTTCCATTATCCGACCGGTAACCCTCTCGGTCTGAGGCTCATCATTCAACCTGATCTTACTCGAAACCTTTCTACCACGGAAGACACCCCAGCCACTACACTACACCGTAGTATCCACCTTTTTCCGACTCCCAGGCTTGTAACGGCATGACCAGGCTACCATGCGACCAGCACTCGGCCCTTTGGACAGTAATGATCTTCCAATGAAGGGCGTCAATGCCACCTCGACAGGTTGGACTCATCCCAACCCGCAACAACCCTCGGCCTTTAGGAGGATAGGCTCATCACTGATGTGGTCTGTAAATGAGGGCCTTGTCCATAGGCAGGCCCAGATCCTCTCTATCTCACACTCAACTAGTGCATACGTGCCAACTGGAATGAGCGTGAATACACATTGAGCACCGATGAACTCAAAAGTTCACGTGTCTCTTGTCTGATTGATGGACGATAGATGATTTCAAGGGAGTGCGCCTTAGTCTCACGACCGGCGTGTATTCGAATGATCACTACAGCCGTTCATGAGAAATCCTCAGTTCCAAATCTATCCCTACTAGGTCAGCACACGCATAGCATCCTGACCTAAGCCTGTACTGCGCATCTCAATATGTAGCACAGAATTTCAAATTGAAGACCGTTAGAAATACCTCATCAACATCTTTCACTGTTTGACTCTATTATCTCAGAAGTATCCTACGTATTGTAACCAAACCCACCAACTATCTGTCCCACCAAGCCGGCTCTTTCTACGGACATGTCCGAAAGCTACATGCGGCATACCCGTTCCCAATGTGAAACCCCTTGATCAACTTATCTCCCAAATTGACCAGCAACACCTCGAGCCCCAGACTCGACATGGTGCAACGGTCATTTACACAAATCATTACACGTCTGACCGAGCTGGGCATTCGCCGCGCTGTAGTGCCATCGAGGACTCGGGCACGCTGAAGCGAGAGGTGAGGGTAAGATTTCAAGCAATCACATGCATCGGCGCATTCGCCTCCCTCGGAAGCTGGACTGCGTTGCTGGGCTGCGTTGCCGAGCACGTACGGCGTGGGCCAGAAGCAGGAATTGTTTGAGGCCGTCAGACCAGTCGCAGCGAGTCAGCGAGGGCTGTTCCGTCTCTTGTCCTACCAATACCTACCTCCGTACACCAGCCAGTCCGGCTACATGTAAACGTGGGAAAGTTGCGAGGGAAAAACGTGGACAATGGGGTGGGAGTGGGAGTGGGAGTGGGAGTCGTTAGGTGTGAAGGGGCATGTATGTGGATGGGTGTGAGGCACTGATATGCATTGCACTATGCGACATGCGACATGCGACATGTGCGATCCCTCTCATCTATTACTGGACTCTGCTCTGTAGGGAGGAAGATATGGGAGTGGAAGATACTACCTATTCCTTCCAATCTTCACATGGAAGCCATCCGTTGCGCCGTTCCTGAAGGACCGGGTTCATGACAACTCTTACCGTGTGCGCCGAAGGCTGTCTTCGATGCTGCACAGCGTGCCGACCGGAGAGGTAAATGATTGTTCGGCTGCGGCCGGTGTCCTCGTTGAAGTCGTCATTCATAATCATGGTCACTGTCGTCGTCGCAGTTGCTGGTCGGCATGAGGTATTTTGTTTCTGCAAGCCGCCACCATCACAGTCGCCACCATCACCGCCACCATCACCGCCATCACCACCACCACCATCGCCACCTTGCCGTCTCGACAATTAATAACTCTCATGCATGTCGAATTTGCATTTGCATTTGCTGTCGCTGGCCGGCTTTCCCAGGCGTGTCGACTGGCTGTAAAAAAACACCGCAGCCTTGTGGCACAGGACAGAACAGCATCTCCACGGGCGGCCGTAGCTGAGGCCGGCGCATGAGGTCAGAGGGATGGGAGGATGGGCTTGAATTGCAGGGAGGCGCGGTAGAGGAGCATGGCAGAGCAGGGAACGATTCCATTTGATCATGGATTCACCCTAGCGTCGGCATGCGAATCCGCGTCGGGAAATCTATCAGGTCATCGCGCGAGAACGTTGACGAATGAATATGTAATGCTTCTCCTGCAACGTCTCGATTCTTTCGTGGCGTCGCTACTCCTCGATCCAGGTCGCAAAAAAGCGGTCTTTTTTCCAGCGGCCGAGAGAAGTGCCACCGTAGTAGGTAGGGTGAGGTTGTCTCGTTGTTGACAACACACGGAGTCACAGCCAAAAGCGCAATCTCACAAACACAGACACAGACGTAGATACAGCGATAACGTTTGAGGATGAAGCAAGGCACTGCCAAATCTTATTGTTTTTATCTTTCGGTTGCACAGCCGATCTTGTCAATCCCTTCGTTTGCCGTGCGGCAGATCGTTCGTTGGTCTTCCCGTATGTATGTTAGGTATGTAGTTGCAGTTGGTGCTGTGGCTGTCTTACCATACCATGCCACACCGATACAGTTCGACTGTGAGATAATACGGCAAGGAGGACCGTCTGGAGCGCAACTGAACGTCGACATCTGGAATGTGCCTATGAGAACAGAGATCCATTTGCTTATCCTGTTCCACCTGCTTTCGCCGCGCCCTTGCCCTTGCCCTTGCCCTTGCCCTTGCCCTCGCCCTCGCCCTGGCCCTGTCCACATTGGCTCTTGTCCTTGCCTGTCGTCAGGAGGGATGTCGTAGTATGTAAAATCCGACCTGCCTACGTGAATTAGAGCCAACGATGTGGTCCGCCCCTTTCCCCTTGCCAACACATCCATCATACCGTCTCCTTGTTCCAGCGGTGCAGGATACATCACAATCGTCGCTTACCCACTATTCACACCCAACTGGATCCCTAACTAGGCATTTACAGACATTCGTCTCCTCCTCCAGAGTCTCGATCAGATCTGACCTTGACTAGCTGGCCACACTGCTCCTCGACAAAGCCGTCGTCGCTGTTCCAGAAGCTGGTGTTTATTTGACTTACCGCGTTGGACGCAAACGGCCCGTAGCGAAGCGGTTGATTACCATCGCTCGTCTCAGCAAGGACGGGAAAGGAAGGGAAAGTGGAGAGGATCATACTGTATACATAGTGCTGCTTCAGTACACTACGGACCACGGTACAGTGCAACATCTGATCTGACGGGGGGAATCCTTCAAAGGGTTGACCGACGGTTTTCTCTACACTTGGGACTAGCCAGGTTGCCATTGACAGAGGCTCCCTTTCGTTGACCGTACTGTTGTGAGAGCTGGCCCTTCAGCAACAACCGTATTGCCATCATCTTCATCATCTTCATCGTTATCACCCTCCAGTTCAATACTTCAGCATTCCTGCACGCTTCGACTTTGGATACCATCGACCAGGCTCGTCCGGCGCGCTTGTCTCCACCAGCTCCCATAGTTAGTCGAGAGATATTCCGCCTGGAGCCCTTACCAGAACCATAGGTGAACGGACCGATTGACCATAAGGTACGCTGATTACCTGGCTTCCTTCCCCTCTTCAGCTGCGGTAACTGAACTACGTCCTTAGGGGGAGGACATCGTCGACACCACATTCATCTTTTCGCTTGCACGTGAAAGGTTATCTGGAAGTGAAAGAAGACTTCTAGTGAACCCTAGCACATGCCATTACCAGACAGGGCGCAGAGTGAAAGTTACCTTCTCTTGGATCTTCCGACTTACGATTCTTCATTCGCTTCGACCCAGTTGTAGAATCGCGCTCAAGCTAGTAACTACAACGAACCCGACCATAATTGCGAGAGAATACCATCACAACTACAGCAACCACTGCTACAAACCCAACAACAGCGCCAACAGCAGTCCCTACCATTTCAGCAATCACAACCGCAACCGCAACCGCAACCACCTACCGCTAATTCACTCCAGAATCCCACTCGATCGTTTTTCCGAGCTCTCCTGCGCTCGAAAGGCCCAACGTACTGATCCCTCCACCGGACCTAAGGTTGTATAGGAATAGCCAAGAAATAGAGGGAAGAAACATCAAAGATACGCAAGATGGCACCACAGCAGAAGCAACGCAAGATGGCCATTGTTGGCAGCAGGTCTGTTGGTACGTATGCATCCACCTTACAATACACAATGCGCTTCCTTGTCTACACTTCCAAGCCTTGCATCAACAACCGAGGAAGTTTCACCGTCGCACGATCAGCATCGTTGACTTATTCCTACCACGGCCCACCTCCCCCTCCGTTCTCGCACGCGAGCCACACTCTGCCCTGTCAAAGACACAATGCTGGTTGTATGCTGACACAGAAGTCTCACCACATAGGCAAGAGTTCGCTCACGGTCCAGTTCGTGGACGGCCACTTCGTCGATTCCTACTACCCGACCATCGAGAACACATTCAGCAAGGTGATCCGCTACCGTAATCATGATTTTGCGGTCGAGATCATCGATACTGCTGGCCAGGATGAGTACACCATCCTCAACAGCAAGCACTTTATTGGGATTCACGGTTACATGATCGTCTACTCTGTCTCCAACAAGCAGAGCTTCGAGATGTGTCGCATCATTAGGGACAAGATCCTTAATCATCTGGTGAGTCCTTTGATTTTCTTTCCTTCTTTTGTATCATGGCTGGTATAGGCTATGTGACAGGTACGGCAGCAGCAGCAGTAGCAGCGGTAGTAGAAACAGACGGTCCACACCCAGCAAGCACCTACGAGACTGCACCCAGCAGCCGTCCCCATTCAAAGTACAAGTAGAACAAAGTGAACAAAGTTTCTAACCAGCCCTTTCTTTGTCCAACCGAACAGGGTGCAGATACAGTCCCAATCCAGATCGTAGGCAATAAATCCGACCTGCGACCCGAACAGCGCCAAGTATCAACCGCCGAGGGCAAGAAGCTGGCAGAGGAGCTCGGCTGCGGCTTTACTGAAGCCAGTGCGCGCTACAACGAGAACGTGAACCGCGCCTTCGAGGGCATGATCGCCGAGATCGAGAAGGGCCAGGAAGCCGGCCAGCCGAAGGAAGGAAACACCAAGTGTGCCGTAATGTGAGATCATCCACGAGTTTGGAACCCGTCTACGTCTACGTCTACATCCCTGGCTTCTTACTTTCTCTGCCTCGACACATTGGCTCCTGTTAAGCATCGGACAACGCCTACATCTCAGCGCCGAAGCCGTTACCGAAGCCGAAGCGCATCTCAAACCGCTTTGCCACCGCTTTTCCTTGCCTTTGTGTCTTTTACGATACCGACCGAGATCTCTTTTTCTATCTGTCTTCTTCGTGTGCTTGTGTGTACACAATCTGTGATATAGTGACGGTTCAAGGAAGGGTGGCATTCTCGTCAAAGCGCCTGGTCAACGAGGGAAGTGGGGGCGGTCTCAGTTGCATGTAATGTGAAACACGAAGAAATTCGAAATTCAGAAATGAAGGGGATGAGAGGAGAGAGGATGGTCGTGATGGAGACTGGTTGGACGGGAGGTCTGTGCTGCATTGCCGCTGATGCCTTGTGTACGATCGAGAGACGGCCTTTTTCTTTTTCCTTGCCCTCCTGCAAGCCTTTCAATGGATGGATGGATCTTAGAGCGCCAACTGAGCCCTTCCCTCCTTGCCCTTATGAGACTACATATATACCCGGCGTTGTGGAACAGATTTGGGAGGTTTCTTTCCCCAGACAGCCTTCTAACGAGCTTTTCGTTCTCCAACTTGTGTTCAATACAATGCTCTCGCCCAGTTTAACATTCCTTTTTTTTTCTCGTTAGGAGGCAATTGGAAACCCGATTCGGAAGGCTATATGGAAGAGACATTTCCATACCGCTTGAATAGGAAAGCAACCATTACAGAGCTATCAAAAACACACGTGATATCATGGGTATCTTCAAAAAAGTGGGAAGGCAATAGAACAGATATCCCAGACCCCAGATCCCACATGATTTTATGTATTCCCACAGCCGACCGTTTGCCCCCCCCCAATGAACGCCAATTCTAGATTTCCTCCTCGTTGCAAAATCCTCCCCGCATGGTGGCATTTACATATCAGGCCTATCCTGCCACCAACCTGAACCTTTCCAGTACCCCCTTGAGCCGCTCGGTGAAGGCGCCCCAGACTTCAGCACCCTCTGGTCCGGTCGTCTCGCCGGGTTCTTGGCTCTGTGAATCCATCATATCTACGCGTTGATGCTGGAGGACGAATTCCTCGACAGCGGTGAGGAGGCCCTGAAGACCTGATGGGTTGCCGTCATCTTTCTGCCCGCCATCGTTGCCGTCATTCCTGCTCAGGGCTCGTGTGATGACTTCTCTCGCCTTCCGCTCAGCGCAGAGATTGGCTAGCATGATAGCCAGGTAACCGTATGCCACATTGCCAGTGCTCTCCTCGACTGATTCGGCATCAAGAATGCTCTTCTGAGCTTCCTGAAAGATTCGAGCCAGAGAACCGATGCTGGCTCCATCGTGATCCGCCGCTGCCGCTCTGCAGGCCGCCATGCTATGCTCGGCCAGGTTGATCATGATTCCAGTCGCCAACACCACTGAATCGAGCGTCACAGCCCAGGTGTCACGGTCGGCAGAGGCGTTCATCGCTTTCAATGCTGAGAACCCTTCCACCATTACGTGTAGTAGCGTGCTGACCAACGAATCGGTTGTGAAAGGCTCATTGTGGCCGGGTCGTTCGTCGTTCGTCAAGTTTAGACAGAGACGCAAGGTGAGAAACGCAGTGTGTCTACGCTGTGGTGAAGGATTCGTAATGAGGTGTGGCGCGACCGCTGCTAGGCGGACACTGTGTGAGTTATGCCAGTCAAGTCTAACAGCAAGAGTCGAGAGTGATTCTAGGATTGACACAGCTAGAGATGAAGAGGGAGAGTCTGGTAAGGCGATGTCTAGACATTCGGTGACGTTGGTGATCTGGGTTGCCGTGAGGAGTTCTTCCCTGTCGCCTTGCCGTCTCAAGCGGCCTATGAGGATATTCAAACCGCTCAGGCTTAGTAGCCCTGTGTTAAGTTCAGATGGCTTGGGCTCAGCCCATATCCCATCTTGTGTCTCTAGTCTGTTTGCAACATCAACCACCGATGATCGAGCCATGCGTGATAAATTATTGGCTCGGTCCTTGACCATAATCGAGATGCTCTTGGATTTTAGGACATTTGAAGCAAGTCTCGACAGAGCGTTTGACGTTTTCAAGAGCGAGATGATACGTTCCGGCGGTTCAGTGGCCAATATCAAAACCAAGGTCGCAGTCAGAGCAAATTCGCTGATTTCGTCAGGTGCGAATGCAAGTTCCTGCACCAACTGATGCTCGAATCCGCTCGCAAAGAACCGCTCTACGAACTCCTTTTCACACATCTTGTTGGTAAGCTCTAGCAAGGCACCTCGTCTACGACTATGCTTCCCCTGACTTCGGTCGCTGATGTCGCTCATGATAGCATCTATATCTAGGGCAAGCCGCTGATTTCGTCCTGCTGCACGAAGTTCATGCACACTGCGCATATTGCCGGAAACGTTGTTGTCGTCACTATCATCAAGGTCGAATGTCGATGATTCTGCTCCCGCGACAGGTCGATTGGTTCTGCGTGAAGCAGCAGGGGGTCTATCGGGTATCGTTGTTGGTAGATCTTGCAAAAGGCCATCTTCAAGGCTATCTTCGGCAAGGTATGACCGTACCTTACCATAGGTAATCTTAGGACCTAAATCCGAAATAGAGCGAGAGGTCGTTGTTTGCGAGTTTGATGTTGCTACCGCGGGGAGGCCCTCATCCCCAGTTTGAGAGTGACGGACACGATTAGTCTCAGCAATTTCTTCTGTTGTATCCATACCAATGTCAGAATCGCTCTCGTCGCTTTCAGAAGAAACAGGCGCAGACGCCTTCAGTTGGTCAACGAGACGAGTCTTGCGTAATGATACCTCTGGCTTGGATTTCACAGATCTTTCGGCAGATAAAGGGCTATGTTGAGGTGGCTCTATTTGAAGACTACCGAATGGTAGAGTACTCGGTGATGCAGGTCTGGCGTCTTCTTCAAGCAGGTGACTCCAAAGCTGTGCTTGCTTTGGTGTCATAGAATTTGTCTTCTCTACCTTCATCTCCTGTCGATCTTGAGGCGAAGTTGGTGGTTCCACCACCATCGATGCATCTAATTGAGAAATCGAAGGGTTTTCTCTTTTATGTTGAGTGTCGTTCTTGCTATATGTCACGTTATTCCACCTGCCTCGAACCTTTTTGGGTTGAGTGGAAGTCCCGTCGTCAGATTCTGACAAGTCAAAAATGCTAGCCGAGGTCTGTGGTTTGGCAGACTGAACTGGATTGGGCTCCATGTCGACATCTTTGCTGTTTCGGTCATAATTTGATACGACTTTGGAGCCAATGTTAGAAATCTTGTCACCGTTCCTCATATCCCCAGTTTTGCGATGCATTCCAGTCGCCTCATGGCTTGGCTTAGCCTTTTCAGGCTGCCGATGTCCAACATCCACCACAGCACGCTTACGTCTAAGCGCAAGCCTGGCAGCAGCAGATAAGGGCTGCTGCACCTCTTCACCGGCTGAATGCACTTGGATTCCTTTTGTTCTTGACAAGGATGTCTGGCTAGCAGGAGTCGCTTCGGGACTGCTCATGGCCGAGGCTGCTTCTGAAGTGGAGGCACTTGCAGTCGCTGGAAGATGTGCCTTGGAGACTGTTGCTGATGATTTCGAGGCGGTGTCCTTGTTAAGCCTCACCTTTTTGCGCTCCCAAGGCGCCAATGGAGCCTCCTGTCCCGGCTCTTCGCGTACTAGTAATCGTTTGGATGTCATGCGAGGAGGCACAGGCTGCGCCATAACGGCATCAGTCTCATCTTCCGAAGAAGGCACGTCAAATGCGTCCCGTCCCTTCTCATGCTTCACCGTCTTAGGCTTTTTTGCTGCTGGTTGGAAGATGGGTATGTTTTTAGGTTGAGCAAGTGGCATCTTTGACGTCGTCTGTTGTACTGTAGCGGTTTTGGGCGGGTGCTTATCCTCCTTGTCTAGCTCGGCGAGATTGTAGGTGGGTTGTCTGTTGGCTCGGCCATACGTCCTCACCTTGTTCGGTCGGTGGGAAAGTGAAGGCGGTGTCGTGGCCATGTTGTCGATGGCAATGGCGTACTGGTATCGATGAGAGAACAAATAGGCTAGGCTGTTGTCATTTTGTGTTGTTCACCAAGGCTCCTCAAAACCCATTGGCACCGTCATCAGAAGACTGCCGGCGGAAGGAGACTGCGCATATGAAGCTGGTCCCTTCACGGCGCGTGCCTGCTTCAATGGCCGGTGGAGCATTAAATTTGATGGCACATGTGGGCGAGCTTGTGGTCAAAGGTTGTTGCAGTTGATCACCGTGAGAAGTATGAAGATGGCGCGTAGTTGCGTGTAGGGTTTGAGTTGTATCAAACCGACGCCATGCTGCAGTCTTCACTCATAGCGCCACAAGCATTGCAACAGCTCCAGACGTGGCAAGCAACATGACGTGAGCTCAGAACCTACCACCGTCCACTGTAGGTCCGGGTACCGTCGTACCTCAGGGACCTCAGCCTCCAACGGGGATGTCCGCGCCAAGGCTCGCCCCGCTCCGCTTCTGCGGATACTTCCAGCCGGATTCGCCGTTTTTGGTTTAAGCCACCTCCACCTGGCCGCGCGCCGAGGCATTCAGAGCTGGGTGAGAGATAGAGAGAGAGATAAAGAGAGAGTTTTGTCTATCAGCCATGGAGGACTGAGTTATCAAAAGTAGGGCCCCTCGTGTCTATTTCGCGTTATTAACACTTCAAGTCTAGTGCCAACCCCGGCTATCTTCCACATCCTCAGTATCTTCCATACAGCTTCTGATGTATATATTGCCTATTCTTCCAACTCGCTCCCTTTACATCCATAATACAAGTGCTGAGCCTCCCGTTTCTGAGCACATTCACACCGGCAGCATCATTGCCTTTTGTCAACCTACAGCAGCCTCGAGGTGCCAACCCTGAAAAGAATAACCTGCCTACCGAGCTACACCACGCTTCAACCTTGCAATGGCATCCGAACAGCCATCTTCCGTCTTGTCCCCGAGCCAATGCGTTGGACCCGACTACAAGGACCCTTCCCAGAAGCCGCAGGCGACTGTGTCGAAGCAGCTCAGCCACGAGAATGTCACGGTGCTGCCACAAACGCCGCAGTTAATTGCGCTCCTCACGTAGGTAGTACGCCTGCCCCTCAATCCCAGACAATCCATCCTTCGTCGAATGCGTGGAAGCTAGTAGGAGTAGGACGAATGCCTCGTTGGTGGTACAGAAAGGGAGATGCGACCATGCTATAGAGAAGCACAGCAGCTGAAGACCATGTTCGTCATTTCTACCAACAGAATGATCCGCGATCGACAGACCAACCGAGCCGACTTCATCTTCCACTCCAACCGTATCATTCGCCTGCTGGTCGAAGAGGGTTTGAACCACCTACCCGTCATCCCGCACACGGTTGACACCCCCGTCAATGGTGAGGTGTACGCGGGCGTGAGGTTCGAGGGCCGGATCTGCGGCGTGTCTATCATGCGTGCGGGCGAATCGATGGAGCAGGCCCTGCGCGAATGCTGCCGCAGTGTGCGGATCGGCAAGATCCTCATCCAGCGTGACGAGGAGACCAGTCAGCCGCGTCTCTTCTACGACAAGCTGCCAGAGGATATCCGTGACCGATGGGTGCTGCTCCTCGATCCAATGCTCGCGACTGGTGAGTGTAGCTTCCAATTGCAGTACTGTGCGTTGTTATTTGTTGTTGTTCACTGACCGATGCATTCCACAATCCCAGGTGGTTCCGCCCTCATGGCTGTAGATGTGCTCCTGTCCAGGGGCGTGCCTGAGGAGCACATCCTCTTCTTGAATCTCATAGCTTCACCTGAGGGTGCCGCCAACTTTGCAAAGAAGTTCCCCAAGGTGCGCATAGTGACGTCGTTCATCGACCAAGGCTTGAATGAGAAGAAGTATGTCCCAACACCCATCCACACAAGGCAGCCACCTCGAGCTTCGATCATTGACATGTGTTTTGCTCTAGCTACATCATCCCCGGACTGGGCGACTTCGGTGATAGATATTACACCTTATAAAAAGGTAAACAGGCATTCTACAGCTTGGCCGATAGTATGGTAGCTTCAAGGCGTTGTAGCGCTTGTGTATATGAATCTACGACTTGAAGTGTCTTGATCAGAACATGGAATCCGCCAATGTAGCACTATTGAGGACTCGTGATCTACCAGTGAGATAGAAAGCGCCAGCCGTATCGGGTCTTACCATGGATACTCTCGATCCTCGACTTGGAATTTATCGCCAACAATTCTGCCAATGGAAAGGGCTGCCACATGGTCTCAATCGTGAGAGGTGGAATATCTAGTCACCTCCCTACCATAACTGCCACTCTTGTGTGGGGTGAAGCGGCTGGTCGAGCCTTGAGAGAAGACCTCATCATCCTTGCCATCTTTTAGCCCGTCCGCACCTACGATCTGCTCCAACGACAGGCCCTTAGTCTCCTGGAGACCAAACCAGCATCCCGCCGCGATGACTAGGTCGAAGACTCCCCACAGGAGAAAAGTGCCCCAGCCCTACTCGCAAACGATGTCAGCACAACAAAGCCTTCTCCACTTCTGGATGCGCTGCGTAGATGTGAGGGAGCTTACCATGTTCGTAATCATGTAGGGGGTAGTTAGGGAGAAGACGAAGTTGAATAGCCATTGGCTGGCGACACCAACGCCTATACCCGGCTCACGCACCCTGGGTGGGAAGAGCTCGGAGACGTACGGCCAGGGAAGTGGGCCCCAGCTGAAGTTGTACGCGATGACGAAGAGGTAGATGAGAGCAATGGTGGCAATCCCGGCGCTGGTGACAGTGCCGGACGCGTTGGAGTTCGGTGGGTGAGTCTTGTTTACAGCGGCGGTGCTGATCTGGCAAGCTGCCATGAAAAGCGCTCCGCCAACAAGGATCTTCTTGCGGCCGAATACGTCGGCGACGAACAGCACGAACATTAAACAGGCGGCGACTTTGACAGCACCGAAGATGGCGGTCAAGAGCAGATCCCTGTTGCCGTTGTTGCCAACCAACTGCTTGAAGTACTGTGGGCCGAAATATGCGAAGGCTGTCGCGCCAGTGGCCTGTTGTGCGATGAAGATGAAGCTGGCGGTGATGGTGCGGCGGCGGTTCTCAGGATACAGCATCTCCATGAAGTGGAAGCCCTCGGTCGCTCTTTCTTCCATCAACACGCCGTTGCGGATCTCGCCCATTTCTTGTTGCGTGCTCTCGCCATCGTCTGCCCTGATCCAGACAAGACTCTTCCAGGCTTCTTCGTGGCGACCTTTCTGTGAGAGCCAACGGGCTGACTCTTTAAGAGTCAACATGCCCAAACCGAGCAATCCCCCGGGTACAAGCTGCAATCCAACGGGCAATTGCCACTGTTTGGACGAGGGCTTCAGGTCCTTTGCGACGCCATAATCAACCCAGTACGAAACGAAGATGCCTGGACGTGTCAGCCACTTACAAGACTCAAGGCGAGCAAGACAGAGCAAACTTACCGATGGTGAACATCAACTGGTAGAAAGATCCGATTTGGCCACGAATGTGCTTCGGCGACATCTCAGAACTGAACATGGGGATGACGACGCTGCTAGCGCCGAGGCCGAGACCGGCAATGACTCGGCCAACATAAAAGGCAGCGAGGGAGTGGGTGTTGATGACCTGGATGACGACTCCAATGCAGAAGACGAGGGACGAGACAGCGATGGACCAGCGCCTGCCGAAACGGTGAGCAATCGGCCAGATCAAGAAACAAGCTACAAATGCGCCGAGCTGCTGCAATGAGACCGATAGCGACTGGACTCTGGTCTGGTCGTGTTTGGCATCATATCGGAAGTCGGTTGAGTAAGCCTTCAGAGTGAGGACGCCGCCGATGATACCGGAATCGTAGCCAACTATGAAACGGCGTGATCAGCAATGATTTATGTGTGGAACGAAGGGCAATGCTCACAGAGGAAGCCGCCTATGCAAACGACAACACCGAGCCAGTATGCCCGGACTTTACCAAGAGCTGTCATGGCCAACAATCGGCCCGTTCAGGTAAGCTCTGTCTCGCACCAATCCGAAGCTGGCTGCGAGTGGTTTGAGAGACTATATGTGGTATGGCGCACGTCGAATGGCGCTTCCGTGCTGGCAGGAGTGACCTAGCCTCAATCGGTGGCGATCAAGGGCCACAAGGAGTTGACAGTCTGGTTTGATGGATGATCAGAAAGCTTGTCTCAACCACGATGGCCCTCGGATGGCATTAATAGGGCTGGTGTGATGCTCAAACGACCATTATCACTTCAGGTGCTTCATCTACGGTCTTGCAGGTGACACGGATTCGGGAAGCAGTATCTGACCCCGCTATCTGCTGTTGCAGTACCTACGCTGTAGCAGTGCCGATTCATGGCCAATACAGAATGATAATTATGATGGAGGGGCAATAAAAGGGAGTGTATCACGACTGTGCTACGAGACGGAAAGCGGATGATATTTGTTGCTACAGATCTACATAAAAGCTTCCCATCTATCTCAAGTCTCGTTGGAAACGACTCCAGGCGTAGAGATGGTGAATCTGAGAAACGTCGTTGTCCAAAACAAGGGATCAATCGACAGCCGATGCTCAGTGGCAATTACCCCAATGTTCTCCACCAAAAGACACATATATTACACGCCTACACAGAGGAACTCGCAGGCTGGTGAGTTCTGCCCCTGTCTCTTTGGGCCTGACGCCATGCTTAGCCCCGATGATGTGATTTCCTCCCGTCTACCTAGGTATTTACCTTGCATTCCCTTTATTGCACGCAGATAGAGAGGACTGGCAGGAGGTCTCAATTTGAGGTGGCGATCGCATTTGATGTGTCACTTTGTCTCCTCTCATCACGTTCAGTCCACCAGATAGATCATCCACTTCCCGGTCCATAGTAATGATAACACTACAGTGGTACTGGATTCCAGGTTGTTGCTTTGATTTTATTATTACAGTGGTAGTTCTGATCTGGGACGGGATATGAGAGACGCTACTTCCCCGTATAGTATAGTCCCCGCACCGCGACCGTACCCCGCTTTACCCCCGCCTTTGCTCTCATATAAGCCAATCAGCTGTCAGCGGTACGGGGCGTCCCTTCATAGCCTCAGAGACTATCCTGAGGTCCCTTCCATGTCAACGCTAGTGCTTGGGCGTATTATCGCCTCAGACTCTGGCTCCATCTCTGGTTGAAGAGCTCTGGTCTGGCAAGGATATCCAGCATCGAAGTCGGCTTGATAGAGTTTATGGTCCCTCTGCCACTTCTCAACCATCCTGCGCCCTGAGAGAGGCATCTTGCATCTTGAAATGTGAACATTCGCTGTCTTGTCGCTGTCAGTTTGAGGTCCCTTCTGTCATCTCAAGATCGCCATGTCCGATTCCGCTGGGGCAGGGTTGGTAGTGTGCCTGGCCATGCATGATCTCATTGAGGACCCGATGTCGCTTCAGCTCAGCGAGACGTTGAATGTATATTTCTCACTGTCAAACCTCCCTGGGCGTGATTCAAATCTTCACTTCACTGCACGATCAATCGAATATTTACATGCAGATAGCAGACCGACATGAGCGCATCCAAGGCTTCAAGCGCAACAGGTGGCGCCCCCAAACGGCCCAACTTCCTTGTCATCGTTGCGGATGATCTCGGTTTCAGCGACCTCTCCTGCTTCGGTGGAGAAATCAGGACCCCAAATCTAGACAAGATAGCCTGCAATGGCATCCGCTTTACGGATTTCCACGCTGCTGCCGCCTGCTCTCCATCAAGGGCAATGATCATGACCGGCACCGATCACCATATCGCAGGTCTGGGAAATCTGATCGAGTGGACCAACATTTCAGGCCAGAATGCACCGGCTGAAGGAAACGCTCAGGCTTGGTCTACTGCGCCTCAGAGGGGAATGCCTGGCTACGAAGGTTACCTCAACGAACGTGTTGTGACCTTGCCCGAGTTGCTTCGAGACGCAGGCTACCTAACCGTCATGTCCGGTAAATGGCACCTTGGCCTTACTCCCGAACGCAGCCCGAAGGCTCGTGGGTTCGAGCGTAGTTTCGCCCATCTCCCTGCTTGCTCCAACCACTATGCCTATGAGCCCCAGCTTGAAGGTAATGGGCCCGAAGATAGAATCCCTGATTTCATGACCATGTCTTTCATTGCACTTCATAGTGAAGATGGCGAGTACGTTCGCAAGTTGCCGGATGGATGGTACAGCTCTGATGGGTACGGTGACAAGATGCTGCAATACTTGAGAGATCGCAATGAAGGAGGTGATACTCGCCCGTTCTTCGGCTACTACCCTTTCACCGCCCCACATTGGCCCCTTCAGGCACCAGATGAGTATGTTAAGCATTATGAGGGGGTTTATGACGAAGGTCCTGATGTTTTACGATTGAAGAGGCTGCAACGTATGAAGGACATGGGTTTGTGTCCACAAGACGTGGAGCCTCATCCGGTTGTTGCCGACGAGTCGAAGACGTGGGAGGAACTAACTACTGACGAGAAAAGACTCAGCGTCAAATCAATGGAGGTGTTTGCTGCTATGGTCGAGTGCATCGACCAGAATGTGGGAAAGGTAGTGGACTATCTTGAACAAACAGGAGAACTCGACAACACATTGGTGTGCTTCATGAGTGATAATGGTGAGTGCTTCAATACGTGTGCTAGAGCCTCCAGTAGCATTGCTGACCCAAATACAAGGAGCTGAAGGTGCAGCCTACGAGGCATATCCAATTGTTCAGGGCCAAATGATGCAGCACCTCAAGAAGTACTACAATAACTCGCTTGAGAATGTAGGCCGTGGTAATAGCTTCGTCTGGTACGGACCGCGCTGGGCTCAAGCAGCTACAGCTCCTAGCCGTCTATACAAGGCATTCACCACCGAGGGGGGCGTGCGAGTACCATTCGTAGCTCAATTCCCCAAGAACATACCTGTACGTCCTGAGGGTCAGACATTTAGTGCTGGTTTAGTCAAAGCTACCGAGGGTGCAGGTGATGAGACAGGTAGCATCACAAACACCTTCTCCACAGTGATGGATCTGGCGCCTACAATTCTAGAGATGGCAGGGGTAATTCACCCAGCACCTAGCTACAACGGTCGCGAAGTGGTCGGTATGCGAGGAAGCAGCATGCTTCCATTCATCGTTGGCGAGTCGCCCAGCGTGCATGCTGAGGACCACATCACGGGCTGGGAGACCTGTGGGCGTGCGGCAGTGCGCTGCGGCGACTGGAAGATGGTCTTCATACCCAAGCCAAAGGGCCCAGAGAAGTGGCAGCTCTACAATCTAAAGCGTGACCCTGGCGAGATCCACGACCTCGCTGATCAAGAGCCAGAACGAAGGGACCGCATGCTAAAGATGTGGGACCAGTATGTCCTCGAGACCGGCGTCATCCCGCTTGCTCCGGCCTTGGGCAACTGGCTCGAGGCGACAGAGGCCCAGATGCCGGAGGACGCTTGGATGGAGTACCGCTACTGGGAGGACGGCGCGCGCAATGAGCCTGAGAAGCACTTCCATACAATTCCTAGGTTCACGAGGAAACTCAACCAACAGGCCGCCATTGGATAGCGTAGCGTTGCAATCGTCCTGGAAAGACGCTCGCTTTAGATACACTGTGGTTCATGCCGATGGAGCAGCTAATGGGAATGCAGGTGCAGAATATCAAAATGTGAGAACATTAAATAGCCGAAAATAGAGGTAAATCATCCTTCTAACGTGGTCGTGAAGTCTTATCTCGTCTCAAGTCCACGACTTGACTGCTACTTCGTACGACACCATACTGAACCGATCTAATGCAGCATGTTGAATAGAACTGGAATCGCCGCCCCCAGGCAGGCTACCCAAGGTGCCTGTTTACGCCCAGACATGCTGGTTTCGCAAGATAGTGCCCTCTCCGTCCCTCTTGACCAGCTTCCCGATAGTGTAAGTCTTCTCGCCGGCAGCCTCGAGCACCTTGATGGCCTCGTCGACGTTCTCGCGGCGGACGACAATGACCATGCCGAGGCCGGTGTTCCAGGTCCTGGCGAATTCGCGGTCGCTGACGCGGCCGGCTTTCTTCAACCACTTGAAGACCTCGGGCACAGGCCAGGTTGCGCAGTCGACGTCGGCAGCGAGGTGGTCGGGCAGCATGCGCGGGATGTTGTCCTCGAGGCCGCCACCGGTGATGTGGGCCATCCCCAGGAGCAGGTCGCGCTGCACGGCCGCCAGCAGAGGGCGCACGTAGATCTTGGTCGGCGTCAGCAGCGACGTGCCGACCAGCTTGCTGGAGTCCCATGGCGCCGTGTCGTGAAACGTCAGCCCCGCGTGCTCCACCACCCGCCGCACCAGTGAGAACCCGTTCGAGTGCACGCCCGAACTGGCCAGGCCAAGCAGCACGTCGCCCTCCTGCATGGCGTCAACTAACGGCAGGATGGGCCGGCCGCGCGCGATAGCGCCAGTGGCTGCACCTGCGGCGTCGAATTCCTTGCCCTGGTACATCCCAGGCATCTCAGCGGTCTCGCCGCCGACCAGCGCACAGCCAGCGTCGCGGCATCCGGCAGCAATGCTCTCGACAAAGCGGCTTGCGTCCGAGGCGTCGAGGCGCGAGCAGCCGTAGTAGTCGACAAACGTTACCGGTTCCGCTCCCTGTACTACCAAGTCGTTGACGTTCATCGCGACCAGGTCGATACCTACTGTCGACAGGTCATCCATGGCAAACGCGATCTTCAGCTTGGTGCCGACTCCGTCAATCGCTTGGATCATGATCGGCGCCTCCTTGTATCCGGCTGCCTGGAAATCGAACGCTCCGCCAAATCCACCAATCTCAGCGTCAGCACCTGGTCGCTTTGTTGACGAGACCGCCTTCTTGATCTTGCTGACGAACTCGTTGCCAGCGTCGATGCTGACACCTGCTGATGCGTATGTGAGGCCCTCTGCCTCTTTGCCTTCAGCCGACGACGAGCTGACCTCATTGATCGTGAGACCATCGAAGGCCGGCTCGAGCAATTTCCACTTACAAGTGATGCCTTCCTTCTTGAACTCGTCGATCAAATGCTGTGCAATCTGCTCGAAGTTCTTGCTGGCGAGAGCCAGAATGGTGGGGCCAGCACCGGAAAGACAGATACCCAACAGACCTGGGTGGCTCTTGGGGGTGACAGACTGCAGGATTTCAGTGAGACCAGGGATCAAGCTCTTGCGGTAAGGCTGGTGGATACGATCCTGCATTGCGTCGTATATCAGCTCTGGGTCAGGAGGACTCTGGCCGAGTGCTACACCGAGCAGGCCTATCCGCTGCAGGTTGTGAACAATATCTGCTCTGACGTAGCTTTCCGGCAACACGCTGCGGGCCTTAGCAGTGGAAACCTCGAACTGTGGAATGATGGTGATGCACTTGATCTCGGGACTCCATGGATACCGCACGTGCTTGGCAATGTTGAAGGGAGGGATCGGTGGTGTCAGGCCGGTGTCAAGACCTCCCTGAGGGCTGGGCAACACCTCTGCTAGTGGGATCTCCTTGCGTTTGATGTCCTCTGGATTCAGATCCTTAAGGTATGAAGAGATGAGGCCGCCGAACATTGCGGCCGCCACGTTGTCGGGATGTCTCTCGATCATCAAACAGAAGTCAAGCATACGGTCCTTGCTGAGGTCCAACTTGCCGACGACGCTTCCCAGTGCCACACCACCCACCACGGCGGCTCCTGAAGACCCCAGTCCACGTCCGAGTGGGATCGGGTTTATGATGTGTACATGGGTGTTTGGTGGGAAAGACCGTTGCTCGTGGCATCGCAGCACGTAAAGAGCAGTCTGGGTGATCAGATTCTCGTCTGGGTTCAATGGTACGTTCTCTGCGCCTTCACCCTCATAGGTGATGCGGCAGTGGTATGGAGCACCTTCAGATTGAGCATCGTCAAAATTGACTTGGATTTCCAAGAAAATATTCAATCCCAGGCCAATCACATCAAAGCCAGGGCCGATGTTGGCTGACGAGCAGGGAATCTCTACGACACCGTATGTCAGTAAATCGTCGTGAGGCCAGAGACGTTAAAGCTTTTGAGCGTACTGATGGAAATCATGTTGGCGTGGTGACCGCGACTTGCTTACTGATGTATCACTCACGACTGAAAACGGGTCAGAGTTGCTCGATCACGCGAAGACAATCCTGACACTGGCCTACGATTCCACCACATAAACCCAACAGCAGCAATATGAAGGCGTCTGTTGAATCTGAGTCCTCCATCTTTAAGACTCTTTACCCCACTACATTTTTCTGCACTGGGAACAGGGTCCACCAGAGTCGCTTGCCCCACTACGATTTCCTCTTACGGTGGTGACGATGATAATGCTGCCGATCCCGATACGAAGCTTGTTAAACTTCAGCTAGCGCCCGAGGCTCGGCCCGCGGAAATCTTCCGTGTCTCTCTCATGTTTGGAGCTGCGAATTCTCATGCAGCGACATTTTATTTACAATATCTACTTGTCCAATCACCAGTCTCATTCGAGACCCTCTCATCTTGCAGTTAGACCATCATCACTCTGGTATTCGGCGCTTTTGTGTCGTATTGCGATTACCTGCATCTGACCGAGTCCCGTTTAATGCACCTCTGTACAACACCCGCGTCGCTATGAACGATTATGACGGCCAGATACGGCCGGATACATTTCTCTTCTTCCGACTGCCGAATGCATCGATTAAGTTGATCCAGATCAAAGCTAATACGTGGGTTCCCATTTCCATATATCTGCCAGACGGAGCAAGCCATCCAAAACATGTCTGAGACTCCTGATCGGCCTTACTGAGAATGGCACAGGATCATTGACATCGGCAAGTTCGGCTCGTTTCCGGCCAACCTCCTGCTTGGTCGGCCGTACTACCACACCTATGAGCTGTTGCCCCCTCAGGAAGGAGAGCAACACTCCAAATTGAAGATCGTGCCCCCGAGCGAGTTGAATGCCGAGGTGGTTACGGAGCAGGAAGCAAGCGAAAGCGAGTCACGGTCCAGGACTCCGCTTGGTGGAAAAGCTGGTGGCGATGACAGCAACAGCGCCACCCCTGCCGTCGAAGGCTTCGATCTGGTTGACGGCGATGGCAACGTGATCATCAAGAACAACCGCCTAACCATCGATGATGCAAGCCGACAAACGCTCTCGCATAGCGAAATCGAGGAGCTAAAACGCAGCCATGGCGGTAAGGAGATCATTGCCAAGATCCTCGCAAACCACACTGCTCTAGACGAGAAGACGGATTTTTCGAAGGCCAAGTACACCCTACGTAAGACTAGGAAGTACCTCAAGCGCTTCGCCGTCCTGCCAATGGACATTCCACGCCTTATCGAATACATGCTCGATAAGGAACCGTCCAGAATCATGGAGTGCAGGGAGGAAACGCTCGGCCTGCTGATGTCCTGGAGCAATGCGCATATGCATTTCCCGGATTCTTTCGCGCATGACGATCTCGGGCGACGAATTGGTGGTGGGAGAGCGTTAGCCGTAGATGAGACCGGCGGTATTTTTGTGGCTGCTCTGGCTGAGCGGATGGGTATCTTGCGTTCAAATGATAGTGGGCAGCTACACCATGACCCAGCGCCAAGTAATACCAATGGCGAAGACAATGGCGAGCCTCGAGACTCTACACTTCAAAGTGGTGAGTCAGACGTACCGAAGCCGTCCATGGTCCACATGGACTTTCCCATCCCATCCCCGACCAACTCCATCACCCTCCTCCACCCTGCTGTGCAACCCAACCTGAGCCTGCTCAAATACTTCGGATACGACAGCAACAACCCAGACACATCACATCCACTGCATACGCATCTAAAGCCGCTGTCGTTCCTACAGCTACTGCACCCTGACGAGGATCCTTTGTATGGTGAGCCTGCCACGGTAGATGCACAAGAACTGTCATCGTACAAATCAAGTCGGAGAGGAGCCTACTTCCGGAAACGTCGACGATGGGAGAGGACGAGGAGCATCGTAGACGAGGCACGGGAAGGCGGCTTCGACAGTCTGGTAATTGCCTCCTACATGGACCCAGTCTCCATCTTGCCGCACGCCGTGCCCCTAGTCAAGGGTGGCGGTCTGGTAGTCATCTACAGCCCTACTGTCGAGCCGCTGAAGATTGTTATGGATTATTACTCAAAGGAGAGGAGGATGGCATACATCAACGCCGTTGCGAGTGGGCAGGAGATCGATCGCGAAGACTTTCCCGTCGATCCCAGATTGCTTCTCGCACCAACCTTGCAAACCACCAGGATTCGCCAGTGGCAGGTTTTGCCCGGCAGGACTCATCCGCTCATGGGCAGTAGAGGCGGCTCCGAGGGATACGTTCTCGTTGCACATCGGGTCATCCCTCTCGAGGGTGGCGTTGAAGCTAGGGGTAATTTTGGAAAAAGGAGGAAGACGGCACCTAACGGTGCTTCATGAGGGGTGGGTCATCGAAAGGTTCAATCACTGTTGGCAAGCGATCTACGAGTTGCGGATTTTGTATCGACTCGCCTATATACCAGACCTGGCATTATACAAAGGTGAAACATCAGTCATCGCCACCTACGTCGTGGATTCAGGTATGAAATGTATGAAAACTGGGACAGGGTCACGGTGACATCGTGACTTATACCGGAAGATGTTAAAATGGTATTCAAAGCAAATCCCCAACTCCATCGCTGAATGATAAATTGGCAAAAGCCAATATGCTGGATTACCGCACTTCGGGAACCGCCGGAACGACGTCTCTATCGAAGGCCGCAGGGTGGACGTCGGTCTCGTTCGCATCATCTTCTTGTTCGGGTTGGCGCTCGAACAGTCTAGACCACCACTGAGGTGGATCCATTGGCCTGTGTCCGCCATGCGTAGAGGGGTAGATGTCGTTGAAGAAGTACCACACTGTAATAATATGTCAACATGATGTCCAATGCACGGCTCCATTTGCATTTGCAACAGACGAAATGGCAAACATACCATGTCCGACAGCGATTCCGCACAGCTCATCCTTCGGGTAGTGACCATGCAGCACGACGTTGAAAGCAATCAGCACCCAGGGCAACCAGGGCGCCTTGAAAGTCAGCAGGCCGAGAAAGCTCAGTCTGATATCCGGGTTCTTCCTGCTCCAGATGTAGACCAGCGTTGAGCTGAGCGACGTGCCGAGGAAGGCCTGCCCGAAGAGCGGCGCAATGACCAGCAGCGATGTACCCGCGTAGGCAAGCAGCCAACTGAAATGCGCAACCGACACGGCAGACTCCTCGAGCATGCGGGCGTAGCGCTGGATGAAGAAGATGTGGAAGAGGAGGTTGAGGGAAAGCGGGCCGAAGTAGAGGAATGTTGTGATGATTCGCCAGTACTGTGCAGAAGACGTCTGTCAACAGGCTTGCACTGTTTGGAACAACTTGGTTTGACTCTGAACTTGTAATCCAAACTTACCTGTGCTCTGTTCCAGAAGGCGTTCCAACTGTAGAACATCTGGAACGGGCTGAGGATGTTGCATTGCACCAAGATCCCAGTCACCACCGTCGCAGTTGTCCACCATCTTGTACAGACCGGCATTTCGAAAAACCACTGCTCCAGAGGCATTGCGCCTAGTCCTCCATCACCGCCTCCTAGCATTGCCGCCATATTGCTGTCGATTCGCTTGGGATTACAATCGATCAGTGGATTCAATAAGTGCGCGGTGCACTGCGGTCTTGCATGGGAGGAGTCGTGGTTATTCTAGATAAGTTGTAGGAAGGTTGTCGATGTAATGTGTTTGTCGGACGTTTGTTGCCAGGTGTCGAGACAGTTCAAACCAAAGTAATGAAGCAAGGCGACTCAACACAAAGAAGCCGATGTGATAATCACAAAGGCGTAGGTGTACTCTATTGCTGCGCTGTCATATGCCGTGCTCGCGTACATTACTGTAGACGTGAGGAATATTATGTCATTCGTTCGGGGTCTCCCGATCCCCTCACGCGGGCTTTTGGCTTAGATCCGTAATTAGAGCTTTGATTAGATCTAGATACCAACTCCCTCCTCGGTCGACAGTTCGTTTAGGCTTGGCATGTTTACAGGCGCGTTCCTGTTGTTGCTCAGACCTCATGCGGGTATTGCGTATGGGGCTGCATGTTGACTCGGTTCTAATCGCAGATCGTCCTCGCCTTCGATATCAATACGGCAATTAAGCCAATTCAACTCTCACAGCACAGGAACGAAGTGTACCAATTGCCTAAACTGCTGCGCCGTCCCAGCCCCAATCGTAGCCCTCGCGGTTGCGATCGCAACTGCTGTCTCCTTCGCAAACACGCCGCTAAACGAGCGCATTCAAACCACAAACAATCATGGCGCGAACGGCGATATCGGCACGAAAGAGTACTGGAGGGAAAGCGCCGCGAACAAGCCTAAGCTCGAAAAGGGCGAGCTTGGGGAGTCCTGATGCTCGAAGGAGTACAGGCGCAAAGACATGTACGTGAAACTGAGCAAGATTGGGTATGAGAAATAGATGCGGGTTGTGCTGCAGACAGAAAATCGCAGTTGCTAACGCCTACGTTAGCAACAAGTCCAATAAGAAAAACCAAACGATACAAACCAGGGACCGTAGCATTGCGCGAAATCAGACGATATCAGAAATCCACGGAACTCCTCATGCAGAAGCTACCATTCTCCAGACTGGTAGGTTATTCTCGACATTAAACTTCACACCATAAGCAACGGTCACTCATCATCCAAGGCAGGTCAGAGAAGTCGCCATTAACGTGACACCTCCATCTTGGGGAGTAACGAGATGGCAGTCGCAAGCCATACAGGCGCTTCAGGAGGCAGTAGAAGCCTTTCTTGTCCATCTCTTCGAAGATACGAATCTGTGCGCCATCCACGCCAAACGAGTTACGATCATGCAAAAGGACATACAGCTGGCCAGGCGAATCCGTGGTGCTTGGGGTGGTCACGGATAGCGGCTGCATTGGGTGACATGAGTGTTCGCAGAACGCGGGACGAAGCTGCGTTGAGTGATCGCCGTTATGGATGAGTGACCGAAATATTCCCATTCTTCGGCATCTCGTATGTGAGAACACATGCGCAATAGGGCTTTCGAGTTTGACCTTTTTGTGTCCGGGCCCACCGCGATTTGCGGACGACGGTCATGTCATGGCCGTCTCGGATGAGCTACCCTCGAAGCTATAAAGATCAAGGGACATCGTCCGTGAATGGTGCGCAATGGAGGGGAAGTATGCGTCGGAATACCCTGTAGTCAGCGCTCCCAAGTGATAAGCTCCCAGCTTGATGGCAGACATGCCAGTGTACTAGTATGACTGGTGGAGTAGACCGATCATGTCGCAATGACATCTGCAAATCGATTGCTTGTTTACCACATCGTCAAGCTTACGTCCGTATAGCAGCGAAAGAGTATTGTAATGTTCAACTGAAGCGTTTGCTGACCTCAGGGACCGAGGCTACCTAGGTCGCAGATCAGCAAATGACGTAAGAGCAGATCTCCATGGACTCCGAGACCCCAAACGCCACTGGCCAATCAAGATGTCTGCTGCCCCATGCACCTGTTTAAATGTTTGGCTTGACACCTTTTTATAATTTGTTAAATTGCCAAACCCGCTGTTCTGTGACTGATGAGATAGTTGTACAGCTCTATCTTCATGCCGTCGGCACGGTGAAAGTCTGTGCAAACCTGCTAGCCGTCCTCCAGCTCCTATTCCTGCTGTGATCGAATTCATACCCAGTTAGCCAAGATGCTACCCGGTGTCAATATCCGTATGATCCAAGCCCACAAGTCCATCATACCGCCGACCAGCGACACTGACTATTGTTGCAGCTTTTGAGTATGCCGCAAACACACTGGGGGCCGGTGCAGACGATTGTATGCATGTCAAAGCGCATTTTATCTTCAGACTTTAGATATGCTAATCGACATTGCAATTAGTGAAACTGATCTTCGTCTTCCTGGTGTCATATCCTCTGGCAGCGGTTCTCAAGCGTCTACCCGACTCAAAGCCATGGCTTAAGAGTACATTCATCATTTCTGTGTCGATCTTCTTCCTCGTTGGCCTATTCGATCTATGGAGCGGACTTGCGACGCTCGCCTTCGACGCCGCGCTCACCTACCTCATAGCAGCGAAGATCCCTGGGCCGTATATGCCATGGGTGGGCTTCACGTTCCTTATGGGCCATATGTCGGCCAGCCATCTAACGAGACAATTTGCTGGCTCCAGTAACGAGCTCGACATTACGGGTGCACAGATGGTCATGGTGATGAAGCTGTCGGCGTTCTGCTGGAATGTATGGGACGGCAAACAGAAGGAATCAGACCTCAGCGAGTTTCAGCGTGACCGCGCCCTCAAGAAATTGCCCAACCTACTGTCATACACCGCCTTCGTCTTCTTCTTTCCTTCCCTCTTCCCTGGGCCGGCCTTCGACTACGCCGACTACGAGCGCTGGCTGAACACCAGCATGTTCGACTTGCCACCAGGAACCGACCCATCGAAGGCTGCACCGACAAAGAAGCAGAGAAGGATCCCCCGCAGCGGAAGGCCAGCCATGAAGAAGTTGGCTCAGGGTCTGTTCTGGGTGTTTGCATTCATGCAGCTGGGTGGGTTGTACAGTACTGAGCTGATCCTAAGCGACACTTTCAAGAGTTACGGCTTCCTGCACCGCATCTTGACCCTGTACTTGCTGGGCCTGACCCAACGCACCAAATACTACGGTGTTTGGCTTTTGACTGAGGGCGCCTGCATCCTGGCTGGAATCGGCTATAAAGGTGTCGATCCGAAGACCGGCGCGCCTAGCTGGGATCGGTTGACCAACATCCGTCCCATGGAGGTTGAGCTATCGCAGAACAGCCATACATACCTGGCTTTTTGGAATATCAACACCAATGTCTGGCTCCGAAACTATGTCTACCTGCGTGTTACACCTAAGGGGCAGAAGCCAGGCTTTACGGCTACCCTCGCCACCTTCGTCACCAGCGCCTTCTGGCACGGTTTCTACCCTGGCTACTACATGGCCTTCCTACTCGCAAGTTTTGTGCAGAACATTGCCAAGAGTGAGTCTTGACTTACGCCGATATCTGTCCTGACGATCCCACTGACTGATTTTTCTTTCGCGTCTAGATTCCCGTCGTCTGATTCGGCCCTTCTTCATGACCCCAGACGGCAGCAAACCTACTGCGTATAAACCCTTGTACGACGTCTTCTCGTGGTTTGCCACGCATCTAACCTTCACCTTCAACGTTGTTCCCTTCATCCTACTGACCTACCACGACACGTTGGATATCTGGGCCAGCGTCTACTACTATGGTATCGTGACCACCGCCGGCCTGTCCCTCGCCCTGCTCACACCCGCCAAAGCCATGCTTTCTCGACAGGTAAAGGCGAGATCTAGCAAGAAGGCTCCTAAAACCAGCGGCTCACCGGACGAGGGCTCTGGTGCCGAGACCCTCGGTGTGCCGAACGATCCGGGCAAGCAGTGGGATGTCATGGTTGACGAGGTCGTGGCAGAGGTACGCAGGAGGAGAGGCAGCAAAGCTGGTCCGGACGTCAGTGAGATCAAGGAAGCAGTCAACCAGCGGCTCTCTAGTCTCATTCAAGACGTCTCTAGTAAATAGTTGGTGAAGATAGGAAGTCATGTCTTCAGTATTCATTCCATAGCGAGATGCAGATGTCCGAATTATCGGACACCTGGGGGAGGATTGCTTGTCTTGCGTAATCATAACTGCTGCATCAGCGTTGGAAGTGGATAATTGGTTTTATTCAATCTGGGTGGGATCATTTGTAGAACACCTGGGTATGTAAAGTATTCTCACATCGAGCTATCGTTCTGAATTGCATTTACCATGCATTTTTAAATCAGACAGTGGGGAAAACCATATCGGTGTTGATTCTTCTATCTTACTTTCTACATAGTGAGGCGGACCTTCTTGCACCCTCCAAAATGGTCTAATCATCCATCAAGTTAAGTGAATGCAGCATGAGATAGGACATGTAGCTACCTATCTATGGGGCGTGTATTGAGCCGAGTAACATGTACCCAGTGTGTCTTTCACCTGTTTCTGAATCTCTTCACCATAATCATGATCATAATGATTTTCCACATTGCCACATACTTCGTATACATCGTTTCTCTTGCCACTTCTATCGCCAATCCCATATGTTCCCATGTGTCCAGCCCATCGTTCCTGGTATAATTGAGATGCAATCGAAGCTTGAGAGGTTTGTTCGGGAGGGAGTTCAGAGGGTGCCATCACAAGCATCATCGCTATTTGACGCATCATGAAGGCTGGAAACGTCCACAACCACTACCACCGTAAGTGCGGGTGTGGCACGACATCTCGTGCGACTCTCTCACCTGTGACTGCTCTACGCCAAGCGCCTGGGGACTGGGTTTCAAGGCCGGCGCTCGCGTATCATTTATCAATCAGACCGGTCCACCACCCGCAGGGTCGATGGGCAGCTGGAAGCACTTTGACTTTACACCTGGCCTCACTCGCTGCAGGCACATACATGCCTTTTCCAAAAGGTCAGATCTTCTGACCTTGGTGGAGGTGGCGTTCCAACTGGCTCCACCTGAAACTTTTCCTTGAAGTTCAGTTTACAGCTGGTTGGAGAGTACCGGCTGGCGTAATGGCAAACGTCAAATTTGGTGGAGCTGGGATCGCGACGAAAGACCACAACTAAAAGTCAGTCGAGGAAGAAAAGCCGGGCTAGATGGCCTTCAAAATACAGCGATAAGCTGCACCGCCGCATCACGAACAAGAGTCATGCATAGACGAGATTCCTCTTATATCAAGAGGTCACTATATGCAGACGTTATCAAAGCCAACCCCGTTGTTGCGCCCTATTCGCGAGAGACGGAAGCTTTCCCGGTCCATTGCGACAGCTGGTCCAGTTATTGTTATATTGGCTCTGATCCATTTCATGATTGGACTGAATCCATGGGAAGGAGCGCGCTCATGCAGTCGTTGCCTGTGGCTGTGTCGAACTCCCTACTGGCAGCGGCTTTAGCGTTTATGCCATCTCCGTTGACTGGAAACGCAAGGTCCTTCATTAAAAATCGCTGGAATGCTGGAAACCTTTTTGAGACCATCAACTATGTCAATCACCCATGGTCTCAGTTGCTTGACCCGGGTGCGGTAGCGCCTGAAACGGCTTGGGGAGCCTGGTGCATGTTCACCGTGTCGTCTCCTGTTTGAACTCGGGTGAGAGCAAGAATTGGGCCAAGCTCGCCTTTGTCTCAGATACGCCTTCACTCAGTCTGGTCTCGAACACGACCAACGTTGGGCAGTCCTCACTACAGCCCATACCAGCATGCAAACCCGGCACATACCTGTATTCAAACTCGTGACATGCCCATCTTTGAACTCGAAAATACCAAACGGCAACGAGTCTCATGAACGAATCAATGCGGAAAGCTTGACTAGACAGAGCTTTGTGCTAATGTCAGGGACATCGTTAATTACGGTATTGGTGCGAACGCCTATTGCGGAGAGAAAGCTGTCCAGAAACCTCGCTTGAATCTGGATAAGACGGCCCAGGTAGCTAATGCAACCAAAAGCTCCTGTATGGCACAGATCATCCAGGACAGGGTAGAGGTCCACATCCTGGGGAAGCGCGAGCGAAGTTGTCCGATCGTCTTTCAGCGAAGTAGCGCCAGAGGCTGATCTTGAAATTGAAAGTAGTTGACCAGTGATGCTGATGGTAACCGCATTGAAGGATTGTTCCTCTACATGGCGAAACTCACTAGTTCAGGATTGGGGTGCCGAAACTAATGATGAAGACTCCAGTCTTCTTCTTCTTTTTCTCTTCGGGATAATAGAGGTCTTTCTTGTCAGTAGAGTTAGTGATAGTCAGTGCGTATTCCAGCGCGCGGTAAACTCTGTATTTGGGCCAACCATGGCCAATTGGGATGCTTGCTGCTCCATATTAATTGCTACTTGCTTGCTAGCATTGACATTTTCCATCGAATTCCTGGTTCTTGACAATGAAAATGACGAATGGTGTGAGTTTTGGCGAGGTCGCCAATGGGACTTCTGGCAGTTGGCCATTATGTTGATGGAGTGAGTGATCAAGACGCTGTTCGGCTCGGCAATGTATCGATTGGCCACCGGGTTAGAAATCGGTGCCTCGATGACAGGGAACGACTCCTTGAATGTCAAGTAGAGGTTTCTGTCGTGTCCGTGACGGAACACGAAAATGCCGCCGCTAGCCAGGTTTTTGGCCTTCCACGCTGTGATCCTGTGACTCTTAAAGGTCTATGAAACGGGTGGCAGAGCGTCAGGATCATTGTGATGATTTCCTCGTGACAAGACCGTTCCGCCAGGATCCACCACTATCGAGCAACCACGACTTCGCAAATGACGTTCCTGCATTGTGGTCAGATTTCCGTCGCAATCTGCGTCGAATATCGGAGGAGCTCAGACTTGGTGATATCTTGGAGCTTTGCCAACGTCATGAGCGGGTGGGTGCTCGGTCGACGTACTCGGATGAAACGATTGTTGCCACACGATCAAGATCTAGACCTTGGGAATAGGGAGAGAAAAGGGGCAACAGCATATTGGTATAGGTTTCATCTGATATATCAACATTCAGGCTCTAATAGTAATGCAGCGCAGGTGACGATAGCTGGTGAACTTCCCGTACATTGGGGTCGCATTGAGAGTTTCTTGAATCAGATCGGTAGAAGCGCTACCTTGATGAGATCTCAGCTGACGCAACATGATCTTGTCCCAAGTCACATTGGGCTGGCCTGATTTCAGACGACGTCGGCGGGCATCAAAGATCGAAATGTCTTCCTGAAAATGAATGTTCGTCCACTGAGGCTGTCAAGTTGACAAGCGAATTGGACACAGGAGGGGAAGTGAACATGCGGTCGCATCTAGGATGAATCACCAAAATGGGGAAATGCGGCTCTCGTTGTTGATGGGATGCCAGCAAATTGGGTGCCGACTTGGAGATGCGCCGTGAGTGACATGAAAAAGAGGCTGAAGGTGGGGTGATAAGTTGAAGGATGAAAGACATGTGAGAGTGGGTATCCGCTCAACTTATTATTCATTATACTTGCTGTCGTCGCAAGGAAGGCGTGTCATGGTAACGAACTGTGCGCAATTGCGCGCATACGCGCGTACGCGTTTGGTGGGGTTGGAAGGAGTTATACGATTGATTTCCTCAAAGCTGACCTACCTGGAAGGCACTGCGGTAGTGAGGAATGGATAGCGGTCGGTAGCTCCGATACTCAAAACCATTCCTTGCAACAGTGTGGTAATGGCGCGGTGGCTAAAGTTGCTTGGTCATACAGAGGTGCCTAGGGTGACGAAATTGATCAGTCGAGACTGCTTACAATATGACTGGAGACATGTAGATTGAAAGGCAGGTGAAAGGATAGCAGGAACGAATGGCGTTCGAGGGGGAAAGTCAACATCCGATCATCAGGTATGCATTGAACAGCGGTTCGCGTTGTCTGAGTTCGGTTGGGTTGGGTTGGTTTAATTTGCAATTCTCTAACACATCATTGGAATCTGATAGCCTCTTCATAATACGTGCCATCGCCAGGGCCGAAATGAACCCGGCCAAGTAACGGTCCAGAACAAGGTCGAACCTCTTGTGAATCCCTCTCAGCATCGGCTGCCAGGTATACTGGAAAGCTCCTTCAAAGAGTTTCGAGATTGGAGGTCATTTGTTGCTCTAGGTCGTAAGCGGCTGTGTTTCAGATCTAGGGAGAGCGCGTATGGGCTAGAGCAGCCAGTCGGTGACAGTGATGGAATGGAATCACGGATTTAACGACCCTTGGAAACCCGCGAGATGACGCTCTCGTGCTCGATGTCGTCAGCGTCGTTGGCCTGGATATCAGCGGCGATACCGTTGAGAGCGCGCTTGATGGCATCCTTCGAAGATGAGTACATCATGCGAGGCTATTGAGGATATACAAGTGGTTAGTCGGTCCATCCGAAGGTTTGCTCGAACATTGATCACTCGACTGTGAACTCACGTATTGGGCAGCATCATCAGGCACCCAGGAGATGAAGGTGATCTTGCTGCGCTTTCCCTCACCACCCTCGAGGTCGTACTCGACATCGAAGACGGCATAACGGCCACCGATGCCCTCGTTCCCACGCTTGTCCTTGCTCTTGGCGTTCAACAGCTTCTCGCGGAAGACGTTGTAGTCTGGGTCGGTGGAGGTCTCCTCGACAACAATCTCCTTCCAATCATCGCTGATCTTGTAGATGATCCATTTTGTGCTCTTGCCGAGCTTCAGGTCGTTGAAAGCCTTGATTGCGTCTGGCGCGACGGATACACTGCATCAACGAAAAGAGAGCATGGTCTCATCAGCGAGGCTGGTCGATAACGCAGCTGAGTTGGGAATACGTCATGTGTAAGGGTGTGTCTGTTTGTATGCAGATGCTTGGGTGTATGGGTGAATGTGCGGTTGCGTATGTAGGCGCGGTGGTGCATGGGCTCGTCACAGCGGTCTTGATAAGGCGTTGAGGCCTGAGGACCTCAAGCGATGTGATGTTCACGGATGGATCGCGCCGTTAAACAGAGAAGAGGATTGGAATCGGGAGGACATACCCTGACTGAGCCATGGCTGTGAGAGAGTTCCAAAGTATGTGTGTGCGTGTGGAGGATAGGTAGAGTAAGGTATGTAGATGTGTCTGGTGGGAGTGGTGTCGAGGGGTATGAGGATCACTTCAGTTGGCTGGTACTGTTCCGCACAAAATCAAATCAGTATGGCTGATGGATGGTGGGGTGTCTGCTCAATAGCCAAAAGAAGAACGTGGGGTTTGGGAGGGTGTCGCGGTTGCTGTTGCTCTGGGATGTGCAGATATGTTTGTGATGTGTTGCGGTCTAGCTGCCTTGCCGTCGCCGTCGTCGTCGTTGTCGTCGTCGTCGTCGTCACTGCTGATGGTGGTGGTGGTGGTGCCGCCGCCGCCGTTGCCGTCCGTACCTCTTTCTGCGCCTGCGACTGCGTCTATGCTTCGGCTGCTGTGGATACGCGCTGCTAGGGAAAGCTGGCTTGCTGGCTTGCTGGCTAACTGGCTGGCCGGGGTGTAGGTGTGGGTACGGTTATGGGCGTGGTATGGAAATGTGGATACTGTAGTGTACACTACAGTCTTCCAAGTATTGTATTCGGTGTGATCCAGGGACGCCCCTCCAGCGCGAGCCCAGCTTTATAAGAGGCTGAAAACAGGCCTGACGGAGTGGCGATGCTTCACTGACTGCGCCAAGGAAATGGCATACGTACACAGGGGTGTTGGAGCTGTAGGCAGGCGGATTCTAACGAGGCCAAAGTGCAAATACAGACAGAGACGGGTGGTGGTGAAGATAGGGCGAGGGTGGATGTAGCAGGTGTGTATGCGTGTAAGTGTGCAGCGTGCACAGGCAGATGGGTTAGAGTTGGTTACCCTCCAGCTTCTGTGCCGTCAGGTCACATCCCCACTGTGTTGGTAGCGGGGGCCTCAGGCAGCAACATTCGAGTAGGGACTACAGTACGGATTGCGTGTTGATACGGATGTTGCGGTGATGCCTGCCGAAGGTCACTTGTTGGCATCGCGGATACCCTCTACCTATGCTGGTGTGCATACTCGATAGGTTCTGCTATCAGACGATGTGATGAAAAGAGCTTAGCACAACCAATTGTGAAGGACAGCTACCGGAAGTATAGAATAAGAGCGACTAATCCGTCTACCCGTCGTCACTCATGAACGCCTGCAAGATGTGATAGCCTCTGAATCTCGATGCTCTCAAAGGAGAGCCAAGCTGATGAATAGTCAGAAACGGGTACGCCACCGCTCCAGAGCGCGACGAACTGCGTGTTTTTCGCATGGAAGTTTTAACAGACGATGTCTCCTCCCAGAGCTGTCAGACAGGCAAGACCAATTAGCAAGACAAAAGGCCAAGAAACAAGGGAGGTGGGAAGGTCAAGCTGATGGAGTATGTGAAGCTCTGTAGACGGGGGAAGATGTAGAGGCAGAGAAGAGACTACCCGCTGCCATATTCCTGCTCGCCCTCTGCATCTGGCACATCCACGCCGCCCTGTTGCTCTGCAGATCGGTGGACTTGTTGGATCTGGGGGTATTGCTGGCTCTGCTGCGCCTGTTGGGTGGCGTACATCTAGAGTTTAACATTAGCGCCGCGCCAACATCACTGCGGATCTCCCAGGAGATCACTTGCCGCCTGCGATGGCATCTGGGTCGGCATCTGACCCATCCCGTACGCGGGCTGACCGTAGATGTTCGGGTCGAACATCTGCTGATTGTACTGTGGCTGCTGAGCAGCCTGGGGAGGTGGGTACAGTCCAGCTTGTTGCTGGTATTGCTGCTGCTGCTGTTGTTGCTGTTGCTGCTGCTGCTGCTGTTGTTGTTGTTGCTGCTGCAGTTGTTCCTGACTGAGCCCACCAAAATCCGATTGGCCCCCCGCTAGTTGCCCATCACCAGTTGCAAGCCCTTGGCCTTGGGCTGCTGCACTCGATGACGCATCTGGAACAGAGTATGTACCGGCAGGAGTGAAGTCAGGCCTCCTCTTATGTTGGGGTGTAGCATCTTCTCTCGGTACGATGTCGATGAGGAAGTCAAACATGTCACTCTTCGCCAGCGCGCTCGCAATGTCCGATCTCTGTAAGGTCCTGCGTTTGTTCTCCTCCGCGTGGATCCATGCTCTCATCGTCAACTCGGTGATGAAGATATCGCAGCCCTTTGCGAAGAGAATGGGTGCTTCTGCACTGATCATCTTAACTTCAGGGTCTGCCTTCATGACCTTCTTGATGCGAGCTAGCGGTAGTTGGTGAAGTTTATAGTCGTGCTCATCAGTCTCTAGCTTCGAAACCTGGTGTTGCCAATACGTGTTGAGGATGTCACGGTAAGGGCCGGATAGACCTTGCGAAACCTATTGTTCTGTCAATACCCGTGACTTGATGGCAACCGTCAGGATCGAGGCGGCTTACGTTCGACCAGTGACCTGAGAAAGTCTCTGGTAGAGGAGCTTGCTGTTGAGCGGCGATATGGGCACTCGCGCCGTAATGGCCTCCAGTGCTTAAATCGTAACTGAGGTTGCCGTTCTGGCCATCATACCGACGAGGCGCTGGAGTTGGCACACCGCCAGGCACGTAGGGCGCCTGCATGCTCACAACTCGCCGATGGTGTTACAGTGGCAGATGTCTCTAATGTATGGTGTATCACTCGCGATAGCGACACGCGCTCTGTAGTCAAGATCTTTGAGCTGTAATGTTGGCAGCTATTGACGCGTGTTGGTGCGTGTTAGAGCTGTGCGATTGCCACTTCCGCCTGGTGCTGAAGGGAATATGCAGATATGCACTGTCGTCTGATCTAGATCTGGACGAAACCATCATCAGCGAAACGTGCCCTTGACCATGACGGGAGTGTCATTGCCGTCGCCACCGTCGCCGACATTAGAAACAATGTTTTCTATCTGCTCATGGCGGGCGATGGCGTGGCGACGCGGCGGAAAGTGAGACAATAAGAGACGCGCGCGCGGATGCGAGCGTGGCTATGGATGTGCACGACCATGTCTGTGACCGCAACCGTGATCGCGTTCGCGACGACGACGAGGCAGCATAGCGATGAAGCCGATCAGGACTGGGGATAGGGAAGTGGTGACACTGACAGCAAATCGAATAGCAGGCCGGTAGGGATGTCCAGGGCGTTGGAGACTGACGTCGTGTGCTGGTATCGTACCTAAACCTATGGAGGCGCTACCTGGCACGCCGGTCGTCGATAGGATATAATTGATTGCCCAATGGCAGAAGGGGAGAGGTTGTTGAAGACCAATAGAAAGTCAGCGGCGAGTGGAAAGGACCCGGCCAGGAGACTGTGCGTGCTTGAGCTGTGTAGGGATCGAGTGTGGAGGGAAGCGATGGCCTGAGCTGATGAATCGGGGGGAGGGAGCGGGGGGGAGGGCTGGCTGGCTGGCTGGCTGGCCTGGCCTTGGCTTAGGACGACCTCAGTCTGGGCTGGCTGGGGCCGAGTTGAGTGAGTAATAAAACAAGTGGACGCGGTAGGTAATACGGAGGTAATAATAAAATAAGAGCGTGAGGGGTGGATGCCCAACACTACCTACCATGGATCACTATCGCGGCAACGATGCGTGGGAAACTGGTTGTTGCTGTTGCTGCAATAAACGCTTCATGCTGATACACATGGCCATCATCCTATACAGTACCTACCTAGGTATGGATATTGCACTGCACCGTGCGAAAAGCAAGATCAATGTGCTGTACGTCATCTCATCGTTGATAGGTTACCTGGTGGGTAGGAGGTAGGTTTGTTGTCATGCACAGTGGCTGAGGCGATCACATCTGCCCAATTTCTAGGCATCGCATTGCATTGCAGTTCATTCCTTGCAGCGTGTAGAATCGCCACCGGCTACGTATGATATCAGCTAGATTGTCAACACTAACATCGCAGAGGCAGCCCGGGATGCAGGACAGTTGACACCATCGTTGAATGGCTGACGTGCATGATCCCACATGCAGGACGCTCCCAAATGTATGATCTTCTCCAGTTCTTCCATTCCGGCTCTATATATAGACAAGAACACTACTCGTCCTTGCTTTCGAAGATCGGCAGCTTCACGTCTGTCCACTGCAGCTTGCCCTTGACGATGTTCAAGATGGAGTCGACGATCTCATTCATGGAGCCACGGACCTGCTTCGTCGAGTCACGCTCGCGCAGAGTGAAGCCTTTGCCCTCGAGCGATTCGTAGTCGACCGTGATGCCGAATGGGATACCCAGGTCGTCGTTTCGTGAGTAGCGGCGGCCGATCGACACGCCGGACTGGTCGATCTTGTATGAGATAGACTCCTCATCCAGGCGGTCGCCGATCTCCTGCACCAACGGATCAAACCTCTTGTCCTTCTGCAACGGCACAATCAACACCTTGACCGGTGCGACCCTGCTGTTGAAGGACATGACGGCTCTGGCCTGGTCCTGCTCTCTTGTCCAGTACACGTGCTCCATCAGGCTGTACAATATCCTACCGATACCGAAAGATGGTTCGATGACGTTGGGGATGTACTCGCGCATGGTCTCCGTGCGCTGCACCTTGGCGAAGCTCACCAGGTCTTTAGTCAGGCTGACCTTTCCATTCTCAGCTTCAGGCACTGTCAGCTCGACTGGGCCCTTCTCTATGTCAATGTTGAGCTTCTCCCTGACGTCCTGGCTGAGCTGGTCCAGCACATTCTGTACCTTGCCGAGATCCTTCTTCAAAGCCTTGCCAGCAGTCTTCTTGTCGAGCAGCGCCTCGTGTTCTTCGAACTTGCGAGGCTCGGCGAGAGGCTCACGTACTTGTAGGGAAACACCGGTCTTCTTCATGTGCACGGACAGATCGTAGGCGCTTCTGTCGGCACAGCCAACACACTCAGTCCAGCCGTAGGAGTTGAGGAGCTCACAATCCCAGCAATCGGCTGCGTAGTGTGCCATTTCGTTCATCATGTGTTGTCTGAAACGAAGCTTGGTGAGGTCGATGCCGATCTTTTGCATGAACTGGTAGATTCGCACGAGGAAGTAGCCCAGTGTCTCGTTGTCGACAAGCTTTGTATCAACTGCCTCGCCAATGGTGATCTCGGTAGGGGTAGAACCACCTTGTGACTGTACGTCTCTCGCCAGTAGTGGAAGCTTGACGTGTCTCACGGAAGCGAACCTGGGGTGCTTCTTGCCAGACTCGGGATCGACAAAGTGTTCGATCTCAGCCATCAGGAACTCACGTACGCGCAAGAGTCCAGATCGAGGTGAGAGCTCGTTACGGAAAGAGTAACCAATCGACGCCGATGCAAAGGGCATTTGGCCATCGCTGTATTCGAGGAGTTTCTGGAAGGAAAGGAATTGGCCCTGGGCAGTCTCTGGACGCAGGAAGGCCGGCTCTTTTCCAGTAGCACCGATCTGGGTCTGGAACATGAGGTTGACAGCGACAGGGGGCTCGACCTCATTGTTGGTGGTCGGGTTGCGGATGTCGTGCTTCTTGATGATCTCGCCCATCTGTTCACCAGAAAAGTCATCCAGCGTCGCGAGGAGGTGCTCATACTCCTTACGGACGGCATCATCAAGCTTGACAGCACCCTTGGCGGCCTTGGCCTGCTTCTTTTTCTTCTTTGGGTCGTCGGCAGCCTCCTCGACCTTCTCGCCACGAGCCTCCTTGTCGGACTTGAGACGGGCTTCGATAACGTCCTTGATCAGGTGATCGGTACGCAGGATCTCGCCGGTCTTGGGGTCCTTGCACATGAAGTCGGCGAACTTGTCGACGTGACCAGACGTCTTCAGCACTTCGTAGGGCGTCAACATCGAACACTTCAGAGACATCATCTTCTCGTGTCGGATGAAGTGGTCACGCCACACGTTGATGACCTCAGCCTCGAGCGTTTCCAGAGGGGGGCCATAGTCGAAGAGACCCTTGGTGGCGCCATATGGTTCGAATGACTGCCAGAAGAACTTTTTTTGCTTGAGGAGCGACTCGAAAGCGGTCCTGTCGAATTCTTGACCGGCAAGGGTCTTGTAGTCGGCCATCTTGGCGGATCTTCCGTTATTTTTTGTGCGCACAGGAACTTGTGCCCTATGAAACCCGAGTGAAGTTGAGAAAGTACGTCCAAGAGTATTCAAGGTCGAGCCAGATAGCAAAGAGTTTGTCTTTGTTCTAGCACAATGGTGTTTCGCAGTACTGAGAGAACGAATGGACAGCAGTGACGAAGTGCCAAAGCAAGAAAATTGACGATTAATGACTCGAGCCACTTTGCCTCGGAGCTTTGGGGAGCTGCTGAGCCACAGCTGTCCCCCTGTTGGATTTGGAGAGAAGGTAATGAATGTTCTATTACAAGTTAGTATAATGAAGAGGGTATAATGCAATGTATTGATCGATGAAGCAGATGGTCCCCAGAAGCATTGGCATCTTCTATCAATGTGATTGTTCGCATGTCCAGACACATAACGATGCATTGGTCGCAGGAATATCCATCCGCGCCCGCACCTCCGCAGCGAGCAAGCAGCAACGCGCCTCAGCCACTCAACTTCTTCAGCCACATTTTGAAGTCACTATTGGAACACGCCAACTGGAACTTGGAAGCTGGAGTCTAGTTACTGATAGGTGGCCAGCCCTTCACCGACCCTAGGTAATGTCGTGCATGAAGACTGTTGGTTGAACAGAACATTGAACGGGAGATTAGAACCTGCCAGACCGTCCGCCTTCAATATCGCTCAAGATTTGGACTATATGCTCAAGTATTCCCTCTTCCACACACCACAAACCCGCCTCGGCCACACAAAGCGATCCTACCCACCGAGGTAACAAGTACCGTACTTGACCAACCATAAGTCTTGGCCTCCAGCCGTCACAAAACCCAGTCATTGCGCCGACGTCGACGTCAGTCAGCTATGCTTGAGCTTCTACATCCACTAACTTCTGTAAGTTAAAGCGACGATTCAATTCAGCTCTTGACAAACTTGTCAAACGGGAAATTATCACATCGAGCGAGGACAATAAGTGTCAAGAAGTTTGTATGGTGGTGACTAACAAGGTGGCCAACACGACAGCTTCTACGATCCTATCACCATCTAAGCGACGCATTTAGTGACGCACACGAGGACATGATGAACGACGTGTTCGAGAGGGCCGGCGAGACCGTCAGTTTCCTTCGGGATAAACTGCCTCGAGAACTGGCCAAGCCTCGGATCGCAATAGTCTGCGGCTCTGGCCTGTCAGGCCTAGCGACAACCATCGACAAGGACTCGGCAGAGTGGTTCGACTACGCTGATGTGCCCAATTTCCCTCAGTCTACCGTGGCTGGGCACGAGGGTAAGCTGTTGTTTGGCACGATGGGGCAGCGGAGAACACCCGTCGTGCTACTTGTTGGACGAGCACAGTAAGTCAAAGGTAACCCATGAAGAGACACAGATTGTACTGATGACAATGGTTCTCTATAGTTTCTATGAAGGCTATGGGATGGAAGTCGTCACGTTCGCGACCCGCGTCTGCAAATCGCTCGGCGTCGAGAAGATGATCGTGACGAATGCAGCTGGCGGATTGAACTCATCATACGCAGTTGGTGATATCGTCTGCATCAATGACCACATTAACCTTGCCGGCTTGGCAGGTTGGCACCCATTGCGAGGGCCCAATTCTGAAGACTTTGGCCCAAGGTTTCCTCCTCTCTCAGATGCATACAATCTTTCGTTACGACAGCTGGCCCATCGGTGCTGGCAGGATCTGCGCACACAAGTGCCAAGTCAACGGAAGATGCACGAAGGGGTGTATGCCTTCGTATCTGGGCCTTCGTATGAGACCCGTGCGGAATGTCGATTGCTCCGACAGATGGGAGCAGATCTCGTCGGGATGAGCACTGTGCCAGAGATAATCGTGGCAAGACATAGCGGTATGGAGGTCCTGGCATTTTCTTTGGTCACAAACAATGCCGTACTCGATCCGGTCCCGAGAGGTGACGATCCGAAGCTGCAGGGCTTAAGCCCTGAACAGCTTGCTGCACACCTCAGTCGGGGCAAAGCAAACCATGCCGAGGTGCTTGAAGCCGGAAAGCAAGCAGCCTTAGACATGCAGGGCCTGGTGTTGTTGATTGTTTCTCAGCTCTGAGAAGGATCATCCACGTCCCCTCGTGAAATCATCTTAACATATACATTAAAATAGAGACGGCTCAGCCAGGAATAGAATGACTTCAACCAGAACCCTTGTTGCCGCCAGGTTTTCTTTGAGCCTTCATTGATTTGTAAAAGGCCTTCTTGCCGCTTGTCTTCTTCTTTTGAATGTCACCATACTTCTTCTTGAACCGGCCAGTTTCTTGCTCTCCTGCAAGCACTTCCTCCACGAGTGTTCTCTTTCTCTTCTTGTTCTCGATACGACCACTGAAGAACTCAGTTGGGCCTTGTTGGATTATTCCTACCTGACTATATTCGGGAGCTTGCATCTTGCCGTTATCCTTCTTGTAATGTCTATGAGGATCGAGAACGCTACGCATCTTCAAAAGTTGCAGATCACGTTTGAGTTCTGGGGTGAGCTCCGTCCGTGGCATACCAAACCAGTCCTTACCAGCGGTGGCTTTCTTTTTCTACAATCTCGAGTTAGTTTCATGCATTGCATAGGGGTATGTTGCAACAAGAGAAGGAGAGTTGATGCCTCAGAGTAACTATGATGATATAGCTTTCATTTTTGCAGAAAGACGACCAAAACGGCGCCCGAACTCTGCTCAAGGTGTATAAATTGGGAATATTTTCCTCATTGACGTAGCTGGGTGAATGAACGAAAGGCGGGTGTGGTACGTACCTCCAAAGCCATCTGTTTGGTGACGGTAGGATCCTCGATCTTGCGAGGCCCGACAACCTTTGTCCCAGTCTGTTTGTCAAGCAGCCTCGTGCTATCAATGGAGGCGACAACGCCGTCTGTTGAGACGTAAGGCTTTTCCAGAGCGCCAACATCGAGTTTTGGAAACCGCAATCTGCGCGAGTCCTCCTCGTCGCTCACCAGCTTCAGCGCAGATTTCTCTCGCAAGCGTGCGGCGGCCTGATGGAGTAGCTCCTGCATCTGCTCGTCCGTGAGCTCATCATCGGGCACATTGGCCACAATGTTGGATGCTGTGGACGCCATTTGGGCCTTGAGATGCCCTCGCAGTTCAAGGAGTAAGGGAGCGTAATTGCAAATAAAAAAAGTTGGAGCTTTCACCTGTTGTTAGCGGGCTGAGTTAGCTAGGAACGCTAGCGGTAGGTTCCGCCCACTTGCCGGCCCGGGACGCAGCGCTGTTACGGTCTACGATTTCATGCTGTGATATCTTTCTCTAATAATTCATTATGTGCCGTTCGTCGCAGAAGCCTCGACACCTATAGAGTGGATTACGTTTATCTGAGGCATCCTTTTCGTAGAGCAGCATGCCACGCTAGACCTCTTGCTCTCGGCTTGCAGTACCTTTTCAAGGTGATTGATCAGGCCGTCATCATCACTTGCACCTGAAGACCATTCTTCCAGCACCATTTCCAAGGTGGCCCCAAAAACGTCGTACCTAGGTAGGCACATAGGTTTGACAACTCCCCAAGCCAGACTACATCTCCATTCAGCCCTGCTTTTTCGACGCCATTCGTCCGACTCTATTAAGGCGACATCTGCCTTTTGATATGCCCATTGGCATTGAAAAGATTTCAAAATCGTTCCATCTAGTAGATTCTACCGTCGTCGACTGCAAGATGTCATCGTGGACTGGGTCCAAGTCTCTGGAACAAGAGGGAAATCGGCTTCACAGTTTAACGCATGTCCGTGAAGAACATCGCCTCAAGCTAGAGCAAGGGGGTTTACAGAATCGCGAACATGTGTGCCTACGATCGACTCTCCGCAGGACGTTACCTTTGTCGTCGAGTAGTACTCTGTCCTCGTGCATGTTTCGACCTTTCGAGCTCTCTCGCGAGGACTTCAAAGCCCGGTTCAAGGTCGACGAAGATGTGATGACCTGGTCTAAACTCAACTTTCGCACTCTAGTGAGGGTGACATTATCTACAACATGTTCGAGCATGACCATTGAGGAGCGCCAAAACAGGTCCCATCCGCGTGACCAGGTGGCCGGCTCATAGGGCTGAAGGAATCTATTTGCCGTCTCGCTGAGCTGGAGCAGGTATAGATCAACCTATAGATATAGGTCTACTTCCAGAGGAATACCTTATACCGTAAGGAGGGCCGGCTCTAAGAATCGGTTGGTGCAGATAACTGGGTAGCTGGATAGGCTACCTAGGGCAATATCGTCCTCTTGGGATAGTCTACCTATTATATCCTCCTTTTGGTTTATTCTTGCTAAATGGACGGATTTCGTAATAGGCCAAGCCATCCAATAGAATGTGCAACTTATAGAGACGATCCACGGCAATGTCCGGAATAGAGAGCAGGATGACCGAGAGACTGTCACCAAAGCAGCTCGCGGTCCGCCACCGTAGCGTAGGGATACTTATATGGCTGATTACTAGCGAGTCTATATTAGAATCAACTGCTGGCCGGTCTACTGGCGAATTCACTAACGATTTCACCTTACAATGGAGCGCTGAGACCATCTTCCAGAGAGACTTCACGTTATTAGGTCGAAAGGGTTTGGCAAGAGTCGACACAATCGCGCAAGTATTGCTGAAAGTACGCCTTCTAGACAATTTGGTGAGGATGTTGCCAAGTGTATGGAAGCCCGTTTGCTCTTGAAGCCTCGAGCTAGGTTGAACAACTATAAGAAGCTTCACCATTTGGCTGTCTCTGCTGAACAACATGTTTGCGCCCTTCAGATGCATTTACTACTATTATCTCAAATGCTTTGAGCACGCTATTCTACTGGGAAAATTCTCGCTTAGGCCGTCCAGTCTCTATATATACTGTTTGAGGACGAGCGGCACATACTCGCTTCTATCCTCTGCGTTCGTTCCTTCCCCAGAATTATCACGTGAATTTATCAGCATCTATTCGATCGCAAGTAAGCTCTTGAAAGTTCTAGGCCAGTATCTATCTTGTGAAATGGCTTTCATAGTCAAAGGCTGATTCCAAGCTGCCTCTACAGTTAGGCTTAATTTGAGGAGAACGAGCTTATAGGAGGTAGGCGTGAAATTCGGTCACATTGGTTGTAAGTGATCGCGAAGTAGGCAGCGATGAGATCTGAAGAAAAGGGAAGAAAAGATACTCAAAAATTTCTTTTCGAATATTGAGGTGTTCAATTGAGTGCTGAGGCCAGAAGCCTCCTGTCATTGTTGACCAACTCAAGCCTCCAACGTGGTCGTCGGTCTAGGGTTTTGCAATAACCACTTTTTGACAACGCTACCTGCCATGGTAGTTGCGACAACAGCTTGCTGCGGCATTTTGAGCTTTGATTCGACCTCAGGTTTGCTCGAAGCCGTGAGAGTAGGTTCAGCGGTATTGATGGGGATGTCAGCGTTCGGCAGCTTCAGGCGAGGATCTAACAAGACCACATCGACATTATACTTTTCCAGCTCTCCTCTGCAATCAAATGTGGCGCACTTATGAATACTGTAACGCACTGCCTAGTCCTCCTCTGTGGCAAGTCGTGTGCTGCTATCATCGTCTAGAATTGTATCCTTTGATTGAAACGGCTTTCGATCAATCCCGTCAAACGGCTCATTGTCGCGCTTCTGGTATCCATCACGATATTTACCGGCAGTTAACTGCTGGGGAGGTGGATATGGATACTACGTAGTATATCCTGCTTGTCGCTGGTGGACTTTCGTGTCACTCTCTAACAGCTTGCGATACTCCTGTTACTTATTATCTCTTCCTTTCACTTACAGATATACCAAAGATCTTGCACAAATTAACATCAAAAGTCTTGGGCTCCAACTGGAATTGGTTGCTCTTCCATGATGCTATATCACCTCTAGTTGTGACTACCCGCTAACTTTTTGCAATCTGAGACATCACTACAACAGCGCTGTACGATCAGAACACAATCCTGGGGCCCCATGGAAAAAGCTGTAGCACAGAATTCCAAGCTGGATATGGATATTGTGTTGCTGTGGGCAATTAGCCGGACTAGAGAGTGACGACTGAAATTGACGTTTGAGTTTAAATTAAGATGTGCTTCAATACACTTCTGGTACCAGCTACAAATATGTCTCACTATCTATTCCTGCTACCTTCCTTCCTTCTCTGTTCCTCGATCCTTTGTCGCTGCTCAATAATCCTCCTGCGAAAATCGGGATCATTGTTTTTGTTGGCACTGGCAACTTTCTCCTTTCGCTCGCGCTCAACCTCTTCCATGAACGTCAGCAGTTCTGTGCGACATTTGTCGACATTAAACGAGGCACTCGGCCAGCCGTTTTGCTTGTAGATTTCGTATACTCGCTGTGGAAAAGGAAAATCAGACTGCATCAGATATCAGTAAGGGCTAGGGGCAGTGGGCATACCGGGACGTTTTTTCCAAGGACTGGGGGCTTCCATCTACCCAAACTCGCACTGAACACAGGTTCAGAAGCGTTGTGTTGCAAATCAGAAATGAGATCTTGAAGCTCCTCATTCGATATACTTATATCGTCATCTTCGTCCCCACTCCAGTCATTGCTCGAGTCCTTCGAGTTCAATTCCAAATTCCTTAGCTTTTGCTGAGGATTAATCATATCATCGCCGTCTTCGTCTTCGCTAGAAACTAGTTCTACGTCTTGGTCACTCTCGACATAATCTGGGTCCATGTCATGATCGGAACCCCATTCTTCATCTTCTACAGCAAGCAAATCGGCCTCTTCTGCAGCATTGTTAACACGGAAATAGTACTTTGGTGCGTCATTTGTCCTTGGGACTGGCATATAGACAAGACGTTCTAATCGTTGGCACTCTCTCGCAAAAAACGCCCGCGCGGGAAGTGTCGAGTTGGCCATCCATTTGTCAGCATCTGGAAGGGACTCGTATTCCTCGTACTTCAGCAATTCGGTCCCACCCATTGGGGCATATTCAGTAATGCTGCCGACCTCAGTGTCGAGAAGTAAGTAACGTAGTTCTCTAAAAGGCGGCAACCCGATTAGAACCACGTGTGAAGGTGTAATACAGATTTCATTTCTCCAAGGTTCCCATGTCTTCCCGTCATAGAAGCAGATAGCATTTGAGAAGGGAGTCATCGAGGCAGGCACTGGAGACTCGCCAACTAAACAAGGCAAGCGGCGTAGAAATCCGATCGCTTCATCTGACTTGCCGAATGTCCTTAAAGTCTCCTCGTCCAGTCCCGGCCAGCCTTGCTCTGGTGGGGCGACGCAGTTATAGCCTTTCATATGAGGCATCCTGCAGAGCAATGTAAAGTATTCGGACATTGCTGCCTGGACATCTTGGAGAATCGAAGTAGCATAGTGAGACGGTGTCTCTGAAGACGACATGGCTGTGGCTCTTGCTCTTATATTTCGTCCAGAGTATGAGTGAACAACATGGCAAACCCCTTAACTTGTACTATGGCTAGCCCTTGATCCGCTCCATCCCCTCGTCTCGCCTAACCTTCTTGCTCTAGCATATGTCTAGCTCGGCTCGGCCCGAACCTAATTGCTACATTTACCGTGATATTTTATCTTCTGAATGTTTAACAGAGGATCATCAGGATATGAAGATACTATGACTGCACTAATGGCTTCTTTTGGACTGAGATACCGCATCTGGACATCTATTAAGATCGCTGGGAGACATTCCGGCGGATTGTGCGACCACGCAAGGTCACGAGCCGTGCTGCCTCATTGAAGCATTATTCAACGGACGAACCCAAAACCATAGGACCTGCAGAATGAACCGCATTCTATGAAAAAACTGCTACTCATCAATGTAGCTTTCACAAACAACACTGGCCGAGACTTCCGAGGATCATACTGTTAGTGATACAGCCGGACCTACTTAGAAGATCGAAGGGTAATATGGACTTGCGTACGGGAGAAGATTGCAACGTTTGGACTAGATCAACTATTGTTAGATCTATCAGCCCCCCACCGAAACCTAGTCGAGCGAACCTAAATCTACTAATACATCTACTAGCACTAAGCTCCTGTCGATTGCCACAGAACCTATTAACAGCTTTCTTCCACTGATTCCCAATAGCTAATCACCTGGAGGGAGACCACTCCAAGGCCAATTATAGCGATTTTTCTTTTCTTTGACAATGATGGTGACAGCGAGGACAAGTTGTCGTTTGACCTGCTCGACGTTTGAGCAGCAGCGATTCAGCTCTGTAGTATCGTCATCCCATACTGTCTCAGACGAGACCGGCATTGGCCCGCTACTATGATAAGATAGGGGAAAGATCACACACGAGCATAAGACGTTTGCACGCAAATACTCACGCTCCCTCAGTCCTATGTCTGAGGTTTACCTAAGTAAAAGCTCTACTGAAGAGATAAATTGCTTCATGCTTGACCTTATTGACGGGTGAATACCTCACCATCTAACCTCGAAGTACATATTTTGATTACAAGGAGTAGAGTTCATCAAACCAGTCCTAGGCAATCAGATTCATGGTCTGAAATCAGCCTCCCTGCGCGCGTTGGACAATTACAGACACGGACTGACTGCTGCCCGTCGTCACTAATATCCTTCATTTCAACATCAAAACGACTTCTTAGTTTGTCCAAGATCTTTAGCAAAGAAAAGCTCGATGAAGCTTAAGTAGTCAATTTTCTGATTAGCAGCTGAACCTAGAAGCAGGTAGACTAGATGGCTTATTTTAAGCCATAAGTAATCAGGCGTCTGCGGAGTTCGATTACGCTCAATCGTTGCAAGCTACAATCTTTGATCGAGATGACAGACGAATGCAGGATCTGCGCAAGCAGTGCATCCTAATAAAGATTGCACCGCTATAACAGATCGAGAATTTTTCTAAGAACTCGGTCGTACGAGGTACAGGCTCGACAAACAGGATTGTGTAGACCGAGCTTGCCCTCCGCTTGAGGAAGAGACAATACAAACGGGAAAGCGATAAGGTAGGGCAAATAGGCATGTTCAAGGGCGATGATATCGCTACTATCATTAACGCCGGAATATATGACGATTTAAACGCCTTTGAAGCTGCAACGAATCCCTCTTAGCATAAAGTCAATCGAAGTTGTAGGTTTCCACCAGACAAAGTCTTAGAAGATAGCCATGTGGAATGGGGTTCGCAAATGTCTCGTGCTAGTTGCCACACAGGACCTTCGAAGACATTCCGGAGAATTAATGAATGGCTCACATCACGTAAGTATTACCGTAACGTGTCTATCATGATCAATTCGAACTCTAACTTTTTCTATCTGTTGACACAACTTGGGTGGTCGGTACCTACCTAGGTGGGTAGGCAGAGGCAATGGTGTGTCATTTGCACGCAGCTGTAAAGTCCGGCTTAAAGTCCGGCGCGAGCGAGAAACCCTGAGGTTCTACGGTACCTACCTAGGTTAGGTAGGTAGGTAGGTCAGTCAAAGTGACGAGACCAACACTGTACAGGACGCAGATGGCCATATCATCACTCACAACCAACCCAATGACCGAGCAACCGACACAGACAGTGCTGAGCGAAGACGATATCTACCGCGCATCCTCACAGTACCGATTATGGTCGTTCTCACCGGAGCGACTTGCAGCACTGCGGCAGAAAACACACAACCTAGCGATCGAACGGGCACGAGAATACAGCCAGGGCGATGAGGCGAATACGCCGCGACTGCCGACGGCGGAGGAGGAGCTGCGGCTGGTGCAGAAGCACTGCGACATGCTGCGGGCGACGAGCGACTTCTTCCGGTGGGACAACCGGGTCAAGGCGACGGCGGTGCAGTACCTGCGCCGCTTCTACCTGACCAACTCGTGCCTGACGTACCCGCCGCGCGAGATCTACAAGACGGTGCTCTACCTGGCCAGCAAGGCCGAGACCACCCACACCAACGTGCACGAGTTCGCCCGCCGCATCGCGACCGACGCCGACCAGGTCCTCGCGGCCGAGTACAAGGTCATCCAGTCGCTGCGCTTCACCCTCGACGTGCGCCAGCCCTGGCGCGGCCTCAAGGGCATGCTGATGGAGTTGCTGAACACCGCCGCCGGCGACGCGCGGGACGGCGCGGCCGCGCGACACCTCATGGCTCGCCTGGATGCTCCAACGGGCGAGAACAAGACTCTGTGGAGAGGGCCGGCTGCCGCCACACCCGCCGATGCGTCCGATGAACAGAGGAAGATGCTGGAAGATCGGGTCAATGCGGCATACAGCGTGGCCAAGACGGTGCTGGACGCGCCGGCGCTGCTGACGGACGCGTATTTCCTATACACGCCTTCGCAGATAGCGCTGGCGAGCTTGGTGATAGCGGACACGCCGCTGGCAGAGTTCTACATCTCGACCAAGGTGGCGGATTCGTCACCGTTGAAGGTGAAGATCATGAGCACGATCGGAGCGTGTGCGCAGATGCTGGCGTCGTTCGACCCGGCCAGCGTGATGTCTAAGGGAGAGAGGGCTGAGATCGACGCCAGAGTAGACGCATTTCGGGACCCTGCAACGAAAGATCTCGTGGCGAGGAATAAAGAGGCCAAGCGAGGCACGGAAGAGGAAAATGCAGAGAAGGCGAAGAAGAGGAGGCTTGAACGGGAGAAGAGCGAACGTGAAGGGGAGGCGCTGTTTGGACCTGAGATTAAGAAGTGATGATGATAAACCCCTCCAATGCGTACGAGAGAAAAGAACACCCTAACGAATGTACGATACCCGGACGAATTCACGCTCGCCCAATACATAGACAGCACAGACCGACGGTCGGCGATTGAAGCAGTCACAAACTCAGTAGAAGGTCGTGATATTGTGACCCGAAAAGCCCTTTTTTTCTCAATTCAGGTTGTATCTATGTCATAGTAGCCCATCTGCGCATCTAACATCGTTTTCATCGTGGCATAATTTGTGGGCCCCCAACAACAGCCGCCTTCGACGGCCGCATTGACTCGTGAGTTTTGACTGGCATCTGTCGCAAAGTAAAGCACCATTGGCTAGATGTCGCCAGGTAGATTCACCGAGTTATCGGCGGAACGTTGGCAAAGAAGGCCTCAATGGCTCGGTGTTGTTGCGTGAGGGTAGGTGACCGCTCGCGTGGGCCAGATCGCTAACGGGCAGAGAGTGTTCTCATACCAAGGCGACCACTTTAAAGCTTGTTAGGCTCTGCAGAGGTCTGTGGCCACTGGTATCCAGCAGCATCTGAGAATTTGTAGCCGTACGAGGAGGTGAAGTCGTCAAGAACGGCAGGGCCACGGGAGCCTATAGGAGAGGTCAGCGCACGAGTCATATACGTTGTCAGGGTACCAGCTTACCGTATGGGTAGCCCATTGGGATGATCTCCTTGTTGTCATCGAGGTAGTGGAGAAGAGGGCTGAATATCCTCCAGCTGGCGTCGAGCTCATCATCTCTGACAAAGTTGGAGTGGTCACCCTTGAGAGCGTCAAGGATCAAGCTCTCGTATGCCTCTGGGATCTTGAGGTCGGAGAAACGTCTCCTGTAGGTGAGGTCAAGCTCGGTGACGACGGTCTGCATGCTGAGGCCAGGGAGCTTGCTGTTCATCTTGATGTAGACACTCTCGTTTGGCTGGATACGGAGGACAAGCTCGTTGCGAGGAATGTCCTTGAAGATTCCGCTTGTGACATCCTTGTATTGGATACGGATCTCGGTCTTCTGCTCGTTCAGAGCCTTACCAGCCTTGAGGATGAATGGAACGCCATCCCAGCGCTCGTTCTTGATGTAGGCAACCATGCTGGCAAAGGTTGGGCACCTGGACTCCTTTGGCACGGTGTCATCCTCCTTGTATCCAGGCTTGCTTCCGTCGAGAGACTTCTCATACTGGCCAATGATGACGTTCTTTGGCTCGATGGATGGCATACCGCGGAGAACACGGACCTTCTCGTCACGGATGTCCTCGCTGGAGAAGCTGATTGGCCTCTCCATGGCGATGAGGGTCAGGACCTGGAGCAGATGGTTCTGCATAACGTCACGGATGATACCGAACTCATCGAAGTAACCACCTCTGCCCTCGGTGCCGAATGGCTCCTTGAAGGTGATCTGTACGTTGTCGATGTGGTTACGGTTCCAGGTTGCACCGAAGAACTCGTTACCGAACCGAAGGATGAGGATGTTCTTGACCATCTCCTTACCGAGGTAGTGATCAATACGGTAGATCTCCTCCTCCTTCCAGTTAGGCCTCAGAGCGCTGTCCAGCTCTCTGGAGGACTCCAGGTCCTTACCGAACGGCTTCTCGATGATGACACGAGCAATGCCCTTCTTGGGGTAGTTGTTCTTCTTGAGGTGCTCAGAGACGGGAATGAAGACAGATGGGGGAAGAGCCATGTAGAAGACACGGTTGGTCTCGGGCTGGCCCTTCTCCAGCTCTCCCAGGTGCTTCTCCAGCTCCTGGAAGCTCTCGTCCTTGTCATACTGGCCGGAAACATAGGAGCAGAACTTGGTGAACTCCTCGAGCTGCTGCTCCAATTCCTTAGTTGGGGTCTTTATGTACTGCTTGACGCGCTTGAGATATTCCTGGTGGTCCATCTTTGTGCGCGCATATCCAACGATCTTGACATTCTTTGGGAGGAATTGATTTCTAAACAACCCGAACAAAGCAGGGAATGTCTTCTTCTTTGCGAGATCACCGGAGGCGCCGAGGACGAGGATGGTGGTGTTATCCTTCAACTCCTTGGTGCTGTAGTAGAAGTGGGGTCAGCGCGCAGGTTCTGCTTGGGATGGGGGGGCATTTGTAATGAGCGGAAGGTATAGCGTAGCGATTGGAGACGTGGATCGTGTCGAGGCGAGGACAAGACACGGCGGATCGTCTTGATGGACGACGTGAGGCACAGTGTTTCTCGCCGTGGAAGTGCAAGCCAGGCCGTCGAGAGCGATGGAGGGGAGGGAAACGGACTCACCCCGCGTTGGACTCAACCTCTGGAGTGATAACGGTTTCGGCCATGTTGTGCAGGAGGGGATTGTGGTCGAGTGTCAGGGTGAAGAAGAGGCAGAGCAATGAGAGGGATAGAAGGATAGAAGGAATGGTCGAGATGGAAGTGTCGAGAGAAGATGAAACGACCAGACAAGGCGCGAGGTCGGAGAGAGGGGCACGGCCAGTTTAGTCGAGTGGTTGAGGATATTTAGAGCAGTAGCCCAGTCCGTGTCGCTCTGTTCTGTTTTCCCTCCCAAGGCAAGGTGGGGCCCAATCAGCCCGCCTGGCGCTCGATCACTGCGTCACTGGCGATGGATGATGGGTGATGGGTGACGGTGCTTGATGCATCCATCTTACCCACTTCTACCTAGCTGGCTATCTGACCACTAGCCTTTGCCCTCCCCTATGTTACTTCAAGTTTAGCTGCATTGTTGTGTCTGTCCGAGCCCGTTGTATTTCGATCTGTGAAGAGAGCGTCTGCCATGGCGATATACCATTCGTCGCTGTGCTTGGATTGGGTACGGTGCCTTACTTACCCAGTTTAATCCATATAGCGAAACTACCTACCTAGAGACCTACTTACCAACCATCGTTGCTGAGGCTCTTGCGTTCCCTATCTGGCAACTGTATAGCAATCACCAAAACACACAGATATATAGGAACTGCTTGTGAGTGCTGTAGATAAGGCGTATAGTAAGTACCTAATTCTCCAAGGCACTGCTATTCATCTCCTAAGCCATGTTTCCATTTCCTATACCTCATCATGCTTCTTTGACTGTTCCGCCTGCCTCATTAATCCAGCATGTAATATGCTAGCTGTGAATATCGTCCTGGATTATGTTGAGTTTGATCTATATTATGTTGTATTATATTGTGTTCACTTAGGTTCAGGTAGGTACCTAGGTTGCCTTGCTTTTCACCGGTGGTATACTGCGTATCTATCCACATTAATTATATATGTGTGAGAATTCCCATGTCGGTGATATCTCGATAAGGCATTCGTATGTCTGTTTGCTATTTACTTTTAAACTCTACATGTGATCCATCTACGATCGCCCGTGTGGATACCATACCATCCTGACTCTATCGATGGGCTCTACTGAGATTGATCTCCTTGCTCACCCATGGAGAACAGTACTGTACACCTGCCACCTTCCGACCTAAGGCAGGTTCACGTTGGATCCTCATGTACAATGCCGATACCGTAGACGCCAGCCCTGACCCATAGAACCGGCTGGGCACTGCAACCCGACAGTCTCTACGGACTACATCTCCACTCGTCACTGCAGTAGACCCACACGAGGGAAGCCATGCTGTTCAACTGACAATTCGTCAGCTATTGTGGATATGGACTCACACATTACCGACGTGAGATCCAAGGTCTAGTTCAGAATCTTACAACCCATTTCCAAGGGCAATCAATTGTATATAGACAACTACAACAGGGTAGTTGGCGTACGCCGTTTGTGTATTCACAAGGCGTAGGTATTGTAAGTACCTATTCACAAGGCGTAGATACTGTAAGCATTCACAAGGCGTATGTACCGAACACATGCAGCCTACGATCGGACCGCGGAACGGCAGGATACCACTCGTGTTGTTAACCGAGCAGGGCCTCGTTACTTGGCCATGGAGCGGTGATGGCAAACCATCGCAAGACTCAATGCCTCGTAGCATGTCGAGTTGCTGCTGTGGCCGGCCGGAAGAGGGTGTTGTAGACAGCAAACTGCAGGCTGGCCGACATCTCCAGGGCTCGGGCTGTCAATCAATCTGCGTCATCAAACAGCAACAGGAAGGTCGGCATAGCGTCATCGATGGCTTAGGTAGCGGGGCCCGCGGTCTTCCGTCACCAATTCCCGATGCTCCCATTTCCCATACTGTGATGTACCGCTGCATACACCCATCGTCCAGAGGTCGTCCATCGTCAATCGTCAATCGTCCATCCATCCCTCCACCGATCGTCTGTATCACAAGAGACACACGGTATACCTACCTCTTTGGTGCTACGCCCGTGGTAGACCCCTCTCGTATTGTTGACGACGAGTCCTTGGTGTGGTTTGTAGGTACGCAGCTGTGTACCTGAGGAATGGGTTGTTGTTGCTGTCTCTCTCATATAACCTTGCGAGCCCACTCTTCCATCCCCAACCCCAGTGGCGTCTCCCAACTCTACCCTAAATAGCCATAACATAAGCACGAACGCACGCACGCACGCATACACGCATACACACACAAACACACCTACACACACACACATACACACAAACTTCGTTACCGCCAGCCCAGCCTTTTGCCTTCGATGTCTTGGGAGAACGTTGTCGTACCCGACGGACCTCTCGATACCGTCTCTCCAATCCTCGGCGTCAAGCGAGTGCTCGCCCTCATCGGCCTCGATCGCGTCTACAGCAAGAAGTTTGGCCCTGACAGCGGACCCGAAAAGATCACGGGGTCTCAGTCTCCGCTGCAGCCGCAGGCTAAAGACCGATCTTAACTCCGCCCTCAACTGCCCGCTCGACAGAAGTCGTGGTTCACTCCACCACCGCTGCTGAATTGAATTCGTCTGTTCTTCGTCTGTTCTGCTGTTGTCCCTCTTTCGCTTAAGGTAAGTTTCCCGACTGCGCTAGTCTTGGCGCTCACACTCCCGATTTTGCACTTTGATGCTCTGTAAAGAAAGTCTCGATAGCGACGACGTCGACAACATACTAACCGCCACAGCACATCCCCATATCCTCCGATCACCGTCAACATGCCTTCGGAGCAGGGTCACCGTCTATATGTCAAGTACGTCTCCACAACCTCACCGTCGAGCGAGCGCTGGAGAAACGGTGGAAGCACTCGGCAATGGGAAAGAGATGGGACACACAAAAGCGCTGCAGTGCTGCATGATACATCGGTGCATTGGACGATTCCACCACGACCCATATACTAATACCTCATCTACAGGGGCAGACACGTGTCCTACCAGCGTGGCAAGCGCAACACCAACCCAAACACCTCGCTCGTTCTGATCGAGAACGTCGACTCGCAGAAGGCCGCTTCGTATGTACCGACGCGTGATTGCACACCCGACCACGAGGACCTACCTATCTAACACCGTATCAGCTTCTACCTCGGCAAGCGCATTGCCTACGTCTACCGTGCGAAGAAGGAGATCAGAGGAACCAAGATCCGGGCTATCTGGGGCAAGGTCACAAGGGTGCACGGTATGTTTGCCTTGCCTTGCTTCGCATTTCACGCGAGAAAAACTTTTTCCACAGACACCTCGAGGCTGACTTCCTTCTCAGGTAACTCTGGCGCCGTCAGGGCCCAGTTCAAGCACAACCTGCCACCAAAGACCTTCGGCGCACAAGTCAGGATTTTCCTCTACCCAAGCTCGATATAGATGCTGTACCATCATATGGTTTCTTTTACGAATGCTTCCATGCACCACGCGGCCATTTAGATATGCCGACCTTGTGGTGGTTTTCACGGACAGCGGCGTCTTCGGTACCTTGAAATGAAATCCGAGAAAATTCCATGACTACACATCTCTGCGACTTGTTCCCTCATTGCGACGTGTCTATGAAGTGAGAAGGTATCTTTCTTCAGGAATGGAAATGCCGTAAAACAGAAAAAGTATTTATGCGTCTGGAATGGAAACGCCAAACATGGCTCACGACACCATGAATTAAAAACATTCGCGCTTCACACCTGCCATGCCTTGCATTTCATTCAAGTCATCTCTATTCGTCACACATATCTACCGTGATGTTCATTGTAGGCCACTGCGGCGACCATCAGGCAAGTCTAGTGCACGGAGATGCTCTTCAGTCTTTCTCCGTCATGCCGAAGCTCTTCATGACGTCGCCCATTCTATCGCCGGTGCGGTCCGCTATGAGTCCCATCAGGCCCTGTGCGACGTCCTTGATCTCGTTGTAGCTGTGCAGTTTGGCAATGTGTTCTTTGATGATACCGTTCGCAGTCTTCATCGCCTGCTCTGTCTTCTGCTCTTCCGTCCAGTCGCTCGGCATGGCTTGTCCGGACGGCAGGGCTGTTCCCTCAATCAAATCACGGCGCTGTTGTCGCAGAAGCTCCAGCGTTTCTTCGAGACCGGCTTTCTTACTCTGTAGAGCCGCCACGCGCGCATTCGTGGGCTGTGGCGTAATGCCCTCCTCCGGCCTTTGACCCTGAGAGGACCATGTCGGTCCAGTACTCTCACTCGATATAGTGAACTGTGACGATGGTGGGCCTGAACTTGGCAGGGCCGCCTCGTTGACGTGAGTCTCGTCTTGAGACATTTTTCATTTCTTGAGGGTTCAGGTATGCATTAATTTAGCACAATGGTGACGATTATCACAGTCGCTACCATTCCTAGTTCTATGTGTGCTTTGAACAGTTCGGGTTACGAAGTTTGTCAGTCAATGGATGCCTTAGGTTCCATTCTGACCGACCTGGGAACTTTTCCAAGGTTATAGCAGCTCGGGATGCAGATGGGCAACTATAGGCACCTAGGTAGGTAAGCAATGAAAGTTTAACCCCCAAAAGTAAGTCCGTCGCTTGCGGCCCGTGCCTGTTTGGGTAGGTACATGACCCTGTCCTCCCTGGACGGATTGGATGTTGCGCCTCCTAAGACTGCCACTTTCCTTCGACAAGTCCAGTCGTTGTGTTCTACGGCGATGGTGGCCTTTGCAACTCGAAAACCTACAATGTCAACCACCGTCGCGCTCCTGCTCGGCCTCGCCGGCTATGTCGCCGCCCATGGAGACCACGGCCACGTACCCGAAGGTGCCGCGATCAGCGAGGAACCGATGGACAGCATCCTCTGGGCACATATCCTCCTCCAGTCGCTCGCCTGGGGCATCATCTACCCCACCGGCATGGTGCTCGGCCTCGTACGGTCCCGATGGCACGTCCCAACGCAGGTGGCAGGCACCGTGATCGCGGTGGTGGGATACTTCCTCGGCCACTTGCACAAGGGACGACAGTTCGCCTCCAATGCCCACGCCAAGTTCGCTACAATCCTCATGTTCCTCCTGCTCGCCCAGATCGTGCTGGGTGTCTACCTCAAGCTTCATATCGAGAGAGGCTTCCTCGGCACCATACGGAAGGGTCTCGTCAAGGGTCATGCTATTCTAGGAGGAGTGCTGCCTGTGACTGCCTGGGTGCAGATGCTCCTCGGAGGCATCGCGTCGCAGGGTTTCTGTATGGGTGACCACCTCGGCCAGTGTCTGGCCCACTTCATCATGGGCTCGGCCTTCGTCGCGTACGGTATCATCCTAGTCATCTTGTTGTTGAACGGCCAGTCGCTGCTCGCTCGCAGCGGCAGGTCGCAAGAGTTCTGGGACAGTCTGGTGATCAGCATCTGGGGCTGCATCAACACCTTTACTGAGCACCGCTGGGGCACGGCTTGGGTGAGGAACGATCTTCAGCATACGAGCATGGGAATCATCTGGTGGGCTGCTGGACTAGTTGGAATCTGGTTGTCCAGAGACCGCTTTGGTCGGCCCAAGCGCAACCTCATCCCTGGTATTGTCATCTTCATGACCGGCTGGGGCATGTCCGGTCACCCACAGGAACTTCCCCTGAGCACCATGGTGCACGCAGTCTTTGGCTACACCTTGATGGGTGCCGGCCTGACTCGCATTATCGAGATCAGCTTCATCCTACGTGATAAAGGTACCCTGTTGGACTTGGATGACCCACACAAAGAAGGTCTGGCCGAGATCAACAGCTTCCAATATCTCCCTCCCTTCCTACTCTACGCCAGTGGTTTCCTGTTCATGGGCGCTACAGAGGAGCAGATGGAGATGCTTTCCGGCGCCCATGTGACGCACGTGAGCTACATTCTCATCCTCTACAGCGTGGCATTCCTTGTATTCTTGTGTAAGTCGTCTCCTCAACACTATCCGAGGCGATGGCACGTCTGGCTGACAACTCAAATTTCTAGTAACCCTAATGCTTGTTAACTTATATTCTTACTACGCTCATCCACCAGCGCTAGCTAAACCTGCGAATGCGCCCTCGCGGCCCACTGCAAATGGTCACACTCTGCTGCCCAATGCAGCTGATCGCCAGGCCCATGATGCCCAAGAATTCGAGCTCGAGGGCTTGATGAGTGATGAGGACGATGAGAACCCGCCCAAGCCTCTCAATGGGCGGCCTCATTAAAATTTAGATCATTGTACATGAACGTATTGATGAATGAAACATGTATTTCCATCTCAACAATTGGCACGTTCTGGATTGGCTTCTTTCAAGAAGGAAAAATGACGTGTTTTTCTTGAATATACGTGGTTGTCCCTTCTCTCCCCCATATTGAATCATCGCTCTGTTGTATAGCAGAAGGTGTAGATCGAATCGCTTTCGTGCCCGCTCGTATGGTAGCGCTTTGGCTATATATATACATATTGTTGTACATTGGTATCCCTCCTTCCTGGAACTCTTTCTCCAAAACCAGAGATGACTGCGGGGTTTCGAATATGGGGCCTGTCGAGAGCATTTTGAGGAATTTATCTCCACCGTTGAACCAAGCCATGTCTCCCAGCCTATTCCACCTCAGAAACAAGGTATATCCATAGCATGTTCCCTCTTGAAACCGAGCAATCGACGAAACAAGTCGGTAATCTCTTTGGTCCAGGAAAGCATTCCACATCGAAGCGCAACAAAGCTGCCGAGCTGCCTTTGCGTTGCAGCAGTCCTCACATCGCCAACAGCGCTCATCTCTTCTTGCCCTTGTTCTTCTTGCTCTCTGCGAATCCCTGTAATCAGCGAATGCGGCTCTACCGACTCCCCACGAAGAGTATCGAGTGACTTACCCGCAGCCGTCCTCTTCTTCTTGGGCGCGCCCTTGCCCCTGCTCTTGGCGATCTGGATGGACTCCAAGCGCTCCTCCTCCGCTTCGTCGTACGTCTCCCACTCTGGGTAGGCCAGTTTGAGGTCGCGGAAGGTCACCACGCGGCGTGGGTAGTATGCCGCCAACGACGGGCCCTTCAGTCGCTGGCGCAGGATCTTGTTGCCCAGCCGTAACCCCTCCGGGTTGAAGACCGTGTTGAACACCCGGCTCTGCGCCTGCATCAGGCTGAGGATCCGGCTCCGTGGGACAGCGCTCATCTTGACGGCCGCTGTGGTGGTGGTGGTATTGTCAGGGTGTTGTGCTTTGCAGGTCGCCTCGTCCCTAACTACCGCCCATCTGCTGCCGTTGCATATCTATTTGGGATTCAAAGCGCATGGTCTGAACGCTCGGAGGTGAGCGCTACGGGCCGTGCCGAAGACATCTCTGGTTGCTGCGGGAGCTTCAAGTTACCTACCTCGGTAGGTGGTTTGACACACCTCTGTCATCCAGCCTTGAGATTTCATATATACACGACCTCATCAACCCGCTTTTCGAGAAAGATAGCTCATCTCCATACTGCAGATAGGGTAATCAGGAAACGCTTTTGCAGTGCTGAGGAGAGCTGTGCGCAATGTCGTCGCGGTACAATAATCACCCATCTTCCTCGTCAGGATCAAATAAGAAACGTTCATATGACAACCTCGACGATCAACCCCGTCTCCCGCCAAAGCCAAAAAGACAGAAGCCTTGGGGAAGCAACCGCAACAGTCATACCGGCGGTCGTTCCGAGGGCCATGAAACAGCCGATATCACCGTCCGTGAGTTCGTCGAAAATGGCCCTCCCAAACCCACTATCCCCTTCGGCGCGGCTGTGGACAAGCTGCCTGCTCCAACCATCGTCATGACCTCCATCCCCAACAACTACCCTGCAGCACTGGAAGGCAAGACGATGATAGATGATGGCGGACTCCTCCCTCCCCTGCCGAAGATCCACCACAAGGACCTCGAAGCTTCCGTGTTCGTGCACAAGTCTATCGCCGTGGGCACGATCGGCGGCAAAACGTCGTCGCACGACATGTCGTACGAACGACTGGAGTTGCTCGGAGACGCATACATCGAGCTTCTTGCCTCGCGCCTCATCTTCCACCGCTATCCAAATCTATCTGCAGGCCGTCAGTCGCAGCTGCGTGAGCTACTGGTCAAGAATGAGACTCTGTGCGGCTACAGCCTCTGGTATGGCTTCCAGGATCGGCTCAACATGGCTGATCTCCACAGGCTCGTCAATGACTCTAAGTTGAAAGGCAACAAAGGCATCGTCAAGATCTTTGCCGATGTCTTCGAGGCGTATGTGGCAGGCATCATCCTCGCCGATCCAGCTCGTGGATTCGTCACGGCTGAGGAATGGCTGACGGCATTGTGGGCCCCAAAACTGCTGGATGCGTTGAGCAAGGATGATTCTCTGGCTCCTCCGACTGCAAATGATGCCCAAACAGGCTCGGCTGACGGGAAGGGTCTGACCTATAACCCCAATGCGAAAGTCGAGCTTCAAAAGCGTATTCTGGGTCGAGATATACGCCTCGATTACCAGGTCCATCGGCCTACGATTGAGTTGAAAGGCGATCAGCTTGGGCAGAACAAGCATTTTATCGCCCTATACCTGACGGGCTACGGCTACGAGCGGAAAGAGTTGGGCAGGGGGGAGGGTAAAAGTAAACTCGAGGCTGGGAACTGGGCTGCTCAGGAGGCCATGTGTGGAGAGCACAAGTCTCTTGTGGACGAATGCGAGCAGATATTGCTGAAAACTAGAGAGAAGACGAAGGCAAGGCTTGCTGCTGAACATGATCAGGCTCGGATTGAAAGTGGGAAGTGGGACGGTAAAAAACCCGAGACTACCGTTTAGTGTGTCTACTCAGAGTTGAAAGTCATGCACACCCACCAATATATTCCCCCCAATAGGCTTACCATTCGAAGCACTTATGAACCTGAAGCGAGGACGAGGCTTAGCTAGCGATATCCATCCTTCATCAGTATCGCTATCCAAGTTCAATCTGGTGGGCGTTCCGAGAAACCTGGTTCGTCGCTCAATATGCGTTTGTACTTCCGCACACTCGATGCCGCTCCTCTACGCCGCACATTAGTTGAACTCAGCAACCATTTCGCCATAAACCACACCATCCACCCTTAGGTCGAAACGCAAACCACCACTTTCAACTCGCATTCCGATCTCGAAATCCAGCGTTTGGTGCTTGACTGGTTTCTCAACGGCCTCCCAGTACTGCTGTGGTATCATGCGAAGGTCAACAGTCATGCTGCATAAAATGCGCGTTTTGGCCTTGTCCGTTGCAGTAAAAAGGCCACGTGGGGCACGATCTTCTTCACAGATGTACAGCTCGACCTCATGATAAGGATCCTCTGATATCGTGCCTGGGGCTCTATGAATGCTAAACTCGAACAAAATCGGCTTGTCTGAGCGCACTTGTTGGTTCTTTTCAATGAACCATTGGAAGCAGCCAAGGGCACGATATTCGAGAGTAAACTGGTCCCGATATTTGCTATCCTCAGGATGACGTCTGCGGTCAAATAATTCATTGCACGTGATACCGTAGTATCGCCTTGACATTCGGTGAATGATGAAGTCCTGGCTCTCTAGACCAAGCAAGACGGCACCTCGTACCACCGCGGTCCATGCGTTCGGAGGTTGCATAATGTCGAACGTTGTAGAGCGCGCGGCCATTGCAACTAGACGTTGCTGGTTGTATGGGGGAGGATCACCTTGGAAATGTTGTCTCAGACATTTAGCAACGTATGCGGATTGACCGAAACCGCCAACAAGGAGAACACCATTGACAGATTTTCCACGACTAACGAGGCTGTCCATTTGGTCCTGCACTATTTTTATGACTTCAGCAACAACAGGCTCGAATACGCCCTTAACCTCTGAGTTTGACAAGGTAAGAAAGCCGAAATCAATACCGGCAGCTGAGTTGTCTGGTATACCAGGCAATGGAATGTTGTAAGGTGTGTGGCCATCGTCATCAAAGCGTCTCTTGACTTTCTCCTCGAAATATGTCAAGGCAATGTGCCAGCTGCGACTACCACGCGGGTCTTGGAGCATTGATTCAGAGGCTGCACTACCCATTTTTTGCCGGATGAGCTTTTCGAAACGTACATTCAAGAATGCTGCTCCGCACATGCCTCCTGCGCCCTTGACAGATTCTTCAAGCCGGAGAGGATTGAGTTGCGTGATCTCGTAGGATATCAGGTCAACAGTCCCTCCTCCAGCATCACACACGACAAAATTATTGCCTTGTCGTAGATGATTCGGCTGTATAGCTTGTAGTGTGAAAGCAGCTGCGGCTTCAGGTTCAGACACCATATGAATACTGGGCATTCCAGCCCCCAATGCTGCTGCAGATGTGGCGGCTTTTGCAGCGTCTGACCACATCGCAGGGACAGTCAAAACAAAGCTAAGATCAGTCGTTTCAACAAACATCTTGCCGTAACGATTGGCCAGCGTGTCCAGAATATGCTGTCGAATTACGGTCAGGTAGTCTCCAACTACGTCTCTTGCCTGCTTATTGGAGTGAAGCAACATACCGTACATCTCCTCACGAGAGACAAAGCTCGGAAGAGTCTGGCGAGTGTCCAATAAAAGCTTGATATAGCGCAGACGTGCTTGGTCGGGTCGGAGCTGAAAGCCCCAACACAATAGGGCATCATCTTTGCTTCCAGATTGACCACTATGCGCACCCAGTCTTGCGTCATGGGCTGGGCCTGGTATATATGTCATTTCGGAAGGCACCTTATCCGAAGTGATTGTATTTGCTCCCGGCCATGTTGTGATGACATCAATAGCTTTCAGTGGGTTTATCGCAGTGCCCAAAGAGAACGCGGCTCTAATGCTCATGTTAGCGAAGCTGTCATCACTGCACGATTCCATCATCGAAGTGTCATATGAACTGATGGACACAACATATTACCCTGAATATGTCGTGCCGAAGTCGATTGCGATGATCAATCGAGTATTGCCTTGAGGCGGCGCCATCCTCACAGACAATGGTGTTGGCTGGTGTGAAGGTATTGGTTGGAAGGAATCGTATGTGGAAGAGCCAGGAATACTGCGTAGATGGATAGGTACTTATACGGTTGGTCAAGGCTAATTCAGCGAGCATTCACTACACAGATATCCGGGTCAAAGCTCCCTACTTGCGTAGTACTTCAATCACTCAGGCAGTCACTGTGCGCTGTGAATGGCAGGAGCGATTGAAGTGCACGTGATTGCAATATACGGTCTTTGGTCCTGACTCTCGCAGCTGGTTCAGGCTGCCCATCTTTATTCACGACTCACAACCCGTCTCACAACACTGAAACTGTGTCGAAGGAAAACTTTTGTAACGAGGACAAGTCACTGTTGAGTCTTGTTATTGAAACTCGAAAAGGTCAATATGAAGCAACCGCCTCCGGCCATTTGTCGTATAAACCTATAATTGAAACAGAATCTGGCTTTCCCACCTTCGGCTGAGAATCAATCTGCATCTGAGGCTAACTGCTCTACATCAATGGGCCTCTTTCGCTCCGGCATCGATCTTGCGTAAGTTGTACCCTGAAGATTAAAATAGAACCTATTAACAGCCACAGCAGAAGCTCTATCCTCACAGGAAGCCACCGTGGACCTGATTCACCTGCAGCATTGTCTGAAATGCCGCCACCACTGTCTTGCGACTATGGAAAACAGACCGAACATCCCCAAGCGAGGTACAATGACCTGGAGCAACAGTGCAAGACTCAAAGAAGGGAGCTCGAAGATCTACAGAACAAATATCAGAGACAGCTTGAGGAAAGGCGCCAGGATGCTCAAAATCTCAATAACGCGCGAATCTCGATTGAGGAGCTGCGTTACGACCAGAGTCGATACCGCTCGGCATATATGGCTGTTGTTAGTGACCAGCACAGCAAGGAAGCCCTAATTACAGAGCTTCTTGAGCAGGCCGCCGAGCTGAAGGAAACCATTAGAACATTGTCTTCCAGGAACAGCGAAGTCCCTGACAACAGAATCCATGAAGAGTATACACAGCTATTCTACGACGTCCAAGACTTTGTAGTGACCCACCTTAAGCAAACCAAGATTGGTATGCCTGACCTGCTACGTGCTCAATACCGAAGTCCAAGAAATTAGCTAATTCAAGGGTAAAGGTTTCGAGAAACTGAGAGCGGGACAGATCCCTGGCGTAAGTCAATTTGCTCCATATGCAGATGAATCGGCCTCAAAATATCGAATGCAATTTTTGACTGCTATGATCTCACATACATTATCACGTTGTTCAACTCCTGAATACACATTCGGTTTGCCGGAAGGTGGCCTCCTCAAACCTGCTAATCTTCTAGCGAAGCATATCTGTGGTAAGTTCGGTTTATCCCATACTTGTTCAAAACATACTGAACTCTTCCAAGCTCAGGAAACAGGGGACTCAAAGGCATGGATGATCCAGACAAAGAAATTGCTCTTGCCTCTTGTTGGGCCCGCTCAGTCCGATAAAGCGCAAGAAACTCTTGAGCATGCTGTCATGGTTGAAGTTTTCAAGTCTCTCGAACAATGCATCCAGATCAAATCAGACAGCCGTATAGAACATGATCTAAGACGTCTTGTCAAGACCGCAATTGCTACCTTCAACATGCTACGCTGTCAATCCAGCGTCTATCTAGTCAAGTGGCCCCACCCTCAGGATCACAGAGGTTGCTGGAGATTCAATGAGTTGGAGATGGAAGATACACAAGGTCATTTGGCTGGTGACCATGGCCATACTCCAGTTGAGCTTATATGCTTCCCAATGCTAGTCAAGCGAAATGCAGTGGGCGAAGATAAAGCAGTGTGCTCACTCTCCTCTCGGTCGCAAATGCCAACTGACCTGGCACAGCAGAACATGAAGGAGGTGGTCATTTCCAAGGCAAAGGTTGTTTTGGGTAATTGAGAGGTGAGTGCTCTCATATACAATAAGCGACACCATTGTCAATATGGTGCGTACTTCTAGGCCACTATTTCGGGAGCGAAACAGGATCACGGCGTAAGGCAAAGGCCACTATGCGAAGCAGGAGCTTGACCGAATCGTCCACAAGGGATGAAATCTGGATACTCTTTCTCTTAAATTTTAAATTCAAAACTAAAGTACTTCCCCCTCATCTCATACCTCGCGGTTATAGTCGATGCACAGAAAGATGAAATTGGTGGGCATTAAACGTAGCGACGATAGAGGTGACGTCGAAAAGCTGCGCTATGCCCCAAAGGTAGATAATCTTGGCAGGTCCAGGGAATGTTGAAAGGTATGACGCACCACGGTCAAATTGCTCAGACAGAGACTGATCCCAACACATGGCAAACCTGAATGCCTGAGGCTGAGGATAGAGAATTCAACTGTACCCAATACCATCGTCAGTAGCCATATGTAGAGCACCTATATTTTCGATCAACCTGGCCCGTCGTCTCTTCCTAATAAATATATAACTCGTTTTGTTTTGGGCCCATCGTTTGCCACCGGTATACGTCGTCGAATCAGCGTCAGCGCTTCACCTAACCCCCACTCGAGATCCTATCGATAGAGGGGCTACCTAACTTCGCTTTAAACATTTTTCCTCTACCTCTACCCTCCCTATCTACAATTCGCCATACCCCCCCATAACAGCTATCGAAAATGGTTTCCGCATCAAAGGCAGCCCGTCAGGCCAAGCGCGCCGCTGATGGCAAGGAGCCAAAGAAGACGGCCGCCTCGAAGGTCGCTTCCAAGAATGCCTCCAAAGCTGGCTCCGAGGCCTCGTCTGCCAACGGCGACGACACCCCACCCCTCGTAGACGCAGATGAGACGCTTGTGACCAACAAGATCGCAAAGTTGCAAATGCAGGAAGATGACGAGGGAATCTCGGACAGAGTGACCACCGGTGTGCTGGCATCGCTCGAGGCCAGCAGAGACGTCAAGATCACATCTGCCTCGCTTGTGTTCCACGGAAAGGTCCTGATCACGGACTCCACAATGGAGGTCAATTACGGCCGCCGTTACGGATTGCTAGGAGAGAACGGTTGCGGAAAGTCTACTCTTCTCAAGGCCATTGACAAGCGCGAGTTCCCATTCCCAGATCACATCGATATCTATTTGCTCAATGAGGGAGCCCCTCCCACAGATACCGGTGCTCTAGAGTGGGTCGTTAACCAGGCAGAGGAGGAGATGGCTCGTCTTGAGCGTCTGTCTGAAGAAATTCTCGAGAACGAGGGTCCTGACAGTCCCAAGCTCGAGGACATCTACGACCGTATCGACAGCATGGATCCTTCGACTTTCCACACGCGTGCCTCTCTGATTTTGACTGGTCTCGGATTCAACAAGCAGACGATCGACAAGAAGACAAAGGACATGTCTGGTGGTTGGAGAATGCGTGTCGCTCTTGCTAAGGCACTTTTCGTCAAGCCATCTTTGCTTCTTCTGGACGACCCAACTGCTCACTTGGATCTCGAGGCATGTGTGTGGCTGGAAGAGTACATGAAGAAGTGGGACCGCACTCTCATTCTCGTCTCTCACTCGCTCGACTTCTTGAACGGTGTGTGCACGAACATGATCGACATGCGCCAGCAGCAACTCATATACTACGGTGGTAACTACGACTCGTACATCAAGACCAGGAGTGAGAACGAGGTCAACCAACAGAAGGCGTACGAGAAGCAGCAGGAAGAAATCAAGCACATCAAGAAGTTCATTGCCAGCGCTGGTACATATGCCAACTTGGTCAGACAGGCAAAGAGTAGGCAAAAGATCCTGGATAAGATGGAGGCAGATGGTTTCATCCAGCCTGTCCACCAGGACAGAGTATTCACCTTCCGCTTCGCCGATGTCGAGAAGCTGCCACCTCCAGTGTTGTCACTGGACGATGTCACATTCTCCTACTCTGGCGAAAAGAAGGACAACCTCTACGAAAACCTTGACTTCGGTGTTGACATGGACAGCAGAACAGCTCTCGTAGGACCGAACGGTGTGGGCAAGTCGACTCTGTTGCGTATCTTCACTGGCCAACTTCACGCATCATCTGGTTCCGTCAGTAGGCACACCCACTTGAAGCTTGGCATGTACTCTCAGCACTCTGCCGAGCAGCTCGACCTCACCAAGTGTGCACTTGACTTCGTCCGTGACAAGTACGCATCCAAGAGCCAGGACTACCAGTACTGGCGCCAACAGCTTGGCCGCTACGGTCTGTCCGGTGAGGCCCAGACTGCCCTCATGGGTACCTTGTCTGAGGGACAGAAGAGCAGAATCGTCTTTGCTCTGCTTGCCATTGACAGCCCCAACATGCTTCTCCTGGACGAGCCTACCAACGGATTGGACATTCCAACCATTGATTCCCTGGCGGATGCTATCAACGCTTTCGAGGGTGGTGTCGTCGTCGTCTCTCACGACTTCCGGTAAGTCTACACATGTATTTCCTTCCACATTTGGAAGAACCCTTCACTGACACAATGACAGATTGCTTGACAAGATTGCCAAGGACATTATGGTGTGCGAGAACAAGACTGTGACGAGATGGGACGGTAGCATTGGAGAGTACAAGAAGCATCTGCAGAAGAAGATGATTGCCAGCGGTGCTGTTTGAGCAAATGATGTTTCCTTGAAACCAAAGAATGGCTAGGTTCGAATCTGCAGTCACGAGTTAGGATGTCTATAGGACGAGATGGGCATATGGGATCCAAGCAAGGACGGCCAAGGGCCAAAGACTGGCCGGGCCACAAGGCCGATGCAACTTTTCACCAGACTTGGAAATGTCGGGCAGAATGAACGATGTGGATTTGAGGAGATAGACAAGCCTGACGTCCTAGTAATGTCTGTATAGAGTGAGAGGGCAGCATTTGGTAAAAGTCCAATTTTACGCCATTGTCCGAGAGTTCTGATATTTTATTACCTGAAATTGGGTATAATAATACACCTGGGCACTGGTTTGCATCTGAAAAGAAGTGTCATTTCCGAAGAATGACAAGACAGTAACGGCGTGAGATTGGGATCATGAGAACAGGCTTCATGTTTGGACATGCCTCAACAAGAGGCAGCAGAAGAGTGGTAATTGAAAACACAGGACCGTGGTCGTGTTGCCGTCGATTATATACCCAGGTAGTGGTTCTAGCCAGACCAAGGAAAATGCTACAGCGGTAAGACACCACCGGATTACCATATGGATGAAGGGAGTTGATGCCTCAGGTATGAACAATGACTTGCCCCGCGTGTGATGAGTGGAGAATGTGTTGGATGTTTCACATTTACCATAGAAATGGGAGCAAAGGCTGAGGACTGAGGACTGCTGCCTCAGGTTCATCATCACTGTCTGCTGCGGTGGCTGCCTTGCCTTGCCTTACCTTGCCTTGCCGTGAGTATAGAAGACCGCGCCATCTCTCTCCTGCGTCTGTCGCGAACAGAACAGTGAAGCTCTTGTTTCCATGTAAAACCGTCCACACTTTATACCAAAGACAAAGACAAAAGATTGCCGCTGCACACCCGCACGTCTTGAGACCTTCGCAACTGACCCTGTTCGGAAAACAAGGGCTTCGCAGCAACGTCACTTCCCCCAGTACTTAACATCACGGTCCCGCCAACCTCTCTTCGAGCTTTCCACTCTCCCATGTATTGAACCGGCCAGACATTCACGTCTTCCAACTCGATTACACCATCTACAACATCGTCACGATTCCCACGTCCACCAACGATCTCGCCAGCTCCATAACTGTTACATAAGCCGTTGCGCGCCCCCCACCGACTGGCATAGGATACCGATACCTGAACTATCAACCGACTGTCTATCGATTCCCCATCTATTACTTTCGCCATGTCTGCCGAAGACTCCCAGAGCGTCAAGCTTGTCTCAAGCGACAATGTCGAAATCGTCACTGGTGAGACTGCTTTTGGATGCCTGCCAGCGCCTACGTGCATACTGATACTTTCCAACAGAGCGTAAGATTGCCGAGCGCTCTATGCTCATCAAGAACATGATCGAGGATTTGGGTGCCCCAGGCGAAGAGGCGATTCCCATCATGAACGTGAGTCTTGAACCATCCTCAGGCTGCTTGCGAAACACGGCGCACGAGGCCGAGACGCAACAACTCCCAGATATCTGCGACTGACTTATCGCTTGGACAGGTCTCGGAAGCAGTGTTGAGAAAGGTTCTGGAGTGGTGCGCACACCACAAGAATGACCCAGCGCCAACCCCAGACGACGATTCGGATTCGCGCAAGAAGACGACCGATATCGAGGAGTGGGACCAGAAGTTCATGCAGGTGGACCAAGAGATGCTGTTCGAGATCATCCTCGCCGCAAACTACATGGATATCAAGGCCCTACTCGATGTTGGTTGCAAGACCGTCGCCAACATGATCAAGGGCAAGTCGCCAGAGGAAATCCGTAAGACCTTCAACATTCAGAACGACTTCACAGCCGAAGAGGAAGACCAGATCAGGCGTGAGAATGAATGGGCTGAGGACCGCTAAACGCGTCTCTCCCTTTGAATTGAGGGAATGATGCGGATGCGGCCATGCTGGGTGCTGGGACCTGGCTTTTCGCCTTGGCATTATGCCTAGTTGACTGCTTGGGAAAGCGATTCTGCTCACTCTGTCTCCTGATGTGCACACCTCCCAACGATGGCATGTCAGAAGCAGGAGGTCATCCACAGAACAGAAGAAAAACCCTACACTTTTATTTTACGGTACATTACGAATAACCATGAGCTGTACACACCACGAGCTTACGGTGATGGGATTTGGAGGCCAGGTTTGTCTTCGAACAGCCTATAGCCTCCACAAGTTTACAGCCGTGAATCGGCAGCCACATAGCTAGCCATTCAGAATTGCTGCTGCCAAATGAGAACTTCTTTGCGTTGGAACCCCTATAGCCCCGACGTCTTTACTGTAGATTTGGGATTTCGTTTTACCTGTCACGCTTTGCTATCGCACATCTAACAGTCTGCTCCATTCACTGCTGCCCAACCTCCTGAATTCTACGCCTTCGCCGAAATAGCCGGCCTCGTTCCAGGCCTTCATGGTCGCCCCGTCGTAAGGCCCGTGGTGCTGTCCCCCGTCCCTACTATCGCTCCAGCGATATTCGAAGGATGGGTCATCTGTAGTCGCAGCGGCAACATCCCGATCCTCGGTCGACGTCTCCACCACAGGCGCGCGCCAGTCCTCGCCGGTCTCTCGTTTGTATTGGCGCATGAGCAGCTCGCGCTCGGCATCGTAGATCTCCAGCTGGCCACGCGAGTACAGCGCATCGGCGGCGCCGGTGATGGCCTCGATGGCGGCCTTGCGTGCCTGTTCCGCCTTGTCGGCTGTGCTGCTCTTCGCCTCCGTCTGCCCATCCGCATCCACATCCACATCCATTGCGCCGTCCTGGTCGGCATGTTGCTGTTTCTGTTTCTGTTTCTGTCTCTGCTTCTGCCGCCACTTGGGCAACTTCTTTGCCTCCTTCTTCTCGCCTTTTTTGAGCCGCTGCAGACCTTCTAGAGGCGTCTCACCAGGCTCGAGCGTGGCGAGGAGGCGAGCGAGCAAGTCACTAGTGAGGGTAGCGTCAGCCTCGAGGGCCTTGCGACGACGATCGGCCTCGCGCTTCTCCTCCGCCTCTCGAGCGCGACGGACGTCTTTCTTGCTGACGCCGTCGAGCCAGACGTCGTTAATGGCGTCTGGGTCGACGGCGCGACGAATGTAGTTGCCCGACTCATCGTACTGGCCCTCTTCTTCCTCGTTGCGCAGGTTGAACGCATCAAGACGAGGAGCGTGCTTCTTCTTGCCGCCTGCACCGATCTCCACGGCGAGCTCCTCGTCCATGCCGTCCGGCAGCCTGGCTTGCTCTTCTTCGTCGTCGGTGGAACTTTCGCTGTCGCTTGCAGCCTCGCCGTCATTGCCGCTCTTCTCTTTGCCCTTTCCCTTCTCACCGAGCAAGAGATCTGCAGAGACCCTGCCGCCCGAGTGGCTGCTCATGACCTGGCCCTCGATCTGGTCCTGGGTCATGAAGCGCACCTCCTTGCGGCGCGACTTGCCCTCGCGAGCCAGGTCCTCGTCCTCATCACCATCCGGACCTGCAATGCGATTGCTCTCTTCGAGATCCGCAAACATATCATCATCCTCTTCATCCCGCGACTTTTCCCCCCTGTCCTGCCGATCTCTCTGTGCCGCCCTCTCGTTGAAGTTGTCGTTGTCCGAATCGCTCTCGTAGCCATCGATGTTGACGGCGTTGCGCTTGGTCTGCGCCCCAGACCGGCCGATCACGTCGGCGTCCAGCACCGGGTCGCGCTCGTCCTCGCCTTCGCCCGTCACGTCCGCGGCCAGTGTACTAGGGTTACGCGGGTCGAATCTCGCCCTCTTCGCCGTTGGGCCTGCAGCGCCGTCGCTGTCATTGTGCAATCTCTGTCGGAGAAAGTCCTCGCCTGCTCGCTTGGGCCGCGCGGCAGAGGTTGGGTGTTGTTGGTGGGAGCTGGAAGTAGACATCTCGCAGTCGTTCGTGGTGTGTCGATGACCGTCACTCTTTCGCAAGTGCTCGTGGCACTGTGGCCGTTGTTGTAGCTCAAGCTAGCGAGCCGTCCAGGCTACGTTCGCTTTCCGTGAAAAACAGACCAAAATACCACTGGAGATAGGGATTGCATCCGTTGTAATTTCAGCTGCCGTGAGGTGCTGGTATATAAGCGCATATCATCGGAACACTCAGACTACCGCAATTGCAAACAGCTCAGGAATTGCCTAATTCAGCTAGGTAGCCAAAGAAGTGATACAGAATAGGAAGGCGCGCGACTTACAAAACCTTGGAAGCCAGCTCCATCGACGTCATATCTTTTATTACCCGTGGATCTTGACTGGCCGGGAGACTTCCAATACCTAGGTACGTAGGTAGGTAGGTAGTCAAGTAGGTCGGTAGGTACCTAAGTATTCTACACGGCTCGGCTTGTCTGATCCGGAAACTCTAAACTTCTAACGATCTACCTATAAAGATGGGATACATGTCAAATAGGTATGAAACTATCCCCAAAAAAACGGCTGTCCTAGTGTCGAGCTGGTATTGTGTAAGTAGTGATCTCCATAACTGCCGAGCTGGTTGGAATGAGATATGAAGAGATTGCAAGACGACAAGTTTGGCGGTATTAAGATGCATGGGATAGCTTCAAAGCACGCCGAGCTCTCTGTTTTCACCCCAGCATGTGGTGGGGAGAAAATGCTTCTAGACGGTAGGAAACGGCATGCTTCTCAGACACATGCCAATGACTGCAATCGAGGCCCAAAGACCTGATTAAAGTCTGAAGCTATTGGCTATGACCGGCCTCTGATGAACGCGTAGCTTTGGGAATAAACGATTGTATTGAATTTAGAGACATTGAGAAGAGTTTTTGGGGTTCCTGCAAGCAGGCGAGGTAGGCGAGATCATCAGACACATCAAGTCATCATGACACACAACGCGGGACAAATGCTCGAGGACACATGAAGCAGAATAGATCAAAAAACAAGAATTCAAAGGGGTAAAAAAAACAGGGACAACGTAAGTGCGCTCTTCAATAGTGTTTCGCCATTAGATTATGCAATTTTTTCTCCACTGTTCGATAATAGAACGATCTGGTCGATGTCTCAGTGCGTCAAATCAGATGCTGGTTATCCAACACAGTTCGAGAGAGGAGAGTTCTCTCAAATACCACCACACCAACTGACCAGACCCAAAAAACATCCCAGACCCTTTTTTCCGTGCAGTACAATCGAGTTTTGTAGTATTTCACCCTTTCATTCCAAAAAGAGGCTGGATAAGTTGGGGAGTTGCGAAACTCCGATGGTGGTTAAGATCTGTCTAATTGTTCGGTGGGGTTCTTCGTCGTTCTCGTCATTCGTCGACGTCATCAGGGGATCGGGGAGGTTGACATCATTTATGTGAACGTATGCGTTGTGCAGCGTATGCAAAATAAAGGTCATATCAGAGTATCATCATGATGGGTCTGGGTCACATTCGTTCGTTGTACATTTTGCGGCACCATGTCGACGGAGGTGCGCAAGAGGATTGTTCATGGAGCAATACTATTGCTCGACCGTGATCTCGGGAGCACTGCTTTGCTGTGACAATTCGTCACTGTTGCGCTGGACATGGCCGTTGCGCTGAGCTCTAGGGAAGGCAGCAGTTCTGTCGCCGTACGGTCCTCTGCTTTGACCACTCTGTTGAGCGACACGGCTAGATGAGCGTTCGTCAAAGTTGGTGCTGAACGAGCGATGCCCACCTATGGGACCAGGGGCTGGGCCTTCACGGTCCCAAGAAGGGTAGCCTCTGAGCCCGTGTGGGCTGTTGAAACCACCGTTGAGGTTCATGCTACCCAGCCCATTGATGAGTTGGTTCTCACCACGTTCACCCAGTCCAGAGGTGGGGGTCATCAAGGTTGGAGTGGTAGCCTGAGTGCTGTCCCTGCCATATTCTTGCAGGCGTGCCACGTTGTTGGTGAGGGAAGCTGGGAAGCTGGCAGTCGATGGGACAGGCGATGGCGTGTATGAACGTAAATCGGCGAATGACTTGGCAGCTCTGAGGTTGTTTCCAGAAGCCAGACTATCCTGATAGCCAAGGAAACCAGAGTTCTGATGGCGGACGCCACCATTGTAGAAGGCCTCACTCGCCCTCACATCACTGAAGTCAGTAGTCGCCGCTCTGTTCAAGCCGCGCCTCTCATCTCCGCGAAGAGCAGAGATCTGTGGTACAGGAGGGCTCAGTCGTGGTCTTGTGTTATCCTTGTATACGTGAACGGCACGCTGATCGGCCTGTCCGATAGAGTTGTGGCCAAAGCCCATGTGATGGGCCAGTGTATGGACAATACGTCTTTCCTGGGGTGAGAGAGTCGGTGCAAACTTCAGCTCGGTTCTGCCTTGGTCCTCCTTAAAGAGCAAGAGTTTGGAGTAGTACTGAAGTTGTTGCGGGTCGTTCAGATCGATCTCGGGACCCATGTAACTAGCACCCTCGGACGTGAATCCGCCTGGCCTAATGTTGCGAACCGAAGCAGGAGATGGAGAGGTGTTAGGCAAACGCGCAGAGGCCAGTGAAGACATAGAAGCTTGACTCTGCAGCACACCAGGAGGGAGAGGACGATGCTGTTCCTCCAATTGTCCTCTCCGCTCACGTTTCTCCCTTTCAATCCGCTCGCGCTCAGCAGCTGGAAGCATCTTCTTGTACTCAACTCTAAGCTTCCTCCCATTCAATTCTCTGTGATTCATCGCCTCTATCACTGCCGCCGTCTCCTCTGGGTTTGTGAAGTTGGCGAATGCAAGCCCACGGAAAACGCCGTTGTCGAAGTGGTAGTTGAAGGCATAAGGTAACGGCAGGCCAAGATCTGTCATAAGCTGGACGAGTTGTTCCTTCTTCACAGCAAAAGGAATGTTCTTGATGACGATTGCTGTCAGAATCAAGTCGTCATCAGGGTCAGAACCATAGTTGTTTGTACGAGAAGCACCAATTCTAGGGTCAAGGTCACCGTACCCGTGCATTGATGGCATAGGTTGGCTTTGATCGATCCAAGACTAAAATCGTGTTAGCTTGCGGGTGCGAATCCATTGAAAAAAAAAAAGAACCGAACTCGGTTTGACATACACTTGGTAGCTGAGTTCTACCCTTACTCTGGGGCCTCCTCGAACCCTGTCCACCCAGACCATTTAAAGTGTTACTTCCAAAAGCACCTGGATTCCAAGAACCAGCACCAATATCATAGCCATGCGGGTAAGAAGAGACGGTAGCGCTACCACTGAAACGAGGTTGTTCGAACCTGGTGTGATCCTCGGAATACAGACCTGACGGCAGGTAGTGCTGAGGTTCGAACTGTTGACGAGAACTCTGACGGTTCAGAGTGCCCTGCTGTCGCTGGGAGGTTGGCGAACGATTGATCTGGTTGTCGTAATACATGTCGAAAGCTTGGGTGTTCATTCTATAGCGCCAGCCTCAAAACTGGGGGTGTGAAGAAAAGTAGAGGCTGAATGCGTATGCTTCCTCTTAGGTATCTATCCCGGTCGAACTGTACAGTCGGTGCGGTGGAGCGGAGACGATATCCACAGACGCACTGGCGATATCGCGCAAGCTTGAAGATGAGCGCGATGGTGATCCAGAGCGGATGTGTGGCCAAGACGATGACAGGTCGTGGTCTCGTTATGGAGATGACAAGAGTGCAGTTGTTTGCTATGGTAGTGAGGGCGATATCGAGGATTGATGGAGTGTCATGCAATCGGCGCAGGTTGGTCAAAATCGCAGGAGAGTGGGAAAGGTGGTGGTGGTAGTGTGCGTCCTAACGGTGAAGCGGAGGACGGGCGAAAATGCGGCGAGGTGATGTGCTGTTGCACGGCAGCGACCGACAGGTAGACGGCAGCAAATCCCAAGGCCGCTCGTGCAATGCGAGGCAGAAGAGGATCGGCAGGGAGCAGGAGAGGGAATTGAGAGGAGTAGATGTAGATGTGGATGGAAAGGGGCCGGAGAGGAGAGGATAGGATGAGATGAGACGAGACGAGACGAGACGAGAGCAAACGGGGATGGGATTGGTCAAGGTAGATTTCGGTCACAGCCCTGGAGGTATGGGAGATGATGAGGTAAGGCAGGCGATCTGGTCAGGCAGTCAGGCAGAAACGGAGACAGACCCAGCCAAACGAAAAGCCACACACGACAGTCAGGCAAAGCAGCAGCAGCAGCAGCAGCAGCAGCAACAGCAGCCAGGCGCGAGAAGGGGAGGAGGAGGAGAAGGCGGAGGAGGAGGAGGAGCAGGTCGAAAAGGAGGAGTTGGAGGAGGTGCAGCAGGATATTCAGCAGCAAAAAGAAGCAGAAGCAAAGCGAGGGAAAAGGGAAGTGAGGGCCGGGTAGAGAATTGACGACTAAGTTTACATACATACGTACTGTACTTTGCTCTGCGTGCCCTGCCCCTACCTCCTATGGTGGAAAATAAGGGGACCCTTTCGCCTTGCCTCTACTTGCCTGAACAGTCCAGATGCAGATGGCTGTTGTTGTTGTTGTGGTGATGGCGGTGGTGGTGATGCTGATGGTGGTGGTGGTGATGGTGGTGGTTGTGTCTGTGGTCCATGTGGATACGGCTACTGTACTTGCTCTACACACTACCTACGCTCTGTCTCCCCATCGACCGTAACATTAATTAATTATTAGAATGGAAAACTGTCTCTAGTCTCGGTGCTAGTCCGCCGGTGGCTTGTCAAGCAAGACTTTTCCTCTTATTTATATACTCTCGATGACTGTGCAGCCGGCTTCCAAGAGGCCTTCCAAGATATTATTATTATTATTACTATCATCATCCATGAACTTTATCCTGCTCTAGACGTTGGACGCTTTACACAACCTTGTCCATCTTGTTTCGTGCTGCCTCTTGCGGTACGGTATCATCCAGGGGCTTTGACCACCCAATCCCATTCCAATGGACAGGCCAGGATGAGGCCAGGATATGCTTTGCAATAGCAACATCTTATAGAACGAACGCTAAAGAGATTGATGAGTCCCGGTAATTTGCATCCGTCAATCATACAACCACTGTACAGCAGATGGATTGTGCGTTGCTCTTCCTCACTTCTTTCCTAATGCTTCAACTGGGTACGTATACCACCTTCCATGCCTCCTCATTGGCCTCCCTATTACCCTGCTCCTATCTACGGCACCACACTACAGCAATCGCTGTATATCACTTTCAGGCTCAGATCAGGTCACGGAGGCCACATCCAGCGACACCTGCAGCGCGGGATGATGGAGCTATCGGGTGCTCGCACCTCCACCTCCTACCGTACAGGTATACTGCTCAGTACCTACTTATTATTACACAACTCACGACATGCATCACACGCACCACGCCTTCTGGTTCTGCCGTAGATTGCCGTAGACTACCGCACAAGGCCGTTTACTGCCGTACATGGATGTAACCGTTGCCCGAAGTACCGAACGCATGGGTGCAGATCTGGTGGTAGACGGACAGGAAAACAAATTGATGATGACATGCAAAACCCAGGTAGGTAGGTTAGGTAGGTAGGTGGGTAGGTAAATGTTGATTGATGTGATACCCGATCGTCTCCCGCCGCGTAACATCCACAACATGTCCATACATACCTGAGTATATATGTGTTGAACGGATGGATGGATACATGCATACCACCTGGACTGGATGCATGGATACATGGATATATGCATCCACGCCTGATTACCGCACTCAATTCCTTCTCCGCCCCTCTCCCAACGGGTGTTACGGTCGAGTTGCTGCGGCCGCCCCTAAATGGCAACCATCCTGTACTTTGCGTACTGTATGGAGACTTGCCTTTGCCTCGGCCAAACTTTTGCTTCCAAACCATAGCTACTTGCTATAGGTACCTGTGTTTACTCAGTGATGATTGTCTACATTATTGCTGGAGTTACAGTACCCAAGTGGCCAAGCGGTGGACAGACGTCAAGGTTGCTTTGCGGTGTTAGGCTATTACTATCCATCCTGTACAGCGGATACGTAGTTCCGCCTCACGATGCAGCTACCATCGTAGTTCCGCCTCTTCAGCCTTATTTGATATGACTACCAACGCTGGCTTAGTCGGCCAGCCAAGGGATCCTGTCCTTACCAGACGGCCAATGCATGGGGGTTAAATTTCAGTCTCGGCACCATGGATTCGAAAGGTAATAGGCTGAACCACAAGATTATTGCAATGCAGATGCAATGCGTATACCAGGAACTACGGCCCAGTGACGACATATCGTACATACAGGATGTTATCCCATACCTCCCAACTCTCCAAGATTGTCTGCACGTAAACAAATCATGGCATTGTCATTTACAATCGTCATCACTATCATCATCACTTATCATCATCGCCTCCGTCGCCACCACCGAAATAACCCCTTTCCCATCAACCTACCCTCTATCCGTCTCATCACTGAGGGACAGGCGAAATAGAGGCGTCGGTCCTTGGCGGCATATCCTCCTGAACCAAACAACCCGAATGTGAGCTGTCGGATTGGTGTGCATTGGATAGGATAGGATAGGATTGGATTGGATTGGTCGCCTCCCTTACTGCCCCCATGTCTCTGGCTTGCAGCCGAAGCTCGCGTTTTCTCTTTGCTTTCCCCCCCTGCCCTGCGATCCACCTCGCGACGCCCGAACTTGCATACATGGTACGCCTCCTGCATGATCTAAACACATCACAATCCCTAATCCCATGATCCGGTAGGATTTGCCCGTTGCATTCCAGATACGGGAGCAGAGCAATGCATACAACGCTGTTGCTGTATTTTACCAAGGGCTTCACAACAGCCGCCACTGCATTGTCTATATATGGCCTGTACATACCTCGTAAGATCGATGCTATTGTCTACGGTCCGTTGTTGCTTTACTACCTCCTTACGGTTGTCATAGGAGGGAGAGTCAGAGTCGAGTCAATGCACAAAGGGGTAAAATGGTCATCTGTCTCGCTAATGACGTACTGTCCACATATTGAACTTTTCTGGCCAGATGATCGAGAATCTTGCCTCATCCATCCAAAGGCGTAAGAACAGACCTACCAGCAGAGAATAAGGGTGCTGGCGTTGTGGGTAGATGGCCAATTCACGGGCCCCAACTCCTTTTCATCAGCCCTAACCGGCCGATTGAGGCCTGGCAGAGAAGTTAAGCTATAGTCCAGGAGATCCAGGGGATAAGGTACAGCATCCAGGGACAGCATCCAGGGACTACGTATTTGACAATCCTCGGCAATGGAAAAGGAGGTACGTGGACGGTGCAGAATGGGCAGCCAGGAGGCATCAGGAGTCGTCGGATTCGCATCAATTCCACACCTTGTAAATGCTATACCGTAACCTGATCCCCACCGTTGATACGATACGGACCCTTTGGCCACGAGCAACAATAGAAATGGACCGGGCTGCAGCTGTCCAGTGGAAGGCGACGCACTGTAGGGTCGGAAGGGGGAAGAGAGTACCTCTCGCCAAACGCACATCCCTACGTTAACATCGCGACCATCCCATCTGGTACATGCCTGCATCTGCATAACATTGGGCGACCATAGAAAAGAATGCTTTACCACCCGGCTGTCGTGAGACTCGCCACCTAGGTACCATTCTCGTGAAGACACGCCCTGTCCTGCCACGGCATGACTTCTAGACTTCTGCCGTCATTTTCCGTAGACACCTAGGTACCATTGTTGGTAACGCTGCAATTTTCCTCTCAATCCCCAGTTGTTGTTGGTGGTGGTGGTGGTGGTGGGAGCGCTGATTCCCTGTGTCGATCAAACCACACAGTCACTCAGTATCTATCACGTGTTCTGTTTCGCGCTTTCACGACACCACGTCAATGACTTTAGAGAGAGCGAGAGAGAGAGATAGAGAGAAAGCTACTGCACAAGCATGGCGTGTGATGGAGATGGGATTTCTGCGCCACCGAAGACAGGCCGGACCGGACGGTGTCGCACGCATAGTGCATACAGCGTAAAGCATAAAGACATACAGCCACAGAGTGTACAGAGACCAAACACAGAACAGGTCCAGTCCACTATCACACACCTCACATCACACACGTCCGCGTACATGCATATATCATTACACGAGGATGCGAGCACTTAGACACACAGTCAGAGACACGTCCCCCTCCTCTACGTCGTGTTTCTGCGTGTCGCCGGTCTGCTGGACACTTGGTTGGACTGGAGACTGTCAAGTCCCAGCGGGTTTCCCTTGGCTCAGTATCATCCGGCCCCTGCCTGTTACCTGTCAACTTTCTCTGTTCCCTCATGCAGCCAACCTTATGTTGTCTGCCCCTCCCTGTATCACCCACGTTCGGTCGCTTTGGTGATAGTTCTGCTCCTCGTCGGTTGGTCAAGCCTCGATGTTGATGTAGGCATTTGATTGCTGATGTCTATACGAATATCGCACCGCATGGCGAGCGACTGAGTAGGGTCTCGGCGGGTTACGGAATCTTGTTCGCTTGCCATGGTATGGACAGACGCACGCTAAGCTAGCCATCCTACCCGGAATGACAGTCCAGTACAGTGCAGGGAGATCACAGAAGAAGGCACGGCATGTAACTACAACTGCCACCTGCAAATCCGGCAACGAAGTGCTTTCCAAGGGTAGATCTTGGGGGAAGGTAAGTGCGGAACTTGGGAATTGGCCCGGCTCTTCATTCTCTTGCCCCTGCTTCCTTCTCCTGGGTGAACTTCGCCAGGGTTTGGGCTTGGGGCATTGCTGGGGTTACGTTCCATCGTCTAGCTCTCAATTTCGGTACGGTTGGCTGCGTGAGGGGAGTGATTTGTCAAAACCGATGCCATCGTAATGTGGGCTTCTACCGTTGGTGCCGATCTTGCTGATCGAGTTTGTAGAATTGAGACCAGATGTGGTTGTTCCAAATCTCACTGTTTTCATCCCACCTGTAGTCATGAAGTCATATGCTCATATCACAATCGGTACGAAGGACGTGAAACCATCCCATCCAGATAAGAGCCGAGATATAGTGATGTGATGTGATGTGACGTGCTGTATTTGGTTTCATAGCGAAAGTGATGCTGTCACATCAGATGAAGAAAGTCCTGGAATTTACCTAGGTAATCGGCTTAGTCCAGCACCACAGTGAAGTTGTTACGGATCTTGCCATCGTTCAAGAGCTCCTTCCTAAAGCTGTGACGAGCGGCTGCGACAGATTTCAAGCTTCGCTGTAGCCGCCATAGGGTATACACGAGCTTGGCGGTCTGCTTGCGCCGTAACAGGACGTAGCCGAGATATGCCATGATCTCCTCCAGCCTGGCATCTGTGAAGTATCTCGAATTCGTGGTGCAGGGAGCGGGCAGCACCAGGAACAGGACTGGCAGATCGATCGCTTCGACCGCCTTCGTCTTCTCACCATCGTCTCCAACCAACCCGTCCGCTCTCCTCGCTCTGCCCTCGTCCTCCTCCGACCGTGCCCATCGATCTAGGTCTAGAAACTCACGCGTTCGCTTCAGCATCTCGCCCCTGCCGTGCGCGCTGGGGACGAAGTTCAGCACGAGCGACAGCGACAGCACGTCGAACCTGTGCGCCTCGGTGCGCGGCAGCGGCCTCTCCATGAAGTCCTGCTGCTTGATGCCCTCGCCCTGCGAGTTCAGGTCGATCCTCTCGATGCACTCGAACACGCCAGAGCGCGAGCATGCGTTCTGCGTCGACAGCGCGCCGACCTCCAACAGCCGCAGCCCTCGCTTGCGTACCTCGTCGCTCTGCCCGTCGCACTGATGATCTCCGCCGGCATGTCGTCGCTGCCGAACCTGCGCCAGCCAGTCCATCAACACGACCGACGAGTCGCCACCGCGATCGCGTGCCTGGCCTTGGATGGACGCGCGTTGGTAGGCCTGCAGACCGCCGAGTCGCTGCAAGGCGGCTTCGACGTCTGCCACGGCGGCCTCATCGCCCTGTTGACGTGCTGCCACTAGGGCTCTGTTGAGCTCGTGGTACTTTCTGACCGTCGTCCTAGTAGAGCGCGATGAGAGGCTTGATACGGGCTTACCGACACCGTTGCCCGTGCCTTTTGCCGTCGTAGGTGGTCGACCAGCCGAAAGACTCGCTGGTCGACCGTTTGATCTCTTTTTGTTTGGCATTTTTGCTTGGGAAATAAGAGTCTATTTGCAAGCCCCTGGTCCAGTTCTGATCGAGGCTATCGTGCTGGCCGTTCAGCGTCGTAAAGTTTTTCGCTCTGCAAATGCTTGCATTGTTGGTGCAGAGTCCCGTCACAGCTGACATTCATAGATTGCAAATCCATTCATCGTTTAGTAGTTCGATGTGTCCTTGGTTTTTAATGTGCCGGCTATTTTTTTTCCTATGTTTCGTGAGTATCTTAATATGTCGAATTTGCCTGCCATTGACATTGATGCGCATGTTCTACTTTCGCGGTACCAAAACTATTGCCGAGCCCAATTTAGGTATGGTACTGCGCAATGCCAAGCTTTCGTACCTCGGTATGGACGACCTTGGAAGCTTGGAATGTATTAGAGGGATGTATTAGAGAGAACGTCGGGTAATAGAGAGCTCACCGTAGATCACGTTTACGTTAGTGTTCAAGAACTATCTATCATTGTTGATCAAAAGGTACAAAATCTTGGGGGCTTGACATTCCCAATAGCCTAATCTATGGTCCAGCCTCAGGCCAGATGAAGGGTATGTATAATTTTCTTCTCATTATCCTGGCATTGCTCCGTATACACATCCCAACCCGACGCTCTAGAACTGCAGAGCAGCGACGAACTCAATACAGCCCTGCAGCGTGACATCCATCTCTTGCATTTGTCTCCTCAGATCGTTATTCTCATTGCGTAGTCTCTGAGCCGTATCCCAAGCCGCGCTGTCGTCGCTGCCTAGACGGGACTTGAGACCAGGCTGTGAGGAGAACAGCCCAGGCCGTGCAGGAATCGCTCTCATGCGATCATGGTCTGCGGGATGCTGGTATTCGCCGAGCGAAGGTGCTATCGATGTCGAAGGCGAGCTTGGACGTGCCGATGCCACCGAAAAGGTCTCGTTGTCCATGTCGGACTCGAAGCCGGAATCTGAAGTGCTACCACCGGAAGATCGCTTCCTGCTACGAGGCGTTGTACTCTCACTATCCTGACCGCGCTGGCTGCCAACATGTCCTCTGCTGAGGGAGCGAGCCTGGCGGGCTTGGCGATCAAGGTTGTGCTGCAGCTCCTGCCTCTGCAATCTCTCGTTGGACAGTTCGAGAGACATTTCCCTCATAGCCTTCTCCTGCTCGCTCGCTTTTCGGCTCATGTCCTCGAGCTGTAGTTTGAGGTGTTGAGCACGGGTCTCTGCCTCTTCCACCTCTTCTTTCTGTGCCTCGACCTCAGGCTTGACAGTGGCGATGTATTCCACCTTCTCTTTGTACGCGACCTGTAGCTTCTGGATCAGACTTGTAGCATTCATAAGCAGGTCGTTGAAGGCGTGAGGTGAGAGCGGGTCGGCTGGGCCGTGGGGAAAGAGAGCATCATTGATGTTGATCGAAGCCAGTCGGTCGTGCGCGTTGTCTGATGTTGCTTGGACAGGCGCTTGTGATGGGGTGAGTGACTTGCGGGAGAACCATGACGTTCTGCCGGTCGATGTCGATGTCGAGCTTTGAGTCGTTGTGCGTCGCGATGGACCCACCGGGCGGTCTGTGAAGCCTGGTTTGTACTCCATAATGAACTCGCAATGCTCGTCTTCCTTAGTTGGGGACGACGGCGACAGCCCTATACGGACCGGTGCAGATTCACCTGAGAAGAAGTCGCCGAGAAATGTACTGTTCCTCGAGGGCTGCTGAGGCCTGTCTTCAGCTGATGATTCCACTGCAGTGCTCAGCTTCGGTACGAAGGCCGCCAATGACTTTGCACGAGAGTGTAGCACGGTGGAGGATCGTTTGAGAGCAGCAGCTGCAGGTTGTGTATTAGACAAGGTTGAGAATAGACGCGAACTGAACGCTGGTCGATTGTTGGTGTTGTATTCTAGTGACGGTTGGTGAGGCTCTGACGAGAAGTTGTTCGATCCAAGATAAGATTGGTCGTATGAGTCGGTGATGACACCTTGGGAACCTGAATATGCCGTCGAGTTCAAGGTCGAGTGTCGTCGAGAATGGTCAAGTGTAGAGCCGGTCATGGAGAAACGGTCTGAAGCCATTGAAGGTGCCGTTTCCCCTTGAAGTCAAGAACGGTTCACGGGACGTTAATGACGCGTTCCCAAACCGATAGGTCGGTGGAAACGATACACAAAAACGTTGAAGCTGTCAATCAACCGGGAGATTGTGTGTAGATGCAGAGCAAAAGGAGGTCGAGAAATGGCGTCGGTAGATTGCCAATATAGCGATTGGCGTCCTGAAACACAGGCTAGCAGAGGACGGAAGCCGTCCGAGATGAAGGCGGATCTGCACGTTGTAACCGTTCGGGCGTGCAAGCCGGGTGAGGATAGGCGCACCGAAGAATCGAGAAGACGCAGAAACGCGCTGAAAGCTGTGAGATGCAAATGCCGAAGCCTTTACTATTATTTATGTGCAAGCGATTCTGCTTGTCAGCCTGGCAACCAGATCGACCTGAGATTGCCAAAACAAAGGAATGCGCTCGTCAGCTGGGGAATCCGTCGGGGGATCGGAATCGCTTCGATTGGCGGACTTGCGGGTACGTCGCGCAGGTGGTTGGAATGAGGCTTCAGCCTGCTTTCCAGATCGGGCAGATTGGTCAAAGTGTCTCTACGAATCCGTAGGTCGTGGGTATCTCATGTGATGGGCTGAGGGTATCTGATGAGCTGGTAGAGTCGAAAGGGAAAAGGGTATATCATGTGCACCTGCAATAGCTTAATGTTATAATGCAATGGCGCTGGCCGTCACTTTGGGTGGCAGGTAGGCGTGGCTGGGGATTGCGCATAGCGCGTCACGGGCTGACGATGAGACTCGGATTGCTACCGGTCTCAGGTTTGGATCGATACTGTGCTCGATGATGAACTTGTCCTACCTTTAGATTCGAGATCGTCTTGGCTGGTGGCTCTAATATCAGCCGTTGAAGTGATATAGCAATACTTTGATCTATCTGATCGGAAATGGATGTTGGTCATGTACGCAGCCACGATGGTGTCCAGGCACGTGCAAGAGCCGTGGTGGGAATTGAGATATCAGCAGAGCCCATGAAGCCGAACGAGGACTTCCAGTACTTGCCACATCGACAGTCTACCAGTATACCAGAAGTAATAGTTGAAGCGGCTAAAATGTCCATGTCTTCAATCATACCTTATAATACCTAGGTATTGAGATGGCATCCATCTTCTTACATGGTGGAGGCTAGAGGTCTCCAGCCATGAATGCCAAGACTCGTTCTACGCTAGTCCTATAATGGCAAGCCAAGCGAACCCACTGTCGAGAATTGAAATTCTATAGCTTCGCGATCCGACTCGCATCTTGAACTTCTTCGACCAGAGACAGTTGTCGAGACCAGAAAATCACACAATGGCACCACAGGCAAGCACCAAGGGTCAGTACACCTACAATATGCGAAAAGGCTTCAATCGCGACATCACGACATCTCGAACCTGGCGAACGATTCGGGATATAGAGATGCCATGAAAACAAGCCAAAGATGCAAGAAAAAAAGAAGACGAAAAGGCTAACGACCTCACAGGCACCAAGCCCTCCAAGGCTTCAGGCAAGGCCAATGCCGCCGCAAAGGCTGCGCTCCGCGGTGTAAGCTGAACACCCTGCACGCCGAGTGCAATTTTCCCCCCCTTGAGGCGTGTCAGAACCCCCATCTCTGACGGCTTGTGGTAAAATACAGGTCAACTCGCACAAGGCCCGCAAGGTCCGCTTGAACACCTCCTTCCACCTGCCGAAGACCCTCGCGCTCTCGCGCACGCCAAAGTACCCCCGCAAGTCGATCCCTCGCGAGGCCGGCCTGGATGCGTCCAAGGTGATCATCCACCCTCTCAACACCGAGAGCGCGATGAAGAAGATCGAGGAGAACAACACCCTCGTCTTCATCGTCGACACCAAGAGCAACAAGAGGCAGATCAAGGTCGCCCTCAAGAAGCTCTACGACATTGACACCATCAAGGTCAACACTCTGATCAGGTAAGAGATCGAATCCTCGAAGAAACGCAATCAGGCATTTTGGACTATACTGACGGTTCTACCTTTTCCCAGGCCCGATGGCACCAAGAAGGCTTTCGCCAAGCTTACCCCAGATGTCGATGCTCTCGACATTGCCGCTACCAAGCTGGCCATTGTTTAAATTGGTGAAATGTTGAAGGGACTTGACTCGCAGGTGGTGATTACCTGCTGCATAGAGTGGTTTCGATACCCACCAGCATGGCGTTACAGGACTGGAATGAGATATGAAACGGGAAATGCCTTGATGGCTGCCTTGATTGACATTTACGTATCCGTGTCAATGGCTTTCAAAACAAGCCATATACAATCCAAACCGTAACGTGCCGCCTAGCGGTCTCCCTATCATCGTACATGAAAAGTTTTTTATTTGCGGTAATATTACATGTTCGGTGAACCCTGTGAATGCTTCTCGTGCTATGCGATGTGTCCATCCACCAGAGGGAGGTTTATGTCATTCGTATTGGATGTGTTGTGTTGGTACAGTGAAGCGCATGTTCTTTCGCCCCTTTTCTTTTGACTGTGATGTATCGTACATGGCCATGCCGGCGAGAAAGGGGTCGCAGGCGATTCCATCTAGGAAGTTCGCAGCTGCTCGAGGTGTCTGATGACGGACAGGTTGGCATCCATGAAGCGATCGACGCAGTTCCGCATGCACGGCTCCTCGTTCCGGTCCAGCTTGCCGCTCGAGATCTTGGATGTGATGCACTTGCGGAAGCAGGTATCCGTCAGGCTGTGGATGGCTACAGATAGGAAGGTCAGTAAAGGGGGTCGGGAAAACCAATGCTTAGATCCGGTGCATGGAAAGGATAGGAAAGGACAGAAGGGCATAGAGAGCACAGAGCATGAACGGATGTCGACGGTGAGATGTTTGTGTCGACGTTGACGTAGATGTTGATGTTGATGTTCAGAGGGAAGTGCAATGCAATCGGTTGAAGCGGATACGATGGATGCAGTGTTGACGTACTCGCCTGGATCTGGGCTTTCTGGGTCTCGTTGACGACGAACTGGTTCAGCTCCTGGCGATCCTGGGCCGACAGGTTCCTCAGGCCCTCGGCCGTCTCGTTGGAAATGTTGAGCTGATCCATGGCTGGCGGGGGTGGATGGCGCGGAGGTGTGGGGCGTGGGTTGGAGGATGGGGAGAGGGAGAGCGTGAAAGAGGGAGAGAAAGAGAGTCGTTGGGGCTGTAGTTGGCTATGATGGTGGTGGTGGTGGTGGTGATTGAGATAGAGAGGTTCGATGTACAGTACTGCACCAGCGTCACATCTGTCTGCGTATGCGTCTGCGTCTGCGTCTGCGTCTGCACTCCCGCGCAGCCCTCCCTCTCACCCGCTTACCCGCTTATCCGCCTTGTCCGCCCGTCCGTCTACCCGTTTGCCTCTGCAACCATTGGTGATGAAGACGGGACGGGATGGGACGTGACGGGACGTGACGATCCGTGCAGAGGTCGCATTGGAGCTGGTCAGTGGCCAATCAAAGCTACCCCTGTTGATTCGGCACTGGCCGAGAAGATCTAGACCAAATTGGGGCGCTGCCTGGTGGGGATGTGAGTGGCGGTTGCTATGGTGGAGCACATACTGCAGATGTACATCCATGGACAAATATGCAGATCAGAGAGATGAACAGAAGCAGACGATAGAGCGATGAGGTAGGCGAGCATACGGTCAACCGTAAAGACACATACCTACCTACCTACCTTGTTGACTGTGACGACAATGGGATCAGAGCATCCCTTTAGCAATACGGCAATACGGGAGTCTGGCAACAATGCACAGGTGGCATGCCTCAGGCTGCAGCACGATGTTTGAAGTTTTCCCCCGCAGCAGCCAGAGCAGGTGGTGACTGGTGACGATGATAATGAGAAAATGGTGAAAAATTACTTCAATCACGCCTAATGCGTCCACCTCGTTCCCTGCAGGCGGCATATCTACCAGTAGTCGTGTAGGTGGAGAGCCTCGTGCTCTGCGTCCGTCTCTTCTATAATATAAGCAGTAGGATGGCAGGGCGAATTGACACGCATTCCCACGGGTGCGGCCAATCCCATGCAGCCCACCAAGTCAGCTAGCTGTGTGGGAGAAAAAAAAGTGGTATCCAAGACGAGAACAGAAAGGCGAAAGGCGAGAGGCGAAGGGCGAGAGAGCGAAGCAGCAGCAGCGGAAGAAGAAGATGATGAAGAACGAGAGTCAATGACAGAAGACGGCAAACTCAACGCAACGCAAAGTCTTCCCACCCCCTCTCTCTCTGATGCTCCATCGCCAATCCCATCCAATTCTGCCAGCCCAACCCAACCCATCTCGACTCTCTCATTCACATCCCATCCATCCCATCCCCATCCTGTTGCTGTCCCCCATCCATCCCATCCCATCCCATCCCATCCCATCCTCTGACCATCCACCAACCCGGCAGATCAAAGCGTTACGCCTAAGCCTACGCCTACGCCTACGCCTACGCCTACGCCTACGCCCGCCACTCTCCACCTCTCTGCTCTGCTCTGCTACTGCTACTGCTACTGCTACAGCTCTACTACTGCTACTGTTCTTTGCCTGTCTTTTTCTCTCCCTCTCCCTCTCCCTCTCTTTTCTCTCTCTCTCTCCCTCTCCCCGCCGTACCCTACGCTACCGACTTTTTCTACTCGCTCTACCACTCTCCCCCTGCCACTTCTCGTGTGTCTGTCTGTCTGTCTGTCTGTCTGTCTGGCCCGCTAGCCCGCACTGTGCCTTGTGCCTGTTACTGTGCATATCCTTGTCCCTCTACCGCTTGTCACCTCGTCTTCTCAACCCTCTTCGATTCCTTTGCTCTCCATATACCTTGCCCAACCAACGCCACCACCCTCTCTCACGCACATACGCACATACGCACAATCCTCACTCGCAGGACCCCTTCGCCAACGCCCTCCATCAGACACCGTCAACCTCCCCCCACCGTGACCAGCCATGTCGCAGCCCATAGGGAGCAGCCGTGGAGGCCTGAACGCACCACCGATCGCACCGTAAGTCCTACGATCCTATCTCTATATGTGTGTGTGAAGAGGGAGAGGATGAGAGCGAGAGTGTGGAAGTGAGTGAGAGTGAGAGAGAGTGAGAGAGAGAGAGCCAAAGCGAGAGTCCATCCCACTCTCACAGAGGATCCATGCACTCGACTGCACTCGAATGCACCGTACATCCTGAATGCTCTTTTGCCTCACCTCCTCCCCTCTCTCAAACCCGCTCAACTCGATCACTCGATCACTCACTCACTCACTCACTCACTCACTCACTCGACTACTCACCGTCACCACCACCTGCTGAACCCACCAACCACCCATCTACCTACCTACACCTACCTACCTACCTACCTACCTACACTTTTGCTCGCTCGCTCGCTCACCTACTCAACTTTACCCACTATTTGCTCTGCTCTTTTTCCTTCTTCGCCCCTCCTCTCTACTCTGCACTGCTTTGCTTCTGTTTCCCTCTCTACATACACCCCCTCTCCAACTAGACGTCCCTACGAACAACACCATCTCACTTCAACCTACCCCACACTGACAGCATGAATACCAGAACACCACAGAACACCCCAGCCAACAATGCCCCAATCTCTTCGCGGGCGCAAGCCCCAACCGTGGGTAGCATCACAGAAGGTTCGCTTCACAAACCCTCCTGCCTACTCGGGAATGCTCTCTACCCTGATATCGCAATGCTGACCACGCTGCACCAACAGAGGATTTCGACAGCCGTGCTGCTGCCTCTCTCTTCGCCCAGAACCCAAAGCTCGTCTCCCTGATGCAGAACAAGCTCCAAGGCCTGGTCGGCCGTTCCTCCGGCTACGTCGAGTCATTGCCAGCTCCCATTAGGAGACGTGTTGCTGGCCTCAAGGGTGTGCAGAAAGAGCACGCCAAACTCGAGGCTCAGTTCCAGGAGGAGGTTCTTGAGCTCGAGAAGCGATTTTTCGCCAAGTTTACCCCACTTTACGAAAAGCGCGCTAAGATCATCAACGGTGCCGCAGAGCCCACTGACAAGGAGGTCGAGGCTGGTGAAGAGGACGAGGATGAGGAGGATGAGGATGAGGAGAAGCCAGAGGTGAACAAGGCCGACACTGATGTCAAGGGTATCCCTGAGTTCTGGTTGAGTGCCATCAAGAACTCATCCTTGGCTGAGACTCTCGAGGACCGTGATGAGGAGGCCCTCAAGCACCTGACTGACATCCGTATGGAGTACCTCGACCGCCCTGGCTTCCGCCTGATCTTCGAGTTCAGCGAGAACGAATTCTTCACCAACAAGACTCTTACAAAGACCTACTTCTACCAGGAAGAGAACGGATACGGTGGAGATTTCATCTACGACCACGCAGAGGGTGACAAGATCGACTGGAAGTCTGGTAAGGACCTCACTGTCACAGTCGAGAGCAAGAAACAGAGGAACAAGAGTAAGTCGAAGCGTTCTCGCCTCCAAGCCTGCCTGGCCAACCTTGATACTAACTCATCAATCTAGACACCAAGCAGACTCGAATTGTCAAGAAGACCATCCCAACCCCATCTTTCTTCAACTTCTTCAGCCCTGCCCTTCCACCTGTCGATGACGAAGCTGATGCTGCCTCCGACCTCGAGGCCAAGCTCGAGCTTGACTACCAGCTCGGAGAGGATATCAAGGAGAAGCTCATTCCTCGCGCCATCGATTGGTTCACTGGTGAAGCTCTCCAGTTCGAGCAAGGTTTCGACGACTTTGACGAGGACGACTTTGAGGACGAGGATGACACAGATGACGATGCTGACGAGGACGATGAGGACGAGGATGATGATGAGGAGGATGGCTCAAGGCCAAAGCAGGATGCTGCCGAGTGCAAGCAGAGTTGAACAGCACACATCTCTTAGCAGGATGTCATCGGCCTTGCCCAAGCACCATGCCCACTCTTTTCCCCTCTCTCGCGCCGATTTGACGTTCGTGTCGACGAGCTAGTGCAACATTGGACCCTCTAGCAGCACCTGTACATTGTACCCTCTGACTCGAAAAAGCCCAACGTCTGAAAAAGAAACCCCTTACACAAAAGGCCAGCTCCCTCGCCACACCATTTGAGACCGGCTAAATCAGATTCACTCATCGACCAGCAGAGCATTATCTGATTGGCTTGCTCGTGAAATACTCGGGAGGGTCCCTTGCATGCCTGGCGTTTTGGATTCTTTCTCTCTTAATTTTTGCTCCTCCATATGAGGAAGATGGTAAACGGATCAACGTGAGAACGTTTTTATGAGTAACTCTTTTCATCCCAATCTTCCTCCTGAAGACTGTCCGGGTGATTGTGATGATCATGATGACGATGCTGATGCGAGGAAAGACGAAAGATCGAAGGGACAGTACATCGCAACGGGAGAAGAAACGTCTTGCGTAGTGAAGCCTGTCTATCTATCTACATATGTGAGGTTCGTGCGGACAGTTTTAGAGTAGTATGTACGAGATGGCGGGTTCCAGGACCGGTTGACTTTTGACGTCGTGTCGTGTTTTTCAAGTCCATCATCGAAAGAAATGAAGATATCAGAGAGAGCAAACAGAACAAAAATTGAACTTGGTCGATTGTGCTCGGATTCCATTGCCATCCGTCCTAGGCGATGTTGATGTTGGCCTTTTAGAACGTTTGGTTCGACAGGTACTGTAGCCGTACTCGTGTAAGCTCTGTTTATTACAATGAACAATCATCCTCTCGTCGACATTCGTGTTTGGTCTGATCTGGCATAGCAATGGTAGTCAAAACCTAATAATAGTAATAATATAGAAAATGGCACAACCTATATATGTTCCCTCTCTCTCTCTCCACACTCAGTCACAGGCTAAGCAGGGCCAAAAGGGTGGGGATGCCTTCGATAGCGAACATGGGTTCGTCCATCTCCACTGCACCTCCTATCACTGTGCCTGCCGTACATACCACCTACGTCCTTTCATTCCTCAGTCCCTTCATCTCGCATTCGTCTCGTCTCGAAGATGAGAACATTCACCTCTTGCGATCTCTCTTCCTTCAGATGAAATACGTTCTTTACCAGGTTCTAGCCTTCGTCGTGGAACACCAAATTACTAAGGTACCCGACACCTATAGACTACTCGAAGTCAGGAGGTCGGGATCCTGATTCGCTTAAACTTGGCGACTCGACAAGTACGACCGACACGTATGCGAACGAGAGTCCCTTTTCACAACCCTTTCTTTTGTTAAAGGCCTCTCCCGCTATTTCTCTCTTCCATACAGCTCTTTGCTGAGACTTGGTCGTCCTTGACTTTTCAAGTGTACGCTCGCAGTATCTGCTGCTACATTGTGCTGCACCTCCTCCCAATGCCTAAGTGAAGCAAGGCAAACAAAACTCTGGACAGCTAGCATTTCCTCCCAGGACGAGGAGCAAAATGACCCCCACAACAGCGTCGTGGGCCGGCCGCGCGAGTGTGCGCGGATCCAGCTCGACGATGCAGATGATGCTGCTGACCAGCTCGTTGATCGGGTTGCAGTTCTGCTGGGGCACAGAGATGACCTACGGCACACCGTACCTGCTCAGCCTGGGAATGGCTAAGTCGCAACTGTCCTGGGTCTGGGTAGCAGGCCCGCTGTCGGGCTTGGTGATGCAGCCGATCGTCGGCAACCTCAGCGACCGCTGCACCAGCGCCTTGGGCCGCCGCCGGCCTTTCATGCTCGCCGGAACCGCCCTCGTCGTCCTCTGCATGCTGCTCCTCGCCTGGACCGCAGAGCTCGTCGCTCTCTTCGTGAGTCCCGGTCCGGCCAGGTCCCGCTCCACCATCGTCCTCGCTGTCCTCGATATCTACTGCCTCGACTTCGTCATCAACATCGTCCAGAGCTGCTGCAGGAGCATCATCGTCGATACCCTCCCTACGGAGAAGCAGCAGGAGGGTAGTGCTTGGGGTATGTTTTGCTTTGCCCTTGCTCTGGTCTTATTCGTTGCTTTCCGATGGCGAATGCTGACCTGTGCTGTTCAAGCTTCCAGGATGATCGGCATTGGCCACCTCATGTGCCAGAGCGTTGGCTCCATTGACCTGGACTATTATCTAGGCGATTGGCTTGGCGATACGCAGTTCAAGAAGCTTTGTGTCATCGCTTCTGTTGCAATGATCATCGCGGTCGGCATCACTTGCTACAGTGTGGAGGAGAGAGTGCTAGTTGCCGAAGGGTAGGTTCACGGCTTTTTTTTTTCTTCAGACTTGTTAGCATTGACATCGACATGATCGATTGACATACATCGACCAGAAACACTCGCTCCACCGCCATCCTTCCTGACTTCGCACAGATAGCAGAGACGACCCGTAATATGCCTGCTCGGATGCAAGCCATCTGCTGGGTACAGTTTTGGTTCTGGATTGGATGGTTTCCCTTCCTATTCTACAGCAGTACCTGGGTGGGTGAGATCTACCTGCGTCACGACCTACCGCCAGGTGTGAAGCACTCTGACGATGTCGTCAGTGAGGTCGGCCGGGTGGGCAGCAATTCGTTGATCGTCTATGGGACCATCAGCTTCCTTGGCTCGCTCATACTGCCAACCGTTGTCCAGAGCCCTGAAGACAACGACAGACCCTCCTTCACGCCTCGCCCGCCTAGAAGCCTGGAACCCGTGCTGAAGAAGATGAGTGGCGGCAATTTCAAGCCGTCACTGCTGACCGCTTGGACCGCAGCCGCACTAGTCTTTGCCGGCAGCATGATCTGGGCACCCCTCGTCAAGTCTGTCAGTTTCGCCACCTTACTGGTCGCCATCTGCGGCCTCCCATGGGCCGTCTGTAGTTGGGCCCCTTTCGCCTTCATGGGCGTCGAGATCAATCGACTAGGCTCTAGCATCCCTCTGACCACCCGTTCGCGTAAACCCTCTGTCGATGATGCAGATGTAGATGTCGAAGCCTCTCAGTCGTCATACCTCTCTCAGGACCACTCGGTCAACACCAGTGCCGAAAAGGGCAATGCCGAGTTGGCAGGTCTCTACCTGGCCATCTTGAACTTCTACACCGCCGGTCCGCAGTTCATAGGTAGCGGAATCAGCATCATCATCTTCTCCCTGCTCGAGCCCGGTACTAGCCCTGAGCTTTCGAAGTCTTCCGAGGTTGGCGATCACCGTTCCAAGGAAGGACCCAGCGCTATAGGGGTGTGTCTGTTCATCGGCGCTGTCAGCGCTCTGATGGCAGCCTGGAAGACTAGAGATCTGAGGAAGCTACAATAGGACTGATCGGAAAGGATACTGTACGAGTAGATCATTGCACGCTTTGTTTCCAATGGTCTTCAAATCAGGAAGGAAAAGGCTCCATTTGCTAGAGTCAATGTTCTCGACCCACATCAAATCTCGAATTCCTCCTTACAAAAGAAAATGTCCTCGGACTTTCCATGTCTGGCTGCTTGCTTGCATACATTCATCAATCAGTTCCCAAAATTCACTCGTTATCATCGGCGTCGTCGCCGCCGTCGTCATCGTCATTCCATGAAGGAAATACTGCAATGCCTGCTCGCAGTGAGCCTTGGCACTGACCCTTGATCCCTCTATTGAAGCAAGCAGGCTATCGAATGCAGTCTCAGTTCTTGATTGAAGGGAGGAAGTTGCTCGCATCGCTGTCATCATCAAGCGACACCGCCGGAGTAGCTGCCGCCTTCTGCAGTCTCTTGAAGAGCTCGGTAGGCGTACCGGCACCGCTACGATACGGGTTGGGCCCGGCGAAGATGTTATCATCATCCTCGACCTTGGTGCGCACGCGAGCCTCGTCGTGGTCAGACTCGCCGCTAGCGTCAACATCGGCATAGAACTTGGTCGACTTCTTGGCCCGCGCAAGCTTTTCGCGCTTTACCGCCGACGGCGGCAGGATCTCCTCGTCGTCCTGATCGTCGTCGTCGTCGTTCTGGTGCCGAGCCATTGTCCTCTTGCGCTTGCCCGATCCCGCACCCTTTCCCATCCCTTTCGAGGATGGTGTCGCCGTCTTGCGCGCGGAGCCCGGCACGCTGGCGGAGTTCTTGACCGTGCGCCCTCCGTTCTGCCGCACCATCTTGTCCAGGTGCTGTCTGAGTGCGCTGGTCGTTGCTGCGCCGTTACCGTCGGGCCCTGTAGCAATGGTTGCCTTGGTCAGCATCGAAGATATTGTGGCAAGTTTCGTGAAATAGCATCATGAAGGGCTGGCTGGATTGGCTCTCATGCAAATGCCCTGGACTGGGCTTGCATCGATTGCCTCAGACTCACCAGTGTAATTACTGTTCCAGAACTTGGAAATCTCCTCACAGTTCAGCTTGGAGTTGGTGCAAACAATCGCTGTGAGCAGCTGCTCGTTCTCTTTTGGTCCCCATTTAACCATTTTGGTGGCTGGTGTGGAGTATGTGTGTGTGTGTGTGTGTGTGTGTGTGTGTGATGGTTTGGTAGTGGAAGTGATATAGCTGTGTTGTTGGTATTGGGAATGGAAGATCAAGAGAGACTGGTCTTGAGGTGGTAGGTGGAGGTGAGATTGTTTAGGGACGAAGGGGTGACGAAAAACAACACTTTGCAAAGATAACAAGGATCGACCCAAGGTGTCACGCTCCTGACTCGAGCCTGTGGTCCAAGGACATGACATTCACATGTATGCAAGAAACTTCGACTGCACCCGCTTCACAGGACAAATGCAACACACGAGCGTGAAGTGAAGACGTCAAGGGATCCTTCCCGTTTAGGAAAGAGCATCTTCTGTGCATGACCGTCACTTTCAACGACATGGGACGCAGAGCATGCACAGAAGCGGGTCAAACCAAGTGATGATCTTCCGAAGATTCGCATGGGAGCGAGCTCAGCCTTGCTGATTTTGTGTAGGGGAAATTTGCGAGATATCACATTCTGTGCCGGCTCATTCCTAACGTCTGGGCTTGGACCGTGGCAGAAATGCAGCGCCATCGTCGTACAGTGAATCTACACTTCGAGTAGACGTTGACGATACATGCATGCACTTCCACTCTATCGCCACCACGACGCGGACGACTCACATCTCCCTCGACATTCGCGTCGATTCATACACCGGACCGCGATGCCGTTCTATAGACGTTAACCGACGACACCTTTTATCCAGTAGGATCGAGAGGACGAGGCTGGATCTTCCGATCGACTGCTCGAGTAACGGAAACAACTGCACGATATATGAGGCCGGCGTGTGTTTTATACTCGATCGAACTTCAATGCCTGAGGCGCGAGCATACCAAAGCTATGTGTCATAGGCAGACTTCACTGTCTGCCTCTGTCATTAGCTGTGAAATCACATGCTATGCTTCAAGATCATTCAACTTGAAATACCTCAGCGCAATCCCTCTCATTCACTGCACCTTTTTTTCCCTCCATCTCAACACTCCCACCTATTCCACCAACCTTAACAGCACAACCACAACTATTACCTTTCATCCTCCATTACACACTACCGCACCACCACTGAGCAATCGACACTACGGCCATGCCTAAGAAATCCGTCGACTGGGATAGTATCGAAACGTAAGTCTAATCCTCATACGAAATACGTTTTCACAGAACGCTGATCTCGTTCTTATAGCTGGCGCCGAATCGTAGCGGCAATCTACGCCAGTGGTATCAAAGTGAGCCGATAGCAGCCAATGATCACACCAAAGCTATTCCATTCCGTACTGACCTAAGTTATAACAGGTCGATCTGAAGGAGGTGGCCAAATACTATGGCGCCACTTTCGACACCCTAGAGAACCAAATGCGGCCAATCAAAAAGCTGGCCAAGGTCCTCAAGGAGGAGATCGAGTCTGGCCAACGTGGCGAGGTCGTTGCTGCTCCCAGGGCCAAGTCCTCCTCCCTTGCCACCACTCCTACAAAGCCAAAGAGTGCGGCTGCAGGTACCCGTTCTACTCCACGGAAGCCTAACGGACCATCTATGGACGGTAAGCTGAGACTCCTCTATCCCTCTCTCACCGTGAATCATCATAAGTGGAAGTATCGTACTAACGCGTGTGCTGTGGATAGCCGTTGCGAAAGGCAAGGTCGAAAAGACTCCGTCCCGCAGGATGAAGCAGGCCGCAATCTCGCCCTCCACGCCGATTGATTTTCCCATCGAGCAGGCCACGCATTGGCTTGGTGAGGGTGGGCTGAAGAGTGAGCCATGCAATGGTCTTGACAGTAGCGCTCCTTTCGACAACGCTTTCCTGGATGAGGAGCTCGGTCTGTCCTAGACCTTTGACAAATGGTCTACTAGCCTCGCTCCCCACAGCTTGCATTACTCTTTACATGCTGGATTGGCGTCCTGCTGGCAGATGTAATACGTGAAAGTTTATCACGTTGGAAGACTGAGACTAGTTAGCGATGCAGCTGCTTAGCACTGATAGGGCGGTTGCGCAGGGCATCCTTCGATAGATCGCCCATGAATCGACGCACGCTCTTCACGTTGCCATGTCGTTCTCGGCGGTCAGATACTCGTACGTAGACAAGTATAAGAGCGACTTGCGATTTCCGCGACTTGTACATGTATTTTCTCAATCACAAAACACCGAAGTTTGTAATACTTTGATGTCACTCATACATCTCCCGAAAAATAAGGTAATAGAAAAGACATCCAGCATTTAACTCCCAGGTAAGATTACATTCCAAGTCTTATCTTCATTTTCCATATCGTTGGCCCACATTTGTTTCAGTTAGCTGAATAGAACAGGCCTCCATTGAGAACCTTCAAGCCCCTCTCCACCAAAGCACCGGCGACACCAACACCGATGATCGTCCAAGCCCACGGGTTGTTGATCTCGGCCGGCTTTGGCCACAGAGAGTTCTTCTCTTCCTGGTACTTTCTCATATGTGCGTGCTTGACCGGGTCTTCCTTCTCGTAGCGCTCCATCTGGGCAGCCTCGAGCTCGGCATCACCTCCAACTCGTCTGAGGAAGATGTAGTTCGTGATGGGGCCGAGCAGCTCGAGTGGAGCAAGCATGTCCGAGCTATAGAGCAGGAGCGTCAAAGCAAAGTGGACGATTGCATCGCCAAGGTAGCTGGGTAAGGGTCAGATACTGCCTGGCATATGTGACGGGAAACGACTCACTTGGGGTGACGGCACAGACTCCACACTCCTTCCCGCAAGATCCCACCTGCGCCTGACTCCTTGTGCACGTCAAGCTGGTAGTCAGCGACCGTTTCGAGGCTCAGACCAGATGTGTACAGGCCGACGGCAGCCATCTGCAGCCACGGACGGTAGCCTCTCATTGTGGCACCAGCGTGGTGACGGAAGGGACCGGCATAGGGGATAGAGATGAGAGTGGTGGCAATGGCTTCTGGGAGGAAGGTGCTGACGAGAGCCTTGTTCCAGTAGTTCTCTTCCTTCTTCCTTGCTTCATATCTTAACTCATCCTTGCCTCTCTTGACGGACCGGGTGACGATACGATAGAAGAGACGACCACCCCAGAGGGTGACGCCGGTCAACAGAACCCGCTCGACCCAGGACAAGCTGGACCAAGCATCCGAAGGCCTAACTCCATCGAACACCACCCGTTTGCCGAGAGCCGACCACCAGGCATTGATCACGGGGACGGTGGGCCCTTGCAATAACGATCAGTCTTGGTCTGTCACACTTTAACAGCATGTAATTCGCGATGGAACCGAAAGCACTTACATAGCCAATCTTTCGCTTCAACGCGATTGGTGGCCCGGCCAACTCCCCAAGCAACAGTGGCAAGACCGGCATTGATTGCAAATGTCGGTGCAATGGTATCTCTAAGAATACCGACATCGTACAGCTGCCTGAGACGATACTGAGCACCATAGTTGGGTTGCGGTCCCAGTTCTGCAGGACGCGAATGGCTAATGCCTCTACCTGGCTGGTACTGGAACTGGTGAGGAGTGCGGTCCGCGACCTGAACCTGAACGGTAGGAGGCTGATCAGCAGCAGAACCACCTCTGAAGAACGACATCTTGATGAGAGTTGGCTATGTGATTGTTATTGAGGTCGTTGATGTTGTGTCGAGCAGACACAGATGGTGGGAGAGGAGCTTCAGAAGTGTCGCAAGGCGGAATGCCATGGCAGGTGATCATCTATACAAACCTACCTCTCTACCTGCGTTACCCATCCCTCAACCCATACCCATCCGTTGTCCACACATTTCATCTCATGGCAACATTCAGCTGCACTTCAAGTGTGGGGGACGCGGGGTTGAGGCGTCATCATACCTGATGTTGCACCGAAATGGAATGGAGTGGAGAGCCTTCGGAACTAGCCGTGCTGGTGGCTGTCCTACGGGAGTAGCCGGAACTAGTAAATGGGTTTGCCGGCGACATCAGTCTTGGGGCTGGCACTTCTCTTTGAAAGCATGTCAGTGAACTGTGGCTGACAGCGAAGATTGGCGTGCCCTTTGTCGTTGAGATTCGGAGATCCTTTTATCTGCCAGTCGATATGGCTCTGTAGGCCTTCTAGAGATGGAACTCGAACGTTTTCCTGCTTGTAAAACTCCCGTCTCATCCCCATGATTCGACCATAGCCGGCCAACACCATCCTGTTGGACGGACGTTGTCTGTATGATGGCAATGAGTCTTGATTAGGTTTGGTATGTGACCTATGACTACCTCAAGCGATGATGATGCAAGCCTTACTGTATTGTAGAGATTTGTCTGGAACATTGGATGCTTGCTATACCGTTCAGGCTTGTAATTGACGCAAGTTCTTGATGTCGAGATCCCATCTTTGTGGTGGCCATGCTTCGTATGCACGACAGGGTGTGGCGAATTGATTTTCGAGTATTTAGCAGCTGGGGCCATGAAATGCCTCGAAAGCCCACAAGATTGCTTAGAGATAGCAGTCAGGTATACCACAAACATCTCCACTCCGGCGATTATATTCGCGGGTGCACAGCCTATGGTTCCCCAATATGATGCCCGCCATACCATATCTACGGCGAGCCGTGCTTATTGGAAAGTCATTGTGAAGTTTGGTACCGCAACGTTCTCTCGCGTGTGACGGCCACTCAAAGCACGAGGGATCTCAGGTCGCACAATGCTTACCTTCTTCGGTCTACCGAGAAGGTTCTATACTCGCTCGCCATGGATATAGCTTGTAAGCGAGGCGCTGCTAGGGTTGTCACAAGTGACACTTTATCGATCAGTGAGGCACTTCTGGTCTACGGTAAGAATGGCTGCAGTCGTAGGTAACAAATCTGTCAGAGGACATAATCGAGTTGTCGGTCTGCGTCTCACAGCTAGACAGTGGTGTGGGAGTGGTAACCTCGCGCTTGGCAAAGCCACCGGACGCATTCTTCGCAATGTCTGAGCGACTTTAAGGCGAGAGAGAGAGAGAGAGAGAGAGAGAGAGGCCTTTGAATCTTTTTGCGAAGGGCCCATTGACTTGTGCTGCCATTCTCGTTCCCACTTGAAAGTTGGTGGCCTGGTCCATTAGTTAGCAGGCGCGGAACGGTGACTACACAAGTGAAAGTTTTTTTTTCCCCCCTACACTTGATATAAGGAAAAGATGAGGGACGACGGTCGATTGAACGGCCGTGTTGGAGGTTTGAGAAGTACATACATTGTTCTGATCATGCTACCAACAGCGGTAGAGCTTCACACCAGTCTTCGACATCTCCTCATCTCGAATCTCTGTAGAATCAAATCTTGATACATGCGAGGGATAAAGTGGTTCCATTGTATTACCATCGATAGTGTTACACTCCATGATCGTGTAAAACACCTAATTACAACCTCTCGGCCACACAACATTGAACATAGCTGAGTTGGATCATCAAAAGGAAAAGCTTAGACTGCAGAAAACCCATAATGATTTGGCATGTTTTATGTATTTCTTTCCTGACCGACAGAGTTGAAAGAAGACAACAAGATGCCCGTCCCAGAACGTTGTTGGGATGATGAAAAGAAGAAGAGAAATCTGGAGATGGTACAAGAAAAACGCCGCTTCAATGCTCGCTAATGTCACAAGAGGTATGTTCGCGTATTGCATCACCCTCATCAGGAAAGATGTTTGTCAGGTGGTAGGAGTGATTAAAGGCCAGCCCATATTCATATTTCGACATTCTTCATCTCTTCGGCGTCCAGGACTGCCTTGTTTGACTTTCTGGGTGGTGACACCAACGCATCGCTCTCCTCGTACCCTGTCTCCTCGCTATTCTCCATGGATTCACCCAGCTTGCTCTTCTGTGTAGCGAACCGTCCCTGCCTATCCAGCTCGTCGCTTGGTCTTGCCGAGGCTGGAGTGGCGATGTCGACAAGCTTTTCCTTCTTCTCCGCTTGGCTGCCCTGTGTAGGGCTTTGCGAGGTCTCTTCTTGCACACGGGCCAATGGGCTGGAAATTCCCATCTTGGGGCTGTTGGTCATGGGCGCTTTGCCATTGGAATAGCGGTGAGGTGAACGGCCGCGGTCGTCGGAAGTGGGAGATGCATAGGGTGAACCGCCGTTTGTCTGGCGGGCAACATCTGGGTTTACACGAAGTGGGCCGCGCCTTTGCCTCTTGCGGCCGTACTTCTGGTCGGCTCTCCAGCGCAAGATCTCGATGTAGGGTGGCTCCACACCAGGTTGCTTGAAAGCGCGAAGCTTCAGTTCCTTGGTGTCTTCATCGATAAACCACTTATCTGTGCTCATATCGTCCGCAAGAGTGGCGAGGAAGTGCGACCAGGAGCGCGCAACGACATATTTGCAGTCGTAGTCACGACCCATAAGGATGACCTGTCCCCACTGACCAGTAGGACCAGGAGCCAGATCAACGCAAATGTTGTTGCCACCCCAGTCACGAGCAAGAGGAATCCAGGCTGGGTGTGCGTAGACCTTCTGAACCGCCTTCTCCGGCTGCGATTCCTGCTTGTCAAGAAGCTCTTTCCGCCAATTTGGGTTGGCAGACTGCTGGGCCTGGGCGATAGGGACTGCAGAAGAAGAAGATCCTGCAAAGGCTTTGATGGGTGCCTGTGGGATCTCGTAGCGGGTCTCGCCGAAGTATGCCTCGTTGACAGTCCTCCAGTTCTGCCATTCTTGTACAATTTCTTCACAATCCAACAGCATGCAGCCGAAGACGATACCCGTCGGCATACCGCCCCTCTCTTGTCCATCGTGAACGGCAATTGACTCTCGAACCTCGGTGGGAAGTGAGCAGTCAAGTTGATGCTCCAGCTCGTTGATATCATTGGTGGTGGCACCCTCACACACGTTCTCCCACAACTCCTCGTAGTTATCTTCCAGCCAACGGTCTATCCTTTTCCAAGAATGGCTGACAGGGGGAGGTGGTGGTAAACCATCGCTGAAACTCTGCATCTGAATCTCACCTGCGTCGACATCGGCCAGCTTGTTATCGATTGAGCCACTGTATTGTCTCTGCATGGAGCCCCTTGGGCTGCCTGATAAGGGCGAATTAGACGAGTTGTGGCTAGGGTTACTGACGAAACCATGCTGGGCCTCGATGTCGTATGAATGCAGATCTGTCCGTGACTCAATGGCACTTGTAGCAACAGATCCCATTGTGTTACTGCGGCTCTGCGACAGCGGCACATGCTGGCCGGTGCGATAGTGGGAATCGTGAGATGCGTGTCGGTCATTAGAGGTCATGGTATGCCAGAAAGAGCGCCATTGCTTCGTGATGCTGTTGGATGGTGATGGTTAGCGGCTTTTCCTACGAGACTTCTATTCAGACAAGCAGCGACATACAGGTTCGCCATGTTGACGGATGGCCAGCGCACGCGCGTGTGCGAGAGGGGATCGAGAGGGCGTGAGTACCGCAACAGAAGCAGGCGGTTGGAATGGGTGTAGCGAGATGGGTGTTGGTTCTTGCCGGAAGAGTCAACAGAAATTGAAGCGGATCGACGAGGGTCTAGAGTCTAGACAGTAGTAGACAATAGTATAGAATGCTTGGAACAGACAGACACAAGCGATTGAGAACGAACGGAACGTCACCCGTCTAGTGAACGGATTGAATTGTTGATGAAAGGGGATGGGCGGCCGGAGGAGGGATTTGAGGGTAGGAATCAATTTCCGATGAAAAGCCGCGACACGCGCGCTCGCTGAACCAGGTTCCAGGGTAACCACCAGGGCTTTCGCCTAGTACAGTAGCTTGTTTGTACCCCGACTTCGCCTGCGCCACAGTGATGATGCGATATGGGATGGATCGATCCAGATGGCCAAGATGTGGTGTAGTGTGGTGAGGTGTGGTGTGAAGCCAGTGTGAGGGTAAAAGTAGGAGAGGAGGAGAGGGGAGTGAGCGAGCGAGCGAGTGAATGCCTGTAATGTTGTTTTATGTTTGTGTTATGTTGTGTTGTGACTTCTATATTAAGATATGATTGATGGTTATCACCACCTGTACGGCCTGAGGCAGGCACGGAAGAGACAGCGTCTGCCTGAGGTTTCCATCGTCTCTTCCTTTTCCTCTTGCTCTTCCTCCTCCTCCTCCTTCTCCTCCTTCTCCTCCCTCTCTCCCTTACCTCGCAGATCACAACGGAAGGGGAAACCTTTCGATGATCAATGCCGACTCTCAAGCATTCCCTATCTCTCTATCTATCTCAGCACGTCCGGTGTGCGGTAGATAAGCATTCTGCGCCATCGGTCACACAACGGTTGTGAGATAGTTGGGTATTCGCCGCATCGTTATTCTGCTACAGTATTCAGAGCCGCGCACGCCGTCGTACACCAACGGGCTGGATGGCGACGAACCATGGACGGAGCATGCACTTTCCCTAGAAGTGATGCTGGTTGTGGGAGTTATAAAAAGTACACCACGCTACAACCCACAACATCAACAACGACCTGCATAGAGATGGCCTATTACTAGCGGTGGCAACGACAGGACTGGAGAGCCGTCGCATTGCAGGAGTCCAAGGTTATCGTCTGATTCGTCCATTACCGCTCTTTACCCCTGACTAAGACCGGGTTAAAGCAGGGTTAATGCAGCCTAAAGCACCCACCCACCCACCTTTGCCACCTGTTGCCGTGCTGTACTCTACTCCATCAGCTGTCACTGCATCATTTACCACTGTTGCTGCTGCTGCTGCTGCTGCTGCTGCTGCTGATGATGATGTTGACGATGAGGGTGGCGACAGAAACGCCTCCAATCTAGGGCAAATCCTTATCTGTACAGGGCCGCGAATGACCACAGGGTGTCGTACACAGCCTCAGACTTTCTGCAAGTGATTCGCAGCTCCCATCTTTAGACGTATCTCAATGAATGATGGCCATCTCTCGGAACGCTGATTTGCAAGGAAGGGACAAAAGAATGTCCAAGAAGTATACTTCGCTCGCCTTACTCAGAACGAATTCCCGCCTTTGCTTTGATGTAGATCCTGTTCCAGCCTGGCACAGCTCGTGCAGCGTGGCCACCTCATGACCTAGGTAACCAATCTCTAGTCCCAAAGTGTTTCTCAGAGTCCTTTCCAAACGCCATGGCCGACTCAGAGCCGTCCAGTAGGAAGTTCAGCATGCCCGTGTGGCTTTGCCTTCCCCACTTGAGCTTGAGGGAGATATCCCTGGGCTTGACATCACCCTTAATGATAGGCTTTTGCTCGCTATCAGCACCTCTCGACTTCTCACTGTGGGACCTCAGCCTGGTGGGGCCTGCGAACGCCCTAGAAAGAGGAGCATTGCTCCAGATACATATTCAGTACTTGGTCCAGCGTAAATAGTTGATTGGCCTTCTCATTAGAACGTTACCAGACAACATTACGTCATATAAGGTTATGCAATGCCTCATATTGGATGTCTCTTAGATTTAGTGGATCTCTGTTTTAGGTAGTCCATTCGCAAGACGAGGCAAACCCTCAACGAGGTAGGTGTGGGCAATCTGTAACATTGTTCAGCATGGGTAGAGATATCGACGACGATGATTCTGCTACAGGCAAGGCGTGAATGAGGAATTGGAAAAAAATAATTTCCTTGTCGAATACCATCACGGGTATCATGGGCACCCAGAGCTTTGTATCTATCCTGAGGCAGATTGACCTCTTTAAAGCTCTCACTTAGGCATTTGCTCACCTATCAACACCCTTCAGCAGCGTCCATCAACCTATGGCTAATTCTAAATGATTTGCCTCTAATATCTACAAATTCCAGATTGGTCCAGCGAAAGATAGCTTGAATCCACCTCGTTTGCACAGCAGAATCCCTTACGACCGATCAACAAAGCAAACACTATACCATTTGGAGCTTTTTATTGGGCAATTGAGATACTTGCCAGCCACTAATTGATGGTCCTCTAAGCAGCATCTACCTTCAAAAGCATACAGTCTCGCCAACATGACAAAGTCCAACACCATTGGCTTTCTTCACGTCGACACTCTCCCCATCGACTCCTTCAACTCCACCACCAGCCCAGACACCCTCCTTCTCACCAACAAGTCGCCACCTGCGAGGCGGCTCTCTGACATCCTCATAGTATTGGCTGATTCCACCTCTGACCGTACCGTAGTGCATACCCAAGCTCAGCCGGCTTCTGACCTGCCGATGAATCTCGATGCTCTGCTCTGGCGAGGCGTGTAGGTTTGCCATGAATGAAGCCGGCATCATGAGCCCGATAGGCAACAGGGCCAGGTCTACCGGCCCCAACGTCTCGCCTATCTGTCGGAACGCAGGGCATGGCGATTCGGTGCCCTCAGCCTGGTACGCCGTGTCGCCAGCGAAGTAGACTTTCTTCCCTTCTTGCGTCTCGAGCACCCAGCCGCACCACAGCGTTGAGTCCCGGTCGAACGGCGTGCGTGCTGAGCCATGTTGGCACGGTACACAGGTCAATTTTGCCGACTGGCGAATGTCACCGTTTGAGGGCGTTTCCGTCTCTGTCTCTACTTCTACCTCCACACTGTCCCACCAGTCCAGTTCGCTGACCTCATCCGGTCTGCATCGGAGGTTCTGCAGGAACCAAGGCTTATTGCCGAGTGCGACGAAGAAGTGGATGTGTCCCTGCCGACGACGGTATAGCTCCAGGAGGGTAGCGAGGTCCTGGTGGTCGTAGTGGCTGTGGCTAACACAGACGAGATCGACATCGGGGAGATCTACCAGAGCACACGGTGGGGGCGTGTAGCGGCGAGGGCCCATGAAGGATACGGGACTGGTCCGCTCGGACCAGACTGGCCCAGGAGTCTCGCGGCCGCGCCATGGGCCCATCGCCACGATGCTTGCCGTCGGCGCGCCAACGTGGGCTCAACCAGGAAAGAGGCATGGCCAGCGTGGCATGCTTTCTGGTCGTGAGGGCCCAGTCTGGCTGATCACCTAGAGCGAGGCTGGCCCAGATGGCCCAGCAGCGTGTGGCTAGGTCTGTGGGAGCCAGTCTGGATCAGTATCGGTACATTGTTTTTCTCAGCGTTTCTGCCGAATCGTGCTTTGAAAATGCTGCTCAATGGGTAGCCCTTCGACGACGGCCATGGATTGATGAAGCTTGTGGGAGGTGTACCCACGTGGTGTAGTTTGTCCTGTTCACGTACGGCCTGTAATCTTTTTACCTGGATCATCATCGAGCGCCAACGACTTGATCCTCTGAAAGGTGGCATACATGCTGGTTGGACGGCCAGGTAAGGCGCGTAATGAATGGGACGGCGAAGTTCGGTTTATTGATCTCTGCCACATTGCATGCGGTGGCACCGGCCAAAATAATGGCGAATTATGCTTCCGCTCCGGACATTGTGTTCTGATGTACCGAGTTCAGGGCGTGTCTCGACAAGCGCTCGCAAGCTATCTCCCTACGTACCTAGGAACTTACCTAGGTAGGTAGGTACCTGACGGGAGGTACCTGACGGGAGGTCTAGCTGTGGTCGACGTCATAGAATATGTAACCCGACGACGCCGTTCATATTGCCTCTAGATAGACCTCGTGCATTTGTTATGAATTATATTAGCTTATGATCAAGTATGAATATTTACGTAGAGCATAGAGACAATTGCAGTTGATCATAACGCCACTGGTCATGACTCTCATAAGTTGAATATAATATAATCTATGCAGGACCGGCCGTTAGCATCTCTGCAACGGTCTCTTTCATAGGTTTGGGCTTGATGTTCTTGCGTGCCAGTAATTCCTCCAACGTAGGATCGTTAATCTCGCATTCGCTATCCTTCAGTGCATCATAAGTCTTGGCCCACCACTTGACGTGACCCTCGTCCATACCCTGCTCCTCGATGTAGAACCTCTCATGTTCCGACCTGTCCACGATTTTCAATTCCACAGGTACACCTCTCGCTTTAGAAACCAGCCGTGCTATATCTGACAAGGAGTGGGTCTCCTTCTGTGAGAGATACACGGTCTTGCCAGCCCACCTCTCCGGCGGGTCGGTAAGAATGAATGCGTTTGCAAGCCCGAGGTCTGGAATGCTGGTCCAGGAGATTGGGCTGTCGCCAGCGACCAGGATCTCCCTCCGCGAGTCCTGCAGCAGACCATGGTAGTGGCCGAAGTAAAGGGGCCAGCTCTCGTTGTACAGGCCCTCACGCAGAACCACCACGTTCTCGAACCCGAAGTCGCCGATCTGCGCCTCGGTACGTGAGTGCGCCGTCATGACGGCGCTCTTGCTGGGACTTGCGAAGGCTAGTGAGGTGTAGTACACCGACTTGACACTGCCGATCCGGGCCAACGCCCGAAGCGCTACAAAGTGATCGGCTTCGCGACCCTTACCAGGCGGCGCGTCGAAGTAATCTTTCTCAGCCCTGGCGGAAGATATCAGGAAGGCGCGTGTGCAGCCTGCGAGCGCCTGCACAAACGAGTCTTCGTCATCGAAGGAAACTCGTCGCACTTTCACACCCTGTCTTTCAGCATCTTTAAGTCTTGTCTCACCCGCTGCGGTCGAAGTCGTAGCGATGATGTCTGATGGCGAGAGCAGTTTGTTGTTCAGTATCGCATTGAGCGTGGCAAATCCGAGTTTTCCTGCAGCCCCTATGATAGCGAGCATGATTTATGTTTTTGTCCTCTTCCCGGGTTTAGTCAAAACTCATTCATCACAATATGGATGGGAATACATCTCTAGCGAGGGCAACTCTCGAACTAACATCACAGTATATACAGCCTGCCAAGACTGCTCTGCGTAGGGCTTATAAACGGGCTTCCTGAGATGAAGAACATGAGCAGCCCTTCAATTTGATGCTTTCGTAATTCAGATGGACTTAAGAGTTTCGTGAGGCGGTTCGCTCGGAATTGCAGCGGACTTGCAGCGGAAAAGGAAGAACCGCTCGGACCTCGGGATTTGCTTCAAATGTATGGTTGCGCTTTTACTACGTAGCAGACCTGAGCTTTGTAATAAATTAACAACGGCTCTTGCTCTTTCGACTTCAACAATACACACCAAGGCTACTCAAGTCAAGATTGCATCTAGCACAACACTCATTGAAAATTGCCTGATATCGCTGAATGGGCAGATCATCGATCATATTCACGATATCATATTTCTGGTATCAAGTCAAACAGAAGCTGCTAACTAGCGATGAGACTGTCACTTGCTGCAATACAGAACAGCCTTTCAGACACGTATCCTATCGTTTTCAGGAAACTCGTCTTCGAGCATAGCATACCTCAATACACTTTCGAGCAATCATGAGTTGATATCACGACTTTGACTTACGACGACACACTAACCCTGTTCGGGCCACCTGCCTAAAAGGAAAAACGCCAGACCCATCTCCATCGGTAGAACACGAACGTCTTGTGCATGTCCGATGTGAACCTAATGCAACCTCCTCATGCGTCTCGCCGATCAGCCTGGCCAGCCTCTTGACCATGTTAGTAAGGGTACACATGCGAACCCCTAGCCGCCCGTCACACAGAGCGCCTGTGCAAGATGACAAAGAAGCCGTCTGCTTGCCAATGTCCACGCCCCATGATAAACGTGCCAACGGCGACACGAAGAGTTTGACAGGCGAATACAAGTGTAACATGGAATGTCCATTCACCACGTGAGAGCCAGTACAGATATCTCATCTTCACTGCCGGTGCTGATGGCCGGTCATGCGAGGTCTCCATTCCAATGCTCTAGCAATAGCGTTATCGCGTGGATCACGACTCGTTTGTGGGTCATGATTCCTTGGCCAAGATCCCCAACCCGTTTCGATCCATCTTCATTGCGGTGGGGGCTTGTCTTGGACATGCAGGAGCTTGAATCAAGGTCTAAACATGCTTGTCAATTCATCCCCGAACATCTGTACCAACGACAATTATGCATAATGCATTGGTTGCTACCTGTTATAAGAGGTCGTCAACTGCTCTCTCCAGCCTCATGACCACACCGTTCTTGCTCCATTCGTTTATTTCGCAAGTTAAGCATTTGCACGGCCGCTCCTTCACACCTATTGCTCGACATCCATATCCCTTGTATTTGGTATCTTCTTTTTCATGTTTGCTTGCATGTGGCTAAGATTGCAAAGCAATTCATCGATATGAATAGCAAATATGGAATCCTTTTATCCTTATATGCTTCCGCAGTAGTTGCTTCGCCATGGGGTGGCGATCATATACCTCATGAGGGACCGTGGCAGCAGCAACATCCCCCTGGGTGGGGGAGACCGAGTGTCTATGTGCCTCCTGGCCCTCAGCCTAGTTGGCGAGGAAGCCATCACCGACCAACGATATCTGCGAACACGTCTAGTACCTCACTTACGGCGACATCTACAACGTCCGTGCCGCCTAGCAACATTAATGCTTGTGCTAGCGTCTCTGCGCTTGTGGTACCCATCCAGCAAGCAAGCCCCAGCGCAACACCTACCGTTCCAGCCAAACTTGTAAGTTCGGAGATCTATTTGGACTGAGAACTGAAATATTGCTAACAATCCAACGTAGGCGTACGACTGTATCACTAGCGTTCCTTTCAACCAAAGCGCTGCCGTTAATGTCTTGGATTCACTTCGACCATATCTGAATTGGCAGACGACGTTGACCTACTTGAAGGACCCGCCAGCTGAATATGCAGAGAAGATCCAGTCACCGTATGACTTCTATGCTATTTTCGATTCTATATACTCCAAGACTCAAGCCGGATCGTATGCGAATGAATACGAATGGGGGTTTGAAGTTTACGAACTCTTCCAAAAGGCACATGACGGCCATTTTGCTTGGATTCCAGACAGTATTGGCCTTATATTTAATTTCGGTCGACCCACGCCTTTGGTATCCGTCTCTCTCGATGGTATAAGCATCCCTGAGGTTTTCGTATACGCTGACGTGCTGGCTGCGACCTTGGATAATTCTACATTCATACCTAGTCCAATCACAGAAATCGACGGTCAGAACGCAACGGAGTTCCTCTTGAATTGGTCACAATACGGCAGTCTACAAGACCGCGATGCCCTGTGGAACAATGTCTTCTACCTGCTGGCTCAGGTGTCTCTCGGGCCTAGTGGAACAGGTGCCGGCACATTCGCAGGTGGTGGGCGTGGCCGTTGGGTCTACCCAGGACCAAACACCACACTGACATTTGCCAATGGCAGCAGTCTCACTACGGAAAACTTTGCCCGCGTGTTGGCTGATTTCACAAACATTACGAGTGGTGCAGATCTCTACCAAGAGTATTTTTCCCCTCCGCCTGAGGCTTACCTGACTGTTGAAGAGATCGTGAAGTCGATTGAAGAGACTAGTAGTAGTACTACTTCTGCTGCGAGTATTAGCTCGACTTCTAGCGCAAGCTTGACCACTGCTACTACAACTTCGAAGTCCATCCCTGCACCTGGCTTCCCATCTCCAATCGTAAGGGAAACCAACAACCTCAACTCTGGATATTTCCTGGAGGGCGAGGGCTATGATGATGTCGCCGTCCTCAGCGTCCCATCATTCGTGTCTAGTGGAGACGATGAGATTCCTTTCCAGGCAGTCAACACTTATCTGATCGACCGTGCAGTTGCCGAGGGCAAGAAGAAGCTTATCATAGACGTATCGGCCAATGCTGGAGGGACGATCTTGCAGGGATATGATCTCTTCAAGCAATTGTTCCCCCAAATCCTACCATACGGTGCCACTAGATTCCGTGCGCACGAAGCCTTCAACCTGATTGGACAAGAAGCAAGCTACTTTTCTGGCCTGGTACCGAGGAGTCTAGACACCAATGACACGGTGCAGGAGATCACATCGTCACCGGTGAACTACAGAAGCGATGCAGATGTCAACTACGAGCCCTTCACTTCATGGGCGGAGAAGTTCGGCCCGCACCCGTATGGACCCGGTGGAGATAACTTCACGAGCATCATCCGGTGGAACTTGTCTGACGTGTTGACTCCGGACAACTCTGGCGGGATCTACATATCTGGTTATGGCGAGCGGGCGAACATCACCAAGCAACCGTTCGCAGCGGAGGACATCGTCGTGGTATACGACGGGTACTGCGCAAGCACATGCACGATATTCAGCGAGCTGCTACGACAGCAAGCCGGGATCCGCACCATCGCACTTGGTGGACGGCCGACGCGCGACGTGATCCAAGCCGTGGGCGGCGTCAAGGGTACCAACGACTACGGCTGGGCGTATATCCTGGAGCAGGCGAGCTGGCCGTTCGAGTACCAGTACGTGCACGAGGCCGCCTACTACAACGCGTCTGCACTGGGCGCCTACACCAATTTGCCCCTGTACCGCGCCACCTCCGCCGTCGTGAACGCGCGCGACGGTCTGCGCGAAGGCGACCCCTCTGGCACGCCGCTCCAGTTCCGCTACGAGCCCGCCGACTGCAGGATCTACTACACCCCCGCCATGGCCGTCGACCAGACCGCCGTGTGGAAGACCGTCGCCGACACTGCCTTCAATGGCAAGTCCCACTGCGTCGTCGGCTCGCTCGACCCGCCGGGGAACAATGCCACGCTGTCTACTCGACGGAGACGCGCCTCTGCGCCGCCCGCCCGCCACGGCGTCCGGCGCGACATCAACCTGCGCGAGCACCAAGACAGCCTGGCCAGCGTCTGGACGGGCAAGGGTGGAGCCACACTCGAGGGCGATGCTCTGATGCTGTTGTAGATATACGATTCACTACCTCTGCTCTCGTCTAGAACTCGCACACATGATGAACGAATGAATGAACGTCCCTACGAACTCCAGAAATGATTGTCTCAAAACCTTTTTCAAAACGTCCATGCATTTTTAATGGTCGTATCTTTCACTAAGCAGGTTTATCCTCCGTTTTAATAAGTTAAGGCCAGCTCAGTTGATCATAAATCTGTCTGCTCATCCTACTTTGACGTCGTAAAATCAGGTTGGGTTGCACCGCGGTCGAGAGGGATGAAAGGAAAACTAACGACTGAGAAACTGGAGAACCACACAAGAGGCACCGTGCCTATGCATGATAAGCAATGGATTGATCAGTCGGGCAATGCTGGTATCCATGAAGAGACCTTTTTTCATTTTGCACATCCTATCTATTACGTCGTTACAGCAGTTCTGTTCTTTGGCCAATGTCCGTGAGGTGGAAAAAAAAAAAAACAGGAAATTAAAGAGGGGTCGTGGTTGGAAGTGTGCAGTGTGGGGGAGATTGGAAAAGGGGGGGTGGGGGTATCTTGTCATTAAAACGCCATGTCTGGTCATAAGAGAAAGACAGAGAATGGAGAGATCAATCATGCCGGTTCACATTGTGTGTCCAGGTGCCGTATGTCCATGAGGGTTCAGAGAAGTGGGTTATATGGACTGGGATTTGGCCAATTTCCGACATTTGTGCAGTGTAGAAAGACGCTTGCAATACACCGGAAAGAAGGGAAAAGAGCATCCATGAGCTGGCTCAATCGCTTGGTCGGAAAAGAATGGTGCCACACCAGGAGAGGATGGCATGTGCCGAGGATGAAGTCGTCGCGAAAGCACATCGGCTAGCTTGAGACTACTCCAGAGAGACAGTCACGCCAAACAGCTCCACTCTCGCGAGGACGCGACGCCTGCAGACTGGGCAGTCATCGACTTTGCGGGCGCAATCCTTGCAGGCGACGACGTGGCCGCAGTCGTAGAAGGCACAATTGAGGGGGTTCGTATAGCAGATCTGACAGCAGCTCTTCTCGTCGTCGGTGACTTCGCCAGTAAGGACAAACTTGCCCTTCTGCTGGTCTTCATGCCAGCCACCTGCATAGCGACGGTTCTCCTCCGTCAAGACTCCTTGGCCGTGTCGCTTGCCTTGCACCCAATCACCCTCATACACTCTTCCGCTCTTAGAGTAGATCATCTTGCCCTTGCCGTGGTACTGACCATTCAAGAAAGAACCTAGGTACTCGTCGCCGTCCACTGTAATCATGTGACTAACACCATGTGGCTTGCCGTTCAGGTAGGTTCCATTGAAGTACTCACGCGAGAAGAAATCTATGAGCATTCTTTTCGGAACCTTAGGTTGCGTGGCTGGTTTGACATCTGTTGTCGTTTTCACCGGCGCTGTCGATGCCTGTGCTTGAGTGCTGCTCTCGCTCCCTGCCGTATGGCCCTCCGGCTCAGCATCACTCATTAAAACATCATCTGAATTAGTGTTGGCTGTTTCGTTTGTCGAGTCATTTGTTTGGGGAATGTGGCCGCCTTGGAATGAAGAATCAGGACGTATGGGGACTTTCTCCTCTACTGCCTTCATTGCTTTGTCAAACCCAGTAAGTCCATCTTGGTCAGCTTTGCCGGTCTTCAACTTTTCCTTCGGCAATAGATAAGGTGGTAAGTCTTCTTCGTCCGGAGAGGTGAGGTCGACATCTGCCCTAACATAGAACACCATATACACCCGCTCATTCAGGGCAGGGTATAAGCTAGGATCCCCTTCTTCGCCCCAAGCAGTATGTTTCCCATTGGCGCAGTCAGTCGCTTGCTTGTGTGTCAGACTACGAACGCTGCCGGCATCATACGCGTACCATCTCGTGTTTGGGCCATTGGGTCGGACGTAAGGGGTGTACATGTCAGACTGCAGATGGCCGGTATGGGTGATGAAGGAATACAGGTGGTAGGCCTGACCGTCGACATGGATCGTATCATCGAGTTCGATGTCGTAATCTAATTTCTTCCATTTGCGCTCTTTGGATTCTCTAGAAAACTTCTGCCGCTCGAGCTCGAGTGCAAGCAGCATGGGCTTGTCTAATTTGCCATGATGGGCGTCAACAGCCGCCTGTATGCTCGAAGCCTGTTTGAGCCTGTTGCAAGATAGACGATGAGCTATCTGTCCAAAAATCTTGTCGAAAGTCTTGCCACGACCATGACGACTGCTACGCATCGAGATCAAGACCATAGCACAATCAGCCTGCGGAACACGACTGGCTGTGCTGAGGCGACTGGGCTTCTTGGGTGCTTTCCTCGTGAGAAGTTTCTGCATGGTATATTGGGCTCCTTGCAGGTAGGGACAGGTCCAAAGCTCAACATCTTTGACGAATTCTCTGAAATGTTTGAAGTGGAGAAGAGCTAATGACGTCGCATTCGACGCACACAACGTTCTCACAGGTTGTAGACCAGTCACTTCATGGCCTGAATTATCGGCTAAGGGAGACAGAGATCGCGACCACATACAACCTGTTGGATCGTCAACGAGGCGGATGTACGCAGTGAAGGCCAGTTTATCGTCACGTAGAATGGCCTGGCGTTGACCGTGCCTCCTCTGATGAAAACAATACCGTGGTTCGTAGCTGAAGTACTTCCAGCCATGATCTGGGGACCTTTTGTGATACGAGTGAGCATCGCTCTTGAACTCATATGTTCGTGGTTCGCCAGGGTTGTACATGAGCACTGAAATCTGGGCAGCCTGCCACCGTCTCTTCCTCGGTTTCTGTGTACCCTTGAGGACTGGAAATGGTAGTTGGGTGAAATCTTCGAAAGCGTCATAATTCTCTTGTAGCATGTCGACACACTCGACGTAGACGCTCAAATAGTCACCTCCATTTCCATGTGGGTAGAATCTGATACGCCAGTCGAAGCCACCAACCTTCACCTTTGGCGAGCGCATGACGAGGTCTTTGTTCGGCGATTCCTTAGTACCGTTGAAATGATCAATCGCCCATTCAATCCGTCCAGATTCGCGTGGAAGAATCTCAGGATCATCCAATGCAGGGAACGTTCGATCCTGCCAGTGAACATGGTCTAAAGCGCTGTGTTCACCTTTGGACTTGATGTATGCAACCTCGTCCTCACAAGGCTCTGACTTGTCTTCCTCGATAGGTTCCCACCTCGATCCAGGTATGTCACTGTCGTCATCGATATTGTCATCCTCGCTACTACTCTCGCTCTGATCGTAGTCTTGCTCGTCCTCAACACCCTGATCATTTGGGTGGGTTTCTGAAACATCTACGCCGCCGTTCTCGGCCTGTGACTGGTCTGGTGGTCGATTCCATCCTGGAGGATGCTGTTGTTGCTGGTGGAAGCTTTCGTGGAAGACCGAAGGTGCGTTCGGATGTGGAGGACGTAGTGGTGGTGGCGGCGTCCCGTGTGATCTAGGTGTACCTGCCGTTTCCTCTCCTCCCTCCATCTCGGCATCGTCGGCTTGTATGCTCACCTCAACATGCGAACCGGTTGGAGCTTGAGCCTGGGAGCCTGTGTTCTCTGCGAGAGAGGGTATTGGGGTATGTGAGTCAGGAGTCTGCAACGAGTTGGACGTGGGATGTGGCGGTAGGACATGGCCGGAGGACATGATGCCTTGACAGTGCAAGAGGTGAATTGGTTGTCGACCGGCACCCAGGCGGATAGTGGGGTGGTGAGCGCTGGTAGCAGATGCTTTCTCTGCTCAGCGACAGGCACAAGACGTAGATTTGTGAGTCGTGAGTGGTATGTCCAGCAGTTCGAAACAGGTCAGAGGCAACCAATCAAAACTAACAACCATCCAGACGCACGCTCAACGACAGGACCTGGGTCTTGCATGCAGATGAGGTGGATGTTAGCGAACGGAAGGAAAAGGCGCAAAAGCGATATGGAATAGAGTATGAGACGAGATGCAGTCTGTTGATCTCTGCGTAGTGAATGGCGAGTTATCAAAAGTACTTTGCCTTGTGGCCTCGCGGCCTGAGGGTGAGGTGAGGATGAGGATGTGGATGAGGCAGAGGCAAGTACCGAGGCGAGGGGAAGCCTAAGGCAGCGAAGGCAGCGATGGCAGCAAGAACAAGCTCAACAGTGGTGGTAGGCTGCAGGGTCAGGGCGATTCCATATCCATAACCATATCCATAACCATATCCATATCCATATCCATGCAGTGGTGTATCCTCGTGTGCGTGGGTGTGGTTGTGCCTGTGTCTGCAACCGTGTCTATGTCTGTTCTGTCTGTACTCGTGCCAGTGATGTGATGTGTACAGTGTACAGCATCGAGGTCGGGTGCTGATACCTTAGTTACCTTACCACCGTAGGTACTGTAGGTAGTGGGAGAGGCGGGAGGTCACGCCCGTTGGAGCAGGGTTTCAACCCTAGCTAAGCGCGGCCTCTCTCTAGCTACTGTGGTACTGTGGTACTGTGGCCGCCCGCCGTCGGTAAGGCGTCAAGGCACAACCCCAGAACGACACATTACCACAAAAGGCATGGGGCACTCCCTCGCGCCTTGCCGCTTCCGGTTTGGGTCCCGCCTAGAGCTGTCACCGTGTCCGACCCCACGGCTCCTGCCGGGTAGCGAGTGGGTGGAAGCACCCGTGCCGTACCGCACCGTACCGCCTCCGTACCGGACCAGGGCGATGGCGTGGGGCAAGCACGTGTCTCTGCCGGCTGGCGCCAAGGCCGGCTGTCTGCTCGTGTGTCTGTGAGGCTTTCCGTCCATATAGGTATGCAGGTGTCTGCCAGGAAATCCGAAGTGACGCAGAGAAATGGCAGACACCTTACGGCGATACGGTGCAGAGACGCCTACTGGTAAGACGCGTGACAACGAGAACCGCCAGACACGGCGTAGCTAGTACATGGCTGAAATGATCGTGACAATGCGCTTTCCTGTCGTTGTCTGCGCCTTTTCTTTTTCTCCAACTCCTCATCCACCACTACCGTCGTTCTCACGTAGTCAAGCAGAGCGGAGAGTGAAGCATGCATCAGCGAAGGGGTTCGATGTGATGTGATTGCGCATACACACACACACACACACACATACGGTGGTGCAGACACGCTTGTTGATATGGGAATCAAGGAACCAACCCCTGTGGCGCATCGCCGTGGACGGATGCACCTGCATTAGCCTCTGGACATGGAAAGATGGGGATGCGCTGGCGTGGGCAGGTATGTGCAAGTGTGTGTGCAAGTGTATGCTTGTGGTCTGCACGTCTCCACCTCTGTAGCTAACCAGGTAGGTAGTTTTATTTTGGCAGGGTGCGTGACAGGCCATCCACAAGGCACAATTGCGGAAAGCTTATACCTGGGAGTTAGTGAAACCACACGTCAGATGTACTTGCACGTGCGCATTCAATCATGACGGCGTGGTGCATTCGGCTTTGGCGAACGTGGATGCCACTATCAGTGGGAATGCCAGAGTCGCCTCGGCATACACCTGACACGATTGCAACGTTAGCAGAGAGTCGCAGACAGAGCCGTGTCGAGCGTCCATAGCCTAGACAAGAACAACCTGATGCAAGCAGAGAGTGCGATGAGACATACCTTGACGCTCTGGGCATCGGCCTTGATCTTGCCCCAGCTCACAGCCTCGTCAGGCCTAGCACCGGCATCGGAGCCGTCGAATTCCTGGGCGGTGTTGATGTAGACGGCACTCTCAGCACCGTTGCGCATGAGGCAGGCGTTGGCGATGTGATGCTTGACGATGCCGCCGCCCAGGATGATCATGCCGGCACGCTTGGCACGGACGGAAATGGTGTTGATGCGGCGGATGTCCTCGACGATATCGATGCGCAGCTGCTGGGGGGAGGCTTTGAAGGTGTGGAAGTAGAGCATGTCGCCGAGGCTGCCGTCGGTGAGGGCGGGACAGAAGACGGGGATGTCGTTCTTGTAGGCCCAGTAGTAGACCGAGTTTTCGTCGTCGATCTCCTTGCCCAGGCGGGCGATGACCTTGCTGGGGGTCCAGTTGAGCGGCTCTTCCGAGCCCTTGCTGGCCTCCTGCTCTGCCAGCATCTGGTCGAGGATCGGTACCACCCAGTCCTCGAAGCTACAGTAGTTGCTGTTGGGCACGAGCAGGTTTCCGATCCGGTTCATGCCTTGCTTGCGCAGGCCAGCACCTGGAGTGCTGAAGCTACCCAGATACGTCGGCGCTAGGCACTTGATGAAGTCCTCCTCCACGCCGCCCGCCGTCGTCACAATGGCAGACACGTGCCGGTGCTGGACCAGCCACCTGAGCGTCTCACGCAGACCGGACGAGATGAGGTTTGAGGTGTAGCCGAGGAAGATGGTAGTCCCGGCACCGGTCTCTGGGTCGCGCCATTTCCTCTACAAATAAATACAGTCTCAGCATTAACGTCACGTCGAATTCATATGGTTTTATATGTTGGCACATATGTGGGGGGAAATTGGATGCACGGGTGGATGTGTGAGTGAGTGAGTGTGAGTGAGTGTGAGTGAGTGAGTGTGAGTGAGTGAGTGTGAGTGTGTGTGTGTGTGTGTGTGTGTGTGTGTTTGTGTGGAAGAGTGTGCATATGTGAAAATCATACCATATCATCAACAATCTGCACCGCCTGGCCAATCGATGAAGCCTGGAAGCCCATGGTGGCCATGTTGCCGACGAGCTCAGGCACGGTGATGTTCCTACCTGCGAACTCATTGAAGTCTAGACCCTTGACAGGGATCGCACCCTCAGGCACAGGGTCCGACGGTTTCAACACCGCATCTGTGGCTCCAGACGGGGCAGAAGGGATGGAAGACGAAGACGTGGGAGGCGCGGCACCTCCGACACCGTCATCATCACCACCCTGTAGGACCATCGTGCTGGTCGTCGAGCGGGTGAGAGTCAAAGGGCAGATATCGAGGCTCTTGACGTGAAAGGATCGCAACGATGGCGGATACAATCGCTCCAAGTCGAGACTCTCACTTCCAGATCCTCCAGATGTGCACGAGATTGTGCATGGGATATCTTGGCAAAGATTCGAGATGTATCTTGAAAGTAATTGTTTGGTAGATAGGTAGGCTAGATACCTGCCTTCCTACCTAGATGGGTAGACACTCAGTGAAAGCCTAACCCTACCAAAATCACGAATTTTCTCCCTTTTTTTTTTCTCTCTCTCTTGTGGAAATTCCAATTAATACAATCATAGGCGATCCACTTTTCCAGTTCTGGAACGAGGGCAAAACGCCACCCGAGGCGCGTGGACGACAGGGGATCAGCCGCATCTGCATGCTATGTACAAGTGTCGTCGAAACACCACACTGTCTCAGCTCAGGCATTGCTCTTTCGCCATGGTGACCTCTTCCACTGTACCTATTGCCTACCGTGTATACTTTGGCACGGTATTTGGGAATTCCCCTACCTTTGTCACCATACATGTCACAAGCAACCCAAGCCGGGCACAGACTCCAGTGGCTAGGTAAGGCGCCCTGCCCTGGTACATGCTGCAGCATGCAAAAGCTGCGATAATGCGCCCCCTCTACAGACGGGAGTGGGACCTCCACCTGCATGATGCATCGTAGTGTGGGAGATTGGGCGCATGTAGGTAGGGGGTGTAAGTACTGTAACCATCTGTACCTACCCCCCCAAAAGCCCATCTGTATGGGTACAGTAGGTAGGTATCCGTCCGTACGGCAGGTGAAGGAAAGTTGACGCATCGAATCCGTCCAACCATCTATCTGCCCGCCTACCACGCAAGGCATGCTCCACCCGCATGGTGTGGCGTATTAACGATGGCCGTGCATTTTAGAGGTGCAGGTGGGTTTTGAAGATATGTAGACAATCCTGACCCAACCTGCCTAAAGCAGGTAGATACAATAAGGTACCTAGGTAGGTAATACCTGTAGAGATGGGTAAAGACGCCATGAAAGTAGACCACACGACCTGGTGATGTCAGACAGACAGACAATACCGTTCACCGGAGAAAACTCGTGATGGTCATGGCTAGGTATGGAAGAAAGAGAAAAAGAGGGGAGTGGAGAGGTGAGTGGGTGGGTGGGTGGGATGGGCAGAGGATTGGAGAAGGAGAAAAAATGAGAGGTGGGAAAAGTGAAAAGGGTAACGGTATTGGGGGAATGCCAACAGGCGGGTCAGCTTCTTGAATTGCAAAATGGCCTGTCTCCCTCCCAATTTCGTCTACCCTTTCCGCATCGACTGAAGAGACTACCTGGGTAGGTAGATATTCATAGAATTGCCACGATTCGGCTCTGTAGGTAGACGGTTTCCCAGGTGTGAATTGTTAGGTACCTACCTAGGTAGGCACAATGTCTCGTCCCGTTTACGACAGGACGGGAACGGGCTTTGCGGTTTTCAACGCTGGTCAGGGATGATGGTGTCTTGTGCCTGCAGTGTACAGTATCCAGATTCTACCGCGTTAATGGTGATGGATGGCACACACACACACACATAGTAGACACACCCACATAAACACGCACTATGCTCTACTGGTAAATACCGCCTAACTGACACGCAACCTATTCCTTCCAAGTACATGGGTACCCACGCGCAAGCAAAACACACCTACCATTTCACAGCCTATACCGCAAGAGAAGGAGAGAAGTACGGAATGTAGCAAGCATGTAACGGACTAGACGAATGGCGACTGGTGACGAAAGTTCGGTGGTGGCGACAATGACGAGAAACGAGAGGGCCCCCCCCCCCCTCGAGGTTTCCAAGAACCTTCGGTTCCATCTGCAGCGGTGACGGGTCAGGGTGCCGGGTGCAGATCTAGCCAACGAGATTGACCCCTCAAAAGCCCAGCCATTCCAACCCAATCCCATCCCATCCCATCCCATCCCATCTCATCTCATCCTGTCTTCCCCCAAGATCTAACCCAGTCCAAAGTTTGTCGTTGATGAAGGACAATCTGCCTTATCGAGCAGACAGACGGCCAGGCCAGTTCACACACGCAGCCTCACGCCATTCACGAATATAGAATCGGAAACCCAGATCCAAGCCCACGGACCATGGAGAATTTCCTGGTTTTCGTCCAATACCTGACGGAGACAGACAGGTACCGGAGGAGGTAGGTAGCTGAAGACGTCACCCCTGCAATGGTCGTGATTAGGTACCGTACCTGGGTAGGTACTGTAGGTAAGGTACCTAATCATAGGCTTTTCCCACTAGATCCTCGATCCCGCAATGCAAATCGACTCGCCTCTGACTCTAGGTAAAGCGTGACCAGCCGAGGCGATGCCACGCCATGCAATGCAATGCAATGCGTACGTGATGCAGGCCGGTGTATGTATGTATGGCAGCAGCAGTAGCTGTGTAGATTCCGTATGTAGGTAATCACGTAGGTAATACGAATCTCCTCTCCCACATGATCATACCATCTCAACCCAGCCGAAAAGGAAAGAAGGGTGACCCCATCAGATGGATGGTGGAAAGACGAGTGAGCAGAAGCTGCAGATCATACGCATACGCATGCACACGCACACACACGCACACATGCACACACACTTAATAACGTACAATTCCCGAGGGAGTACCGGATGGAAGGAATCGAGGTGGAAAAAATACCGTCGAGGCTGTGTGGTGAGCACAGTTAGGTACCTGGGAACGTATACAGTGGTAGAGAGACCATACCATACCGTACCGTACCGTACCGTACTGTACTGTACTGTACTGTAAACGTATATGAGATGTGGAGAGGAGTGCGATGAACCACAGCGTTGATCGATGCAGCTACCTGTCATTGGCCAGCGACGCAGCGAGTCGACCTCTAACCTTAATCCTGTCATTCGCCTCCTGGTCCCCCACCCCTTTCTTTGACGGTACGGTAGTGGGAGTGTGGTGGCTGGCATGGATACGATAGAGGTAGTGATGATAGTGATGATGATGATGATTATGATGATGATGATGATGACGGTGATGATGGCGGCATGACAGACCAACCTTCCTGTCTGGCCTAGCGATGAGCCCCACCTGCAGGTTCCGTGTTCCATGTTCCATGTTCCGACACCATGCACAGGAGTGGACGACAGGGAACAGCCAGTGAGCGTATCTCTACCTGGGTGGTGTACCTAGCGCTACGCTCTAGCCCCAAACTCCACGCATCGAAAGGCTTGTACCTAGGTAGGTGAGTAATGAAGGGGAGCGTGATAATTTCATTCTACACCTGGTGTTGGAGAAAATTGGGCTGTACGTAGACACTGTAAGTACGTACATAGGTTCCAATTAGGTAGGTAAGTAGGTAGGGTGATGTGAAGACGTGTATTCTCCCATTTACCGTTACCATTACCATTACCGCCTCCACTATAGAGTATGTACCCGCCTATAAACCGTCCTAATCTCCACGATGATACCGCTATAGGCAATCGACTTACCCACCTGCTTGTAGTCTTATAGGTGGCTTATAGGACGCCATGTAGGTTAGGGTAAGCAACCCTGAGACCGGGCTATCGCAATCCGGAGTGCCAAGACCAACTCTAATCTTAAGCGCGAGAAGAGGGTTACTAAGTTAGCCCCGGACCTTGCCCGATACGGTAGTGGTTCTGCTCCACTCTCTCTCTCCGGCTGGGAAGTCTGTGGTGTGTCTGTCTATGTGTCTCCAGGAAGCGAAGCGAATGTGTTGTGTGTCTGTGTGTCTTGTGTGTGTGTGTGTGTCTGCGTCTTGCTGTCTGGCTACCTAGACGCTTGGTTGGTTGGCAGTGTATTATTATTATTATTATTATTATTATTCTGTTCCATCTACCTACCTATACCTACCTATACCTCCTACCTATACCTACCTAACCTAACCTAACCTATTACCATACCTGTCTGATCTGGCTGACTGACTGACTGATTGACTGGCTGGCTGCTTGTCCTGTTTGGCTAGTCATCCCGTCTCGAGAAACTCGACTACCGCGCCTGGCCTGGCCTGACCTACCCTGCCCTGTCCTGCCCTGCCCTGCTCCGCTCTGCCCTGCCTTATCCTGCCCTGCCCTGTCTGCAGTTTCATCTCTGCTAATCTGCTCTATACCGTCTTCTTGACACTTCTACTTCCGCTTCTCACCCACACAGCAACTCTCCATCTTCGCCCAACCGAACTCCTCCCTTTTTCCAATACCGCTTCCTTATCCATCCGTCTGCCATCTCGACCGCCGCTATCAGCTCCATACCGCCTAACGGCATTCTCGCCCATCCATCTGCAGTGCATTGCCTTCCCTGCCAGCATCCGCCTGCAGTTCTATTCTCCGCCACCGATCTGGCTGACTGTCTCTCTGTCTATCTCTCTGTCTATTCGTCTTTCTGTTTGGCTCTACCTTCTACTACCATCTCTCGACGTCGCCAGTAACCGTCTCCTGCTCGGTCTACCGAGTCTGCTGCTGGAGATAATCTTCTCGGCCCTACCGACTTCCACCAGCCGCCGTTCGATGGAACATCCCTTCTGACCCATCCATTCCATCTGTTATGTCACGCTATGTTCCCTCGGATTATCGCGGGCCCAACGACCGTCCACGATCTCCGCCACGCTTGGGCGACAGGCGGCCATCGGTTCCCTTCGCTTCCACCCAGGGCCGCTCCTACGACTCCCTTCGCGACGCCAACGGCAGCGCCCCTCGACCCGCGAGATCTCAGTTCGACGCCGCTCGCCCACAGCCCGGCAGCGGCCCGCCTCCCGTCGGCGGCCAGTCCCGTTCCAGCTATGTTCCCCAATTGAGAGATTTGCCTCCTCTCGGCACCAGCGATAGAGACAGAGACAGGGACCGCGACCGAGACCGTGGCCGTCCTTTCAAGGATCGAGACTTCGACCGGAGGGACAGGGCTCCCACTCCTCCAGACCGTTCACCACCGAGGGTCTTCCGTGACACGCGCGACTTCCCACCTCGTGATGCAGATGTCGGCGTCCGTGGCCGTAGAGGTTCTCGAGACGGTCCCTTGTCCGCAACCTCAACCTATCCAGATCCCCCTCCCTTCTCATCCTCCAACTTCAGAGGCGGCTTTGCTCGCGGTCGTGGTAGAGGTGATTTCGACTTTAGATCCGCTCGTGGCGCTCGTAGGGCTTTTGAAGACCGTAATGATCTCTTCCGCCCTGCTAGGGATCGCTCGCCACCATCTAGATGGGGTAGAGATCTGTCACGTGACGGGAGAGATCCCGATAGACGAGACGACAGGCGGTTCGACCGTCGCGATGATGACCGACGTATATCCGACTGGGTAGATCGCGATACACGTCGTGATCCTCTCCCTCCACGTCCAGAACCTCGACACCCAGGTCCAAGTGCGTCTGCTAGTGCTCAGAGAGAGCCACCTAGGGAGCAGCTGCCTCCTGGACCGCATGTTGATCCTGGCAGGCTGGCCCTGCTGGAGAGCACTGGTGCAGTTGCAGATGCTTCTGCGAGACGACCTTCGACCACGCAGCCTGCCGCTCAACCCGCCCGTCGTGACCAGCCAGAGACGCCGGCGTACCTGAACGGTCGAGCCGAAACATTGAACAATCGTTATGGTACTAGAGCATCGTCGCCTCCTACCCAGGCACCTCCTGTTCCAGCTTTCACTCTATCCTTCGCACCTCCAGCCGCCTCTCAGCCTCCTGCTACAGGATCCACGTCGGCACCTAACTCTGCCCCAACCGCTCCCATTGCCGAGAAGCAGTCCGAGAGACAGCCCACTAGTGGTACGGTACCACAGCAATTACCCAGTCCTTCCATAGCCCGTAAGCAGGATACGAGCAGTCAAGCTTCCGATGAGAAGCCTAAACCTCCTGCCGATGCTCCAAGCGCCCCCAAAGCTCAAGCTCAAGCCCAAGCCCAGGCCCAGGCTCAGAGTCAACCACAACCGCAGCCTCAGCCAGCGAAACAACCGGCTTTAAGTCCACCGCCAGCCGCTCCTAAGGCTCCAAGGGCTCATGATGCTGATGTGAACCACCAGCTCGGTCCACGCCTTCATGGCGTTCGATCCTGGGATTTACTTCCGTCTGGAAGTGGTCTTCCTTCTCAGAGACCTACCCATGACACGTTCGTGAAGCCCAGTTGGCCTTCTTCGATCCCCCCATCACCTAATCCCTCTCAGGGTAACTTTCCATCGCTTAACCAGCCGGTGTCTCCCTCTATGCAAGGCTCTCGCTTTACCGACTTCAATGCGCCGACCGGTCCGAGAGCTTCGCGCAAGTCTCCTGCTCTGCCCCCTGCGTCTCCTCGAGTCCCTTTCGCTTCTCCGCGAATGGAGAATGCACCACCTCATGGTCCTGTAGGTTTCGCGAGAGGCCAGACACCACCACCATCAGCACCCTCTGGTCCCCGGCGGCAGTCATATAGTGTTTCACCAAAGGCGACAACGGTCAACGTCCCTACTGGTCCACGTGCTAGCAGGATTCCACCCACTGCCCCAAGAGGTACTTCAGAAACGGTCTATCGTCAACAACAGGATCGTCTACCTGGTCAACCATGGACTCCACAAGGGTCGAGAGGTGTACGCTGGAACCAATGGAAACCTGGTTTCCAACCTCAACCAGAAAAGACTGTCCCTGTCAAGAGAGATCTCTCGGGAGAAGAGAAGGCCAAGCCTGGTGAAGAGATTGGGCCAACTAAGCCAGAAGATGCCAATCAGGCCAGGTTGGAAGTCCCACAAGATCAACAGCAACAATCACGTCCTGCAAAATCACCCAGACTCTCAACCGAAGGTCATGATATGATGGATGTCGATCCCGAGCCGGCCAAGAAGCGGACAAACTCAATCACGAGCCATTCGGCAAAGCAATCGTTTATTGGTCAGCCTATATCGGATCCAGACGATTCTGATGTCGCCGGCAACACCATGTCTAGCGAGGATGAGGATGAATTGGATGCCGAAGATTTGACCCTCTTCGAAGCCAAATTCGAGCGGCAAAAGCGAGAGCTGGAAGCTCAGATGGTCGACCTGAGCGCTCCCCAGTACCGAGCAACGACACCTCTCGAATCCATTGCCAGATTTGCTAGGATCACCATGAAGGATGCCCTTCGAACGAAGGAACGCGAACATGAGGCAAAGATGGATATTGACGAACCACGAGTTAACGACGAGCAACCCGTTCCACCGACTACGCACTCTTCAGGCAGTGCCGATGAACCTGACATTCCTACGCCCAAGGCTGACGATGAGAGTGCTGTAGCCATTGAAGATGGTGAAGATTTGAAGATGTCCCGTCTACTCCGCAGAGGCAGTCCTGATGTCATCTCTCTGCCTTACCTGCTCAAAGAGCCGGAACACGCTGCCGGTTTGAAGGCTTCACAACTGGTTCTTAGTGTCGAAGAAAATACAACCTTGGCATCAGCAATCCTAGAGCTCGAGGAGCAATGTGAGGACGAAGAAATGACCATGGAAGATTCGTTCGCAGAATTGTATCGTGCCTGGCGTTTGGAGTGCGAAGATCTGGATCGCATACGTGAGGACCAAGATAGGCTTGAAGAGGAGCAATCCCATGAGCCTGCCCCAGAACCAGAGGTGTCCCCACCGACCCCAGTGAACCCGATTCTAGAGGGTCGTCGGCTTCACAAATTCAGCAGCGAGTACGATATCGAAAAGGTGCTGAAGGAGTCAGAAGAGACCGCTCGTATCGAACAAGAGCGACAGGAACGGGAGAATCTCAAGGCCCAAGCAGATATGCTTAAGGAGGCTTGGGTACCTGATCAGCAATCCCAAGAAGTCGTCAGGAAGTCGATGTTTCTGGATCATAACCGCTACCGAAGCCCCCAGAGTCTGACAATGGTATTCGCATATGAGCCACCTGCCGACAGTTTCACGGAATACGAGCAACAAGTCTTCATCGCCGCCTACAAAGAAAATCCTAAGAAATGGGGCAAGATTGCTGCTGCTCTTCCAGATCCCAACAAGACTTATCGGGATTGTATCCATCACTACTATGCCAATAAATGGGATGGACGTTTCCGCGATACACGGACGAAAAAGCTCAAGGCTGGAAGAGGCAGGGGTAGAGGTAACAAGACCGCTTCTCGCGGGAGAGGAACTGGTGCCATGGCAGATATGTCTTCCACGCGTGTTGAGGACGGATCTCAGCCTGTCAATCTTACAGAAACTGGACGTCCTAGACGAGCAGCAGCACCCAATCATTTTGGCGAGAAGGAAGCAGATACAAAGGCTGCGTTGGCCTCGACATCTATGGGAAAGAAGTCTGGCAACAAACAAGACGGCAACGACGATGGCGCCCCAGAGAAACCGAGTAGAAGACGTAAGGCTACAGGTGAAAAGCCGGGAAGGAAACCAAAGGGTGGTCAACAGCTTGCCACTTTGGCTGCCGCTCCTGCACCGGGTACGTCACCCGTCAAACAACCAATCACCATTCTACCGGGTAAAGAAGATCCATCGAAGCTTGAAGATGCGAGGCTGCTCGCTGGATTCCAAGCCGGTCATGCCGGTATTGCAAATCCCGAGAACACAATCGTCTATCATCACCGGGATGCATTCCATCATTCCATTGGTCCTGCTCCAGAAGAGCCAGAGAAACCGAAACAAACACCTTCTTCAGGGCAAGTTGCGAAGACGGCGCCGTCAAGCTATTGGTCTGTCCCAGAACAGAGCGATTTCATCAAGTATATCAGGTATTTCGGTACTGATTTCGCTGCCATCGCAGCTCACATGGGTACCAAGACGCATATAATGATTAAGAATCATTATCAGCGTCAGATCGACAACCATCGTCGTCCTGATCTGGAAGAAGACGCTATGAAGGCCAATGAGAGACGTGCGAGAGGTGAAGATATGGGCCCGCCACCGACGCCTACGCCGATAACTAAACGTAGATACGACAACCCTACACCTGCTGGCCCACGTCCGTTAGCACCTCAGATCGACGCGATGGAGCTTGATGAGCCCGTGAAACCTACTGTGGCACCACCGAAACACTCTTCTCCGCCTCAAATGCCGCCGCAGGCTAAATTTGCCTCTCCTGCACAGCGCCCGCCAATGCCATCCTCGAATGCACCTCCAACAGCTCCCGTTCCTCTGCCCCCAACTTCTAGCGCCCCTGCTCCACCGGCACAACCTCAACGTTTCCCGCCAGGACCCAGAATTGGCTTCTTTTCTGAAACTCGGGTTGAACCTAGACAGACTCCAGCTCCAACTCTATTCAGGAATCAACGTTCGCCACCTGTCGTGCAAGCACCACCTCCAGAACGACCGTTATCGAGTGCACCAGATCCACAGTATATGCGTAACTTACAAGCAAACCTTCATGCAGAACAAGATAAAGCTTTGAGGTTGCAACAAGAGCAGTCACAGCAGGAGCGTTTCGATCAAATGTCTAGGCAGGCTCCTATTCAGCAGCAGCCGCAACCACCGCCACCACCACCAGCACCACAACAACAACCACAACAGCAACAGCAGCAGCAGCAACTACAGCAACAACAACAACCGCCGCCGCCGCCACCGCCGTCGCAGCAACAGCAACAGCAACACCCACCACAGCCGTTACAGGGTTCACCAATGACAGCGCCTCTTGCTGCCTTGCCAGATCGCAAGCCGATATTTGAAGAACGAGTTTCCACACCTTCGAAGTCTATCACGCAAGCTCCTCCGCCTCAACTACGACATAGCTTCGTTGGTTCACCCGCATTTGGGCCGATCATCACTGGCCCGCCGCCATCGATGTCAAGTCGTTCGAACCTTGTCCCATCTCCGCCCAAGAAGGAGATCCCTCGCTTGGAACCGTTACCTACAGGGCCATCTCCACCCCCTCCTGTATTGGCCAAACCTCCGGAGGCCCCTAAAAGGTCGAACTTGTTTGGTATTCTAAACAACGAACCTGAAGAGTCAAAACCGGTGAAGCGTATGAGTGGTGGAGAGAACCTCGCGCAGATTCCCTCACGAACTCAATCCCCTCTGCCGACGGGATATCTTGGTGGTGATTCTATGCCAAGACCTCCTATGGGCATGGTGCAGCAGCAGAGACAGGAATCATTCATGCCAACTGGCCCACCATCCAGCACACTCCATCGTGCTTCCTTGGTTGCTCCCACGTCGACCCCAGTCGGTGGAGGTCCACCACTCAAGCACGAACATTCTAGCAGTAATGGACCTATACCCCAAGCAGTGAAACCTGAATGGCCGAGAGCTGTCTTTGCCCCTTCTGCGCAAGGCAGCCCTGTCTCTCAGCCTGCCTCTGCTTATGAGAGAGACGTTCGCCAATATTACCATCACGCTCCCGAATCAAGTCGTCATCGTACAGCAGTGCCACAACTCGGTGCGCCGTCGAGGGTCAATCCATCCCCGCCTCCGCTTTCACATGTGTCTGGTCATCAGCATTCAAGAACCCCTTCATACGGTGGTTCTGGTCCTACCAATCCACCCCCAAGGGATGCGAGGCCACAACACCCAAGTCAAGCGCCACCTCTCAGCCAGCCCATACATCCTCATCAATACACCCAACCTCCACCGCCGCCCATGCAGTCTCAGGGCCAAGTCCATCATGTTCACAATGGATCAATGGGAGGCAACCCCTACCCTCAGATGCATCACAGATCATACAGCAGGGACGGTCGTCAGGAAGCACCACAGCCCCTCATGCAGCCTCGTCAGAGTGAAGCTGAGTGGCGACGGGCGAATGATATCCGCGAATCCGAACGCCAACGCGAAGCCCAAGCCCACTACCTCTCACAGAGGCAGCAGGAGCACGAGCGAGCGCAGTCCCAGTACAGTCGAGGACCAGCACCCGCTACACCAGCGCCGATCCTACCACCCGGACCCTTCGCCGCGCCTCCCTACGCCGCGGCGCCCGGCCAACCGTTGAGCATGGGTCTGCGCGAGCAGTCGATGCGTGAGGCGCAAGCTGCCACGATGCAAGAGGAGCAACGCATGCAGCAGGAGGCAGAAAGGAGGCGTCACGACGTCATCCGCGAGCAGCAGATGGAAGAGATCCGGCGTCAGGAAGTCGCTCTCCAGGGCCGCAGGGCCACGCCTATCAACGGCTACTGGCCTCCTCCCAGGAGGTAGATAGATGCCGCTGAATGGAAACAGATGTCGGGTCTGTTGTAGTAGTATATGTATTAGACTAGCCTTCCTAATGATGCCCCACTTTGGTTGATTGGCCGTCTTCTCGAGCTTGATTCACTTTTAACTTTTGCTATATATCCTTTGGACATGATTTCATTTCACCGTTGGGTGTGTGAAGTGTGGATGCAAGCACTGGTGAAGCGAACGAGGCTGTGTGACTTGACCGGTCACCTTTTATTACACGTCTCTACGTGTCCATGTTCTACATCCACATCCACATCCACATCCAGAGCCCACACATCTATATGTGTTCACAAGTTCACCTGTCCATGTCCACCATACGGTCTGTCTCAAATTGCTGATCTGAAGTTCAATCTCAACCCGTACAATCTTTACGCCTGTGGGGATTTTGGCATGGTGTACAAGCCCTTGCAGCGTGAACGAGTGAGTGAGTGGTTTTTTAATACATGTGTTTCGCATTCACGTTCACGTTCACGTTCACACCCACATCCACATCCACGTTCAAGTTCACGTTCCAATCCACACCCACATTCACATGCACGTCCTCATTCACGATCAAGTTGGTGATCTTCACTTTTGGCGCATTATAAGCCCCCATCCACTGCCTTACATTTCCCCATCGTTTCCCTTTCTTCCCAAAATCTGTCTGTCGTAACTGTCATGAAAAGTCCATCTACCAGGATCGTTTCCAACCCACAAGTCACAAACGTCAACACCAAACTTGTTACAACCCCAATATATACCCCCAAGTACGATCGATCACCATCGCACACCCTCAAGAATGCCAATGACTTGGGACACCCAGGCCGATGCCAAGGTACGAGATGCCGATTCACTAACGAAACCATGATAGCAAGAAGAAGGACTACACTGACAGGAGTCATCTCGTCTCTCCACAGCTCCTCCAATCGGTCTTGAAAGTCTACGACATCAAACTGTCACACGAAAAACTCGGCGAAGTGGCCAAGCTGATGGGTCCTGGTCAGTCGTCCGCCCTTCCGCCTCTACCGCTTCTCGTGTGAACACACAGAGGCGGCTTTGTTGCTTCCGTGCTGACGCTCTACCGATCGCTCGTGGCGCAGAGTGCACCGCCAAGGCCCTCACGCATCGCATTGCGAAAATCAAGGCTCTGGCCGATGGCGGCAACAGCGACGCCGGCGCGAAGACCAAGACCAAGACCAAGACCAAGACCACGAAGGCGAAGAGGTCGGCGGCCTCGCCTACCCCTGCAGCCAGGCCCGCCAAGAAGGGACAACCACTCGCTCGTGTCGAGGAGGTTACTGACGATGAAGAGGCGGTAGATGGCGAGAGTGAAGACGACGAGGTCGGCGCCGCAGGCAAGGTGGTCAGGACTCGCTGGGTGAGCGTCAAGGCCGAGCCTGAGCATTAGAATCTCTCCTCTCGTCTCTCGCTCTAGGATTTTTACTTCACTGGCGTACTTGTCTCGACGGTGCAAGGAAGAGTCAGGATGGCTTTGCATGAGAATGTCTGCGTCCAAACCGAATAACGATCGGGCTGAATGATGCTCACGGCTATATATACCTATATAGGTACACAGGTGTCGACCGGTTACCTGGGGTTTTTGCTGGTGGTATATACTCACCCAACTTATATATACCATCCTATCATGACGATTATGATGATTTCTTTCATGAAGCATTGAATTCTATACTTCCGTCAAGCGTCATTGCCGGTGCGGGACCTGCATTGGGGTACTACCGTCGATGTCAATGCTTTTGGCAATATGTACCATGTCCATGACCCTCTGGGTCTCGTTGCACGGCAGAAAGTGGCGGAGGAAGAGATGGAGATGGAGACGGAGGTGGAGTGGGAAGAGCCGTCTTACATCATCACATGGATATCATTGATACTTGAATGAAAACCACCCCCCCAGCCACTCACACCGACAAACGATTCATTAGTACATACTGTAGATGATCAAGCATAGGTAGGTAATAATAAGTAGGCATTCATGGCGGTGGGCTACTGTACTTCCGGACCCGTTACCCGACAGAGGTGCTAGCTGCAAACGGACGTTTGGTGGTGCATGGCATGGCATCGCATGGCATGGCATTGCATCGAAGGGCAGTGCATTGTAGTGTAGCATGTAGTATGGTAGGTAAGTAATAATGATAATGATGAGAGGCTCTGTTGAACATTCAGGAGTCAGGGGCAGTACGAGGTAGGTATACGTGTTCGGAACGGGCCACTCCCGATGGTCGAGCAGGGGCTGAGTTTGTCATCACGTGACTGCGACATCTACCATCACGTGAATGAAACTACCTACAACTGGACAGTGAACTTCGCTCGATATCGCATGAACGACAAGGTTTCAGCCGTCACATCAGCATCGGCATCGGAAGAAGCAGATCTCAGCCGGATCATCGTCATCGCGCCGCCATCGATCACGGCCTCTCGTTATTGTATACGCATACCTCGGGGTGAGCACTGGAATTCGACACACACACACACATACACACACACACACTCACTCGAAACAGACAAGACCCAGGGACACGACTCGACACGACGGACCGTTGACGCTCGGGCCGGCGAGGCAGGGGCTCTCAGACTATCACCACAAAGGCTAACCCGAGCTGGCCTGTACGCTACATACTGTAGCCAGACGCGCTGCTCCACGCCGTCCCGTCCTTCTGTCCCTGAAATATTAAGGTCTACTACTCAACTTAACTCAACTTAACTCGCCTTGACCTGCGACAGACCGACCATCGCCAACTCACCTCGACTTTGCAGATACAGCCTCCTTTTGCTGCCGCTGCCGCTGTCGTTGCTGCTGCTGCACCGCTTCGCCTCGCCTCGCCTCGCATAGCATCGCATCGCACCGCAGCTCGCCTCCCTATCACACACTTCCCACACACTCACACACACTCACACTCTCTCTCTATCTCTCCACACCTGACTGCACCACCGCAACGATCTTAATGTGTTAACGCCCCTTCCAGCTGACCCATTGACGCCGCCGACAACAACCAATTCATTCCACTGCATTCTTTGCTTCTGGCCTGCGCGCTTGATGTATTAATACAATCCTACCGCATCACCTGGCGCTGGCGTTGGTCTAATCCCCTTGTACGCCGCATCTCGACCTGATTGTCCCGTGGACAGTCTCGTATTCGATACCCAAGTCGAGCATACAGAGAGCAGCTTCTTGTCCGGACAGACCGCCTGCGAGACGGGTATTTGTCCGCCCCCTTTAGAACCAGACCGGCAGTCCGGTGGACTGTTGGAAACTTGACCACATACCCTTCGCTGATACCATGTCACACACCTACGACATTGGAACCCGGGCATGGCAACCCGACCAGACAGATGGTTGGGTTGCTTCCGAGGTCGAGAGCAAGGACATTGACGGCGATAAGGTGGTACTGGTTTTCGCCCTGGATAATGGCGAGGTATGAACACACCCATTACACCCGACATTACGTTTTGTCCAATCGCTAACGCGTTGTCATCTTTCTCTGCTTCTACAGAAACGCACGGTCGAGACCACCACCGCCGCCCTCGAGGCTGGCGACGATTCATTACCTCCGTTGATGAACCCGGCGATGCTGGAAGCAAGCGACGACCTTACCAACCTATCCCATTTGAACGAACCTGCCGTGTTGCAAGCGATCAAGTTGCGCTATGCTCAGAAGGAAATCTACACATATTCTGGTATCGTGCTGATCGCGACCAACCCCTTCGCGAGGGTGGACTCGCTCTATGTTCCCGGTATGGTTCAGGTGTATGCTGGCAAGCACAGAGCTTCGCAAGCGCCACATCTGTTCGCCATTGCCGAAGAAGCTTTCTCAGACATGCTAAGAGATGGACACAACCAGACAATCGTCGTTTCTGGAGAGTCTGGTGCTGGCAAGACCGTCTCTGCCAAGTACATCATGAGATACTTTGCTACTCGTGAACCTCCCGATCAGCCTGGCTCGCGATCGAGAGGGAGAGCAGATACAATGTCAGAGACTGAAGAGCAAATCCTCGCCACCAATCCCATCATGGAGGCCTTCGGTAACGCGAAGACCACCCGTAACGACAACTCTTCACGTTTTGGAAAGTACATTGAGATCATGTTCAACTCAAACACAGACATCATCGGTGCGAGAATACGTACATATCTGCTCGAGCGATCCAGGTTGGTCTTCCAGCCGCTCAAGGAGAGGAATTACCACATATTTTACCAGCTCGTTGCTGGAGCTACAGAAGAGGAAAGGGAAGAGCTTGGTTTGATACCTGTTGAGCATTTCGACTATCTCAACCAGGGTGGCGCGCCCCAAATCGACGGTGTAGATGATGCGAAGGACTTCACCGAGACTCGTAACTCTCTGGCCCGTTTGGGAGTACCGCAAGAAACCCAGTCCTCACTCTGGAAGATCCTGGCGGCACTTCTACATATTGGTAACATTAAGATTACTACTACAAGATCTGACAGTGTCCTCGCATCTGACGAACCATCGTTGGTCAAGGCTTGCGCCTTGCTTGATATCGATGCAACCGAGTTTGCCAAGTGGACAGTGAAGAAACAGCTTGTTACCAGAGGCGAGAAGATCATGTCCAACCTAACCCAGGCGCAAGCCACGGTCGTTCGTGATTCAGTGGCCAAGTACATTTACAGTGCCCTCTTCGACTGGCTGGTCGAGACTATGAACGGATTTCTTGCTGCACAGGAGGTTCTCGACGAAGTGTCCAGCTTCATTGGTGTTCTCGATATCTACGGTTTCGAACATTTCGCCAAAAACTCTTTCGAACAGTTCTGCATCAACTACGCCAATGAGAAGTTGCAGCAAGAGTTCAACCAGCACGTCTTCAAGCTTGAGCAGGAGGAATATCTTCGCGAGGAGATCGATTGGAAGTTCATCGATTTCAGTGATAATCAGCCATGTATTGATCTGATTGAAGGGAAACTCGGTGTCCTCGCTCTTTTAGACGAAGAGTCTCGTCTACCTATGGGGTCCGACGAAAGCTTCGTTAACAAGCTTCACCACAATTATTCCGGAGACAAGCACAAGTTCTACAAGAAACCGAGATTTGGAAAGAGTGCCTTCACCGTGTGCCACTACGCTGTTGACGTCACTTACGAGAGTGAAGGTTTCATTGAGAAGAACAGAGACACTGTTCCCGACGAACACATGGAAGTCTTGAGAAACAGCTCCAATAAATTCCTCGCAAATGTTCTGGAAGCCAGCTCTACCGTCAGGGAACGCGAGAGCGCCGCTGCAAACCCCAATGCTGCAGGGAAAACACCTGGCGCTGTGGCCAGAAGAGCCGGTACTGCTGCCAACAAAAAGCCAACCCTCGGTGGTATCTTCAAGAGCTCTCTTATAGAGCTGATGAACACCATCAATTCGACCGATGTCCACTACATTCGTTGTATAAAGCCTAACGAGAGCAAGGAGGCCTGGAAGTTTGAAGGTCCTATGGTTTTATCCCAGCTCAGGGCTTGTGGTGTTCTCGAAACTGTTCGTATCAGTACCGCTGGTTACCCAACAAGATGGACCTACGAGGAATTCGCCCTTCGCTACTACATGTTGATCCCAAGCAGCGAATGGACCACTGAAATCCGAGGCATGGCCAACAACATTCTCAGCAAAGCGCTCGGCGAGGCTAAGAACGATGGATCGGACAAATACCAGCTAGGTCTGACCAAGATCTTCTTCCGAGCTGGTATGCTTGCCTTCTTGGAGAACCTTCGGACGAACCGTCTGAACAGTGCCGCCATCATGATCCAGAAGAATCTTAGAGCTAAATACTGGAGGCGACGCTACCTCGAAGCTACCGACAGCATTCGGCTTTTTCAGGCTTTCGCTAGAGGACAGTCCACGAGGGTATACGCAGAAGAGGCGCGCAGACAACGAAGCGCTACGACGATCCAACGTGTTTGGAGGGGTCAGAAGGAGAGGAAATCGTACTTACGCTTCAGAAACGATCTCATCCGCTTTGAAGCGCAAGCAAAGGGTTACCTCTGCAGGAAGCTGATTCTGGATCAGCGAGCAGGTGATGCAGCTAGAGTCATTCAAAGGAACTGGCGTGCAAGACAGCAACTCAAGGGCTGGAGAGATACTAGAAGGAAGGCTGTCATTGTGCAGAGCCTTTGGCGAGGAAAGAGCGCAAGGAAGACGTACAAATCTTTACGTGAGGAAGCAAGAGATCTCAAGCAGATCTCTTACAGGCTTGAAAACAAGGTCGTCGAGCTTACCCAGAATCTGGGTACAATGAGAAACGAAAACAAGGCGCTTAAGGGTCAAGTCCAGAGCTACGAGAGCCAGTTGAAATCCTGGCGTGAGCGACACACTGCTTTGGAATCGAGAACAAAGGAATTGCAAACCGAGGCCAATCAGGCTGGCATCCACGCTGTCAAGCTGACCTCGTTGGAGGCTGAAATGGGTCGTTTGCAGCAGAGCTATGATGAGAGCGCCGCCAACATGAAGCGGTTACAAGAAGAGGAGAAGACCTTGAGAGAGTCACTGAGACTGACGAATCAAGAACTCGAACAGACTAGGCAGAGTAAGACTGCTAGCGAGTCAGAGAAGCTGTCGTTGAGACACCAATTGGCAGATCTTCAGGATCAGCTTGAACTCGCAAAGCGTGCTGTCCCTATCAACGGTGACTTAATGAATGGCAATTCTGCCAACGGCCAAGGTCAACCTTCAGCACTCATCAATCTGGTATCTAGTAAGAAGCCAAAGAGAAGGAGTGCTGGACCTGAACCCATCAATACAGAGCGTTTCAGTGGCTCTTTCAACCCACGACCAGTGTCCATGGCTTTCGGAGCGACAACGTCCGGCCACACACAGAACCTATCAGGCTCAACATTCAATCCCGGTCTTGAGGGTGTTGAGATGGAGTTGGAGAATCTGTTGGCAGACGAAGAGGGACTCAATGACGAAGTCACCATGGGTCTCATTAGAAATCTGAAGATACCTCCCCCTGCAAGCACTCCTCCACCCACGGACAAGGAAGTGCTCTTCCCAGCATATCTCATCAACCTTGTGACGAGCGAGATGTGGAACAATGGGTTCGTCAAGGAATCGGAACGCTTCCTCGCAAACGTCATGCAGAGTATCCAACAAGAGGTCATGCAACATGACGGTGACGAAGCCGTCAACCCAGGCGCGTTCTGGCTCTCCAACGTGCATGAAATGCTGTCTTTCGTCTTCCTCGCCGAAGATTGGTATGAGACACAGAAGACCGATAACTTCGAGTACGACCGCTTGTTGGAGATTGTCAAACATGATCTGGAGTCGCTTGAATTCAACATCTACCACACATGGATGAAGGTGTTGAAGAAGAAGCTTCACAAGATGATTGTTCCCGCCATCATCGAGAGTCAGTCACTGCCTGGTTTCGTGACCAACGAGAACAACCGCTTCCTTGGCAAGCTTTTGCAGAGTTCAAATGCACCTGCCTTCAGTATGGACAATTTGCTGTCATTGCTCAACAACGTGTTCAAGGCAATGAAGGCTTTCTATCTCGAGGATTCAATCATTACTCAGACAGTCACTGAACTTTTGAGATTGGTTGGCGTCACCGCTTTCAACGATCTGTTGATGAGACGTAACTTCCTTAGCTGGAAGAGAGGTCTCCAAATCAACTACAACATCACCCGTATTGAGGAATGGTGCAAGAGCCACGATATGCCCGAGGGTACTCTCCAACTGGAGCATCTCATGCAAGCAACAAAGCTTCTGCAGCTCAAGAAGGCCACCCTGAATGATATCGAGATCATTCAGGATATTTGCTGGATGTAAGTGAAACTCTTGAAACGGAATGCACAAATCTTTACGGTTCGCTAACTTGGTTCTACAGGCTGTCACCAAACCAGATCCAGAAACTTCTCAACCAATACCTAGTGGCTGACTACGAACAGCCTATCAACGGCGAGATTATGAAGGCTGTTGCTAGTCGGGTAACAGATCCAAAGTCGGATGTGCTGCTGCTACAGGCGGTAGACATGGAAGACTCTGGCCCTTACGAGATCGCTGAACCCCGTGTGATCACTGCGCTCGAGACCTACACACCCTCATGGCTGCAGACGCCTCGTCTGAAGCGACTAGCCGAGATCGTCAGCGCACAGGCTGTCATTCAGCAGCAGATCGATGCCGGTGGTATTGTCGCTGCGGACGTCGCTGCCGGCAAGCACGGTATCGATGAGGACTGGACCGACATCGATGGTGCCAACGGCCTCAACGGTCATGCCAACGGCGTTGGCGACGTTCACGAGATCCTTAGCGAGGAGGGTGATCTCGGCGAGTATCACGGCTGATCACCCTTGCTTATGTTGAAAACCCCCCTTCCATTTTTCTGTTTCTTGGGAAAGATCCACTGTCCCACTATCATGAGGTTACATGGTTTTCTCTTGGAGAGGTTGAAGTTAGCGTCCCCTCTCGTACCTTGTTTTCTGTAGACATTTACCGGCGTCTTGCTTTTCACTCGTGGGGATGACAGATGGAAGAAAGAGAAGAACCACAGAGGAAGAGAGACGTAGATCAGAGATAGACTTCTCGTCTCGACGTCTTTGTATGTGTGTACTGTACTGTACGTGTCTCTCTGCGTGTGTGTACTTGCACACTCTTCTTGTATCTACTTATTATACAATTGGGTTCGGCCCAGTGCATCCCTCTTCATACGATTCTTCATCTCGCCTTCTACAGAGACCCTCCACCTCTCGTTCGTGCAAATATTTCACCCGCAACTACGCGTCGATCCAACATCAATCCAACATCAATCCAACAACCTACGAGCATGATACAGTGGAACTTATCGAGACAAGGGCCGGGTAGAGACCGGCGAGCATGGCTGGGTCGCCATTTCCTCTAGGGAGCAGTCTGTGGAAGAGCAAGAGACAGGCGGTACAGTGTAAACAAGTGGTGTCGGTATGCTAAGGGGTATATATACACGATGGGGACAATCTTTCCAAGAAAACGAACCACGCCACGCCGTCTCCGTATAGCCCATCTATGTCCAGCACAGTCAAATCTGTAATGCAAACGCCTTCGCTGCCTTGTCGACGCCCCGTAGGCCGATCAACTTCCTTTCAGTATGAAACGAAGGAAACCCAAAACAAAGAGGTAATTAACTAGATCAAACGAGGAAAAGGGGGAAGGGGATGTTTACGTTTGTCGTCAAGCAGTAGCTGTCGTCCCAGCTGCTGCTGCTGCCGCTTTCGCCGCCCTCTCGGCACGCCGAGCTGCATACTTCGCCTTGGTCGCCTCCTGAAAGTCAGCAGATAGCTCTCGGCCGCTCTTGCTGACGAGCCGTGCCGCAGGGCCTTCGGAGCGCTCTGCAGTCTTGGTTTGCTGTGAGGTCAGGGTCTGATCTGTCACCGGCACGAGCTGATCAGCCACAAGCGGCTGCGGTCGCAGCGTGCTGCTCTTGGGCCGCGTCCTGCCCAGTGAGCGCCACTGCTGGCTGGGGGCAAGATTCTCGTCCAGTACAGTCTCCCGAGGGGAAGGCACCGGCTTCCTGTGCACGCTCGGACGGCTCGGCGAGGGCTCGTCTGGTAGATCGAGGAACGGGCTCGACGGCGGTGCCTCTTCGACGTATGCGGACCTGGGTCTGGACGGCCGCGGCGAGCGGTCTCGCAGCGACGGCATTGAGGCGGTAGGGCGCGACGGCGACGGTTGCGTCGGGAAGTCGTACGAGTCCTTCCGCTTCATCTCGTTGCTTTCGGGAATCGGTAGCGGCGAAGGTTCCCGGTCGATGCTGGGCTTGTGCTCCTCTCGGGGCCCATGCGGCTTCGATCGGCGACCTCTGCTGGCTGTGTCGCGGCCGGTGGCGTCCGAGGCCCGCTTGTCGCTCTCAGTGGGCAGCCTATTGACGTTGAGGGTCTTCAGCGGCGTTGCACCCGTTCCGCTCGTCACTGCGCGGCCCGTGTTTCGCACAGGCGTCGAGCTCATCTCTTCTGGTGGAGAGCTCATCATAGATGTTGTCCAAATATTGTTCGGATCTTGGAGGGAGGATAGCCCTGCGTTCGGTTCATGCTTGGAAGATGGGCGAGTTCTCGCATCATTCTGCACGGCCCTGCTGGATGAGCTTGTCCAGATATCGTTGCTGTCCTGTCTGGAACTCTTTCGCATATGACGTGGTCGTTCTGGTTTGAAGGTTTCTATTTTGACCTTGGGAACGGCGGCTTTGTCGAACACATTACCCCTTTCATCCGTGAGACCACCTGTCTGATCCAGTGACAGCTGTACGTCATTGGCCAATTTGCGCTTGGTCTGTAGTCGAAGTGAAGGTACTTCGATCTCTGTAGCTTGTAGGTCGTGTGGGTACATTTTGTCCTGTGCTTCCTGCAAAGAAGCCTGAAGTTCCTGTACGCGCAACTCCAGAACATCAATCTTTTGCCTTTCTTGCTGGAGTTGATTTCTGAGCTCGAGACATTGCTCATCCATTTCTTTGGCGTAGCTTTTGGCTGCTTTTTGCTTCGTTACCAGCTTCTTGACCTCACGCGCTGTGTTGATCCGGTACTCTTCATACTCCGTTTTCAATTGCGCATAGAGTGATGCCAGGTCCGAAGCATCTGTTGGTGATGTAGGCCGTTCGGCTTCGCGCCGCAGCGCAAGTGATTCATGCGTCTTCTTCTTCGCAGATTCCTCCTTCGCTTTGTGCAATCGCTCGGTCAAGTCCGACCGCCCTCTTCCATCCTCTTTGTTCAATGAGTCGTCCAGCTTCAAATCACCCTGAGTCCACGGACTGGGGAACTTCCCAGGATAGTCATTTGGCAGTCCACTTTGGCCTCCCATTAGTGGACGTTTACGTTCGTTGTCCACCACCCCATCCCCAAACGACACCGTCTTCCGTCGTGCATTCACAGTCCCAGGGGTCATGAGGATGCCTTTGGTTGGAGAAGGCAGTGGCGCATAATTATCCATATGCAATGTGCGGGCATCACTGGAGCTCTTAGGGCGAGACATAGTCGGCCTGGTCGGTTTGGCGTCAAGTTGTGGCCGTTCCACCTCTGAGTTCGAATGCGATCTATGATGCTTTTGTGTCGTCTGTGGTGTGCCGAATAGTGCATGTTTGAATGCGCGCACCGCAAACACTGGCGCGGGAGTATCTGGTGGCTCAACGTACCCGGTAGCATCAGGGTCAACTTGTTCATTATCATTGGGCCGTTGCCCAGCCAGCCATTGCAACATGGCTATTGCAATGGGTTGGCAGCGTTGTGATAAGCTCCACTAGCTACAAGCAATAAAGCAAGTGCTTTGAGGAGGATTGGTTGGCGCAGTTAATGCATCAGGGCGTTGACGATGACCTTGTGAGGCTGGGCTGATACAAGGCGGGCATGTTGTCGTTCGTAAACAATGAAACAGGCCCCTCCAACCACCACCGCCAGCCGCGGCTTCCCAATCGGGATAGCGCCAAGAGATAGGCGCCGCCGGTGGTTGGGTAGTAACACGTGATCTCGAACTTGGCTAGCGTCAGGTTCGAGTTTGGGTGTCGAAGTGTCGGTGATGCTCCGTCAGTTTGATGTTTTACATATCCCAACCGAGTCAAAAGATATAGTTGCAGAAATGTCTTGCCGGATTCTCACGTGAACGGCGGCCGTCGGCTGTCAGTATCACGTCGCTGTGGTCTTCCTCAGTGCACTCACATATCTCTCCGTTGTAGGATTGATATGATATCGCCATATGATGATCCATTTCAAATATGGCACACAAACAGTCCGGCATCGATTACGAAGAAGTTCAAGAAGATGAGATCGAGGCCCTCAAGGCCATCTACATGGAAGATTACCATGACGTAGAAACCAAAGCTGCCTGGGGCAAGAAGGCAAATCGAAGTTTCCGACTCACTCTCAGAGCCATATCGGATCTACAAAGCTATGTTGAGCTTTCTGTCACTCTCACGGCCTCATATCCAAAGTCTGCTCCCGAGTTACAGGTGGCGAACCTCGAGCAGTACCATGAACGGACACGACAACGTATTCAAAACATTGTCAACTGCAGGCCTGCAACTCTGCTCGGCGAGGTTATGATCTATGCCGTGTCCTCGGAGATCCAGGACGCTCTCGAAGATGCAGTTCGTGCTCGCCAACAGGGAAGCTTACCGTCCCTCGAGGCGGAACGGGCCAATGCAAACGAAGCTGCTCTTGAGCTGGCGAAGCAAGTCGAAGAGGACCATGCTCGACAACAGCTTGAGGCCAAGGAGGAAGAGGACCGTGTTCTAAAACGGATGGTAGAGGATGAGATGACTCGTCGAGAGAAGCGAAGATCCGCCAAATCGCCACATCTGCACAGGACATCCACGTCCGGCCGTTCAGAGTCTTTCACCTTTGAACAACCTGTGAGCTTGTTCGATGGATCTGGGGACGTCACTTTCAACACGGTAGCTCTCTATGATATTGTCGCCGACTCTCCCGACCAGCGCGTCTGTGGTGGGTTGCCTGTCTTGGGGAATGGGCATGCCATTAAACCAGTATCTATACTACAATCTACGTTTGAGAAGGAGCGTCACAATGTGATGGAATTGGAAAAGGTCTTGGCTGAAGTCAAGCCCCTTCGGCACCCTGCCATCTTGACGTTGCTTGCGTATCAGCTAGATTCCTTGGGATCTATGACAAGATTGACCATCTGTACTGAGGTTCCCGGAAGCAATTTACGCAGCTATCTTGAGGATCTCCATCTTGGTGCAAATAGGGGCCGTAATTTCATCGTCGCCTTGCTAGAGAGTCTTGAATACATACATCGAGCTGGACTGGTGCATGGGTCGGTCTCTGTCGATACTGTGATCGTGTCTGGGCCGCAATCGAAGCAGGTCAAACTGACAGACATAGGCTATGGGCGACTCCTTCAGACAAAGCTTGATGTACCCTCGAAATGGCGTTCTCCAACCTTTGGCCAAAATCAGCCTGGAAAGAGTGATGACATCTGGAACCTAGGAATTGTTATGGTGCAGATCTTGTTTGGCCTGGACTCGATCAGGAAATATGCTTCTCCTAGCAGCATGTTGAGCCAAGTCGAGCTGTCTACTTCCTTGCATGACATGCTCTCCAGGGTTTTCACCCACGACCTTCGAAAGCAGCCTTCGGCTTTTGACCTACTACCGTCCGAATTTTTGCGAACAGATGCACCAATACTAGACGACACTGTAGGAAGTCCAATATCCGCGCGGAAGTCCTCTAATCCTTTTAGATCGCGTCACAATTCCATTACCGGGTACGAGCCATCGATTTCGAGATATGCCAATGATTTCACTGAGATACGCCGGATTGGTAAAGGCGGGTTTGGTGAAGTGGTCGAAGCACGTAACAAGCTGGATGGTGGTGTGTTTGCAATCAAAAAGATACGGCAAGCTCCACAACTGGATAAGATCCTCTCGGAAGTGATGCTTCTGAATCGGTTGAACCACCCTTACGTCGTAAGATACTACTCAACCTGGGTCGAGAGTGACATCTACAGCAACGGTTCTGAGAATGGCAGTTCGGTGACTCAGACTATGACTTCTACAAGAGAATCAGAATTCCGAAGGTCATCCGCCTCGTCAACTTCCTCCGAAGGATCTCAGCCGGGTTTTGAATTCGGAAGCGCTGGGGGCTATGACTTTGTGAGCTCAAGTCATCCTGATATCCGGTTCGAAGGAAGTGACTCAGGAAGCGAAGCTGTCGAAGACGATGAGAGTGATCACGGGACACTTGATGGTGAAAGTGATATCTTTGAGCGGAATGGTAACTTTGAACTTAGCGACCACCACGATGTCGGACCTAGTTTGCGCAAGTTACGGTCAGACTCTAAACGTGCACCAGCCATCCTCTACATCCAAATGGAGCTATGTGAGCGGCGTACCCTTCGAGACCTTATTCGTCAAGGTCTTTCGGATGACGACGCCTGGCGGTTTGTGCGGCAAATCACAGAGGGTCTTGCTCATATTCATAGTCACGGCGTCATACATCGGGACATGAAGCCAGACAATGTGTTCATTGATATCGCAAACAACCCAAAGATCGGTGACTTCGGGTTGGCTACCACTAACCAGAATCAAATAGTTGAGGCGTCTTCCACATCCAAAAATCAACTTTCTGGTGACATGACGCGCAGTGTAGGTACCGCACTCTACGTCGCCCCAGAACTAAGGTCAGACTCCGGTACATCGTACACTGCAAAGGTTGACATGTATTCTTTGGGGATCATCTTCTACGAAATGTGTCAGAAATTCAACACCGCCATGGAACGTGTCAGGGCGTTGCAGAGCATTCGTGAGAAGCATTTCAGCCTGCCGGACGACTACAATGCGAATGCTGAAAAAGCTCCCCAGGGCAAGCTGATCTCTTGCCTGATCTCCCACCGTCCAAGTGAACGCCCGAGCGCCGCAGAACTCCTTCGAAGCGACATTATCCCAATCAAAATCGAAGATGATACGATTCGACACTTCATTGAAGGCTTATCTGATCAGCGCTCGCCCTACCACCAGAAACTGCTTTCAGTGCTATTCTCGCAAGACGCTGTCAAGCGAGTCAAAGCACTTGCGTGGGATTTAGACAGCAAACACGAACCGACTGTGGGCAACGCGACGACGACGAAGCTGGTCAGGCAGACTTTGGTAGACATCTTCGAGCGGCACGCGGCGGTCCCATCACACAGACCGGGTATCTTCCCACGATCGGTCTTTGCGACTTCTCCTAATGTGTTCCAGATCCTGGATCCCTATGGAAACTTGCTGCAGCTCCCCTTCGATCTCACATTTGCACATGCTCGTCAGCTTTCACGACGGGCCTCTATGAAAGGATCTGACCGCTCGTACGCGTTCGCATCTGTCTTTCGTGACACATTCAGCGGTGGCGAGCCGCGCGCATTGGAAGAAGTGGACTTTGACATTGCAACCAATAACCAAGGCTTCGAGGCTTGTCACGATGCCGAAGTTCTCAAGGTTGTGGACGAAATCGTAGACAATCTCGATTCGCTTGCGTCGACCAAATTCTGCTTCCACGTCAATCATGGCTCCATTCTAGATGCCATACTGGATCATTGCCGCGTCCCTCCATCGCAACATGCTGCCGTGAAAGAGGCGATAAGCAAGCTTGGTTTCCAACAATGGAATTGGTCTAGAATCCGGAAAGAGTTGGGCTCTCAAAGCTATGGCTTGGCTGCCACGACCCTTGATGATCTGGAGAAGTTCGACTTCCGCGATACACCAACCAAAGCATTTCAGAGGTTGCGAGCAATCTTCCAAGTTAATGGGTCATCACGGACTACAAGTCTTGTCGACACGGCATCTCAGCATCTCACCCAAGTTTTGGATATCGCCGCTCGGTTTGGGCTATCTCGAGATATATACGTGGCACCGCTTGCGAGTTTCAACGCAAAGTACTTCGAAAAACGCCTAATATTCCAATTCCTGATAGACAGAAAGCAGCACCGTGAGGTCATTGCCGCTGGAGGACGATATGACTCCCTTATTAGGTCACTGGCTGGCAACACAGGTAGCGCACGGACGAAAGCTCCTTTCGCCGTTGGCGTATCTATTGCGTTCGACAGACTTGTACTAGAAACAGTGAAGGGGTACAGCAATCGTTCGAAGGCTTTCTTGAAAGATTCACCTCGTGGACGCAATGAAATTGAAGTGCCCAAACGTGCGGATGTGCTACTTATCAGCAGAAATGATGATGCACTCAACGCCCAAGCAGAGAAGCTGCTGGCATCAATGTGGGCGAAGAGTATTTCAGCAGAACTAGTGTGGGACGACAACACATACGATGAAAGCTCATACCTGATGATTGTGATGCTCAAACACAAAGCTTCCTCAACCGTTAGAGTCAAATCAACCGAGCGTGGGGTTCCGGAAGTCGACATCCACACTGGTGGTCTCATCGCGCACATACAACAGACGCTGCGTGAGAAGGACGCACGCATTGCGCAACGCCGACCGCCAGGGCTACATCGGCAAGGAAGTCACAGCCAGGGCGAGCACCAGCACGGCGATGTGCAGGTTTTGATGGCGCAGCACCGCAGCAAGAAATCGAACAAATATCACATCGTCGAAGCTGCCCGACAAGCTTGGTCGGACCTCGAAGCTTCAGAGCATGACGCGCCAATGCTTGCTGTCGAGACGAGAGACGACGTGATCGAGCTCTTGCGATACACCAGACTCAGCGATGTGGACAGCTGGCGGAAGGCCATCCAGACGGCACAGCTGAATGAGAGGCATTACCTTCTACAGGTGCAGGACATCCTGAATGACTATCGTAAAGCTTGGGAAGCGGGCGACATCCAACGTGTGGTGGGGCTTTTCAATTTTCGTACCGGTGCCATTGTGCGCTACGATGTTGCACTTTAGCCGGTGCGCATGCATGTTTAGAGATAGCTTAGTACAGACATGACGAATTTGACGATCTCCAAACATCGGATCACCGGTGGCATAGACTGGAATGTATCACAATCGGTCATGTACTGGCACAGAGACTATTGCCAAACTCAGGCAAGCAGCAACAAGAACAACAACACAGGAATGATATGTGGGAGGAAAAACCATCGATATTTCAGTATCAAAAGCTACCACCCAACTTCAGGCGTCCAATCCTCAAAGGCGCACCCAAAGAGATTTGCCGGTGTTAGAGTTATAGATCGACCTTCCTGAATAGTCATAAACGATCATAAATTGCCTTGACGGGAGAGAATTGAGCAAACAATCCTAACATCCACCAACGCCCGCGTTCTTCCCATCATTCGTTGATTGTCGGACGTTCAAATCCAATGATGTCGCGCTTCCAGGATTTGGTGCATTCCTTCAGCGCAGAGCTGGGAGTGGTCGGTCACGCGAGCTTGTCATGGTGCCGGTTGTTTGTGATCAAGGTGAGGCGAGTCGTTTATTTGCTTCGAGGATATTAGCAGATGCTCGAGTATGTTTCGGACAGGCCCAATGGCTCTCGAGGGTTGCCTTACCTTCTCGCTCTAGTCTTTCTTCTCTTACGCTTCAGACGTCGAACTCTCTTCTTTCTCCACTTCGCTCTCATCTTGGCTAGCTGGGACTGGTGAAGACGTTAGCCAATGCTTGTGGGATTGGGACTGTGTCGACAGTAGAGAGCTGTGGAAACTCCCTCGCCGACGGATTCAGTACTCACGTGTTGCCTGGGATGAGTTTGCTGTGGTGATAGAGAAAGAGAAACAACATCTAGCTGAGCTGCGAATGAATGTGGGATGTTAATTGAGCAGCTGACTAGTGCGCCTTGGCTCCCGTCATTCCGAGATTCTGCCGTGGGGGCCCCTCCAAGCCCGGCAGGTCAGCCGGTCCCACCATCAATATCGCGAACTTGACACGACTCAAGCAGCATTCGATTGCTTGACGTGTCTGTCCATCGCCGTGACACTGCAGCCTAAGATTGGACGCGTCGGGTAAACATGCAGGTGCACACAGGTAGATCCAAGATTCTATATAAACACTGGATCCCCATTGTGTGATGTGTATCTACACCCCCAATAAAACCTTCACCATTCGTGCAGTTGTGGCTTTAAAGTGCAGTATCGTCGAAACCAACAGTTCTATATAGACGACCTGGAACCAGACGCATCGCTTCAGATCAACAGCGCATCGTGAATGTGCAAGATGTGGGACAATTCTGCAATCGCTACCCTTATGGTAAGGGATACGGCCCTCAATGGCAAGCACTGTAGGCATTGAGACTTCCTGAGGCGTGCGACGTTCAGCTAAATCAGCGCCCTCGCACAGTTTGCTATGAATTCGTGCCGCATCTGCATCCAAATGGTCTGCATCTTGGAAGAAAAACAATTCACCAGCATCTGGGGCTGGACGATGCTTCAATCTCAGCTCACCATCTCAACTTCTCTTGTGTCGTGTACGAACAAGCCGATGCTGACAACGCTCTTCCAATCGTCCCTGCGAGACTGGGTGTGCGTATGCTTGGTCGTAACTCAGCTTTTGTCTGTAAAAACCGTTCAGACAGTCCTGCATTGTACGTCAATTTGTCTCGTGCGAACGACTACCTCATTCTCGAGGAAGGCGATATCATCATCGTCTCTCCAAGCATCGAAATCGAATGCATAGCTTTGCAGAAAGGTACTGCGTCCACTGCGTCGGAGTCTGAAATGCTTCAAGAGGCCAAGGTAGGACGTGAATGTGGCTTTCTCAGAGTTTGCAGTAACATTGATGAGGATAGATATTTGGCGACCGCTATACGCTAGAGACTCGGCGCCTAGGTATGGGAGCACAAGGTAGTGTTCACGTTGCTACCAACCTCTCAACCAAGCGACAGCTCGCTTGTAAGATCCAGAGGCTGTGTCCTCCAAATTATCCCAGATACAAAGAGAGCCTTGATTCTTCAGAGCGCACTTGCAGACTCCGACAGCTTCTCAAAGAAAGTGAGGTTTTGCGCAAGATCAATCATGTTTGTTCCGAAATATTCTGAGTGAGATCATGGCTAATCTCATGACAGCCAAACATCATTGTGATCGAGAAAGTCTTCGTCACTCGTTCTTTTGTGTTGCTTCTAATCTCTACCTTAACAAACTGAAACTGTTTTGACTAATCTTTGGTAGATACATGTTTCAAGAATATGTCGCCGCTGGAGATCTATTTTCTCATGTCGAACGGAAAGGTTGCTTGTCTGAAGTTCAGACGATACCGATAGTTCTTCAATTACTTAAAGCTATTGAGCACCTCCACGAAAAGGGTATCGTTCACCGTGATGTCAAGCCTGAGAACATTCTAATTACCGACACTCATGACGGTGCGCGAGTTGTTTTGACCGACTTCGGGCAGGCTAAAGTTCTGGGAAGTGAGCACTGCACAGAGGTAAATCATCGAATGAATTCGCAAGCAGGCACATCCGGTTACAAAGCTCCGTCAGTATCCCCAATCACGAGTGTGGCAAGTGCAGGAAACTGACATGGTCGTAGTGAAATGTACCGGTGGACGTCAGGAGATGGGTACACCAAGGCTGTTGACATGTGGTCCCTTGGTAGTCTTGTAGTGTTCTGTCTATGCGGTGGTAAAAGCACTCTCCACTCAGAGGATGGGAGTTCCGCTCTGACTGCACAAATGACAGTTCTGTGGAGTTTGAGCTACGTTGAAAAGCTTGACGCTGATCTGATGCAACGAGGATATACTCCTGAGGCAAGAAGCTTCGTTGAAGCATGTCTATGTCTGGATGAGAAGTTACAAATGACTGCCACAGAGGCATTGCATCACTTATGGATCAACCACAAACAATACAGACGGGAGCTGTGCGATGTCTATAAGCGTTCTTTGAAGAATTGGTCACCCTCCACGCACGATATAGAAGACTTAATTGAGGACCTTGGAGGCCGATAGTTTATACACAAATGGTCATGATTACATCAGGACTCTCACCGCGATCTAGGGTGGAATTTTCCTGGACATAGGCAGCGAGGCTGTGTACTTCCCTTGCAATTAGAGGACGACGATCCCAGAATGATTCTCACACTTGTCTCGTTTAGCCCAGCAAAGGTCAATAATGCCAGAATCACTAAGCTGGTGAGGCCTGGTGTTTCTACTACGATCGGGGTTTACCACATGTGCTCGAATGCTTTATGAAATGTAAGTCTCATTCACTAACAAAAGTCCGATTGCAGATTGTTGGTGGTGAAAAAGCTCTCTAGCGTACAGACTTTATACATTCAGATCTAAGTAATAGTACAAGTGTATAAGTTGCACCTTACCCACTCTAGTCAAACATCTTGAAATTCTTCAGATTTAAAGGGCACCGCCTATAAGAGTGACAATCCACATAGCAAGACGAACGTGCAGACCGACACGTCGCTCGTTCTTAGCGTAATCATCGCGGGTCATGCTCTTCGCATACTCCTGAAGCCACTGCTCCTCCTCTCCTAGCCTTCGTTTTAGGTCTGAGTTCCTCGTGATGATCATGGCGTTAGCTTCGAGGTCTAGCGAATACGACCTTTTGGTGTAGTTAGAAGACCCAATCAGGCTGATACTTGGGTGCTGTTCCTTAGGTAACGTCAACCACACACCCTTTGCGTGGTAGGTCCAGCCTTCTGGCTCATTGACGGTCCCTTTCCTCCATTCCTTCACTGTAATCCTGTCATCCAGCCCAACTCGGTGGACTGCATTCAGGAAAGTGCGAGCAAGGTATGTATACGCAGATGGTAGCATGCCGCTGACACCTTTGCTTCCATAAAACCCATTCGCCCAAGGCGAGGCGGCAATTACCGTACCCTCGCTGTGCCGCGCCTGCAGAAGCAAGTCGCGGACTTGGGGCGTCATGTTGAAATATCCTGCTGTGAAAGTCCAACGTGAGCCTTCAAACGCAGGACTTGCAAGCTTCTCTAGAAGTTTCGTGATCGCAGGTAGCTCCGTCGAGGTATCCGGTCGCACAAGTGGAGTTAATTGGAGGAGTGGATAGATGTGTGTGTCCGAGGCTGGATTGTGGTTCTTTCCAGAAGGCTTGTGTTCTAAAAGTGGTGCCAACGATTTCGTGGCGGCTTGTATGTATTGCTGAGCATCTTCCAATGGTGGCGGCTGAATGTTTCCTTCCGGCCAGTGCATTATGAAACCACCAGTGGCTGCATCGGTCGAAGGCAGAACACGGTAGCTCAAGGCACATACTTGGCTGTACACTTTAGCGAAGTAGTCGGTAACTTCCCTCGATTTGAATAGATGATAACGGTCTTGCCGATTGGTGAAATAATCGTCGCTTAGATTTGCGCCCGACAAAATCAATTCATCGTCGAAGCCGTAAAGCTTCATATGAAGCAAACCCCATCCCTCGTTGATTCTCTTTGGGAGAAACCGCTTCCGTAAACCCACGAGGTTTGGTGTGTGGAACATACGGATCTCGACCCGATCAGGAAATGAGGTTGCTAAACTGGCGAGCAACGACGCGCAGGATTCGCCCTCGGGCGCCTCTCGAGTGCCTCGCAATGCATCGGTGAGGATAGAGACCTTTACGTTCGGGTTTTGCTTCAATGCTGTATGGAGGGTTTCGATGAGCTCATGCTCAGCCTTGCCGACATACAGAGTCGACAGATAGATGCGGCGTTTGGCATTCAGGATCTTCGTCTTTAGGGTTGCATAGAACTCAGCAGGGGATCTCAGGATCTCAATGGAATCAGCAGGCACTTCAATGCAAGGCGAGAGCTTGTCCAATTCAGTGGTGATGCTCGCTATAGGAGAAGCTGCAGATTGCGGAGTTGGTGATTCTCCTTGCGGAGGTGTTGCATATGAGCTACTCCATCGTCGATATGGAATATTCTTCTTCGAGCGGGAGACACCAGACCTGACAGGTACTGACCGCCGTAAGTGACGTGAAGCTATCCTTGCTATCATTGGTACTTCATGGTCCGATCGAATATGACGATAGCATGCTTGAGAAATATATCTTGACTAGGTACGCATATCAATGGTAAGGAGAGGGCAAAAGCCGACCCGGAGTTAACGCGGGAAAGGTTCGGGTGAGAGACGCGCGACGTAATTCTTGGCTTCGCGTTTGCTCTTGCCTCGGACTCATGCGTCTTTGGGATTGTTAGCTTTGTTCTTATGTGTCGTTGGATTGTTGTCTTGTGAGTCCACAACATCGCGTTTCACCAATCAACGCTTACTGGCAGGAGCACTCCACTCGCCTGGCTTCGACTCCGATGACGAGATATGCCGCTTTGAGGTGCTGCGACAAGAATGTCGTTGACTGCACCTCGCGCCCCTCGCGGCGGTGGACGCGGTAGAGGCGCAAACCGAGGCGCAACAGTCACCACCGCACCCAGAAAGTTCCAAAATCCTTCAACCCGTGGCGACTTGAAGGCGAACAGCAGCTTCACCAAACCCTTCCCGACACAGCAGCAGCAATCGCAAAATGGTACGGGCCGCCATGGCAACCAGACACGAGGCGGTGGATTCAGTGCGCGAGGGGGTCGCGTCAGCACAAGCGGGTTTCGGAAGAAAGCGCAATTGGATAGCCCTGGTGACGATGTCGGCGGCAAGAAGAGCAAGGCTTGGTATGAGAAGCAATATGAATTGGTAAGTCTCTCTTTATGGCTCCCATTTGGGGCTGACCGCTAGGGAACATCATAGTGATACAGCGTAGCTCAAAAGTGCGCGAGACCGAGAGCGCACGCAAGCAATTGCGACTGGTAAACTTGCAGATCCCAATAAGCGTCGTCGACTCTCGGAAGCGATCGTTGTGGTTGGAATATGCGAGGATATGTGCCCAGCTTTCGAAAGGGTACAGAGGACGGCACAAAATGACATCTGGGCTGAGGAGGCGGTAAGTGTTTGCTGCTCTGTGCAATCACGTTGTTGGCGAGTGTGCTTAGACTTGGACAGGATTCTGCGACAGCCGATCTGGACACCTCCCAGCGCATGCCAGATGAATCGCGCATGGTGAAGCGCTACAAACGAGCAGCTGCTGGTGAGGACGAGCAACTACCCTCTGATCTTCGCCCACCACACGTTCTCAAACAGACCTGCGACTACTTATTCCACGACGTGCTGGGCAATGCCTCGGATTGGTCCGTGCATCAGTTCATCTGGAATAGAACACGAGCGATCCGAAACGACTTTAGCATTCAGCAAATCTCGAAGCCAGCAGAACTTTCAATTGCTATCGAATGCTTTGAAAGAATTGCCCGATTCCACCTATTATCACTGCACCAGTGTTCTGTCGATGATGCGCCTGAAAAGTACGACTATCAACAAGATCGAGAGCAACTAGACCGTACGCTAGTGTCATTGATGCAATACTATGACGATAGCCGTGGCCGCGTGCCTCTTCCGAACGAGGCCGAATTTCGCGCCTACTCGCTTGTTTTCCAATTACAGAGCTCTGATCTGGAGGATCGTGTTCAAACCTGGCCACGAGACATTCTGGAAAGCCCTAGAGTTCAGACGGCTTTGAAACTTGTCAGTGCAGCTAGCAACACCGACGATATGAACGGACCCATGCCGAGACACATGACTCAATTTGTCATTGCCCAACAGCATTGGTGTAGATTCTGGGAGCTGATAGAGTCACGTAGTGTCAGCTACTTGTTGGGCTGCGCTGCAGAACTCCATTTCCAACTGGTTAGACGACTTGCGCTGAACAGCCTCCTGACGGCATTTCGGGCCTCAAAGACCAAACAAACCGAGGACTGGACACTAGACGACCTCGGCACCATCTTGAACTTTGAGCACGATGAAGAAGTTCTTGAATTTTGCAGACAATACGGATTTGATTTTCGGATGCGTACTGACGGTTTACTTTACATCGATCTCAACAGTACTGGAAGCCTTCGATTACCAGCTCCTGACAAGGCGCTTAGAAAGCAGATAAAATCTGAATCAGTGGAGAGCAAAAGATTTGGTAGGACGTGGCCCGCCATAATAGATGGACTGAGTGTACCGCAAGCTCGCATGGCCGGAGAAATCGATGAGCATATTGCTGTCGACCAGGAAGTCATTCATGAAAGAAACGGTTTGCAATCCGCTCAAGCTATGGATGATGGAATTGGCGAGGACGAAGACTCCTTATTTGTTCCTGAAACTAGAAATGACGATTCAACATCCATACTGCCACCAGCAAAACCAGCTTTCAACGAATTCTCAGGCGTCAACGCTATGAACGCTACGGCTGGAGGATCTGGCTTTGGGAAGGCAAGCTCGCCATTCACGAACATTTTAAATCAGCCAGCTTCTAGCGACAACCAACCAACGACAGCCAGCTTATTCACCCAAAAAGCTAAATCACCATTCAACTTTGTCCCCAAGCCTAGGCCGTCAATATTCGAACCAGCAAAGCCGAACACGACTCCCTTCAATTTCACTTCTACAAATGTTGCATCATCACCTAATGAAAAACCTTCTTCCATTTCACCCCAACTCGGATTATCACCATTCATTGTGAACACCAACCCGACTGCAGAGGAAACCGAGCCGCCCAAATCTATTTTTGACGGCCAAGCTAACACGATACAACAAAAGAATCTGCCGTCATTCAACTTCGCCAAACCTGCAAGCACTCAATCGAAATCTGACTCTGTGAAAAGATCACAGCCTTTCACGGAGAGTGTGGAAACTTCTCCAGAAATACCAGAGACTTTTGGGCAACAGGAAAATCCTCTCGACGCTTGCAAAGCAAACACCAAAGTGCCAGTAGCCGAAGTAAAACCACGGCAGAGCCCTTGGCCTGCTGAGGTGGTACCAAATTCGAATTCCACAAATGACACTGCTCCCGCTATTGCGAGCTCCAGTGCCTTTTCATCGCCCTTTTCCGCTGCAACAATTGATCCATCTATGTCAAAACTAGATGAGACATACAAGAACGCCGCATCAGCAAGTGCTGCTATCACCAGCAGCAAACCACAGCAGCCACCATTTGCTGCTGCACCACCTTCCAATCTCAAACATCAGTTACCGGCACCACGTGATTATTCAATCTCTAAGGATGACACTGATCGACCCAAGAAAAGTAGCCCGCTGAAAAGCAGCTTTGATGCGAAGGCAGTACCGAAGTCAGCACCGAAGCCTTCTTTTAACGACATCATCTCTCGCCTAGCCGAAGAAATCACGTTTGATCCCATCAGCGGCTTCCTTCGACAGTACATTGAGTTCACTGTCTCCAACGCCATTACAGACGTACAAGAAGAGCTCTGGCTTGGATCGATCAATGAGGAAGCCATTCAATTCAGGAAGAGCCATCTGGAAAAGAAGTGGGGCAGGTTCTGGCGAGACATTTGCAGAAAGAGAAGATTCGAAAAGAAAGCCAGACAGGCTAGAGAGAGAAGAAAGCTTGGCGCCAGCCACGCATCATCACGCAGAAGTTCAGTGACAAGCGCATTAAAAAGGGACAGGGAGCCTGAAGACAGGACACGAATGATGGATAGTCTATTTCAATCTATCGCGGCTGCACCTCGGAAAGACACAAGCAGCACAACTGTTGGAAACAAACGACCAGTATCATCTCACGCGCCTGCAAATGAGTTCGTGCGCCCAGATTTGCCTCGACACAAACGAATGAAGAGCAACAGCAATATTGAAGATACAGTCAGCCTGGGTTCAGAGCCTACAAGAGATGACAAGCTTAGACGATCGTCTTTTCTTAACTTTTCGGCTTCAAGAGCTTCAGTTGGCTCAGAAATAAACAGATCGACCACGAAGACCAATTATTTCCGACTCAAAGCCATGGGAATCAACCCGACATCAGATTCAGCCTTAGCGCGCGAGAGGAAACGAAAACGCTCACATTCGATCGTCTCTCATCCCCCCGAACCATCGTACGGCAGGCGCAACAGCTCATTTGAATCCCACCAGCAGGCTCCATCTTATACTGAGAGTCCGCTGCGGGAAGCTAACAATGTTGCGGATGTGAAACAGTCCTCGGTGGTCAGCGATCGATTACAGAAAGCAAAAGAAGCGGATGATGCATTATTTGCTCGTTTACGTGTCGCACGCGAAGGCCTCAAAGAGACCACTTCTCTCTTTCACGCAGAGGTTGCCAAAGACGAAGAATTCAGACGCAGCCTCAGAAGTTCGCAGGCATCAAACGAATCACCAAGTCTCCAGAGGGCCAGGGCCGAAGCTCGATTGCGAGCGTCTTACCCTGAGAACCAGAATACTACCGTCAATGAGAACATTCCAGCCTACAGACTGCGCGAGAGCAAGTTTGTTCCCAGAGAGCATTATGGCCGCGCAGTCGATCGTGCGAAAGGGTTCCGCGAATCTCGTTCGCGGAATAGTAGCCAACCTGAGAATCGTTTGGGGGTTGGACCAGCTTCCAATAGTGAAAAAGCTGCTTCCTCGAATGGCCCGGAGCAATTCTCAATAGTGGACAGGGAGAATCAAGCTGCACAGGTCTCAGCGGCACCATTTGACATATCTCAAGCTACGTCTACAATCCCGCCCTTCCTGGCCCTCGACAAGCCGTTCGAAGAACATTTGAATGCCACTCTGGACCCGCAAGAGCACCTCTTCACTACGTCAGACACAAACAATCTTCCTGTGTCGTTCAATTCTCATTCGTTTGCCGCTGCGGACAATCTTTTTTCAGAACAGCCCTCTGGGTTTGATTTTACACTGGAACAGAACAATGGCGCAAATCCTCCTCAAAGCCAGGAGGACTCATGGCTGCACCATGCAGACGACCTGCATGGAGCCGCGCAACCATTGCCTGCATTTAACTCAACCGCGCACACGGCCTTTCCATCTGCAGTGGACTTTACCATACCACCTACTCAAATCGAGGATTCTTTGTCAGCATCATTCGGAAATCCTAATACCCTACCTGGTAATCGACGGACCAGTCTACAGAAGGAAACAAAGGCGTCAACATCAGTGAAAAGTTCTGGTGTTGTCTCACTTCTTTCATCAGACGATGAGGAATGTCCACCAGAGGCACAAGCATCACATGCAAACGGTGTCAGAAATTCGGATGTTTCCAAGTCGGATTCCGACGAAGAAGACGATAACGATCTCGCGGCCTCATACGGACATGCGAATCCTTTTGCTCTTCTCGGTAATGACGACGAAGAAGAGGAAGATGAGGCAACTGAAGATGGGGACCGATCCGTGGAAAGGGATGAAGAGGATGAAAATGAAAACATCCATTTGTCGGCACAGTCTGTCGAACAAGCAAATCGCGGGCTGGCGAGGACGAACCACCCTGTCGATGCCCTCAACAGTTACCAACACACTCAGAGCTCTGAGGATTCAGATGACGAGGCAGATGCTACAGATGATGGTGACATTGACCCACGCCTGCAGGCTAACGACAGCGAAGGTGACGGCGAAGGTGACGGCGAATATGGATCATATGATGAAGACATCGCAGGAGAGTACGAGGTTGAACTGGCTGAAGATGAAGAAGAGTTAGAAGATTCTGGTGAAGAGTACGGAGACAGCGAGGATGTCTCCGACGACGACGATGAGACGGTCGTGCCCGGCAAGCCCCGGCAAGACTCTGGGGGAGCAACGGCTGATGCGCCAATTGAGCTTGATAGCGATTAAGCGATGGAGTTGGAGGATTAGTGTGATTTCAAAGATCTGTTCAATAACATAAATGGGCCGCCCTTCGGTGGTGGTAGCTTCATCTTGAGACTGGCCTACATGCTCGAGTCTGGTCATTTAGGGGAGTGCTCTATTCGCAGATAGCCCGTGTCTCAATAATGGCGATGGCTCGCTACGTGTACAATGAGACTTCACCCAAGCTTTCTCTTCGTCATTACTCAAGAGCTAAACAATAAGAGCAGCGCTGATCGATGGCAAAACAGGCTTGACGCGGAAGCTGTTGGCATTACCACCGTAGGTACTGTAGAAGGTACAGTAGAGTGGGTAGGTCGTTTGCAGAATGCAGCTCCAGACCAGCTTGCGCCCCCCCACCTTGGAAGGAATCATGAGACTGACCCCCTCACAACGGAATCAGAGCATATATGCATATAGTGCAGTACAATGGTGTACAGTGAAAGGCAAAGAGGTACAGAGCTATCATAGAACTGCTCGGTAGCTCCTTTAAGTAGCTTTACTTTAGATGGGCGACAAGGCCAACCTTTCCACTCCAACTGACAACCCCCATACACTTGAGAGAGGTATTTCCAGGCTTCAACAGCTACAAAAGCTTCAACCCCCACAAGGAAAATGTCACGCACTTTGACCTCTTACACGTACAAAGCATTGTGCCAGCTCGCTGCAAACAAGAAACCGATAGCTGCTCGCCTCCGCACAATCTCCACTTCAGCTGCTCGTATGAGCGAAGGAGACACCGGCAGCATTCGCTCTGGTGGCCAGGCCAGGGCAGACGCCTTCAACAAGCGCGAGAAAGCGGCCGAAGACCTGTACATCCGCACGCGTGAAGCGGAAATCCTCAAGCTCCTCAGGGAGAAGGTGGCAAAGCAGGAGACGGCGCTTGAGTCGGATAAGCGCATGCTGGCTGATTTGGAGACTCACTACGGCGAGGAGGCTGAAGAGGCGCTGAGATTGAAATATAGCCGCAGTGTCTGACCCTGAGCTTGCTCACCGCCCGCTGCCTTGGTGGAAGAGCGTTGAAGATATGATGCTCTTTGTGAAACTTTGGTTGTGAACGCTCGGGGTTTGTTCAGTTGATGTGTTAGTCGAGGAGGTCCTGGACCGTCCCATGTTCAGTGCAATCTGCTACAATCAGAGATTGGCATACCAAAATAAGTGGTCAGATCCAGACTCCTCATGAATTGAAGATTCTTGAGTATAGCAGCTCATGTCGTCCCATCCATAAATCCATCAGCGGTACCGTGACTGTTGCATCCTCTGCCTGTCTTGTCCTTGCAGACGCAACACAGCTTCTGATCCCAGATTGTAGCTTCACGCTGGCGAGGAATGCATGTGACTGGTACGGGCCCATAACGCTGGCCCTTACTGCAGCAGAGAGGACGGCCTTTGCGTGATTTAGCAGGAAGAGATAGGCAGTGTCGTCTTCATTCAGATCAAGAGCCCTACAGACAGCGCCAAAGAGAGGTGCGAAGTGTGCGTTCGGCTGCAGCCCGAAATCGTCCACTGCAGAGGTCTTGATTGTAGCTATGAAGGCATCAAGTAGCTTTACAGCTTCTCGCCCTGGCCCGTCACTCTCGACTACAGACGGCGCGAGCGCTCGCTGCCACACGTTCACCATCGCCCTTCCCTGAGCAACGCTGGCCCGTCTTGCTACTGTGCACGGCGTGCTCGCGTCGAAGTCATTGTCAAGCTCGTCCAGCCTCTGTGGCTTATGGAATGCTGTCAGGACGTAGGGTAACGCGGTATGGGCAACATTACTCAGGGATTCGTGCAAAAACGATTCGAACGCTTCCAATTTGCCGGATGCGCCACCGAGCTGCTTGTGATGTGCGAGAAACGACTCCAGACCGCTGCTGAAAGCGAAGGAGCCCAACGGCAGTGCTGAGTCTGACAGCAGCAGAAGAGGGTGTAATGGATTTGTTGTCATGGCCAGCCACCCGTTGTGTTCACACCAACGCGGTCAATTATGAATTATACCCAATCGCTGGACGGAGTCAATGACGGAATTGCAGACGCTCTATCGTCATTACTCTCAGGGCTAGGTATGGCTATAGCTATCCGACGGGTGTGATGTCGACATTGACTGCAGCCCAGATGCCCAGGCGGTTGTGCTCGAATTTCATAGCACCGAAATGGCCGAGGCTCGGCCCAGCCACATGCGGCATCTCCATGTGTTCATCCTCCGCTACTGTACCTAACATGGACGCCCTCTGCTTCCGCTGGGCCTACTCCATCGCGTCTCCAATCTCGCCGGACGAGTCGCTGCCCCTCCTCTTGAATATCACCACATCGATTCGATCCCACCGATTACAACCCAACTTTCACTATCGAGCCGACGTTGAGAGGATTCGCCCTTCCTGCGACAGATGCCGCAATGTTCGCTGCGACTCGCCGCTGGTTTCGGCGCAATCGCACCAATCTCGTTATCGGCGCTGGAGTCGTGGGGGCCGGCTACATCGCTGGACAGTATGTCTTGGGCAAGCTCCAGGAAGCGCGGCAGCGTATGAAGGAGGATCAGATTGGGAAAGAGAAGTAGGTGCTGTCGTATTCCAAGAGAAAGAGTAAAAGAGAAAAAGAGAGAAAGAGAGAAGAAAGGCACACGATCTAATGCTTTCGTTGTTCACTACAGCCTACGCCGGCGTTTCGAGCAGAACCAGGAAGACTGTACCTATACAGTCCTCGCCTTACTGCCCAGCATCCGAGATGAGATAATGAACGTCCTTCCTGTCGAGCAAATTACAGAGCAACTGCAGCAGGACCGTCAGGATCGTCTGCGTCGATTAGGTGCTTCCGAAGCCGCTTCATCTGAATTGCCCTCTGCACCCCCAAGTGTCGCGGACAGAGACGATATCAGTCTGCACAGTGGGAGTTTCATCCATACCAGCCAAGTGTCAAGCGAACCGAACGCTTTTCAAAACCGACCCAAGCGCAGCAAGGCGCAATTATGGCAGGACATGAAGATCAACTGTAAGAACCACTCATCTAGTGGCTGGTCGCGTGCTTCATTATGTTGACTGACTCGATATAGCGATCGCGCGCGCCCTTACATTACTCTACTCCTTGTCCCTCCTCACACTTTTTACAAGAATACAGTTGAATCTGCTCGGCCGTCGTACCTATCTTTCCTCAGTCGTTGCACTAGCTTCACCTCCTTCCGTGACACAGACCTCTTCGATATCGCTCGAGAATCGTGATGATGATAACTACGATGATATCTACGGCAACGACTTCGAAACAAACCGCATGTATCTGACCTTTAGCTGGTGGTTATTGCATAGGGGGAGCAGACAGATCCTTGAAACAGTCACCAGTGCTGTGAAGGAAGTTTTTGGTGCTGTCAACATAAGAGAGGACATGACCATTGAGAGATTGGGAAGTCTGATCATGGAAACGCGCAAACTCATAGAAGGTGCTACATCGGAGGAGAGAAGATCCAAGCAATGGCTGCGATTCCTTCTACCGTCACCAGACAAAGAGGCATACGTCCTTCGCCAATCAGCGATGTCTGAGAACGAGTTTTCGCCGGAGGAGAGTGACGAGGAGCGTCATGGTGAGGATGTTTATATCGGCGCATCCCTCAGGCGACTACTGGATGAAACCTCCGATCTGATTGAGTCCCCAACCTTTACACATGTCTTAACTCAAACCTTAGACGCTTCCTTCTCTCGGCTAGTCGACAACAAGATCGCCACAGAAGCTTTCCGCATGCCGGTGCCAGTCAACGCGCGTTATGAAGACTCCCTTCTCGGGCCGAGAGTGTCGGAGATTGAAGAGTACAAGTGCAAGCTTGCAAACATCCTACCTGTTTTCTGCAAGCAGGCTCATGTCATCGCAGTTGGCAGTGGCGAGCTCGATGCGCTCGCTGGCGTGGCTGCGCAAGAGACCCTTGGTAACGAATACCTAGCCGCTGTGGACCAGGTGAGAGATTTGGAGGCCTTCGCAGCTGTCATCTATTCAAGTAACTTCGAGAGCGAAACCCAAGAGCCTTTACAGCAGCAAGACACAAGGGGATACACTAGCCGCACCCACGCGTCAGCCGAGTTTCCCCAACCGCCTCTGTCACCCACTGTGGAGGATGCCCCTGAAGATGACTTACCCCCCACTGCCAACGTGGTCCAGGATTCTTCCAGGGACAGCTCGGACGATATACTTGGTCAGACTGGGATTATCGTCCCTGCCGCTCATGAAGAGGAGACCGTATCGGCCCCTACCGATACACCGCTGCTTGAACAGACTGAAGGCGCTGTGTCGACCACTGGTGAGGCGGAGGTTCCGTCTGTCGCTAGTGATGCTTCCATCAATGCCGCTGCGGAAGTCCCAATGGCAAGTCTCACTGACACCCTGGCGGATAACCCTGCCGATGTCCCTACTGATGGCATTGTGGAAGTCTCTGCCAATGTTCCTGCCGACCCCTCCGCTGATGGTCCCGTTGAACCTCCTGCCACTATCGACTTCGAGTCGGCTTGGACCAAAGCTACTTCAGACAAGGAGCCTTCTCCTCATTGAAGTTAACATGCTTGAGACATATCAATAGCTTCCGAAAGCCGTTCTGTTCGTATTGCATGGATTTCGGCGGCATACAACAATCCTTCAGGCAGATTAATTGGCACCCAGGCCATTACATATCCTCATTGAACAGAGTTCAAGGACACCGACGTCGTACACTGCTCACCGCGAAGAGCTTGCCAACGCTTCGCTGAGCTACCTAAACGGTTCGAGGCCACGTCTGTCGTGCGTGCGCATGCGAGGACTTCCTCTTGAGTTCAAGTCATTAAGCTCGACATTCACAGACCGATCTTCGAAACATAGCCGTCAATCATCCAATCACAGTCACATATGCCAGGCTCACTCTGATCCATAATCTGGGCATGCCGATGAGAAGATCTCCAATCGCTCACATTTGTTTGACCTAAGGGCCTCGACATACCGTCAAATCTGATGCCTGGCTCCGAATACTACGGTCGCAGATATCCTTTTTTTATATAAAAAAAAAGGTTCGATCCAGGCAGTGGATCGCAGTTGAAACCTTGTATGATTCAACAACATATGATACTGGTAAAGGTCTGATTTCGCTGTAGACACGCGACAATGTAGAAGCCGCAGCAATACATTAAATGTAGGGGAGCTAGGCCATTATGAACGATGAAGAGAACCATGGAAAACACGTGCATGTCTTTAACAATATTGACGGTCTTGAGGTTATCTACCTGCTATTGCCAAATTTTGTTCTCTCAATAATAGTAGTCACCTATTATCAGTACATGGTTCAAATCAAACAATGTTAGCAACGGACAATGCTGTGACCGGCTTGGTTACAGACTTATTACCTAGCTAGATACATTTGTCAGTCACTGTCTTGGCCCTTGAAGATTCGGCAGGTCCCGTCCCGCTGGCCCGTCGCCTTTGCTTCTGGACTTGTGAAGTTACGCTTCTCTTATGCTGCTCAAGCTGTTCCGTCTGCGCCAGCGTCACAACCAGGCATCTTTGTCCATTTCATTAACACAAAACCGACACAGATTTCCTGGATCTCGAGGGCGCGCATCGCTTCACGCTCATTAACTCTTCAGCATCGACGACATTCAAGACGTCGCTCACCCCCGAGACCTCACGCGCCACCCAATAGCATCCGGCCACACGAACAAACCTCTTCACGTCCTGATCACAGCAATTTCCTCGCACGCTCATCACAATCGAACAGGAAGCAGGGGCGAGTGAACCGCTGCGCGCATCGGCGTCAGTACATGCGCTGAACGAGCTTAACACCTGAATCCTCACCGTCACACCTCCATCAGCCGTTGGTTCTCAGCACTTGTACAATAATCCCTCGCCCAACATGGCCACGAAAGGCGATGACCAGCTCGTACCCGACTCTCCCGAAGTCCAAATGGACCCAGACACTATCACATCTGAGGACTGCTGGGAGGTCATCACGAGTTTCTTCAACGCCAAAGGCTTGGTGTCACAGCAGTTAGACTCTTTCGATGAGTTTGTCGGCACCACCATGCAGGAGATCATCTCCGACGCCAAGGGAATCACGAGAGACATTGATGTAGCATATGAGGATGATGATAGCGGCGCACCTATTGTGAAGAGGAGATTCGAACTCCAGTTTGGGGCCGTGACTATCTCTCAGGCAGCCATGACTGAAGGAGATGGAACTACGAGGCCCATGTTTCCGCACGAAGCCCGTTTACGAAATCTCACATACGCTTCACCTCTGTTTCTCGAGATCAAAGAACGAGTACTGATCGGGCGTGAGATTCCAGCCGGCGCAAAACAGGCTGATGATGGCACATACATTCCCCCAGATGGATGGTCTGAGGGAGATCCCACCGAAATCGACTGGAAACTTGATCCTACAGTCCCCAAGAACAACAGCGAACCAACGAAAGTCTTCATTGGAAAAATGCCTGTCATGTTGAAGAGTAAGATCTGCACCCTGCGCAACCGGACAGAGCAAGAGCTCTACGCCTATCAGGAATGTCCATTCGACCAGGGCGGTTACTTCATCATTAACGGATCTGAGAAAGTGTTGATTGCGCAAGAGAGGAGTGCTGCCAATATCGTACAAGTCTTTAAGAAAAAGGGCTCGCCAACACCCGTGGTGGCTGAGATAAGATCTGCCGTAGAGAAGGGTTCGCGACTCATTTCGACTACCCAACTGAAGCTCTACAGTGGTAGCGCGGCAACTGGGTTTGGCAAGACCATTAGGGTCACCTTACCTTACGTGAAGCAGGATATCCCAATTGGTATTGTTTTCAGAGCTCTTGGTGTTGTTTCTGACGAGGACATCTTGAACCACATCTGCAAAAAGAGCGATAGCCAGATGCTTGAAATGCTGAAGCCATGCTTAGAAGAGGCCTTCGTGATTCAAGATCGCGAGGTAGCCATCGACTTCATCGCCAGGAGAGCAAACGAGAAGATGCCACGGAGACAGCGCCTGAGTCAAGCAAGAGACATTCTCCAGAAAGAGTTCCTGCCACACATCAGCCAAGAAGAAGGTGCTGAGACCAGAAAAGCCTTCTTTCTGGGTTACATGGTCAATCGTCTTCTACAGTGCGCTATGGGTAGAACCGATGAAGACGACCGTGACCATTTTGGAAAGAAGCGTCTGGATCTGGCTGGTCCATTGATGGGTCAGATTTTCAGAATGAAATTCGCCCAGTTGAAGAACGACATGCAGCAATATCTCGTGAGAGCAATTGAGAGCGGTAGGGATTTCAACGTCAACTTGGCTTGCAAAAGCAACATCATTACTTCTGGTCTCCGCTACAGCTTGGCTACAGGAAACTGGGGTGATCAGAAAAAAGCAATGTCTACAAGGGCAGGTGTCAGTCAGGTGTTGAATCGCTTCACATACGCCTCAACGTTGTCACATTTACGGCGTACAAATACTCCCATTGGTCGAGATGGTAAGATTGCCAAACCTAGACAGTTGCACAATACGCACTGGGGATTGGTCTGCCCAGCTGAAACGCCTGAGGGTCAAGCCTGTGGTTTGGTCAAGAACTTGGCTCTGATGTGTTACGTAAGCGTTGGAACACCAGGAACTCCCCTCGTGGAATTCATGCAACAAAGAGACATGGAGTTGTTGGAAGAGTACGATCCTGTCACTAATCCGAATGCTACCAAAGTCTTCGTCAACGGCGTCTGGGTTGGCGTCCACAAAAACCCGACACAGTTGATTGAGACGCTGCGCGAAATTCGACGAAGAGGAACTGTCAGTTTTGAAATCACGATCATTCGTGACGTTCGTGAGAGGGAGATCAAGGTCTTCACCGATGCCGGCAGAGTTTGTCGACCTCTCTTTGTTGTTGATAACAACCCACGATCTGAACACAAGGGCCAACTGGCTCTCAGACGTGAGCATGTTGAAAGGCTTCAGGATGATCGCGAGGTTGACACGACATTCCTCTCGGAAGAAGAACGCGATGAAAGAATCTTTGGATGGAAAGGCTTGGTCAAGGAAGGTGTCGTTGAGTATTTGGACGCCGAAGAAGAGGAGCAAGCCATGATCACAATGTCACCAGACGATCTTGATGAGCATACCAAACTGATGCAACACGGCAATGTGATTCATGAAGGCATCGAAGATCCGCATCGCCGTATCAAGGCAAAACCAAGTTCTGCCGTGAGCATGTATACCCATTGTGAGGTTCATCCGGCTATGATCTTGGGCGTCTGCGCATCGATCATTCCCTTCCCAGATCACAACCAATCGCCCAGAAACACCTATCAATCCGCTATGGGTAAACAAGCTATGGGTGTCACCCTCACGAACTACGGCGTTCGTATGGACACAATGGCCAACGTCTTATACTACCCCCAGAAACCCCTTGCTACAACTCGATCTATGGAGTACCTCAAATTCCGAGAGCTGCCTGCTGGACAGAATGCAATTGTGGCAATTGCTTGCTACTCTGGCTACAACCAGGAAGATTCTGTCATTATGAATCAGAGTTCCATTGACAGAGGGCTCTTCAGATCGTTGTACTTCAGAGCCTACATTGATCAAGAGAAGAAGGTCGGTATGTCCATTGTCGAGCAATTCGAGAGGCCGCTCCGCGCAGATACCCTTCGCATGAAGCAGGGCACGTATGACAAGCTTGACGATGATGGCATCATCTCCCCTGGCATAAGAGTCTCTGGTGATGATATCATCATCGGGAAAACTGCACCAATTGCTCCCGATGCTGAAGAGCTCGGACAGCGTACTAAGCTACACGTCAAGCGTGATGTTTCCACACCACTTAGGGCGACTGAAAACGGTATCATCGATCAAGTCCTCCTGACCACGAATACAGAAGGATTGAAGTTCGTCAAAGTGCGCACTAGAACGACGAAGGTGCCACAAATCGGTGACAAGTTTGCTTCGCGTCACGGTCAAAAGGGTACCATCGGTATCACCTATCGTCAAGAAGACATGCCATTCACTGCCCAGGGACTTACACCTGATATCATTATCAACCCCCACGCCATTCCTTCTCGTATGACTATTGCCCATTTGGTCGAGTGTCTGCTCTCTAAGGTCGGCGCCATAGACGGTAGAGAGGGTGACGCTACCCCTTTCACAGATGTCACCGTCTCAACGATTTCACAGCTGCTCAAAGAATTTAACTTCCAGCAACGTGGCCTCGAAATCATGTACAACGGCCACACCGGCAAGAAGCTTGCAGCACAGGTGTTCCTAGGTCCAACATACTACCAGCGTTTGCGCCACATGGTGGATGACAAGATCCATGCACGTGCACGCGGACCTACTCAGATCCTAACCCGCCAGCCTGTTGAAGGTCGTGCCCGTGATGGTGGTCTACGTTTCGGAGAGATGGAACGTGATTGCATGATCTCTCACGGTGCCTCTGCCTTCCTGAAGGAGCGTCTGCTCGATGTCAGTGACGCCTTCAGAGTTCACATCTGTGAGATCTGCGGTCTGATGACACCGATTGCCAATCTGCAAAAGGGCCAGTTCGAATGCAGACCCTGCAAGAATAAGACCAAGATTGCACAGATCGTAATACCCTATGCGGCGAAGCTTCTTTTCCAGGAGTTGGCCGCTATGAATGTTGCCACTAGGATGTTCACCACCCGCAGTGGTGTAAGTATCCGTTAAACCAGCATATAGATGGGCCATGGGCGAAGAGGGGGCCACATTTGAGACGAGTCTTGTGCAAATTGCATTCAGAAGGGAAGGCTTTTCTTATGAAGCTTTCCACAAAATACCATAGCTTGTAGCGTGGCGTTTTCGGGTTTTGGGGTCTCGGAATTGATTTTAGCCCGTCTCGATGTTGGGATGACGGGGTTCAAAGAACACCTTGACTGTAATTTTCGCGTTCCTCTATTGATCAGTAACGTCCAGATTGACTAGGGCGAACTTTCACATATGGAAGTAATCGCTCCTGGATGCAATCGAATACCATGAACGTTATCTCAGCGTATTCTGATGTACAATAACAAAATGAACATGACAACCACATCTCACCGACTTTCGACTACCCCTTCATGAAAATGTCAGACGGTTTATGAGTGGCAGTACGGGATGATTTTGCGAACATGTACAACTTTGTATTCTGCCTAGAATGAATGTAAGCATACTTTTCTTCCAATGTCCTGCCTTTTCAGCCCAGGATAGGCTTCCAACTTTCCCGGGTGACGGTGACGCCTTCTGGGCCTTCTATGTGTAATATTGTGAACTCTCCGGGACTGCATAATACATGCGTAACCGAAAGTCGAAGAGTCTGCAACATTCTCTCGCCCAAACTTTTGGAACCGATGGAACCGAAAGACTCATACAAGGTGTTCATAACGCGGACTGCTCTTTTTCCTACCACCGGAAGTCTTACAAATCGAACCTACTATTTCGAACATTAATTTTAGCCGAAGCTCTGACTCCTTTGCAGCCTTTTAGATCCAGACATGAGTCTGATTCATGGTCCGACGGTCCGCTCTTGATTGGTAGGTCGTGATGGCTAGTAATATACAGATCATCCATGGCCAACAAGGCTCAGATGGCTTGTAGCACTCATCTCCAGCTTTATTCCCAACCCCCACAGCGTCATCGCGGTAGGGAACTTGAGTAGTTCGTTGTCGACTGCTCGTAATTATGCTGGGGCTGGATGTATACGCCGCCAGATGCGATGGCACTCGCACTGTCGCCGCTACCAAGACCATGAGGTGTGTGGCTGTGTTTGCAAGACTGTTGCTGTTGCCGGTGCTGTTGCGAGTCTGCGACTGTCTCGCCAGCGGTGTTGGAATTATACATCCGCCCCTCATTCTGATCGTTGGCAGCGATTGGTGGGAGCAGTGATGACGTTGAGGGAATCTGCATGGAGCTCAGGTACCGACCAGTCGCCGCGGTGACTACATTGCCATCGTTTGCTGCTACTGTCGGAGAATCTTCCGGGCTGCATGTCATTTGAGGGATCTGGTACCCGAATGGATCCGGGCGTGTAAGAAGCGATGGTACAGACGCCGACGTTGCCGACGTGCATGGCAACGACGAGAATGACTGCGTTTCGTGCGTATCTCGAGATGAGAGGCAACTTTGCGAGCTGTCGTCGTAGTAAGACCATGGCAGCGCGTTGAGGCTGTGGATGCCGTGCTGCAGTCGTCGTCTGATTGACTCATTGAGGGGCTTGATATCGGGGATCAAAGGCTTCGAAAAGCTTGGATTCCGAAGAGGCTGAGGTACCGGTAATTGTCGACTGGTTGTCGACTGACGAGGCAGCGAGGATCGTAAGGAGGTCATACTGAGCGGCGAGACTCCCTCCGCCGTCGTGATCGAGGATGGCCGATCTGTTTGAGACTGGATGTATACTGGCATCGGCATGCCTCTTGTATAAAGAGAGCCGTTCTCATGGTAGCCATTATGCACTGCAGTGCTCTCTGCGACGTTGCTCTGCATATTCCAGTTCTTGTACGTCTCTCCGCATAGGGTGCCATTGGTGGCCGAATCATGACGGCCTAATGATAACGCAGGGAAGTTATACTGTTCAGCTGATGTATAGTTGTAATCATTGCTCCGCTCAATTGGTTGCAAACCACGTGTTTGTATATTCGGAAGCGAGATGCGATGATCCGATTCCTCTGAAGGCAGACTGTAGCTGGTCTGGGGCGCTATCGTTTGAGTCGCCTTGCGATGCATGGCGAGCATGTCTGGATTGGCTATGAATGTCTCATCGCCCAAGAATGGCAAGACCTCGCTATTGACCTTCGCTTGGCGTTAGTCTGCCATGTCCGTTCACTCTCATGGTTTTGTTGAAAACGAACCCGAACGAAAGTACACTGCGACACATCATTGCCACTTGACTTGCAGGCACCACAGCCAGAACCATCGCCAGGGTCGCCTGAACATCTAATCTTTCTTTTCCTGCATCTCGCACACTAGAACCTTTGGGGATCAGAGATTGGACATTTACAATAACTCCAGCAGCCTCACGCACCGCGACCGGCACTCGCTTCCGGGCTTGAGCACTCGACTGCCCATTTTCTCTTTCGATGCCTGTATTTCTGATCAACCTGGCGTCGTAGTTAGAAAGAAGCTCGTATTATTTGTTTTTCAGGGATTTGGGACACGCCCGATCAACATACATCGAAGCAGTGGTTCTCTGATTAGGCGAACGAAAGGGTTCGTAGGTGCGGTAATAGGGTTGTGCTGTCATCATTTTGAGTTCTTATCCAGCACTGTTTTGATTGACACATTGGTGAATGCGCCGCAAATGGAGAGCGAAAAGTATTGAGCAATGCCTAATTTCATAAATACAATGACTTGGGGTGGAGAGAAAAGAGATTGGAAATGGTTCACGGGCGTCAGATGGTTACCATAAATCGTGGAACTGGCGATAGTCTCTTGAGATATCATACACGTACGCTTGTAGTCAAAGAGCAAACATTGTCAAGGACGCACAAGGATGGTTGTTTGCGTTGTACATGCTTAACTGGAATGACTTCCTGGTCCAGATGTGCAATTCAAGCAACCAGAGACAATAGCGCACTGAAGTATGCTTGCCAGTGACTGATTGGCTTCGGCATAATGCTTTGAGATGTTATGCTTCGCTTTGAACGCTGGCGCTGTCCACCATTGTGCATAGGCGAGGGGTTGTGAATCCCTGCAGTGGAGTATTGCATGATCATGATCGGTGCGCACGATCCCCTGTGTGGTAAGGTCGCACCGCAGCGGTGCCAGAATAGAGTTCTCTGCTGCGTATACTAACACCCGCGATGCATACCCATCATCGTCTTTGATGCACGGTGGAAGTATTGACATGGGAAAATTTGTGATGTCAAGTTGTATAATCTCAAGAGGTGAGGCCAAACCGATCTTCAACAACCTCACCACCAATCACTTGAATCCATGAGCGATGTTCCGGATCGCTTACCTGTTCCACAAGTCCGCCATATTCTGTAGATCTTTGCAGACCTCGCTTGGCCTACTTTTCATGCTGGATCAACCAGGTTGGCGGTGACATGTCCAGGTCAGTATGAACGGCGGCTTTGTCTTGTGTCATCGCTTGATTTACCTTGATCTTTAATGGCTGCTAGCGGCAGCCTGCGTTCGGTGACTGAAGTATGACCTGAAGGGCTGGCATTTGCAAATCCAATTCGACAGCTGCAGTGCTGTTGTCTACCGTTTGATGGGTCATAATATCACAACAATGCATGCCTTCTTACAGCCTCGGGGCGGGTGAGGGGCGTGTAACATTTCTGCCTCATGCTTGCCAGGATCTAATCGTTAACATGATTAGTCTTTACAACAAGCTGGAAGCTGATACGTCGTGGACCAATCAAACGAACAGATCTGCGGTTGACAGGATGAGCTTTCTCATACGATATAAAGGTCAAAGTTCAGACAGGGCTACTGCCCGTCACCAATAGAATGGCAAAAGATCACTGGTGACTTGGCCCGGATGACCGACCAGTGTCTGCTGATAACCCGGACGGATGAAAGCCCCATTCCAAGGGTTCGTTCACATCATGAATAGATCACTGTGACTGCCTATTAGAGGCAAGCTCGAAACATGACGCAACGTTCAGAAGAATCCAGATTCATCGGACGATCGAAGAATCGTGAGACCAGATTTGCGGGGGGTCGCGTCTCTACATCCACACCGATCCTTGGGCGGCGTGTTGGAGCGAGCCGGGCAGGGTATTATATGCACATGGCTCTCAATCTGGTCCGAATGAGGCGGTGAAAGCTCGTGCCGCGCCGAATATGAAGGTCCGAGAGAAGCTTTGGGGGCAACTGTCGGATTGATCGCAATCTTCTCTAGATGTAAGGGCCCGTCTTGACGCTGGAAGCCGGCAGGGCCGCGACTGGCCGAACAGCTCAACAGTTCCGATGCAGTGGGAGGAGAGGTGGCAACATTCTCGCTGATGCAAACTCTCAAAAGGGCTATTGCATACTGACAGTACGAGCCTTGGACGGCTGATGATGCGAGCGACAAGTCTCAAGCATGAGGTGTTTGGCCAACACATGTACATACTGATGCACACATGTAGGCGGGGAAGAAGTATCTAGGGCTGCCTCCTATTTTGATATGCTCAGGGATCGCCCGTGGATCCGTCTCCCCGTTCCTCCCGCTGCGGAGACTCCCTCCCCGTGCGGCCGCAGCGAATGTTCAGCAGCCATAACCGAATCTTTCCAGCCGAGTGGGAAGTACTATCGGGACTGACCGTTCCCGCTGGCTAGCTCTCCCGGGCCGCCTGGCGTTATAGTAATGTCAGTCTGGGAATTGGAACCTTAGTCTTTGCGATCCGACGTAATAGTAGTTGTATCGTGAACCAAACAGCCGCGACTCTCCCCGACATGAGTGTCTTGATAGAGACTTCGAAGGGCGATCTAACGATCGATCTGTTCGTGAAGGATGCGCCCAAGTGCTGCGAGAAGTGAGTGATCATAACCTTCCCTCCACCGTCTGCGCGGCCTTCGGCTCTTTTCAATCTGTAAACTGATCATAATGCTAAGACCTGGGCGACCGCCCATAGCTTCCTGAAGCTCTGCAAGATCAAATACTACAACTTCAGCCCTGTATATAAGGTGCAGCCGAACTTTTCCTTCCAGACGGGTGACCCTATCGGCCCGGAATCGAAGGACAGCGATGGCGGTTCATCCATCTGGGCGCTGCCGGATGGCACGACTAAACGCGCCACCCGACCAGAGAAGAGGTCGTTTGTGCCTGAGATATCCGAGAAAAGGAAGCATACCGAGCGTGGAACTGTGAGCATGGCGACGACGCCGTCCGAACTGAATCCAGATCAACGCCTTGCCTCAAGCCAGTTCATGATCACCACAGCGGAGAACGTCGAGCAACTGGATGGCAAGGCTGCCATCTTTGGCGAGGTCGTGGAGGGATTCGATACCCTGGAAGCGATAAATAGCGCCTTCGTCGACAAGCACGGTCGGCCACTGCAGGATATTCGCATCCTTCACACAACAGTCCTCGATGATCCGTACGATGACCCTCCACATCTCGTTGAGCCTCCCGCCAGCCCTCTGCCCTCTGCCGAACAGCGCGCTACTGTTCGCATCGCCTACGATGAAGTATTACAGGAGAACAACGACCCAGAACAGCTCGAGAAACTCAGACGAGAACGTGAGGCGAGAGCGCAAGCTCTTACGCTAGAGTTGATAGGAGACCTCCCGTTTGCAGACATCACTCCTCCAGAACAGATATTGTTTGTGTGCAAACTCAATCCTGTAACCAGAGATGAAGATCTCGAGCTCATCTTTTCACGATTTGGAAGGATCTTGTCTTGCGAAGTGATAAGAGATAGGAAGACGGGAGACAGTCTACAATACGCTTTCATTGAGTTCGCTAGTAAGGAAGACTGTGAGAGGGCGTATTTCAAGATGCAAGGAGTCTTGATTGATGATCACCGCATCCACGTCGACTTCTCTCAGAGCGTCTCAAAACTTTCTTCTGAGTGGCGTAACACTACAAACTCTAAAACTGCAAGGCATAGAGGCGGTTTTGGAGGTATCGACAGTTTGGAGAAGCGGAAGCAGTATAGGAGCGGTGAGGAACGACAACGGTCAGGTGATTATGATTATGTCTTCGACCGCGAGAAGAACAGGAAGCGTGAAGACCAAGACGAAGGGGAGAATGACAGATCATCACGGCATGAGACAAGAAGTCGTAGCCCAGCAAGACGTGAGAAGTATGATCGCGTCAGAGATGATGCGCGGTATGATCGCCGCGACACCTATCGACGAGATGATCGACGCCGTGAGGTGCGAGACCATAGGCGTGGAGACAGACGTGACGACAGATATCATGATAGACGGGAGCGTAGTCGAGAGAGGTACCGAGACGACCGGGACTACAGATCGAGGAGATGAGTGGGCTGTGTTGAAATGAAAATTTAAGCGGGTTCCTGTACAATTAAAATGTCTTGTTCAGCACCATCGAATGCAAAACCCGAGTGACTATTTAGTCTAATAGTATCAGGCACCGATCTTATAAAGGATTACAGTCGTTTTCGCTCCAGTCTAAAGGTCAGCTATTGGTTTCGTCCTGGTCGTACAGTGACATGCTGCTTAGGCTTTTCCAGCATATCTCAAAGTCCTTGCTTTGCAAGCATGTCAGCAATGTCTAGATAGAATGCGATTGCATTGAACCTATTCACAGAGAATCATTAGTCACAGAGGAGGCAGGCGTCTTAATCAACACGAAGCTTTGCTACACCCAAACTCACTTTCGCTTATTCCCAGTAAGCTCCCAGAAGAACCACCTCAGTCGGTTTGTCCAGTTGATCGTGTCAAGGTGACTGACATCCTTCAATGTCCCTCTGTACTCTCCCCAACGGCTGCTCGCCACACTCACAAGGCCGTCATTAGGCCCCTCCTCGCGTTGCACGATCGCTCCCGATTGCCGGAACATAGAGAGCAGGTGCGGTTGCATGGCTGCACCATAACTGTAGTACTTAACTCCGGGCGCATCTGGAGTGCGAGGGTTGAACGACTCGTCCATGTATTTCCGTGTCAACTGGCTGAACGCTCCAGTCTCAAAGCCGAAGAACTCCAGCGCCTTGTAGACTTTGGGTATGTTGGCCGCGCCGACCAAAGTGAATATGTAGTCCGCGAAAGCAGACCCACGGTGGGGAGTCGCTATTGTCGTTAGTGAAAGCACACGAACGCCTGGAGGCTTGAGTTGCGACAGCATGTAGCGTGCATCGAGGCCGCTGTTGCGATCGTACGGTTAGCTGTAGAACGATCCATTAGGAAAAGCCTTTCGAGACGAACCCCTGCGAAGAAAGGTCAGTCATCATACGTTGACCGCTGAGTGGTCTGCATTGTTTGGACAAACCATGCTGTGTCTGTGTATCCGTCAGTAACAGCAACCTCACGTCTCTACGTGGTAACGCAACTTACGCGATGACATTGACCGCCTGTCCTTTGGCACGTTGCTCGACAACTTTCGCGAGCGCCTGTGCTCGTGCCTCTATGCTTCCACTCGGAGGCACAGCCGCTGTGATGACAGTGATACCTTTCGCCGAGAGCGCCTCTGTGATGCCCCTCCAGTACTGGATGCCAGGGAGGTTCTGGCCTGCCAGACGCAACTCGTCAAATCCAAGCAGGCCATGCGCAAGCACTATCGGCTGCTTGGGGGCTTGGTATTCTTTGCGAATGACAGCGTATTCATCCTCGATGATGTTGCCCAAATCCTGGATTCTGGGATCTGATGAATTAGAGCTGGCCCAACCTCGCTTGCTGTACAATGTCAGCTTCAAATGCTGGACTGGCCGGACCCGTATCAGGGGACTGAGCGCATTATAGCAACCGTAATATCTTATTGCCATGCTTCGGCGAATCTGTATCAAAACGGTGAGAGCACTAGAGGGATCGGAGGGTCATGTTTTGGCATTGTCGCGATTCTGCTCGTTTACTCATGGCTTGGCACGCTGTTCTTGACATCCATGGATATATGAAGACATGTTTCTGCATGTAATTAATTTAATAAAATTTGAGCCAATGATGGTTCAAACTTGTTTAAGTACCACTCGTTTACTATCATCAACGCTTTTCATGCCCGTCGCTCACATTGGTCATTTTCCGGTGATCGAGAGGACGGCTCTGTGGTCAATACGATTGACTTCATTATTACCACTGATATCTCCTGCATCACCATTGCCGAAATAGCCATCCTCTTCTCCTTCTTCGCCACTGAAAACGTCGTCAACATCATTAACAACTCTCTGAGGGACTACAAACATTTCTGTACCATCGAGTATTGGCGGCTCTATAGCCTGAGCGATCTACGACGGGACGACGTCAATGCGTGTTTGAGCAGACGCTGCTGTAGGCAGAAATCTGACCATACCCTCGTGGCTCAATTGATATCCGGAGCGCTCTGCAAAGGAAGGTCCTGATTCGTAAAATCGTCTTTCTCATGAATACGACTTTCTCAAGTCGACAGGTTGGTTGGAAACGCGTTCTCACGTTACAGCTGACGTCACAGTTGAAGTGGCATGCATACCTCCTTAGGAAGATCTAATTCGTAGATCATGAGCGGTTTCACTTCAAACACGAACGGTGACTCTCTACATTGCTTTACTGGGGTTGGAGAAGTAAGCCGAATCTAATGAGCACGCTGGTCAGACGGATGAAGTACTAGAGTACAAGAGAACAAAAGCCGGCCCATTCGGTTCGAGCATATCAGTACCTTCAACAGATAAGGCACAATTCCTATCCACGCTTTATCAACTATATTCTGCGCAAGTGTGTCTTGAGACACTGGCGTGCAGAACTCCCTTACACCTCTTCAGTTGGGACGTTGAGTTGCAGATACGTAAGTCTCAGACTTCTTGCGCAATTATTGGAAGCTGAGTTGAGCGACAAGCGATGAAACATTCCTGGAGGTCATTGCAGCAATATCAATTGAAATCGCCCATCATGGTAGCGCAAAAGTTCGCCTTATGCTGGTTCGTTCGATAGTGCGTTTAGAAGACAACAGCGTGGCATATCTATGCTATAAGTGACTCGATGCGCTCAGGTGGAGTCGGGTTGACGGTCGTGACGGCGTTCAAGAGGTCCTCGACCACGGTCGACCCAGACTTCTTCCCGATAGCAGTGATCTCTTCAAGCTGCTTCTCGGTGTCCTTCTCAGCCTCCTCCTCGGCTTGCTTGTTGCCCGATGTTTGCTATGTCCACGTTAGTTTCAAGCCGCGCCATCGCATTCAAATTTTCGCAGGGACGACACACCTCCTTCTCAAACTTCTTGAACTCCTCTTCCTTCTGGTTGCGGTACTCTTCGATCTCGTTCTGGGCTTCGGTACGCGCGGCCTTCACTCGCTGAGTTCGGTCTGGTCATCGTTAGGCATACAGCGATCGCATGGCAGGGTTATAGACAGCTGTACATTCTCTCGCTGTCGCCTAGTTAGTCAATCTGCGACCGTGAATACATCTGTGCACTGTGCGAACCTTTCTGAACGATCTTCTGAGCCTCTCTCTCAGCCTGTCGGGATGTCAGTAAGTGGTGTTGAAGATGCACCTGATCGCAGTACTGACATCGAGGAGGGTTTGAATGCCTGCGGAGTTTTGGGCAGCCTATTGTTCGGTCAACGCAAGTTCACGACCCAAGTCTTCGAATACCATACCATCTTGTAAAGCGTGAATCTCGACTCGTGAGGCTGTAGGTGATCTGTGAAGCTGTCCTGCAATGGTATCGCAACCTTGAAGCAAGCGCAGGTCCACTGAACCCCGGCCCGCGCCAAGAAACAGTCCAAGCTTTCGAAGCAGGAACAGTCCGAAAGTAGAGCAGAAGGAGAGGTTGCGCCGAACTGCCGTCGCATTGCTCTACATAATACCAATCATTGATTGCTCAATGTCGACTCGTGCAAAGCTCACACTGGCCGGCACGGCGGCTGGCACCGTTGGTATTGTGCTCTTTGTGCATTACCAGCAAAAAGCTGATAAGGCGGTACGATTTCTCCCACCTCGGCGATCCTGTCGCTTCGTACTAATAGTTCTGCAAGGCAATGCATGCGGGTGTGATACGAGACCTTGAGCAACAACGAGTCAAAAGGGAGCGTCAGGCCGATTTCGAGATACAACGCCAAATGGAACAGGAGTATCTCAAATTACAAACTGTCAGCGATTCGTCGGATGGACAAGTCAAGGCACGATAATTTCCTTTACATGGCCAGCATGGGTTCTCCTGGCCGGGTCCTCAGCCTACCACGTACTACAGGACATCGGATTGTCTGCTGAGGAGGTCAGATGCTTCTGGCGACATCCCAAAACCTCGAAGGCTGGTCAAATACCCGATAGATGGCATGGGTCCCTACATGAATAAAGATATGATGGGAAATCATCCTATGCGTCTGTACGAAACTTCCTACATAAGCTTGATAACTGTTGGGCCTGAGCAAAGATTCGGATGGATTACATATCACTGGTCATTGGCTGCAAACTTCTGCAGGTCGGCCAGGTCAACTTTGTCAAGCGCTTTGACATTTGTCGCATTCAGAAACACCTTCGGCACGATCTTGTCACCGTCTGGTTCGCGACCCCGAGCGTTGAACGCTTCTAGCCACCTACTCGCGCAGAGGCACCACTTGCAACCACCTTTCATTCCAGCAATCGGGCGCAGGTCGTTGCCCTGTCTTGCGGTGAAGTCAAGGAACTCCTCTGTGACTTCTGCGGCGACTGCATGGTTACCGAAATCAGATGCTGGCACATCACAATACCCGTTGCGTAGAAAGCCAGTCACCGGTGAGGTGGAATGGATGGCTAGGGGCTGCTTGAACACTAGAATTTGTCGCATTAGAACCGTGACTATCGCTGGCGAATGGCGTTGTAATATACCGTTCAAAGATTTAGACATTTTGAGCGGCTCCTGGTGATGATTGTGTCTGGCGAAGGCGTGTAGCACAGTGATACTGAGAATGGCTATCAATGCCTTTGAGAACGATTTCATGTGTTAGAGTGCTGAATGATGCACCGCGGATTGTGATCAAAGGGCTGAACAGAGATACATTTCAATGCCAGCGAAGCTCTGCCTGCTACCTAGGTACTGGACACCTGCAGCAGCTCAGTGTATGACGCCATTGTGTTGCTTCCATTGAGCTTGACCCGGGAATCTACCGAGCGCTCACCACCATCTATAAACCGCAAATAGTCTTTGTATGTATAAACCCGCTGAAACGTCTACCACGTCGTTGCTGCAACGTGGATCTTGAAAATTGTAGATGTTGACGTCGTTTGCCAGAACAAGCTCGTTCTGTAGCCGTCGAACGCGCTACACAAACATCCTACCTACCTATAGGTAGGTAGGTAGATTGATGATGGCATGGCGTCTTGATCTGGATGTGGACGGGACGAGGACCATAATGACCGTTTACAGAAAACTATGATTCCGTAGCTACTGGAACAGTAGAATTGTTGTTTATGTATAGACTTTCGTGTCACCATAGTCACCAATCTTGCTTCTAGTCTTATGAAGCGAGCATTGAAAAGTACTCTTGGTTGTACGTGAGTGTTTGCACAATCCCGTACAAAGAGGCAGTTTCGTTCAGATCCCATCTTACGTTCTTGACGTGTGGAGACGTTCGATCATTCCTCTTCTACTCGACACTTGGGCTTCCATGAGGAATCGGAACCCAGTTTTTGAATGCTCTCTATCAAAGGCGTGTTTGACCCTATACAGCCGTGATGGGGGGAGATTGTGTCAACATCGCTCCTATCATCACTTGAGACTTTAGAAGATGCTTGGTTATTTGGTCCCGATCCACTGTCAAATTTCGACATCTACCTACAGCCAGTCCCACCGCTCGACCAGAGATCTGTAGATACGCCATGACGATAGTGGGGTGTACTGTACCTTAGATGAAGCTACAAAAGCAAGCTGTGTCGTGTCGACGTTTTGCTAAGGTCTCCAACTTATTCACGTTAAGCTTACTTCCGACTGCCTTCGTTCTTTTGCATCGCAGCATTTGAACAGGAATATAGCGGAAAAGCAGAAGACTTACCTTTCCAAATTCCATAGGCAATTCCTTGTCAAGGTTGTTTACTTGTCAAGGATTCCGAACAGGAAATGAGATGCACCATGTGACGTGGAAACGATGAATCCTCAGTGGTGCGATGACAACATCTCGACTTCAGGACGTGTCCCCGCCGTTTACAACGATACAACCTGGACGACACTATAACCCTCCCCAGACGGGATAGACCATCTGCAGATGCTGAACTAGGCCATACGTGATTTCCGATCTATCGATCCAACTGAGATCACAGCTACTGAATTTTGGCTGGGCTGATGTCTTCAATAAGCTGGTCTTGCGTTGCCCTTTGTAGGCACGAAAGCAACCATGTCTTCTGTTTGAAGGTCCATCTACCCACTTCGTACCTCACTCGGTGTGAGCTCCGTACCAACGACACCATTCGGTTATGAGTACCAATTTAATCGATAGCCGAGATAGTCTAGTATTGGAGAGAGATGGAAATCTGTCCATTGATCTCATCGTCAGTAATCTGATGTGAACTCGCATTCAATCAATATGGCCGAACCCATCAAAGGCAAACCTCGCCTTGGAAATGGTAGCGATTCTGAAAAAGATGCCAGTCACGTCGAAAAGGCAGAGGATTCTTGGGCGGACAATTCTCCTATAGATCACAAATTGGACCGGCGCATCACAAGAAAGTTCGATACGCATATCGTCCCATGGTTGTTCGGGATTTGGCTTTTAGCCTTCATCGACAGAAGGTATGTCTAGTTGAAGCTCATCATGAGCAAACTCGTGAATTGCAGTCTGACCGCCTATTTTGAACAGCAACATTGGTAATGCGAAGATCGATGGGCTGGTCGAAGACCTCAACCTCAGTGGCAACAAATTCAACATTGCTCTCTCCGTCTTTTATATCCCATACATCGTCATAGATGTCCCTTCTAACTGGGTGGTGAAGTATCTCCGTGCAGGATACTACCTACCGGCACTTCTGATATCATGGGGCTTCGTATGCACTTTTACGGGATTTGTAAAGTCGTACTCTGGCCTTCTAGCTGCAAGATTCTTTCTGGGATTGGCTGAGGGTGGGCTGCTTGGCGGGTGAGAGACCGATGATCAAAGTAGAGAGTATCGAATGGCTGATGGTGCGGCAGTATGATCATTTACCTTGCCATGTTTTACCGAAGACACCAGATGATGTACCGAATCGGTCTTTTCTATTGTGCAGCTCCCCTGTCTGGGGCATTTGGTGGCGCGCTTGCGAGTGGACTGGCTCAGATCAAGACACCCGGCTATAATGGATGGCCATTCATCTTCTTTGTCGAGGTAAGATTTGTTGTTGAAGTTCTGTTGTCCTATCCGCCGTTTCTGCGTTGTCCAATCGAGCACAAAAATCTGACGGTTATATCCAGGGCGCGATCACAGTAGTGTATGGCATAGTCTGTCTGTTCTTCTTGACACACACGCCTTCCGACGCCAAATTCCTCACACCAGAGGAGCGCGCCGCTGCCAATAGACGCATGCTACTGGACTCTCAAGGGGCGGCATCGGACAAGGATGTCAAGGACGAGAGCTTCAGTTGGAAGTGGGTGCGGATGGCTCTGGCCTGCTGGAACACGCTGCTACTATCGCTGCTGTTCTTCCTGATCATCACACCAATCTACAGCTACTCGCTCTTCCTGCCAACCATCAACAAGGGGTTGGGCTTCAGCAAGATCCAGGCTCAGGGATTCAGCGCGCCACCGAACTTCTGCGCCGCCATCGTCGTTCTGCTGGTCTGCTGGCTCAGCGACAGGACCAAGCGCAGGGGCGTGTACATGCTCGTCGGCTGCTCCATCGCCATTGCCGGCTACATCATGCTGATCTCGACTGTCGACAAGTGGGTGCAATGGGGCGGCACTTTCCTCGTCGCCTGTGGCATCTTCCCCTGTTCGCCGCTCGTCATGGGCTGGTTGAGCAACAATCTGGCCCCCCACTATGTGCGTGCTACTGGCACTGGCTTTCAGATCATGATAGCGAACTTGGCTGCCTTCATAGCCACTTTTACTTATCTCGATGATGATGCGTGAGTACACTGTGAAACCCGACAATTCTCAAACACACAGGTAGCGTGGTTACTGACAGGTGCATTTATGTCTTTGCGTAGACCTAGATATATCACAGGCCATGCGATCAATCTTGGTATGCTGGGGTTTTCCCTGGTAATCATCGTGGTGACGATGAGTTACCAGAAATGGGAGAATCGCCAGCGCGATCTCGGTAAGCGCGATCATCGGCTGGACTCTGCAAATCAACATCAGCTCGGTTACCGTCATCCATCGTTCAGGTATACGATTTAGGAAAGAAGGTTCGTTGTAATGAATGAATTGCAAATGTTTGCGGTCGATGCATTATATAAATAGTATGCTAAATTGGCGGATTTTGAAGTTGAGTGTGTAGTAGTGGCGAGATGATGAGTATAGGCCAAGCCAAAACGCGACGATACAGCATCTTCGGACCTTCCTTTTCACCCATATTTAATCATTAATCATGAGAATCGTCTTGCCAAATGGCCTTCTTTTATACAATTTGCCGGCCAGATCCAAGCAGCTAGGGCTATGGATTTCGAGAAGAGCGTTCTTTACGCGGCTCCCACTGGAAGCTGTCTTCCAACACCCCAAGCTTTCTGTAGCTCTAGAATCTTGGATTCTGTAGCACAGCCGGTATCTTTCTCAATCGCACGTAGGAGGTGCATCACCAACTGTTGTTCTTCAACGCTCTCAAAACACGAGCCTGCCACGTAGAGAGGTAGTAGCATCTCCACTCGCACAGCAGGATGTGGCCTTCCCAGGGCAATGCCGCATACTTGCCGCGCGTGGTATATGGATTGGTCGGCGATCTCTCTGTACGCTCGCACGCGATTGCCGCCTCCAGAATTCAGCTCGACTGGCTTGCAAAGAAGCAGGACTATGCGGGCGAAATGGTAGAGCTGCATGGCAGCAGCACAGGCATCTATGCTGAAGAAAAGCTCCATCAGAACGCTAGGCCTGCCGGAAGGAGTCGAGACTTTCATTGGATGTCTAATCTGGGCGCAAGGTTGAAAAGTCTCTGGTAGGGCGTTGTTCCATTGTTCGAGCAGATGCACCAGTTGCTCCCACTGTGCATTTCGTACTGAAGGGTCGATGGTAGAGTCATCGGACACGAAGTTGACTACCTTCAGCACAACCCAAAGTAGTGTATGAGTGACGAGCTCAACGACATCTCTCTGATGACCAGGGTCGTTTTTGATCATGCTCGTATCTCTATATAGCAACCCGTCGAGGCTAATTTGAAGTCCACATTTGCGCCACATGTGGATGTCTTCGGTGTCGAGAAGTGTATGTCGTCGGTTGATATATGCTGCTTGATAATCTGCTCGTGCAAAGTTCCAGAATGATGCTCGATGACCCAATAGAATGGTGCTCATGTCGGTACTGGTAGCGTCGTGGCAGGGGCCGACCACGTTGAGGAGAGACTTCATACCGGATAGATGCCTAGCGAAATCAGCGAGAGCCATGAAATAAGATTTAGGTAGACTCACCTCATCCAACCTGTCTCAAGGTTGTCCAAGTATTCGTACATGGAGAATATGGAGACGGCTACCAAGAGGTCGTCTGTATTCGCGGTGGACAAGGTTCCAGCCATGGTTGGGGTTGGAGGGTTGCTCAATGTGCCGGAAAGTGCCTGAATATACATCCTTGAACATGCGATGGCTTTGTCGTAATAATTTGCCGCCTTGTAGAACCAGTCAACGGCAGTGACCGTACTATCATCGAATACCTCCATCCTAGCGGGACTCTGCATCTGTAATCCTTTGAATGGAGTGCTGCCTCCTACTCTGGCAAGCTGTTTGGCTGCCACGGCGGCTATAGCGTTACGTAACATTGCGTCTCGAAGAGCCTTGAGAGGAACTAGGTGGCCGAAATGCTTGTCGGAATCGAAAAGGTCCATCCTGAGAGATGTTAGAATGGGGTTCGCTTCGTGGGCTTTGTCGGTCAACTTACCATGGCCCAATAGCCTCTGCAAAATGTCGGATCAGGAATGCTTGTTCATGCTCTCGTTCATCGGTAAGAAGTTGACTCGTCTGCTTTTGACTCTCCGCCTGCCAAAGCATTCTAATTGGGGTTCAGTACATGCTTCAACTTGCAAGACAGCTGCAGCAACTCACGTTTCATCAAGCGGATCAACACCCACCATCGTATCCGGATTTGAAGGGGTACTGGCTTGGAAGTCCCCTCTGTCTACCTCATCGAGGATGCTGGGATTTCCCGGAACAAAACCGCAAGAGTTGTTACCTTGAGCATAGTAAACGGTTGGCTCCAGATCGAAGTACTCGGCATCGAACCAAGGGTTGTTCCATTCGGAATCATCCAGTACCGGCACGTTGGTAGCATCGTTAACGCTGAAGGGCTGGTCTTGGACGAAAGGGAGAGTCTCAGGGTCGGACCTGGGTACTGTGCGATCTGGAACACCAACGAGATTGTTGCTTGCCCATGGTGCTACATAATGTGAAGAGGGTGAGGAAAAGTCAACACTGGTGCGGGCTGAGCTGGGTTTACTCTGAGAAGCTTGCCTCCTCGCAGGTGGAGCGTTCGAATACTGCAGCGACCTTGGGGCCGAGGAGACACTCTGCTTGTCCTAGATGGAAGAAGAGAGAGAGTTAGTAGGTCAATTGAAGTTTCCCTTTCCGGCAAACAGCTGGCGACGTACAGTATCTGCTGGTGATGCAGGCTCTCCGCTCTCAGCTCGGTCTGAAGTGCCCAGATACTTCCTGCGTAGGTTCACGCTCTCATCTACGAACTTCCGCTTCTTGTCATATCCTGGACATGGCTTGCCGAGCTTTTCGCAGCGAAGACATGAAGGGTGGCGTTTGTCACACTACACAAAGAGCGAATGTCAGTCATCCAGTCAGTCAGTCAGTCAGTCATTCAGTCGGTCGGTCGGTCAGTCGGCCTGTCGCACCGCATGCGTGTATGCGTGTGTGTGTGTATGTATATGTGCAGACAACAAGGACGGCAGGTCAGGGTCCGGAAGAGGCGTTTGATTTACCTTGACCCTTCTCTCTCTACATCGGTCGCACGCTCGCTCTACAGTGCCTTCCTGTGTCATTGCCGGCAGAATCTCGAGACCTCGCTCGCTGGTGGTTTGCGCAATAATGGTAAAGATTGGTTTTCCGAGCTGGCCCAGGTTATGAATATGGCCGGGGAGGGTGTCGCCGGGTAACGTACGCTTGCAGCGCCTACCTGAGTGGTAGATGGCAGGTCGTGCACTGTACGATAGCACGGACTTGGGGTCTCCACAGGCGGACGATGACCGCTCACAGTTTTCCGATTGGCGACGGCGATCAGTCAGCGCAACGTTGCGAGAGAGAGGCAACGTTGTCAATTGGATGAGGAGGAGCGAGCAGCACCACACGCCGAGAGGATGCGCCGAGAGGTGTAGTTGAGATGTGAGGCCGTCGCTGCAAATATGCCGCATGGGGTAATTTCGCAGCGAAAGCGATCTCGCTGCTCTTCGCTGCAGACGCTCGATGGCGTGTGCTGATCCTGGCTTGGTAAACCGCTCTCGGTTGCGAGTGGAGGCAGCGCAATCAGAATCATAATCACCACCATAAGCACACGGTGTTGGAGCGCGCGCAGACAAAGGCTACTCTCTCATCAGGAACGCCCCAGCACCGTCAGATTTGGCCGCTGTCGTTCGATTTTCGAGCAGATCGAACCACCTTTGCGTTTCCCTTCCATCCAACCCAGACCGTCGTCCTGATCCTCTGGCATCCGACCTTATACGTAACCGTAAACATCTCCCGCGATACTGCCGAGTCGAAGGCACGCGCATGTGCATTGCTCGATCCTCAACAGGCTCTCCCATTGCGTGCAGGAGTCGAGATTATCTTTAAAGATCTTATCATTCTCCCTGCCGGCTGGTCATTTGTGGCCGACGACAATATCGACTCGTGGGCGACTCCATCCTGTAGCCGCCGATTTAACTCTAAAATCTGCCGCCGGCTCGGTGTGCCACGATGAAGATTCAACGGGTGAGCAGAGCTCCTGCAGTGCGTAAGACTGAGCCCAGAGCCATGTGGACTGACATGAAACGCTGCAGCTCTTCATCTATCCGGTGAAGTCTCTCCGGCCGGTGGAGGTGAGCGCGGCGGAGATCACCAACGAGGGATTGCGGTTTGATAGACAGTACATCTTGGTCAAACCGCCGAGCGAGAAATCCGGCGGATTGGCCGAGCACATCACCATCAAGAACAATTACAAGCTGGGGCCGTTTCATACTGCCATTGACCAGACGTGGTCGAAGTTGACCATAACCCATACCCTGTCACAGGAAAACACCACACTTACGGTGCCACTGACCCCATCCCCTCTGACGCTTTTCGGCTCCAGCGTGTATAATGTCTCGATCTTCGGCACGCGCGCAGTCGGCATCGACATGGGCGCCGAAGTGTCCAAGTACTTCTCTTATCACCTAGACCAGGAGGTGATGATGCTGTACATCGGCGGCAATGGCTCGCGTGAGATTCCAGGATCCGTGTACGCACAGAAGACTGTCAGCCCAGCGCTGACCATTTCCGTGAACGAGAAACTGCAGCCTCAGAAGCTACGATTTGCAGACGCAGCGCCGCTGTTGATCACCTCGACGGCATCTGAGGAGGACGCCAGGCGCAGGTTACCGCCGTCAGCCAGAGGTGAGGATCTCATCATACGTCTCAGACCCAACATCCACGTCGACGTCGCGGGCGAGCAGGCGCCGTGGGATGAGGACTTCTGGAGCATGCTGGCCATCCGCTCGCAGACCGATCCGGCGCAGGAGGTTTCTGTGCGCTGCCTTTTCAAGACCGTCCGCTGTCTCAGTCTCAACGTTGACCTCACCAAGGGAGGAATGATCGCCACCAACCGCCAACTGTACGGCCTGCTGGCTAAGGATCGCAGAGTCAATGAAAAGGCGCCTCACAAGCCTGTCTTCGGCCAATATGCTTGTGCCGGTCCCAGCGGCGCCGTTCTCAGAGTGGGCGACGACGTGCAAGTAGTGGAGACCCTGAGCAGGCTCGCCTCTCCTTCCACTACAAACCCGTCAAGCCCTGTCACTGCGCCCTTGACTTTCACCGCGCCCATTACAACTGCTGCCCACTTCCACCACACAACCTTACCTACACGCTCCACTCCCGGCTGAGCTTCTTCCTGCGCTTATGGGCTTACTCGGTTTCATATTAGCCAGTCTACCCGACCTCACGATAGAGCCGGGCCAGGGTTGGCTAGGGTAGGTGGGTCTGGTCGTCAACTTCGCGCTGTGGCGGAACGATTGATGGCAGATGCAGACATGTGCCTCCCAAATTTCCAGCTGTCCAGTTCGTTCCCTGGTGTTGAGGCAAGGGGAAAGCGGCGACAAGAACCCTAGCATGCAAACGTGTATGAGCAGATGCAACGATCGAGGAGACAGACCTGCAAGTGAGCCATCTTTGAAAATGGTCCTCCCTTTCCAGCTACGCCCATTGGAGAGCCAATCCGTCTGCACTGCTACTAGAGACATGACCAAGCTTCTCCACGGAAGAATGACTGTCTCAGTGACGACTGCCACTAGCCAAATGAAGGGCCTAGAGCCTCTACAAAGTCGTGAGGTTGATGGGCAGATGGCAGACACACAAACTACTCAAGCGGGCAGTCGCGTGGAGGGGATGGAAGGCTCGATTTACACGGTCTGAGTTGCAGGGGAAGTAAGAAGGGCATGGAGGAAGAGAGTGATCCTTCGGTGGAATGGAAGGCTCAACCGTATAGGGCTTTGGCATGAACATATCGCCTATTGCTATCTAACGGGGTCGCAAGTACATATTGAAGCACACAATCATAACGTGATAAGTTTGAGCAACCCAATCATCCAACCTTATCGCAGCGGCCCAGCTGTTGACAGGTTGTACACCCTTTAGTTCCGGTGCATGTCATCATGAATCCGCCGCATCAACATCACCGTCAGCCTCGCCGTCATCGTCGTCATCATCCATGTCGACATCTTCCCCATCGTCACCCTCACCTCTGGCGGAACCAGTGGCGAGGTCGGGATCTTCAGACAAGACGGCGTCGTCGGCGACGGGGAAGTGCAGGTGTTTCCAATCCTCGATCTCCTCGGTGACGCTCTTGAGCCGGTCGCGCACGCTCTCGACGGCGTAACTGCCCAGCAGCAGGCGCAGGGGTGGGTAGCGGCAGTGGGCCAGCTGCCAAACCAGCTCGGCGCTCTTGACCGCGCTGGTCGGCTGGCGATCTTGCAGCCATTGCACCACGCGCCTGGCGTGGCCAGCCGGCGAGGTGGGGCTGGAGTAGGGCTTGGAGGGCGGTTTCAGGAAGAAGTGTCCGTACGTGCGCCTCCAGATCTCCTTGCTCTGTCCAGTCTCTTTCCCATCTGCCGCCGTCGTCGTAGTCGCTGCGTCGTTCACGTCTTCGTCTGCCGCCTTGTCGTCCAGTCCGGTGGGCTCGTCCAGCCGTACGTGCCCTGGTTCCACTAGTGTGGCTTTGATGCCGAAGACGTCGATTTCGTACAGCATGCTCTCTATCAGCGCCTCGGTCGCGTACTTGGTGGCACAGTATGGGCCCAATCCAGGCACACCGAGAGCACCGGATGTGGATGAGAAAATGAGGTACCGTCCAGCGTTTTCGTCGTTGTCTCGCCGTTCCTGCGATACCTTTCTAAAGTATGGTAGCGACAGCTGGACGATGTTCAATGTGCCGATGAAGTTCGTCTCAAATTGCGATCGCAGATCGCTTGCGTCTTGGTCCTCGCAGGCACCCATCACACCGTAGCCTGTGCAGCTAAAAGTTGGTAGATTGAAGTCAGCGCCAGCGATGTGTAGTAGCTACAAGTTCACCTCTCCCTCCCTTACTGTTTCCTCTGCCGAGTGGAATATCTAATCTGGAAGGTTGGAGTGGGAACTCACTTCACCACGATATCATACCGCCCAGCCCAGGCCAAAGCATCCTCGAAGACGCGCTTGACCGTGTGGCGAACCCTCACATCGCAGACCAAGCCCAAGCAATTCTCATGCCAGCCCTGCATCTGCTGGACGCTATTCTCCATCGCGCGACCGACAGCAACGACGCTGTCGCCGTGGCTGAGGGCGGCTTTGGCAACTGCACGCCCTAGATGACCTGTCGCGCCGAAGATGACCCATACTTTCGGTGTGGCTGGGTCCTGATCTGACGGTGGGCCTGTAGTGGGCGGGAGATGGATGCCCTCAGGAGCGGCGGTAGCGTTCGTGGAGGAGGCGACCCTAGCATGGGTGGAAGAGGGGGTGACATTCACCGGTGCCGTGGCTGTAGAGAAGGCTGGTGTTGATCTTGTTGTTGCTGCGACAGCGATGTTTGTCTGAGACCCACGCGAGGACGAGGGGCTGGATGCCATCTGGAGGAGGGCATTGTGAGGTTATGGCGGTTGCAATAAGGAGGTAGCGCTGGCTTTCCTTTCAAAAGACCAGCATGTTCATGAGATTGTCCGTCGTGGTGCTGATATTGAAATAGCTATCGATATATGAGGACCGGTGCGGAAGTTACTATAATTGTTGACAGCTGACGGATTGGGCGTTGTTTGTGGGGTGGAGAGAGAGAGCTTGCGGGGGCCAAGGGAAGGCAAGCTCGAGGTCGGTGCTGCAAGGGCCCACGACGGCGGCCGGATCGACGTCACTGGGATTTTGTGTGATTCGGGCGACCTTTCAACTCGCATTGCATTGCATCTCGATGCTCTGTGCAGAATGAATCTACAGTAGTGGAGCCGCACCACAGCCGCATTTTCGACCCGGATACTCTCCCACCTCTTTAACTCCCCACGCTGTCTTTGCAATGTCCAAAGCGAAGCAGCAGGCATATCAGAGTAAGTGCGCGATCGATTCTTCTACAGCCAGCAATGAGACACAAGTGTTCCCTCTAGGTATTCTACTAACGACGAAGTGCAGATGCAGGCTACCCGCCACCATCCTCGGCAGGGTTCGCGTCTGGGTTTCTGCTGGGCCAATTGACCCTGGCGCTGATCCTGTTCGTGTTCATTAAGTTCTTCATCTTCGGCGAGGCGCCGTCGGCAGACGAGCGAGCGTCTTCGCGTGCCGCATCGCGCCGTCAACGCACCCTCTCCCATGCCGCCGCAACCACGCGCCAACGCGCATTGTCTTCCACCCTCCGCCCACGCCCAAGCCCTGCGATCCTGAAAGCCAGGCCGGATGTCGGCCTCACGGTGCAGAAGATTCTCGAGAAGACATACTACAACGTGCAGGGTCACCAGCCCGAGAGTCTGGACTGGTTCAATGTGCTGATAGCGCAGACGATAGCACAGCTACGTGCGGATGCGCAAGAGGATCAAGCGGTGTTGACGAGTCTCACGGCGTTGTTAAATGGGCCTACGAAGCCGGATTTTCTGGACGATATCAAAGTGACTGAGATCAGCCTGGGGGATGAATTTCCCATCTTCAGCAATTGTAGGGTCATACCAGTGGATGAGAACGGCGCGCCTTTGAGGGAACTGAGAGGAGATAGAGGGGAGAGATTACAAGCCAGGATGGATGTCGATCTGAGCGATGTGGTGACGCTGGGGATTGAAACGAAACTGGTGTTGAACTATCCAAAACCGTTTGTCGCGGTGCTGCCTGTGGCTTTGGCCGTCAGCGTGGTGAGGTTCAGTGGAACATTGAGTCTTTCTTTCTCGCCCTCAAGTCAGCCAAGTAGCCAACAACAGACGAGTGACAACTCAGGAAGTCCGGATGGTGGACAGGACAAGAATGAAGGTCACCCGCTCAACCCTACGGGCCATTCTCCCACCACACTCACATTCACCTTCTTGGACGATTACAGACTGGATCTCAGCGTGCATAGCCTGATCGGGTCGAGGAGTAGGTTGCAGGATGTGCCGAAGATTGCACAGCTAGTGGAGAGCAGGATCCACGCATGGTTCGACGAGCGCTGTGTAGAGCCACGGTTTCAGCAGATCGTCCTACCTTCGCTATGGCCTCGCAAGAAGAACACACGCGGTGGTGAGGAGATGCCGTCTACGGATGGGTCAGGGGTGGAGATCGGGTCAGGGGGGCCAGGGTCGGGGACGAGATCAGGGTACGGTGGTGGTGATGGAGGGAGCGCTACCAAAGCGAGCGAGCACGCCGTCATAGATGAGCCGGCGGCCATGCCGAAGTCGAGAACGGAACCCAATACCAACGCCGCTTCTACCGAAACCACGCCTCCCTCTGGGCCAGATGTCACAGCCGAGCAGCGCACCAGAGATTGGGCCGCGAGGGTGCAATCGCAGTCTCAATCGCAGTCCCAATCGCGGGACCGAGGTAGGGAAGACAAGTCTGCCTCGCATTCGACACCCTCGACCAATGCAGCGGGAGACATCACGCCCAAGGGAAAACCCAAAGCGAAGCCCATCTCGGAATCTACAATGAACGCGATGGAGAGGGCCGGCGCCGAGATGCGTGCGGCGGACGAGAAGGATAGGAGAAGGAGAGAGCTGCACAGGAGGCGGACGGATCACGATAGGGAAGCACAGGGCGATGGCAGTGCCAGCGTGAGAACAAGGGCTACGGGCGTCAGTGCTGTGTCGTGAGAATGACGGTACTAAGTGGCCAATATCTATACATATTCGTCGACACAGATGTGGTCGAGAGACGATCTACACGAACAATAAAAAGAACATCGATGGCATCAAACCCATGGGTACTTACCTACCTACCTATAAGTATCCATCAATCCATAGTTGGGGATGCTTCAAGATTAGCTGTCTACTCCTATCATCTCGTATCTTTCCGTCTCGTCTCGTCTCGTCTCGTTTCGTCTTACGTTCCAATGCCTTCCTAAACAGGAGGCGTCATCCACCCAATAGGGCTGACGAGGTGCTTGGCGGTTACCCAAAGGGGAAATCCCACCTCTGTCCGGCTACTGAAACGGGTTCAAGCGCATGTGAAAGTCAGTCTGCCAGCATCACACAAACTCTCTCTCTCTCTCACTAGACAATAACGACTGGATCAGGGTGGAAGATGGAACATCGGGCAGCAGCGCATTCATTGCCAGCGATGTAGGGAGTAGATGACAATTAAACGATGTACGAGGTCTGTTCTGACAGCCGTGCGGCGACGGTTGGTGAAATGCATTGGCTGACGAGGCCACCCTGCGCTCGTCCGGCGCCGGCTCGTGCAGTGGGAGGGCATCGATCGTACATGCAGCATAGATGTAGAAGCTGCAGCTAATTAAGATGTCTGCTCATCCTGCTTTGCGGTGCGGCTCAGGAGGTGGAGGTGGAATTGGAGGGGGAATTGGATGGGGGCAGATCGATCGATCGGATCAGATTGGCTGATGGGAGGGACTCCAGGGCTGGCAGATGGAAATGACGGAGCAGAACACGAGAGTGACGCGAGAGTGAAGCGCTTGACTCGTTCTGTTCTTTTCTCATCAAGCGAGGGGTAAATGCCAAGACCACACTCTTGGGTGGCTAGTGACCGGCTCTGATTGGCTTCGTCGACGCTGCTGTTTCGGATCGCCTATCTTGAGTGCATGGGATTGGCTCATCGTTGAGAGAAGAATGTCATGTGAAGACGTCCTGGATGTGCTGTAGAAGGATAGACGTTTGTGGTTCTGCGCGGTCTCGATTCGATCTGATGATGTAGTTGCAATATAATCTTCCTGTCTGCCAACGGCCGTTCGATCTGTCGTCTGTCGTAGGTAACACATACCTACGCTATAGTCCTTGGGATACCACCTGTGGCGTTGATCAGGCGAGGGTCAAGCGTAGATAGTAGGCAGGTAGGTAGTAGGCAGTGGGTAATACCGGACTAGCAGACTGTCCCTAGTGTCGGCAGTGCAAGAATATCTCCCTCCAGCACCTAGCCATACTATACCTGGTTAATGGCTGCTCAATGCTGTAAGGGAGTCTTCCGGCAGGGGCAAGGGAAACCCCACTCTGTTCCACGTCCATGCAGCACTGAGTCTCTGTCTCTCCTATAACGAGGCGTGTTCGATAGGTAGCATCGTGATGCAGGTGGAGGGAGCGTTCGGTGTCTGGAGGTCGATGGTGCATTACCGTGCCCTATGCGCCATACCGTGCTGCACTGCAGGATTGATTGGCAGCTGATTTGAATTTAGGAACAGGTACGGCTCTCCCCTGCATATCATGTCATGTCGTCCAGTAGGAGGTAGCCATCCGCCGTCTCCCACACAGTACCTCTCTACGTGCATGCTGTAGGGGGTACATCCTGTAGCTCAACCGCTTTGTTTACTCCCGAAGCTCTTTGCAAAACAATGCTCTGCCAGCACCTCACCGTCTGCCTGGACGAGTGAAGATCGAAAACTAGATGTGAAAAAGACATGTGTCAGCGTTGGAGAGACCGTTAGTAGCGTTACACACCCGCTCCATCTCGACGGGCGAGACAAGGGCATCCAGCCAGCCACTGACCCGTGCTCGCACCCACCCACAGCCCAAGACCAGCCAGGCTCTACGCGGCAATGGGGCAGACAGCAGAGAAAAAAGGTAAAACAGGGAATAAGAAGAATGATTGAACCGTGTAGAATAAAGCAGGAAAAAGATGCAGACAATGCGTGGAGTCGAGTAGGTAGTTAGAGTAGAGTAGAGTAGAGTAGAGCTGAAGCAACATCTGCAACACATTCCTTACCAGCGCCTCTCTCTCTCTCTCTCTCTTTCTCTCACTCACTTTCTCTCACTCTCTCTCTCTCCCTCGCTCCCTAGCCGCATTCCCTCCCCCATCTTCCTTTCCCCTCCATCTGCCCGTCCTACCGACCTACTACATACTACCTACCTATTCGTCTTCTTCCTCTTCCTCTTCCTCTCCCTCCCTCTCTTCCAACTGCCGCTCCTCTCCTCCCTCTCGCCCTGTCCTGCCCTCGCCACTCCCATCCAACCGGACATGAAGCGAGAGTCCGGACGGTCCTGATCCACTCATCCATATACCGCTCTCGCCCTCCATCTCTCGCCCGCCCAGCTCGAGTGGAATCTCCTCAACCTATTCCCTTGGCCCAACCCGCTCAGCCAGACCGAACACGACGCGCGCGCACCTACCACCACTTTACGGCTCACTTCTCCACCTCTCGTTCTCGTTCTCGCTCTCACTCTCGCTTCCGTTGGCACCAAGACACCGACTCTCACGACATTGACGCCCTCGCCGTCACCAACTCGTCTCAAACACTCGCCAGCACCGACATCGCCGACGCCATCGACCTGAACAGCAGCCACCCGACGCCATTGGCCGCGTTCACGCGTTCAATCCGCTGTCCGAGCCCTCTACCAACTGATCCGAGGCCCAATGTCGCCGTCGGCCATGTCGTCGACGCGCCGGTCTCAGACGGTCGAGGTATTCGAGGATCCTGACGCGTCTCCCACGCCTGCTCGCCCTCAGGACCTCGACTCGAGGCTGTTCGACGCCCTCAACCCGCTCCTCGACGCGTCAAACAAGCAGAACATCGCCCTCAACCCCACCGCTCAACTAAAGAACGGCACATCCCCCACCAAAACCGACAGCTCGCCTCCACCGCCCTTATCCGCGCCCAATCTCAAAGATCTCAGCCTTCCGCCTCCACCACCGGTCGATTTCAACCGGCATTCGCCTACGAAACATGCGCCTCTCTTTCCTACGAATTCAGCCTCGCCTGTCCCTCTCCCAGAGACTGCCTCGCTCTCTGCTTCCTTCTCTGCCGTCCCACACTTCGATGTCAGCTTCGATGGCAACCCGTATCCGGCCATCGCACATTTGCCTCCTTACTCAGATCTTGATCATGGTTACAAGGCATCGGGCAAGCGCTTACTCATGGAGCCTCCTTCATCCTCGAGTAGGAATGGGACCAAGAAGCATAAGATGGATGATTACGAGCACATTGACCTACCAGATCCCCAGGAGATGCCTACCATCGTCGATGACGGCACCAAACCTGCCCACAGCTATGCCATCCTAATCGGCATGGCCATCCTCAGAGCGCCTAATCGTCGTCTCACACTGGCTTCGATCTACAAGTGGATCTCTGACAACTTCTCATTCTATCGAGCAGCTGAGAGTGGCTGGCAAAACAGCATCCGCCACAACCTGAGTCTCAACAAGAACTTCATCAAGCAAGAGAGGCCCAAAGACGATCCTGGTAAGGGTAACTACTGGGCAATCAAACCTGGCCAGGAACGTACGTTCTTATTAGACAAGAAGAACCAAGTCAGGCGCATCACCAACCCTGATGGCTCTCAATACATGCATGGCTTGCCTGGCGACTTAGGCACTCTACGTTCTATAAATACACCTGCCATTGGCCATTTCACTCTTGCTCCAAGCTCGCACAGACGATCGGATTCGAGGGGCATCGACTGTGCAAAGTTCCCAGAGGAGCCGGCCTTTTCTTCGGATGGCACGATCCCTGCCTCTGACCCTATCATAAATGATGACGGCAACACCAACAACTCTCACCACCGCAATGAAGTCTCAGCAATGGGTCCGCCTCCACTTCACATTCGATCCTCTCCTCCTCCGCAGGACCTTGCTTCCTCCCCACCCCAGATTGACCGCAAGGCAACACCTCCACCGGTACCTCGCTTCCATCCAGGCAGCCGATCTGGTGGACGTCAGAAGAAGTTCCACGGTCTCAATGATAGCGGTTACTGGTCGTCCATTGAATCCTCGGCTGCGCGCAACGCTGCTCATGTACTGACCTCTGAGGCGGATATCACCAGGCCTCGGATCAGGAAAGGCCGCGCTGAAGCGGAAATCGCTCGCATCCGCAGCTCTTCCTTTGACAGCCCCAGCAAGGACAAACGAATTCCCCAGCAGTCACGTCCACAGCTGTCGCCTCCCAAGGATGAAAGCCCTCTTACGCCTGCGATCGTCTTTCAACGTCCACAGAGACCTCCACCATCTGTGTCTCCCAATACCAACCTCCGCAATCACCGTGACCGCTTGAAAGCCTTGCTTGCTTCACCTGTCAAGACCTTCAGTCCTGTGGCCAGTAACGATTTCCAGAACTGGAGCCCTGTGGTCCAATTCTCTACTGATGATCATCTCATCCCAAGCCTTACTCCTTTCCTCTCACCGTATAAGTTTAAGCAAACTCCTTGCAAGGCTGACACTCCTGGCACACACAACAAGCTCTTCGATATCTTTATCGATGCGCCTGAGGAAGATCTCACCGCCCGAGGATCGCCAGAGAAACGCTCTGCACGTCGACCTTCCCTCGTCCGTGCCGCGACCTCTTCTGGTATCCTTGCCGATGTCACCGGAAGCTCGAAGACTAATGGTTCTTTGGTTCCTGGCCTGCTGGGCAGCAACGCCAAAGATGGCCAATTGACTAATAGTCCATTCTCTTTCTCCCCCTTCTTAGTGAAATCCTCCACTAGCACGTCAGTGCTTCGATCTCCAGCTCGACTTGGGTCTCCTCTCAAGCAGATGCACAAGCCATCGTCCAGTCAACCCGCCCTAGGCTTTGGCGAATATGACTGGCTTGATGAAAATCTACAACCAGATCGTAGCCTCTCCAAGGATGAAGCTGCTCAACTCTTTGGTGTAGATCTCCCAAGCGATGGATCTGAGGAAGCTATCGATATCTTCCAAGATTTTGGCAAGATTGGACATGTAGCTCCTCAAGCTCCAGACCGCTCAACCGGTAGTCCTGTGAAGAAGAGCCACAACCCAATCGCTGGTGGCCGTCCACCCCTGGGCAGAAGCGTGACCAGCCGTTGGTAGTCGCTCACCAATGTCGCTCGCACTTGCTCACAAGATTTCTCTTCTCTCCTTGTTTTCCATTAAATGTAATGAATTTTAACGATCGATAATGAGATCGATGCACAAGAATACCCACGGCGTTGGGTTGGTTTCCTGAGCCAGATCAAAGTCGAATCCTACTGACGGAGACTGCTGGTGTCGTCGATTTGGCGCCGAATAAGGGACAAACTACAAGGGGCGTGGATCAAACGGCGTTACGATGACGATTACGACTGTTGGCAGATATCGCAAGCCAGACCGCGCTCACATATCACCTCACATCTCTAACAGAGACATCCGTCTAGTTTGAGAGTAGGGTGAAACATGAAAAAGCGACACTGACATTGGCTTTGACATCAAACCAATCTCTTTGGGTATACGGGGATGATCCCAATCACACTATCTTGCTGGTCTCTACTAAGGGAGGTGTTCTGGATCAGTATGAATGAACGGCTGTTGGAAACGAGCCCTTGATGTCTACACTTCTGTTGTTGACTTTGTTGTTTTCTTTCATTCTGAATTATCTACCGGTCTTGTTCCTCGTGTTGAAGCAACCTTGCGATTGAGGGGATGGATCTTCTTCGTATATACCAGTCTTTTACTCTGCCTCTGACTTGCAATCTAATGTGGAAATCTAACTGTTGATTGCTTGCCTACTTGCTTGCTTGCTATCCAAATCCCCATCGCTTGATCATACTAATATTCTCCAATTGTGAGATAGGTATCCTGCGGTAGTCGTAGCATCTAGTTTGAAACACAACCAGCTCCTATTGTGTAGGACCTCGGGAGCTGTAGATAATGAAGTGACGTCAATCAGCCAATTACATATCCTATCTCGTCTAGCGTGTCAGAGTCGCGTTTGCCATTGGAAGTGCTGCCTACCGTTGATCTTTAGGTGTGAATCTTCTGTTTGAGATAGATAAGATAAATCGTCTACTTTATGACCATCATCCACCCCTTCAATTCTACATCAAACCCATCAAAGTACCTACACCTTGAAACGGCGAAAACACTCTCCATCTCCACCTGCATCACCTCAATCTTCGTCCAACGTTGCAAGGAAACTTTTCTCGGCAACTCACGCCCTTGAAGTTTCATGCGCTAGTTCCAGTTGCCTCTCCCGCTCTTATCTAATCGCTCTACCTCCAAAGGGGACCGAGCGAAGGGAGAGATTCGCCACTCATCGACATTGTCATCGCCATCGGCCTTGGTCATCGCCTTCGCATTCACTTATCCCACTCCAATGTCACTCTGAAATCGCATTCAGTCCTTAATTCAGCGATTCTTCGTTTCCTTCACTTTTCCTTCCTCGTTGGGCGACTCCATTCGCAACTTTCACCTTCCATCCTTCTGCGTAAGCCATCGACAACTCACATTCATTCACTTTGAGGAAAACATGCCTCGTGCCACACGCCAGTCGTTGACGTCAATCGACCGTACGCCTTCACCATCTAACTTTCTTGTATTCGCTGTGATAGTTTGCGACTGACTTTGTTTGTTACTGCAGCCGATACCCCATCGAACAAAACCCTAGTCGCCACCCGGCGCACTTCCAGTCGCAACATCCCCTCTCGATCGCTATATGTCGACGATAGCGAAGGCGCCAGCGAGGACGAGATCACTCTTACCGCCACTCCAACCACTACCACCACCACCAACAGGCGAGTCCTTCATTCTGTCGCTGTTCCAGTCATGGCACCTACCTCGTCACGAAAAACCAGAGCTTCCTCCAGCAAGGTCACCAGTCCTGGAGACTCCTCTGTCCTAGCTTCCGCCAACACTTCTGCAAGAGACTCGGAAGAATACGTCACCCCAGGTACTACGCCTGCCGAATCAGTGGTTGGAGCTGGACCTGCAAACAACAAGAGAAAGAGAAGTGCTCTCTCATATAATGTAGCCTCTGCAATCGAGAGCGGAATCGATCCTGACGAGGTGCTTGCTCGAAGATTGCAAGAGGAGGAATACAAAGGTGACAACACCCAGCCCAATAAGCGCTTCAAAATCAATGACGGTCAGGTCTCAGATTCCCAAGACGACGGTGTCAGCGAGCTCAGCGAGCTCAGTGACCTCAGTTCTGCAGAATCCGAGGCCTTCAAACCGCAACCAACAAAATCTGTTTCTGCTCGTGGCAAAGCCAAGCCAAAGCCTAGCGGCAAGCTATTGAAGAAACCTTCACGCAAGGCTTCACTCAACGCTACCAAGACCACTCGACGACAGCTCAAGACCAAGATCGAGGACAGCGAGTCTGACCAGGAGCTCGGAAGTGATCGTGAGCTCGAAGACGACCTCAGTTTCGATGACATGGAGAGTGATGCTATCACTAGCGATGTAGAATCAGAGAGCTCCGTCCCTATTGCACAGCAGCGTCCTCAGGCACAGCGTGGGACGTCGTCTTCCAGAGCTCGCCGTGGTCGAGCCAGTCGAGGTACCGGTCGCAGTCGCGCTGGAAGATCTCGTGCTGGACACCAACCTGACGAAGATCCCCAAATAAGCCAAGCTTTCGGTCTAAATAAGAGGAGGCTACGAGAGAGACGCAAGTTAGAGAAGGCACACCCAGAAATCAAAACCTTGTGGACCGACCTCGGCAAGATTGAGGTTCTCAAACCCATCCCTGCGGATCAGCCTGAGGGTATCTCACGCAAACTCAAATCCTTCCAACTTGAGGGTCTCAGTTGGATGATTAGGCAAGAGCAGACCCAATACAGAGGTGGCTTGCTGGGTGACGAGATGGGCATGGGCAAAACCATCCAAGCTGTATCCCTCATCATGTCCGATTATCCCCAAAAGGAGCCTACCCTCGTCGTCGTCCCACCTGTCGCACTCATGCAGTGGTCGACAGAAATTGGAGAGTACACAAACGGGAAGCTCAACGTGCTCATCTACCACGGGCAGAATAGCAAGGTCAAGCTCATGACAGTTAAGGACTTGAGAAAGTACGATGTCATCATGATCTCTTACAACAGTCTCGAATCACTGCACCGTAAAGAACAGAAAGGTTGGAGTCGAGGTGAGGACTTGATCAAGGAAGATTCACCTGTACACGCAATCAAGTTCCACCGCGTCATCCTAGACGAGGCCCATTCCATAAAGCAGCGTACCACCGGTGTAGCCAAAGCCTGCTTCGCTCTCAAGGCTACATATAAGTGGTGTCTATCAGGCACGCCTGTACAGAATCGCATTGGAGAGTTCTTCTCGCTTCTGCGTTTCCTCGAAGTCCGTCCATTTGCGGATTATTTCTGTAAGAGATGCCCCTGCTCACTCTTACACTGGAACCTCGATGAATCCCACTATTGCAAAACATGCAAGCACAGCGGTATAGAGCATGTTTCGGTCTTCAATCAGGAGTTGTTAAACCCTCTCACCGAATCGCCAGAACCTGCAGTTCGCGCAGCCGCTATGGATAAACTACATATGGTCACTGCTAGAATAATGCTCAGACGTGTGAAAAAGGACCACGTCAGCTCGATGGAGCTTCCACCCAAAGAGGTCATCATTGATTCTCAATTTTTCAGTCTACAGGAGAGAGATTTCAATCAAAGCGTCATGACGAGATCTACTCGAACATTCGATTCGTACGTCGCTAGAGGTGTCATGCTGAACGAGGTGGCCAACATCTTCGGTCTCCTTATGTCCATGAGGCAGGCTGCCAATCATCCTGACTTGATCCTTCGCAAGAAGGCTGCTGAAGGACAGAACGTATTAGTCTGCAACATTTGCGACGACATCGCCGAGGATGGTATCCGGAGCAAGTGTAAGCACGAATTCTGCCGTTCATGCGTCAAGGCATATATCAAATCGATTGAGGACAATGGCGCAGAGGAAGATAGCTGCGATTGTCCACGTTGTCATATAAAGTTGGAGATCGACCTTGACCAACCAGAGGTGGAACAGGATTCGGAGGCTGTCAAGAAAAACTCCATCATCAACCGCATTCGCATGGAGGACTGGCACTCGAGCACCAAGATCGAGACGCTGGTCTACGAGCTGTATCGACTGCGTTCCCGCAAGCAGACCCTCAAGAGCATCGTGTTTTCGCAGTTCACCTCGATGCTGCAGCTGATCGAATGGCGTCTGCGCCGAGCTGGCTTCTCTACTGTCATCCTGGACGGGTCGATGACACCGGCACAGCGCCAACGTAGCATCGAGTACTTCATGACCAACACCAACGTTGAGGTCTTCCTGGTCTCCCTCAAAGCAGGTGGCGTAGCGCTAAACCTCACCGAGGCCTCACGTGTCTTCATCGTCGACCCTTGGTGGAACCCTGCCGCTGAGTGGCAGTCGGCCGATCGCTGCCACCGCATCGGCCAGCGTCGCCCATGCGTCATCACCCGCCTTATAGTCGAGGACTCTATCGAGTCCCGTATCTGCGCCCTCCAGCAAAAGAAAGAGTCCCTCATCAGCTCCACTATCGGTGGCGACAAGGCTTCTATGGAGAAACTAACCCCAGAAGATATGCAGTTCCTCTTCAGAGGTTCTTGAGCTGCTGTTGCTGCTTCGGCTGCCGTTGTATTTCTTTCCTTCCTTTTATTCCCTCACCACCACCATCCCCTCTACAACTCGGTGGCTTGCTCTCAGTCTTTTCTTCCCCCCAGGACTGCTGGACGTCAGGATACCGCAGATTCAATGTCTGTATGATTAGATAATACTTTAGCCCAAATGGTGTACGATAAATGATATGTCTGTCACGGCCGATGCTTAACGTCGGTTTAACCGTAAAACCTTGTCAACAGCGATGTCTGTTTTACTCGAGGCGGTACAGCTCTTCTATTCCCTTGGATATTTAGAGCATGAGGTTTCTTTGCCCTCATTTGATGCTTGATGCTAGCCTCTTGGCTATGATCGGTAGCATTACTCAATCACCCTAGATTTATGAGTCTAACTTGAGGCTTGCCGTTGGTTGTAGATCCATTGGTGAGTTGGGAGGTATGACTGAGCCTTATTTACTAAACAGAGACGCAGGACCTTAGACCGTCTATACATATTGACCTAACGTTGCCAATTGGTCTATTGAGCCGCATCTAAGTTTGAAAGTCTGAGAAGACCTCGCTCTCTTGCATACGTTGATATGGGAAGATGCCACAAGTCGAGACAAATGCCGCAAGCCGTTGCTTTCGACGGCATAGTATACAACGTTCTGCCATGCATATCGTCCAGCGACTTTTAAAAGATCGTCCTCTGCGTTGTGTCAACGAGCGGGGACATCCAAACAAGAGGTTCAATCAGATGCAGTCTCCAGCAGGCTCATCGCCGGGGAGTTGCAGCTATTTAGACCCGTGCATTGAAAATACCGCTTCGGTGGCGAACGTCTAAGAGCAGGCCACCAGGAGGATTTTCGAGAGTATGTTTGTTTCTGTGGCGTGCATTGCTTTTTGCTGCTAAGGTGTGCCCGGTGCACAGCTAGGAGGCTTCTTCAAAAGCTTTCTTAACTGCCGATAGAACGTCCTCCTCCTTATCGCCTCCTTTCTTCACGAGGACGGACGTAATCACGGCATGGGTACCGCCCTTCTCCCTCTCCACTCTTGAACTGAACTCGCGACCTTCCCAGCGTTCAATTTTCATCGGGACCTGTAGTATTCGACGCAAGCCATCGTTAGTCAATTCCGATACCCTAGCTGAGGAGATCTTGGGTGCTCTTATGCCATGCAGTTTTCCCTTCGGCTCATAGTTGGCTTCAACGGCTTCTTTCAGGCGTTGTCCAAAACCGAAAGAAGATAATGGCTCTGTTGAAAGAAAGGTTTGTTATGTCTTTGAATAAAAGTCTTTCCCCATCTCAAGGTTCCTGCAACCGATCAACCACCAACATATAGAGGAGCTTGCAGCTGGCGATATCTCAGATTGAAGGCCGACACATCATCTCAATTTTAGCGCATGCGCCTTGAGTATCAAATTCTACCACCTCTACATGTCTCACATTTCTCGTCTGATCCTTAGCCCGTATGACCAACGTTCACAGCTTCTCCGACCTGTGATAGCTTAATGAGCAATCGGCAGTGTTGTTAACCCCCGAGATTCATGAATCGAACTATATTTCATTGTAGCATATGAGACTTCACATTAGCCAACAACATTGAACTTGCTGCAAGAAGGAAAAAAGTTCCAGCCGCGATGTAAGGAAGGCCTCTGTACACGCCTCCAAGGGTCAATCCATGACTGAAAGCAGCAGCCAAAGCTGGACCGGAAATCATTGTACCAGCGCTTTGTACCAATGCAATGGCAGTACTAATGATACCGATGTGTTCCTTTTCAACAGAAGCAATTGCCAGGCTTCTAAGAGCAGAGTAAAATCCCCACCCACAGGCTAGCAAGGTGATACCAACCGCGAATACGGCCGGATCGGCTGCAAACCCCATGAAGATAGCGCCCAGGGTCAACATCCAAACACTTCCCTGTACAATCAGTAAGTCTGTCCTATTAACGGTCGTGTACTTCCCGAGAACAGTGGACAGCTTCGGTAACACTATGAATAGTACTACAAGCGTGACGACCCCTTTGAGGGTTATGAAGAGGCTGGCTTTGGAGATGCTCAACCCGAATCGAAGCGAGGCGTATTGGATGACGAGTTGAGTCGCTTGTCTTCCGATGCTCGCAAACAGGAATGACGCCAATATGCAGACGATAGTTGTGTTGAACGGTACGAGGATTTGCACCTTGCTCAGCTTGTCTTCCACTGTTTGAATCCAGCTCTTCTTAGCTGTATCTGGTCGTGCTGGTGAGTCAGACGCTTCTGAAGCTTGACTTTCAAAAATCGAGACCTTCCTCGGCTTGGACCACGTCTCAGGCAAGGCAATTGCCGTCACCAGACTGAGGCCTTGGATCACAAGGCCTATCACGAATGGTACCCATGGACTATGTTTCCACATCAATGCAGCACTTGCTGGAGTGGCGAGAGTTTCGCTCGTCAATATTGCCGCTGCAATAACATAAAACATCGGAGATCTGTCCGCTATGTCAGTATTATGGCGATGGCTGGTGTAGGTGGTCGCTAAAGATTACGCACCGTTCTTCTGGAGTAAAGACGTCCGTGACCATTGCATATGCCATCGAGGTTGCGATCTGTGATCCTCCACCCATCACTTGAAACAACGGACTTGCCCAAATGAGCCGAAGTGGGATGACAGGCGCCCACCAACTGATGAGACGCAAGGAGACATCTTCAAGAAACAGGCCGAGAATGCAAAGAATCAAGATCGGCTTTCGACCGATGCGGTCAGCTAGTATGCCGTAAGGAAGTGCAAGAATAATGCCGGGAACCTGGTCGATGGTATCCTTCAGTCCTGTGAGATAAGCTAGCTGTTGCTGCACTGTGGCCGACTTGCATGGAGATGTCGTCTCATTGTATGCGATGAGTGGAGTCGAAGATGTGGTTTTATATACGTCTTCGCAGATGATGGATTCATAGATGGCAATGCTGGGTGCATATGACAAGATGCTCCCAAAGTCGACAACGACGATGGTGATGGCCAACAAGAGTAAGAGTCGCCATTTGCGAAGAGCAGATTCATGTTCGACCGGGTCGGATTCTTCAATAGGTTGTGGCGACGAAGTACCCAACAGTCTTGTTCTCTCTGTTGGCTCGAACGTGCCATCCATGTTGTCTTTCATGGCCTCAAAAATGTAGCGATTGCAGTGCTCATGGAAATATCGACAGTTCCCATGGTTCTACACTGCCATTGGGGTCCCAAGCCAGAAGTGTAACATATATTATACATGCCAATCCAGAATGTAGGTGCCTAATTCCAGCCGGGATAATTGGCTGCACACCCACTCACTTTGCATGTAGCATCATATCGTAGCATTGGCTATCTTATCCAAACCAGCTACCCAATTGGATTCGCTGAGTGGTCATGAAAGTAGAGAGGAGAGATAAGTCTGCTATCATAGTCCCGACAGTATTGGGTCTTCGATGGTTCGTGAGATTTAAGAGGTTGTTCGCTTCATGGGCTTTCCGTTACAGGAAAACGGCGCATCTGCGTCGGGAATTGATCGAATATCAATTCCAAGAGCTCTTGTATGATCTGCTTGACAACAACCCTACTTGATCGCTCTCCCGAAGCACATCTACAACAAGTGCTTTCGCCAAATTTATTCAAAGGTGAGTACTTGTCCTGACCAATTCCGCGGTTGCTCTTCAATCGAGGTAACTTGATTAAATCCTAAGTCCGGACGACATGCTAGCTTACCTAATAAGACTCGTATCCATACCTAGGCATCTTTATTTTACTCCAAATAGAGAAAAGTCTAATGGGTATCTAAAGCAGGATCCCGTGGTGTTACAATATAAGATATCTTACTACACTGGCCATGATCAACAGTTATCCGTAGACTACGGACACGAATTGAGCGTGGTGCATGACAGAAGGCTATAAACAAAAGTGTGTGCAAGAGAGCATGTGCTTGGCCTGCCCTCTTCACAAAAACCCTTGATTTATTAGTGGCATTGAATGGCTGTCCACAGCTCGGTATGCGAAGCCATCAATGAACGCTTATCATCTACCAATAAACCACAGCTCAGCTTTCCTTCAAAGAGAGTGCGTTCTACGTTGGCACTTGTCTGCTTCTCATGCGATTACAATCACAATGTCTTGTCAACATGGTGATGTTCCAGAAGATAATCTTCATATCACATTGAGGATGTAGACCTTAGTAAACTGCCCTGGAAGATCATATTTCTCTGGCCTACATTGAGGCTAGTTAGAGGTCTGTTAATCCAGCAACTGATTCAGGCAAAACCTAAATCACTTTGACTTGCTAATCAGAGCGACAGCCACTTTGCGTTGAAGACAGAATCACCATGGATATTGTCCACTCTTACTGAGGAAACAGCCATGCTCCTCATCCCGCTCACCGTTGATGATGTTGACCAGTGGAGCCGCTCCTTCGCTGGTTTTCTGAGCACCGGCCTCTGCATTGTTGTAAGGCCCTAAGTTGGAGATGGTGAAGCCTGGTGTGTAGGTGAACACCTTGATGCCTTCCTTCCCATAGACGTTGGCCTGTGCACACGAAATGAAGTTCATAGCAGCCTTGCTTGTAGCATATGCCATGCCCCAGAAAGGACCGACATCGTGCATAGCTTGGCTCATGCCAAGGCGTTTGGTGAGAGAGCCTGCTCCAGACGACACATTGATCAGACGTGGCTGACTAGTCGACTTCTTAAGGAGGGGGTAAAATGCGTCACCCATCAAGAAGGCACTTGTTGAGTTGGTCTGGAAGCTGTTGGCAAATTGTTCTGCAGTGGTCCCGCCAAGTGAGCCGATTGCAGCGTTGTGGACGAGAACATCAATTCTATGGCACCCAAACGGTCAGTGTGGGAGGCTGCAGAGGGCAGCTCATCAATAAACCTACCTTCCGTGTTTCTGTTCTACAGCCTTTGCAGCTGCAGTAATGGACTCATCATTCGCGACGTCAATTTGCAATAGCTCGACGGTCCCTGGGGGTTTCCTGGAGTTCAAGTCTTTCACAGCCGCTTCACCCTTCTCGACAGACCGACATCCAAGTATGACATGCTTGAAGGATTCTTGCATCAACTGTGCGGCCAGCTCGAACCCAATGCCAGAGTTGCCTAGGTCTGAAATTAGCTCTGTCATAGCACAGTATAAGGGGCTCCGAAGGGGAAAGACTTGCCGCCAGTAACTAGTACAATTGTCTTCGCGCTCGCCATGATCTGCTATGGGTTGTGAATATCCGCGTTGACCTACCTGAATGACTACCTGGGAGAGCGGAGTGCATGTCTTATATCTGACCCTTCTCGCCATGTTCGACAATGGACCTCATATCAACAAACCCTTAACTCCGTTGTAATATAGTCCCACCTGACCTGCATCGATCAAGTGTTCATGACGCTGATATTTCCCTTGATTTAACGATCATGCTCGAGCAACGAAGAGATTGAGTCGGCAATATCGATCATAATTCCGTCCAATCTCCAAAAATCTTGAGATGTGAGCCTTGTGTATCACGAACAAAGAAGAGAGGTATAAAGTCCTCTAGTCCGAAGAGTGCAGGATATGTTATTACCTCGCGCCTTTTACCCAATCGAGTAAGCGCGGCTTTTTCAAGCCCGAAGATAATCTGGCTTTGGGTAATTCCGACAGACGGAGAGACGGCGAGAAGTGGACGTCCGTTCGAATACTCTGGAGCCAAATGGGCTTCCTGTTGAATCTTACAGGAGAGGGTTTCCGTAGAGAACCACAGCATGATGAGTTTACATAGCTGAAGCCAGGCATTGCTGTCCCTGGTGGACAATCCTCTTTTGTTGGTCAACCTGCAAGCTCACTCCACAGACCAGGGCGCTCGTCGACTTTGCTATATCGTATCACGAGTGTCTAATATTGCTTAGAGACGAGCACAGAAAGAGCACTTATTGGAGTCGCTTTCAGATCCTATCAAGATCTCATAGACAGCATTCATCATTCATCAATTGGAACGACCGGTGATGCAAACGAGTCGAGTCAGCAAGCTCGTAACCAAGTACTACCAGCTATATGGCTTCACGTAGCTCTTGAATAATGATTTTCAATTCATCAGCGGTGATTTAAACCAGAATTGTCTCTATCGTATTGAACATGCAGAAGGGAAGAGGTATACGAATCATGTTACATTGCAGAGGGCACTAGACAAAACGCACATTGGCATCTCTACTTTGATACATCAACAACTCCCACTGCCGTTCCTATCCAAGGACTCTCTCTAGTTTCCAAGTCGCTCGCTATGAACTCGGCGTTCTGCTCCAAAGTCGTCTCGTAACGATTAACGTTGATAGCTACGGTCAGAAACCTCCCGATCAAGGGGAGCGATGTCACCCACGACTCTCGCCACAGAGGGGGCGTTCCAGCACTGCCCACTAGGCCACTACCCTTTGACGACCTGGCAGTGGGAACGCTAAGGTCCTCACTTTCGGCCACCATGGTACTGGGACACAGCATCGACCACTCCACGCCCGAGTCCGTGGGAAGAGGGCGTAGAAGGCTGATGGTTTGGCGGTGTTGCAGGAATATTGGGATGCTGCATTTCACAATAATCAATCGAACAATCCTCTTCTTATTCTCAGGTGCAATGAAAAGGAAGGTGAATCAAACACTCACTAGTTTGAGAGCATGGTCTCTGTGCCTGGATACTTCAGCACTCCCATTCCTCCAAGAAACCACATCCGCAGAGATTCTCTCTCCACATCAGAAGAAACATGTTCGCCGTCTATCAGATTGTTCTTCCTCGTGCTCACAGCAGCTTTCGCTCCCTCTAACACAGCGCCAAAAATACTCGGCAGATCGCTGGTGCCCCAAGGCGCCATCGCCGCCAGGCCTGCCGCGCTCACCACCGCTTGGGCTTTACTCTCTAGGATTGCGGCTTCCACTGCCGTCGAGTCCTTTGCATCGCCTTCGATTACAGCTGTGATGCGGTCGAAGACCTCGGGCGGTAGCTGCGATCGTAGCTTGGAGGATGACCTCACGTATGCGACTACGCTGTGCTGATGACTCAACAGTGCGGGAATCAAGCGCGAGCCTAGATTGCCGGTTCCACCGAGAAGTAGCACAATCATTGTTGTAGCTGGTGCAGATGTTTTGGGGTGTTACAAGGGTGACGCTGTTCTTATTACATGCGAATGACGGGATTATTCTTGAGTTAACTTGGGTTGACTTGACTTGATTGATTTGATGTCAAGGTCGTACCTGCAACATGTCAGGTGATCTAAAGGATTGCTACACGATAGAGACAGCCAGAGGTCATATGAAGTATTTCAGGTGAAGGTCAACTCACTCCCAACTTACTGTAGAGTTGTGACGGGTTGGTCAAGTCTACCCTGCCAGGGAGTAGGTAATCAACTTGAAGTAGTGGAAAGCGTGGCAGTGTCTCACCATAAGAGATGATAGCAAGTGTCTAGAAATAATGCCTACGTCTCTCCTATCCAACAGGTAGGGAGGACTTTGATGATATATGCCTCTACTAGTGTAAAGGTACAAGGACAAGGACGAGGTGGTGGTATGACCCCGGCTTCTAGCGGATGTATCCTCACGCATCCAATCCCACGTTTCTCATTACATTACCTGAGTTTGGAATAATAAATCCTAGGCATCTCATTCAGTACACTGATTGAAAACAAAGTGACGATTTAACTGAATAGACAGGATATGTGCTGGGAGCGGACGTGGAGTATTCAAGGCAATACTAAATAAGCCAGCAATTTATCTGCAGAGTACGGACATTGCCAGGACGCATATCGATGACCCTAACCCTATGAATCCCCGGCCGTCATCGATGAATGTTGGGCTCTGCAGCTTCTACTCCACCTCCATGTCGCGACTTGCCAGATTGAGCAAGCTTTCGTTTAGTGGTGCAGGTTGATGAACGCCAACACTGCTTCTGTGGCGTCAGCATTCTTTCAGTGATGTTCGCAACCACCTGTCGCCTCTTCAAAACCAAGCCCCTATCGTCCTTGTCGAATCTTTCATCCAGACGTCTGTTCAGCGCAAGCACTCAGCTCCGCCAGCCCAGCGATATGGAGACGGTAGACACCAGTGCCCGGCTCCAGAAGCTGCGAGAGTTGATGAGGTCAAACAAGATCGATGTTTACAGTAATCCGCCCAACAAGCCTCATGCTGCGCGAGCCGACCAAGCTGACCACCGAACCTTCCGCATCAACTAGTCGTCCCGTCAGAAGATGCCCACTCAAGCGAATACATAGCCCCAACTGATGCCCGGCGCGAATTCATCAGCGGTTTCACTGGATCGGCAGGTACGGCAGTGATTTCACTAGACAAGGCTGCATTATCAACAGACGGGAGATACTTCAACCAAGCTAGCAGACAGCTGGATTCGAACTGGACCTTACTCAAGCAGGGTCTCCAAGATGTCCCAACCTGGCAGGACTGGACTGCGGAACAGGCAGAGGGAGGCAAGACCGTTGGTGTAGATTCCACCACCATCACAGCACCTGAAGGAAGGAAGCTGGGAGATAAGATTAAGAAGAGAGGGGGTGGAAGGCTTGTCCCGTTGGCACAAAACTTAGTGGATGAAGTTTGGGGCAAAGACAAGCCATCACGGCCGAATGAGCCAGCCAAAGTACTTGGGTTGGAATATGCGGGGAAGAAATATCAGGAGAAGATCATTGATCTGCGAAAAGAACTGGAGAAGAGGAAAGCGAAAGGGTTTGTGGTCAGCATGCTGGATGAGATTGCATGGCTCTTCAACCTTCGTGGCAACGACATTCCATACAATCCCGTCTTCTTCTCATACGCCCTTGTCACGCCAACCTCAACGATACTGTACATTGACGAGAGCAAATTGGACGATGCCGCAAAGGCACATTTGCAGGGCGTGCAAATTCGACCTTACGAAGCGATCTTCGACGATATAACTGCTCTCGTGAGCGATGGCGAAGCTACTGCCCCTGGCATTTCAAAACGCAAATACCTGATATCCACCAAGACTTCATGGGCCCTCTCGAAAGCACTGGGTGGCGAGGAGAATGTGGACGAGGTGCGCAGTCCGATCGGTGATGCAAAGGCCGTTAAAAACTCTACGGAAATGGAGGGAATGCGCCAATGTCACATCCGTGATGGTGCGGCGCTGACTGAGTTTTTCGCCTGGCTAGAGGATGAATTGATCAGCAAGTCCGCCAAGATTGACGAGGTTGAAGCCGCAGACAAACTCGAGCAGATTCGCAGCAAGCACGACAAGTTTGTCGGTCTTTCCTTCGACACTATCTCATCCACCGGGCCTAACGCTGCCGTCATTCACTACAAGCCAGAGCCAGGTAATTGTAGCGTCATTGATCCAAGCGCAATATACCTCTGCGATTCCGGTGCGCAGTATTTAGACGGTACTACGGACACAACGAGAACTTTACATTTTGGTGAGCCTACCGAATCAGAACGGGAGGCGTACACTCTTGTTTTGAAGGGACACATTGCCTTGGAGATGGCCAAATTCCCCAAGGGTACTTCTGGCTATGCTTTAGACGCTTTTGCCCGTCGATTCCTTTGGGATCAAGGATTAGACTACAGACATGGCACAGGCCACGGTGTCGGCTCATATTTGAACGTGCACGAGGGTCCCATGGGTATCGGCACCCGCCCACAGTACACAGAAGTACCATTGGCAGTCGGCAATGTCATCTCAAACGAGCCTGGGTATTATGAAGATGGAAGCTTTGGTATTAGGATTGAGAACGTTGTGATGGTGAACGAGGTGAAGACGAAGCACAAGTTCGGTGACAAGCCTTTCCTCGGCTTCGAACATGTCACAATGACACCACTTTGCAAAAAGCTGGTGGTTACAGAACTCCTCACCAAAGAGGAAATAGGATGGGTAAATGCCTATCACAAGGAGGTTCTGGAAAAGACGGGCAAATTCTTTGAAAATGATGAGAGGAGTAAGAAATGGCTCTCGAGGGAATGTGCACCGTACTGATGATCGACGGCCTTCCATTTTCAATTCTCCCCTTCTCCGTCTAGCACAGACTCTAGATAGAAATCAATGAACAGAGTCAACCGGCTCTGTACTTGCGCACGTAGAGAGATCTACAGCATTACATCTATTTTCAAAGTAGTTCTCAAACTTTTACACTATACATGTCGATGAGTGATAACCCTTAAAAGTCAGCAAAAGCGCTCAGTGCAAACACAGCACCAAAGCTGAGTTTGAACGCGGCATTCTCCCTGACGGCGGACTGCACGTCAACATTCGCATTGCTGATCTTACTGCGCAGGAATCTCTCAATCCTTCCATACGGCAGAGGCTGGATGCCGAGGTATGACTCGCACAGCTGGCCACCGACGACGAGCAGGCCGAGTAGGAGGGCGAGGGGCTTGCTAAAGGTAGAGACGGCCAGGCCGGCCAACAAGCCTACACATCTCCCAGTCAGTCTTCTCGAACATGGCAGTTTTTTACTGGAGATCCTCTATCATCGCATACCGCAAATGCTACCGGCACTGAGCTGCTTGATCGATCTGGGGCTCAGAAGGTCGGACGGCTTGGTGGAGGAAGATCGGCTCTCGAGCGGCGATTGGGCTGGGAAGGTTCGTTGTTCAGAGATCCTGGCTGGCGCGCTGGAATATGAGTCCAGTCGGTAGACCATCGGGTTGAACTTCCAGCTCTGCAGATCTTGCCTTTGCAGCCAGGAGCTCGCCACGAATGCACAGCCGGCCGTGCCAGCGGCTGCCGACAGCAGCAGAGGCGCACGGTTGAAGAGACCTGAAGCCATTGTACTTGAGTTTGATGTCTCGAATTGATTGACCGGTGTTCGATTGGTTCACAGGACGACGTCAGGGAGGTTGCGGATGCTGTTCTCAATGCTCAGCTTTGCAGTCGTGGTCTGGATGTTCGATGCGCGTCAAGATCGCGGTCGTGACGTCATACCTCGGCTGGTGATCCTTTTGAATGCAGATTACATTCGAGTTTGATTCTTGACATAACCTCACGCCGATATGAACGGATATATATACATAGCTTAGCTGGATCTGCAAGCAGGGCCCCCATCATGAATGTCCGAAACATATATCACTCAGCGAGCATAGAGACGCACACGTGTGTAGGAAGACCCCACGCCATTCGATAGATGAAGCAGACGGTCGGCAAACCTGCCATAAACGTAATCCGTCGCTGTATTGAGAAGTGCAGGGCAACCTTGTCGCAAACAGGGACCTCGATCGGAATAGACATTAGTCTCCCTTCTAAGGACATCAACCCACGACACTCGTCAGAAATCCACGATGCCTGCGATCAGGACGGCCAAGAACCGCAAGCCGCCGCCGGATGGCTTCGAAGACATCGAAGACACGCTGCTGGAGTTCCAGAACAAGATGAAAGATGCCGAGAACGCGAGCCACGAGGGCAAGAAGAAGCACGAAATGCTCTGGCCGGTCTTCCAGATCACCCATCAACGTATGCCTCTCCCTAGGTGAAGTGAAATAAAAAGGAGCAAGAGCGGGCGCATATGCGATCCTCTTTCTCGTTTGAACCTCGTCTTCCTTTCCATATCCCGCCTTTTTGCGCCTGCGCAACAACGCCCAGTTTGGATATACCTGAGAGGGCCTACAGGAGGACGTAGGCGTCCTGCCACAGCCACAGCCACAGCCACGAGGCCGTGGTGTTTGAAGGTGAGACCTATCGTCTCTCATTGGCCAGCACAGATATATTTCCTATCCCATCCTATTCTACCATGAATCTACTCACGGTTGTTGTTTTCGCATCTTAACGGTCTAAGGGCAAATGGAGGATCTAGCAAACTGACTCATTTGGTTCTATGTTCACTATAGGCTCCCGCTACATATACGACTTATACTACACCCAGGAAGCGATCGACAAGAAACTGTACGAGTGGCTCTTGAAGAACAATTACGCCGACGCCAAACTCATCGCCAAGTGGAAGAAACAGGGATACGAGAAGCTGTGCTGTCTGCGCTGCATCCAGACAAAAGAGACCAACTTCAACAGCACATGTATCTGCCGTGTCCCTCGCGAACAGCTAAAGGAGGGTGAGGAGGCGATTGCCTGTGTCAGTTGCGGGTGCAGAGGATGTGCCAGCAGTGATTGAAGACGGAAAGGGGCATAGTAGTCGGGGAAGATAAGATACATGGAGTGGAAAGCGAAAGCGATGGGAAGATTCCACCTGTGAGAGGGACGCCATATTGAAACCCAGTTACACCTCAACAACAAGTGTGTCTACTATCAGGCAGAGTGAGAGGTCGTAGGGACAGTCCTACATGTTACGAATAGCACGACCAAATTGAGCAACAAGTCATGAATACTGCTGAAAACCGATGGATGTAAGAGGTCATGTGTGTTTGAACACATCATGTAGTGTTTATCATTAGTCGTGAAAATGCAGATGAGCTCTGTTAAGCCGAGAATCTAGAGAAACAAATGCCTAATGCCGTCAATGCAAACGCTTGATTGAGAATGAAATCTAACCAGCTTGAGGATCGACCTGGACAATCTCGAATTCGCGCCACAAGCTAAGATGTCGCTCACTGCGCCTGTAGGGCTTGACGAGAGTCTCTGGCGAAGTCCTCACCCGGTGGCCGTCCAGCAAGTGCCGCATCGTCTTCGAAGTCTCAATGGAAGGGTCGAACGCTAGCAAGTCGCGATAGCCATCCACCCACCTCTGCAACCCTACGATGGTGATTGAGTGACCCTGCCTCTGCAGATAAATCGGTGCAAGGTCTGTGATGGTAGACGTGCCATGCACACTAGCCGTTTCTGCTGCAGACATGAAATACGCCTCCACATGGTCGAGCAACTTCTCATATGCATCGCGGCCTCCCTCAGTCGATTGGAAGGTCTGGCCGGTGACATCGATGCCGTTGTGCATCAAGTACGCCGCCGCCTCCATCGAACCTATCCACTTGCGTGTGCCCCTGACGCCTCCCGTCTCGACACGCGAATAGGTGCACATCCCGTTCGCCCAGGCGGCCTCGATGTCGTCCTGGATCTGCAACACGTTCGGCAGCAGTTGGCGCAACCGGGAGCCTTGCTGCCGCTGTAGTGCCGAGAGCAACATTTGGATGTTCCAGTAGCCACAGAAGTTGCCCTCGCACTGGATGCGTCGGATATGTCTGACGCTGCGCCTGCAGAAGTAAGCTCGTTTGACATCGCGGTCAAGCGAGGACAGGTCGGCCAGAACATCGATCACACCCGCTGTTTCGTTCTCGATGTAGTGCTCCCTCTCCAGTCGACCGTCTCGACCGATGACATTGCGCGTTCGTGGTAGGGCATCGTGGATAAGCTGTCGGCGCACACGATCTGGCATGTGAGACTCGAAGGCGTGAGGCCCCAGCTCACGCTTACCGAGCCGGCCTGGTTCCAGTTTGTGTCCCGACCGAGGTGGTGGTGGTGAAGTCGCTGGCCTTCGATTCCCAACGATAGACGTGCCGCGGAACAACCTGTCGAGAGTTCCGTTCATAGAGTGAGTCCTTGCGGGTATTGTTGGCGACCGTCGTGGAGGAAGTCGTTCAGGTGGTTTCTTCTCGAGTTTTCGAGGTGTATCCATGTTTCTAGTTCTGTCGGCCGCTGGAGATGGACGTCTGTGTCGAGGTTGGCCGGGTCCAACGTTCCTCTCTGTGTCGTCACTGTGTGTTCGGTCGAAGTCCATATCCTCGATCTCAGAGGCGTCGACGGACTCGTGTACCGCTACATGCTCTTCTATGTCGGAAATGAGGAAGACTTCACCACACCCGTGCCTCGGGCAGGTGATCCAGTCCTCCTCAACAGGCTGAGACATTGCTGCAGCATCTGGCGTTGCTGGTGAGGTGTCACGCCGCGGCAAGCTACCCATATGGTGCTGTTCGACATGGCTCGTGATGTCGTACTCGGTATCAGTGGTGAATGCGCAGAATGGACAGTCGAATGAATCTACCATGACTTGGGATTCTCACGCCTGGTTTGCAGAGTCGCAAGATGCAACCAGTTGGGGAGGGAGGTCGATGTCTACAGTCGACGCTCTCTCTCTATCTCTATCTCTCTCGGTCACACTGGATTTCTTATCATGGCGACAGCATGACCCTCTGTCGTCGTGAATGCGCAGACAACGCTACATTCCAAGAACCTGCGAGGACACACATCTAAGCCACCTGGTGACCACGTACCTAACTGCAGGGCCGTCTAATGGTCGGGTGCTCGCGAAGGGTGGCGGTGCAGTGCGATGGAGCGCAATGCATCACCATCCCATCCCACGCCTACCTACCAATCGGCCCATGTCTTCAATGTATATACAACGTTGGAACGTGAAGGTTCGGTGGCTGCAGACACCTGTCTCTGGTGATGTTGGAGCCATTCACAGACGGCAGACTGCAGGCCGTGGACCAGAGACGTCTCAGTCTCACCCCCATATGGAGAAGTTGACAGCACATCGCATGGCATCCACCATCCATCTCCACTCCGTGCTAGACCCTCCACATTGTATCACCATACAGTATACCTCCCGCTCCAGCCCTCTGTCCCCACCCATTTTCCTCTCCACTAGCAGAGACTGGTGGTGGTGGTGGTGGTGGTGGTGGTGGTGGTGACGTGCAGTGGAGATGACCCACCATACCAAGGTAACGAGTACGGCGACCGATCTGTCAAGTGGCCGTCGAGAAAAAGGACGTTCGCAGCCCCACCTTCTCCCTGCTCTGCGCGACTTCGGCCCGTGATTCATCCCCCACCATTCGCCCTCTGCGCTTTTAAGCTGCTGCTCGGCGCTCATTAAAACTTTCCTTCCTACAATGGCGACCCTCAACATACAATCCGTACACAGGCGCTTGCGCTTCTGCTTTTATTCGACCTACAATGGCTACCATCGTGCTTGGTGCGCAGTGGGGTGACGAGGGGAAGGGCAAGATTGTCGATGTCCTGAGCGATGGCATGCAGCTGTGTTGCAGGGCCCAGGGCGGTCACAATGCCGGTCACACCATTGTCAAGAACGGCAATAAGTTTGACGTTCACATTCTGCGTATGTTCTGTCGCTACGACCGGTGGTTGTTGATCTATCGGTTGTCGTGGTATCGCGAGCTGACTCGTCTTCTGCAGCTTCCGGTATCCTCACTCCAGGTTGCGTCAACCTGATCGGGACTGGCTGTGTTGTCTATGTCCCAGGCTTCTTCAAGGAACTCGACATCATCGAAAAGCACGGCATTGACACCAAGGACCGCGTCCTGGTCAGCGACCGTTGCCATGTCGATCTCGACCTGCACACCAAGGTGGACGGCCTAGAAGAGGTGGAACTCGGCAAGGGCTTCATCGGTACCACGGGCAAGGGCATTGGCCCTACCTACTCAACCAAGTCCAGCAGGAGCGGCATTCGCATTGCAGACATTTTTGACAAGAAGCTCTTCGACGACAAGATCAGACACCTTGCCAATGGCTTCAAGAAGAGATATGGCGATTTGCTGAACTACGATGTTGAGGAGGAAATTGCTCGTTTTGACGGTTACCGTGACCTCCTGCAGCCTTACGTTGTGGACCAGGTCCCTCTCATCGAGAGTGCTGTCAAGGGTAACGTCAAGATGCTGATTGAGGGTGCCAACGCGCTCATGCTGGACATCGACAACGGTACATACCCATTCGTCACCTCATCCAACACCGGTCTTGGTGGTATTTTCACCGGTCTCCACATCAGTCCTCGGAAAATCAAGGAGACCATTGGTGTCGTCAAGGCTTACACCACCCGAGTCGGCTCCGGTCCCTTCCCAAGCGAGCAATTGAACGAGTCTGGCGAGAAGCTGCAAGAGATCGGGCGCGAATTCGGTGTTACCACAGGACGTAAGAGGAGATGTGGTTGGTTAGACTTGGTCGTGGTCAAGTTCAGCAACAGCATCAACTGGTACGACGCCATCAACCTTACCAAGCTCGATGTCTTGGACGATTTCGATGAGATCAAGGTTGCGACGGCCTACAAGCACAACGGCAAGGTCCTCACTTCCTTCCCAGGCGACCTCTCCGTGCTGGCAGAGATGGAGGTTGTCTACGAGACTCTTCCAGGGTGGAAGGCAAGCACGGTTGGCAAGCAGAGCTGGACAGACCTCCCAGAGAAGGCGAGGGAGTACGTTGAATACATTGAGAAGTTCATCGACGTCAAGATCAAGTACATCGGTACTGGTCCAGGACAGGAGAGCATGATTGTCCGATAGATTACATCCGACTGATCCGCTTGCTTGATGAGATTGTATGTGAATCACGATACACTTGATGTTAGAAAAAGCGGGCCACCACGTCTGCACGCAACGCAAACATGCTGGACGGGTTTGCAATTGGGATCTTTGGGAGCATACTACGACTTCCCTCAATGAGATAAGACCTCTCCACCTTTGTAGATAGTCAAGACTTCTCAAGACAGGCTGTGCGTGTATATCAAAAAGGTCACCGCGTATGCGGCCCTGCTCATGTTTCCGAGAACCGTCACCGCAGCCACGTAGTAGGCGCAGTCGTGAGTCACCAAGCGTGAGATTTCAAGTACCAGCGGTATTATAACATCTAATCCCCTGGTTGCCGTCATGGATCGTAGCATAGGATCACATTTGCAACTCTACGGTCATGTCCAATGGTCGCAGGGCGAAGGGTAGGAGCACCGAACCTCCGAAGCCAGAGTCAGAGTCAGTCGAAGCGACGCACGCGCAAACGCAGGCACCGCGAACCACCGCGGACTCGGCTCCGCAGATTCCTTGCCATGATGAAAAGTCAGCAAATACAACCTCATCGAGCGACACATTGTCAGGACTGCTTGAAAAACGCCACGAGAAGAAAACTACCATACACACGCCACTCTTCACCTCTCCAGATCCGCCTATGGTGCCACGCCCGCTGCTGATCTGCTCGCTCGGCAATCCAGCGCCGACATATACCGACACTCTGCACAGCGCCGGCCACACAGTGCTGACCCGGCTGGCCAGCTACCTGAACTGTCCACCGCTGCAGCGCGACCGCGCATGGGATAAAGGCGCCGTCACGCGCGCGCCGCCGTCGCTCGACGCTCCCGATGGCGCCAGCCCATGGATCCTCTACCAGTCGCCCAGCTTCATGAATGTCAGCGGCAAGCCCGTCCGCACCGCCTACAACGCCTGGCTGCGCTCGCTCGATCCTCCAGCCCGCGCCCTCGGCCGGCTGGTAGTCCTGCACGACGAGCTCGAGAAACCCTTGGGTAAAGTCTCCGTGAGAGGCCTCCAAGGCCAGGGGACCAGCGCCAAGGGCCACAACGGCCTCAAGAGCATCATCCAGGTCTTCGGTCAGAATTTCGAGTTTGTCAGGATCGGTATCGGTATTGGTAGACCCCTCGGCAGGACTAGCCAGGAGGTCGGCGACTATGTGTTGAAGAAGATGAGCGCCAACGAGAAATCCAAGATTCTCGACAGCGTAGAGGAGATTGCTGGTGTGTTGAAGCAGTTGGAGAGAGGGTGAGAGGATTTGGATCGCATTGTCCAACAGCGTCCACTCTTCATGGCTTCACTCAAGCTACCAGCTTTGTCGGCCTCAACTACCGCTTCCGATCTGTAGCATGCATGCTGAGACCGTATGCGGTTCAATCCTTGATTGACCTGCTCCTTGCTACTTCGTACCGAAAATCCCTTATGCAAGATTAAGAGTGTAGCCAGAGACAGTGTCCTGGGGGGTTCTTCTTTTCGAAGCCCAAAGCCGACATCACCGCCCACACAGATGGTTTGGGATGGGACTGCTGCACGCAGCGCCGCAGTCTCAAGAAATGGCAAAATCATTGCCCAGCGAGAGGTGATGCTGTATCAATAAAACAATATACGCGCCAGTGGCCTAATACACCTGTAATACAATCTGTAACAACCTCACGATTCCACAACCTATGTCACTTCGGGTGTTATTCAATATTATCAGGTCTTATTTCTTTTCTCTTCGGTAAAGCTAAATTTGCGTCAGGAACCATGGTCTTATCAAATTCTGCATCCATGGTTGATCAGACTCGAAGTGGCCAACAACCAAGCTTTGAAATGTTCAACCACCAATCTGCGGAGCTCATAAACTCGCCAGTCTTATTGCTCTCGTCATATCTGCCGTTCAACGATTCTGTTCCTTGCAAGTTTTTGATATCTTCGTCTTAATGACTTTGCCGTTGATGCTCTATCATGATGAAGAGTTTGATCGCGACCAGCCTGCTATGGGCGATCGAGTTAGCTTTGGTGCAAAAAGCATACGGAAGCACATCGATTCATAGCAACACAGATTCAACCATCGACGTCGCCAGTGATAGTGAGGGAGACGTTGTGCCGCTTGATCAAAGCGAATACCTCCTCCCACCCGACATACCCGTTGCTCTAACTTTACCTTCGCCTATCACCACATCCCTAGCCATCACAAAACCTTCCTCCACTGATGAGGATCAGATCCTCACAACTACCTCACCTTCGAACGTTGTCGAGACGATCCCGTCCAAAGCGACCACGACGCTTGAAAAGAAGAGTTGTAAAGCAATTGAAGCTGATGGCGTCAACTACACCGATGGCAATGGAGCACTCTACCAAATCATGTGCAATTATCGATATTATCGAGGTATTCCGGCTCTCCCTCGCGTTCGATCCTTTTCAGGTTGCTTTGAAGCCTGCGACCAATGGGGAGGATGTACTGCCTTTACATACCTTGATGGCGTCTGCTATCTCAATGAGGGCTGGGTTACGGGGGGCGAGCCGTCAAGTAACTCCAGTGCGGCGGTGCTTCTTCGAAGAGCAAAGCCTGTCGTGCCAGATATCAACACTGTCGCGCGTCCTCGCTCGCAGCTGGAGGGAACTTGTGAGGAACTCTACGGCAACGAAGTCACCTTTGAATTGAACTGCAGCATATACAGGCTGACTTGTCGGACTGACTATGAAACTTGGACATTCGCAGGCTTTGCCTCAGTCGACAAATATCAAGACTGCTTCGCTGCTTGCGAATCGTCTCCAGCATGTTCGGCTTTCACCTACTATGACCACAACTGTTACCTTAAGCAGTCCGTTTCGGGAAGGTTTTCATCCCGTATGGTTGATGCGGCTCACCGGATCTGGTCTTGTGAAAACAAGCCAACTCTGACCGATGTCCCTAGAGCTAGAGAACTTGAGTGGGACCATCGTGAGGCTGATACCGTCACGGTAATGAAAACAACCACTTCAACCGAAGAACCAATCTATACCTTGGAAGGATTGCCAACACCCGATCCCGTAAAAACCCAAACCCTCCCTGCTCTGATGGATGGAGGTAAGATTCGCTTCACCAACGTCCCGGCGGCAGCCCCAACACCCGAATCCAACGATGGCAAGGTTGAAGTCCCAAAGCTCATCGTCGGTAGCCAAGGTTGCGACTCTCTGGAGCTAACAAGGCCATTCAAGCTCAAAAGCAAAAAGCTGGATGGTAAACCCCCTGCGGATGGATTGTTTCTCCAACCGCCTCACGCTAGTAAGTCGATGCCTCCTTGTATCGAGTTCCCTCCAACTGCATCCAGCATCTGACACAGTCACACATAGACAGTGGACAAGGATTCATCCCGTCGTTCGGCGGCGCCGACCTGTCTGCAACTTTCGTCGAGAGTAACGACACCGGCACGATCGCCACGTCGCGAGGCAGATGCCAATTCGTGGGGCTGTCTTTGGCCCGCGACGCAGATGACAATCACTTCTACAGGTATGCCATCTACACCAACGGCTTCAGCACGGGCATGTTCAGCTTCGACGTCAATCAAACCTTGGTCGTCAACTCGATGACCTTTGGTGCCTGGCTTGTCTGTGAATTCGCTGGGTTCTTCCAGTTGTCCTTTGTCGAGCGGGAAGGCGAGAAATTGGTCCCGGACCAGGTCGATCTCAAAACTTGTGCCGTCGTCGAACTACGAAGGGTCTACAATACTCTTTAGTGAAGAGGTTGCGTGGTAGCGGTCAATAGTTGGTTCGTGCCAGGGTAGAATGGCCTTGGCTGTTGGATTTCGTAGATACCTAATTACTTCTATATCGCTTTATATCAGGATTGTGGTTTGCAAATCAACGAATCAGGTGATTTTCTGCCGAAGTTTATGAATTCTCTAAAGTCTTCGACTGACAAAGACACTCTATAATCGAAGGTTAGTTAAGATCTCGAAAATCCGGCATCGGCCAGCTCGCCTGTCTCGGCAAGTGATGCAATTCCTGTGAAATCAGTCATCTGTCGCCTGCCCCGCTGCCAAAGATGCCTATCTACATGTCGCATGCTGGAGATAACATGAACTAGTGACCGACCACCTGGGCACCTCAAGAATTGAAAAATAGAGACAACCCTTTTCATTGATCATTCAGCACCGCGACAGGAATACGCACAATGGCGAAGCTACTCAAGCAACCGCTCAAGCTCGCATTGGTTCAACTTGCCTCAGGCGCAGATAAAGCCGCCAACCTAGCACGGGCTCGCACGAAAGTGCTCGAGGCCGCAGGCAACGGAGCGAACCTCGTCGTCCTACCGGAATGCTTCAACTCTCCCTACGGCACGAAATACTTCTCCAAGTATGCAGAAACATTGCTGCCCAGCCCACCAACCCTGGAGCAGTCGCCCTCGTTCCACGCGCTGTCGGCAATGGCCAAGGAGAGCAAGACATATCTCGTCGGTGGCAGTATCCCAGAATATGGAGTGGAAGAGAAGAAGTGGTATAATACAAGCCTGACGTTCGGCCCGGATGGGCAGCTTCTGGCCACCCACCGCAAGGTCCACCTGTTCGACATCGACATTCCCGGCAAGATCACCTTCATCGAGAGCGAAGTGCTGTCTCCCGGCACCCAAGTGACAGTGGTGGACTTGCCCGAGTACGGTAAGATCGGTGTCGCCATCTGCTACGATGTCCGTTTCCCAGAACTTGCCATGATTGCGGCTAGGAAGGGCGTCTTCCTCTGTGTATACCCGGGCGCGTTCAACCTGACGACTGGTGCTCGGCATTGGGATCTGCTGGCGAGAGGAAGGGCCGTCGACAACCAGGTTTACATTGGCATGTGCAGCCCGGCAAGAGATATGAGCGCAGATTACAATGCTTGGGGCCACAGTCTGGTCGCCGACCCGGACGCAAATATCATCTCTCAGACCGATGAGAACGAGAGCATCGTATACGGCGAGCTTAGCAATGATAGGATCGAGGAGGTAAGGAAGAGCATCCCGGTCACTACGCAGAGACGATTCGACGTCTACCCGGATGTCAGCGCAAGTCAAAGCTAGACCATGATGCATCGAACAATATTTCCAAAGTCAACTATCGCTCAGTCGAGTTGCAGAATTGCGATCATGGAAGTCATATACCTAGCTAATCGCCTGCTGTTGCTTCAGCTGAGTGTAACTGCTTCCAATGTCGACATGCTCTTTCCTACCGTCAAGTTGGCAGTCAAATGTCACAGCAGCTGTGGAACCCTTCTCTTGTTGACTCTCTTCTCTCATGACCTCGTTTTGACATTCCACCTTCATCCCAGAACTATTGCAATAACCTCTACTATCCTGTATTCCTTCGTTTCTGTCGCTGTCACCTAGACGGAAGGGCCGCGAGAGGCCTTCTGCAACCGTATCAACCTTGTCGCACCATTCGAATGACTGCCCTCAAATCAGCATCAGCGCGGTATTCTTTCAGTGGCATCCTGTCCTACCTTCGGTCCTGTAACAACTTCCGAATAGCAGTTTATCTTGCTCTACATCTTGACCTTTGACGCTAAAATGACGACTTCACTGCAGCCCGCAAGTGTAGACCAACACTACTCAGAGTCGTACCACCCAATTCCTCCAAGGCTTTCCAGTTTCAAAGATCCCCAGTTAGTGGGCTACAGGCGTGATCCGGAGCTGGAAAAGCTTGCTGCTGTCGCAAAAGCGCGAAGGGCCAAAGATGCGACTGAATCTGTCCATCCACCGGGGACGCGCATTAGAGGCAAACTGCCTTGGTTAGATGATGACCCTCCACCACCAAACCGCAGAGTACCCGGCGCATTCGAGTCCCCATCAGAAAGCATCCATGAGGATTATGGCACGCAGAATGGCCTGGAAAAGAACACAATCACACACCCCACCGACATAGAGCACGCTCAAGTCGATGTGAACGGCCCTGACCCTGCCTTTTGTGCTGTAGGATCAACACCTTCGTTGCGATCTAACAAGAGAGACTCTGGCTGGCGGTCATTGTCAGTAACGTCTGTGCAACATCGAACCATTAAACCGTCCATACCAACAAACGCCGCTCCAAGAGTACTGGGGTTGATTGATCGAGAACAACTTCGTATCTCTGACTCTTCCCCATCAAAGAATTCAAGCTTAGTTCCAGCGCCCAGCCTTCCTCCCTTGGTATTCGACGAGTCAGCAATGTCCCGACGAGGATCTCCAATAAAGTTGCAAAAAGCAAACAGCTTTGATGTCGAGATGCAGAAGTTTAGAAGGAATCCCAAATGGCCGGACGAACATCTACTCAGACATCAAGTTTCTATGACGCCAAGGCCATTGACTGTCGCAAAAAGACCGACATTCACTCCCGCAACTTCCCCACGGCCACAATCGCAATTTGCTGAGACTGCAGGCGATGATTCTTCGTCCAACGTTTCCCCGAGCTCAATCAAGAGGCGGAGGTCATCAAAGAAGCACTATGGCGATCTTAATCAGACAGTATCGGAACTTGAGGAGCTGATGAACGATGCTGTTCGAGCTGCGAACGAAGCTGCCTTCAACGGTCGACACTCAGATGCCTCTATGATAATCAAAGATGCAACTGTCGCATTGGGAAATTACAACAAGGTCTCCGGACAAATGAAGACGACCTCAAGCTACACTAGCAGAGATTCTGGGGACAGCTCAACCTACCAAATCTCAAGTGATGTTAGCTCAGATATATCGTCAAAATCGGATGCCTCATATGACTATAAAGATGGATCGATGATGAGTTACGAGGGCACCGAGCTCACAGCTCCTACAGATTTCGCTTCCAGCGCCCAATCAAGCCGTCAACCGCTAGCAGCTACCACTAAAAAGCTGAGAGATTCGGAACCGGGGCTCGATGCTGTTTCTGGCTCTACATGCGAGTCAACTAAGCAACCTCCTCCAAGCGCTTATGCTGAGCCGGTAAATGAGGAACTCATAAGCAACTTTAGATACTGGCAGCCGGCTCGAGTGCATGTACCACGGACACCAGGTGATTCTGCAACTGGCATACCACAAGACGTATCCGCAATATACGCCCCTGCAGCTACTAAGGATAGCAATGCTTTTGGACAAGGCCAATCAGAAGATGTACGACCCGATGTTTCAAGAAAAACTTCGGTGAAGAACTTTTCCTATTGGCAGCCAGCACGAATTCGACCACCGCAACTGTCGACTCATGTCAACGCTCAATCTTCACAAAAGGTTGAGCCTCTGGAACAGCAGGGGTCCGATTTCGCAAGCACTCAGCCCCTCAACGAACCTTTGGTGAAGAACTTTGTCTACTAGCAGCCAGCACACGTTCTAACACCGCTGGTATCAAACGGCAATGAGAACACAATCTCGCACAATGTCAAGACTTCTGAGCCCCAAAATCTCGAGGCCGCTAAAGTCGAATCGTTTGATAAAGCAAGAGTAAACAACTTCGCCTATTGGCAGCCAGCTCGTGTACGAGCCCCACCAATTCCACAAAGCCATGAAGCGCAACCAACAGAGAAACCTGGCGATGTTGAACCGCATGAGGCTTGGATTATCATGGCTGAGCCTACGGGACACCCTGTGAAGAATTTCGTATACTGGCAACCGGCGCGTGTGCAAGCTCCACTAGTTGCAACAAGCGAGCATACACACATCTCTCGAGAGGTATCGAGCAGTCATATACTTGCCAGGGATATCTCACCAAAGCCGCCAGGTTTGACAAGCGAACCTTCAAAAGACTCGATCGTTCGTGACTTTGCTTATCAGGAGGCTCATGGAATACGGCTGCAGCCCTCAAACGATAAAATACGCCACATAAGATCGATAGCTCATCTAGGCGACAGTAAATACTCAGGCAGTGCAAACGAGCCAATTGAGCTGCAAGTCCTTACCAGAAAGTCGGCTCAACCGCTGAGACAGATAGAGCCAATATCACTTCCTCGGACTGCGTCTGAAATTCACCGTCAAAGCGATCCTCGAAAAGCGACCCGACGGCCCGGTCAACACCATGACCAGCACCACACGCCGCATCCTCATGTTGAGACATTGAAGCCTTCACTCGGTCACCGCCCGGAGCCTAATGTGTACAACAGGCGCGCGGATTATTCGTCTTGGGAAGATGAACGACTGATCGGATTCAACAATGGGTAAATTACTCAATGCACTTGATATGAAGCCCGGAGAATTTTAACTGAATTTGCCAACAGGTATTCCTCCGCTCCTGCCGAACGTTCAGGTTTGAATCCTACTGGCCACAGTCTTAGACACCCTCGCCGAAATCATGTAAGCCTCCGCGGACATCAAGGCTACAATCCTGGTAGAGATCACAGGCGTCAGCCTACCGCTCGAGAATGGCGTCACAGTCGCAAGAGGATCACTGCAGCAATTGCCTGCTTCAACACGATCTTCATTGGTTTGATTGTGGGAATTTACGTGAGTTTCAACAGTATATTCTCATCTCCGTCGGAAACTAACACATTCCCAGGCTGGCGAGGTTCCAAAGATACAGTATCTGCTCGCGGATACGGCCCATAGAGTCATCCTCGGGAATGTAGTGTGAGTCCATATCAAATAATAATCTCTTTGTTGTGCTTCGTTTTATACTAACAGCTGTCAAAGGCTGTACTGTGGGCTGGCCCTGACTACACTGCTCTTCTGGCCGCTTCCTTTACTCCACGGCCGCAAGCCTTACACTCTCATCGCATTCGCACTGATGCTTCCCCTCCAATTCCCGCAGGCTCTTGCAGTTGGCGCATACGAAGGCAAGAATCTCCTCTCTTGTCGAGTAGGATTGCTCTTACCTCGAGCGCTCACTGGAGTTGCGATGGGATTCGCAAATATAAACACTCTGCCAACACTACTGGACCTCTTTGGAGCATCACTTATGTCTGAAAAGCCACACGGCGAGGTTGTACTGAACAATGACGTACGAAGACAAGGGGGTGGGATGGGACTCTGGCTAGGGATCTGGTCGTGGTGCTTCCTCGCCGCTCTGCCTCTTGGTTTCGCTGTCGGCGCCGGCATCATTGCACGCCTGGATCCAGACTGGGGATTCTATGTGGTAGTAGTGTTGCTTGCCTTCTTCCTGCTTATCAATGTCATTAGCCCAGAAACGCGACGAGCACCATACCGCAAGACTATTGGCCACTTCTATCTTGACAACGAGGAAGAGAAAGTCAAACGTCGTGTTGTAAGAGGAGAGGTGAAACTCCACATTTCAAATGATGGACCGCGTTGGTGGTGGCAGGAATGCTGGGCCGGCATCACCCTGGTAAAACGGATGGTGATGCAGCGAGGCTTCTTCATCCTCATGTGCTACATGGCATGGATATACGCCCAGTTCGTCCTGTTTTCTCTGGTAAGCCGTCACCTGCCTGTTCCTACCATTCTACCTCAATCGATTCCTCGTTCATCCCCACTAACCCGTTGGACATGTATAGCTGCTAGGAGCGCTTTTATCGCGCGACTTCAATTGGAAAGCCCAATACGTCGGCCTCGCTAACCTATCCCTCGCCGGGGGCGCCCTGCTCGCGATCCCACTGACGAGGGCCAATGTCTTCAGCCGGGCACGAACGAGGCCACCAAGAACAGACAGCATGACGTTCCAACGGCGGGTGACGTGGACATCGCACCTGGTGCGGCGGTGCGTGTCGACACTGGCGTTGCCCATGGCAGGTGCCGGCTATACAGGTGCAGCGCCAGGGAGGAGCGTGGCATGGGGATGGCCGGTGGGGCTGGCAGCAGTGCTGGGGTTCTTGTCGACGCTGGCGCTGGCGGAGAGCGTTGGGCTTGTGATGGAGACGTTCGACACGAGCGACCTTCAGCCCGGCAGCAACAGCCGCCACCGGTTACAGTCGCTGGCATCGCCCACTCGCCGACGCCGCACCACCTACTCGGCCTTCCCTCGGATCGCCGCCGCCCTCTTCGCCACCCACGCCCTCGCCTTTGTGCTCGCCGCCGTCGCCATCGCCGTCTCTGGCCGCGTCAGCCGCGCCCTCGGCGCCCAGCGCGCCACCGCCATCGTCGCCGCCGTCCTGCTCGCCCTCACCCTCCTCCTGCTCCTCGTCCTGTGGCGCTACCGCGACGTCCAGGTCGTCCCTGACTGCTCCCTCGCCGGCCTCGACGACCACGACGGCCTTGTGCCAAATCGTGCGCCTACAGCTGCACTCGCCCCAGCCATGTCCAGCGCCGCTGCTGCCTACGACCCCGACTGGAGGCCCGTCGTGATTGGCAACCCGTCGGGCAAGATGCGCAGGATGAACTTGCTGGAGCTGGGATCTCTCAGTAGATGGAGCGAGATTCAGAAACTGAACAATTTGATCCGCGGGTGAAACTCCGTCATGTCTGTTCTTCCCTATTACGTACCTCAGCAGGACGAAATCCTAAGACTGATGTCATTCCTGTCACGTACCCGTTGGACGTTCGCTCACCATATTTATACCTGTGAAAGTGGGCGTCTCGCGACTCCCTGACACTCTTGAACTTGGGAGTTTTTATATTTCAAGTGTGGCTCTTCTTCCCAACGACCACTGTGTCATTATCTACATTGGGAAGCGTAGCTTAATAAAAGATGAAGGGGTATCTCTAGTATTCAACGCTCCATGCCCCCGCTCGTGTAATCAAGTAGTCCGTGAGGTAAACCATCCGCCCCGTGCTACACCTCTCGGCCGGTAGTTTGGATATCGGCAGGTGACATCTTAAAGCCCATCTATGTATATTAAATCGAAAACATGCACATGGCAGCGAAGTGAAAAAAGTAGGAGGGAGACGTCAATGTTCATCTCTCCCTCAACGTCTATCCCTGGGTCTGTAGTCGACACGCTGGGTAGGGTTGCTGGTGACGCCGAAGAGGTAAGCCAGTTCCTGGACGCCGAGGCGGGCGATGTTCTGGCCGGCCTTCTCGTCGAGGGCCTCGCTGATGAGGGCGCGCTTCTGCTCCTGCAGCTCGATGATGCGGTCCTCGACTGTGCCGGTAGTGAGGATGCGGTGGACCTTGACGGGCCGCTGCTGGCCCAGGCGGTGGGCGCGGTCGATGGCCTGCTCTTCGATGTACGGGTTCCAGAAGGGGTCCAGCAGCACGACGTGGTTGGCCATGTTGAGGTTCAGCCCTGCGTTGCCCGCCTTGAGCGACACCAGCATCACGCGCACGTCTTTGCTGGCGTCGCGGAAGTCGTCCACGGCGTCAGCGCGAGCGCGCGGGTTCATGCTGCCGTCGTACCGCCGGTACTGCCACCCTTCCCGGTCAACCGGCACCTCGACCAGATCCAGCAGCGAGGTCCACTGGCTGAACACCAGCACCTTCTCGCCCTCCTTGTTGTTCATTATCTCTTGCAGGATCTCCATTGTTCTGTCGATCTTGGCTGAGGAGATCCAATTTTTGCGCAGTCTCTTGAGGTATTTCTTGCGCGCTCCCATGTTACGTTGACTTTGCTTCTTCAGTTCCGCAAGGGTTAGTTTGGGCACTGATTTCTTTTGTTTCCCTTTAGCCTTTTTGGACTTCTTTGACTTTTTGTTAGGCTTCGAGCCCGCTTTTGCCTTGCCTTTGTTCACGGTTGTTGAAGGACCTGCTTCAGCCTGTGGTTGACCTCTGTTGCGAACAGGCGCATCAAGATCATCTTCGTCATCGTCGTCCTCGATTGGCTCGTCTTTGACCGTGGCCTTGGAGTCTTGTGCCTCTCTTACAGGTTCTGCTTTGATGTTGAGATCGTCCCCTGTATCTTCCCCGTCGGATGCTGGCTCGTCTTCTTCGTCATCATTTACGATAAACCCATTAAGTGTTGGGTCACTAGTCTCTTCTTGGGATTCACCATCAGAATCGTCAGAGTCATCATCATCATCATCATCAGAATCGTTGTCAGAATCCTCAGCCTCTTCCTCGATTTCTTCTTGTGTGAGCTTTTCACGCCAGTGGACCTTCTTGAAAGTGAGGAAGTCAGTGATGCTCTTCGGGTTGATTGGATTTCTGCAGAAGTGGCATCGTGTTTCGGCAGCTTCGCCACCTTCGCCGCGCGTAGCCGCGTCTACGATGCGGGAGAAGCATTCATGACACGAGCTGTGACCGCATGGCACGAAGATTGCAGGATTCGGGTGACCATCACAGCAAATTGCACATTCGAAATTGTCCTCGGCTTCCTTTATACGGGCGACGACGTCTGGCGGAAGCTCCTTTGCCTTTGCCATTAAATCGTCATTAGTGATTCCAGCGACACCTTGCACGCCAAAGTCCTTGATCAAGTGTGGATGACAACAGGCTTGGCGCAGGCGTAGCAGAAGAACCAGAATGGCAGAATAGTTCGATCCGACTTCACCTCTTCTGAGATACTTGTTGAACTCCAGCTTGGTCTGCTCATTCAACGCCGTGTAGAACTGTTTCTCGTCGTCATTGAATTCCGGGTTCGTTGTCTCGGTGCTTCTTTCTGGCAGGATGAGGATTGGTTTGCCTTCAAACTTGCTGTACTTAGTGCGCCTAAGCATGACGGCTTTGCAGACCGTTTGGAACTTTCGCATTGCCGTGGCACGCGATGACTCATTTTTCAGCGGAAGTACGAAGTCAGTCCTGAAGCGATCCCACACACAATAAGGCTTGATCCGGAGAAACTTGATGAGCGAATAGAGTTCTTCAACACTATTCATCATTGGAGTACCGGTACAACACAGACGGTGTACGGCATTGATGTGGCAAGCAGCTTTGGCGGATTGTGTATTACGATTCTTGATATTCTGAGCTTCATCGAGGATGACCCTATACCAAGGCCTTTCGGTACCAATCAACACGCAAACCTCCTTGGGAAGGCGTCTGGTGTCTGGGTTGGCATTCTTGCGGGCAGTGAAGGACTCGAGCTTCTTCAGTTCGGACGCAATACTACCATAGGTGGTGATGACAACATCATAAGCCATGAGTTCCTGGTATGTCTTCTTCTTGTTGGAGCCGTGATGTATAAAGACCGATAGACGATGACGAGGTTTGACTTTGTCTGAGATCTCCTGCTGCCACTGTCGCATCAGGGCAACAGGGGCAATGATGAGGGTGGTCTTTTCCAGAGATGACCGCTCTGGCTTGCGCGTGACCATGAGAGACAACATCTGTATGGTTTTCCCTAGTCCCATATCATCGGCAAGGATACCGCCTTTGCTGTTGCTCTCTTCACAGGTTTTCAACCAGGTAAGGCCAAGCTCTTGGTACTTGTGGAGGCGTACATTCATTTCTTCTGGTGTACGTACAAGTAGGTCATCGGGCAAGTCCTCGTCCGGTCGAATGTTGTTGAGAAGCTCCTCGATCTCTTCCTTTGTTTTCTCTGGATCATACGAAGCGATGGTATCGTAACGCTCCTGCCAGAGGTCTCGATGTTGTGCATAGGGATTGTTAATCCTTCTAGAGCCAACAATCTCCATATCGTCATCAGAATCAAGGTAATACGTAGGTTGGCGATCCTGGACACTGTTTCCATTGATCAGGTGAGCCAGCTGCTGAAATTCTGTACCAGGAAAAGCGTTTGAAGCGGCATTGAAGGCATTCCTACTTAATTCTCGAATACGATGCATCAAGTATGGATTCTGACCATTGTTGATCTGCGGCTGTATGTTCTTACCATACAGATGCTGCGGGTGGCCCGAGGTCATCGAGGACGAGGAGGGATATGCACCTGGCATGTTTTGCACGACGTTTAGATATGGGGGTGCATATTGCGTGCCGGGAGGATATACACCAGTTGAGGCTTGTGCTCCTGGTGCTAGGTTCATGACCTGGTGGCTGGACGGATAGTGTCCATGTTGTTGTGGAGTTTGGTAACGGGGAGGCCCCTGACTGGGTCTTGGGAGTGGAACGCTTGGCCTGTTGCCGAGTTGCCAGCCACGTGCTTCCTCGTTATCATCATCGTCGTCGTCGGCGTCACTATCAGCAGTGAGGTCGACAACATGTGCAAGGGATTGCTGCGGAGGTGCTGGGCGGGACGGGCCCTGAACGCCAGGTTCATGTTTGACACGTGATGATTCTCCATGGCCGGATGATCTGTGGGCTTCCAGTGAAGGCCGGTGCTGACGTGGATCAGACAGATGAGAATGGAGGGCATGTCGGAGAGGTGGTGGAGCATTCCTTATCCCTGTTTGTTTGACCACCGGCCGCTCATACGTGCCTGTTGGATCGAAGGTGCTTTGGAAGTCGGCTCTACTTGCAAATGGAGTGCTGGATCCGCTAGATACCTGTTGTTGACTCAGACGCCTCGCAAGCTCGGCATCCTGGCGCGCCCTGTCACGTTCTGCTTCGTACTGCTCATATCGTCGCCTAGCGATATCTACTACCGAAGCGGCAGCGCTTCTGTTGAAAGCGTCGGTGCGCGACGACGAAGGGATGTTAGTGTATGAAGTGGAGCGCTCGGGTGTCATGCGCTTGTTTGGCGAGGGCGAAGCACCAGAAATCGAAGTGTCAGACCCTGTGCGTTTGATTCCTCTAGGGCTTGGGGATTGAATCGTCGGGTATCGCACAGGAGGCTGTAGTGAAGCGTTCAGAGGCCGTCGCGACACGTCCCGCGAAGCGTTGTTGTTTCTATTCTTCAAAAACTCGATCTCATTTTCGAAAGACCTCTTCTTCTCCTCCAACTCCTCTTTGTCCGCTGTATAAGAGTCACTCTCGGTATCCAGGCTCTGAATCTGGACCTCGGTGAACAACAGTTCCTCTTCTAGTTGTTCGGCCAGTGAGACTGACATGGCGTATACGGTTTGTCGCGATGACAGTGGATATGTCGAAGGATATTGTCCGACGGCGGAAACGAGCGAGATCCAATTGAGGGCTTAAAGGTGGCCGGCTATGCGCGGCGCATAATTTAAACGATTCGACCAGTGATGTCGTCGTGGCTGTCGCAAGAGAAATGGTGTAGTCGCGCTCTTGTTTAAACGAGAGTTATGTACTTATAGCATTGGCAACGAAGATGGTCGAGCGTGGCGTCTGAGCAGAGAAAGTTGATTACACGAATGAAATAGTTCCAGCCTGATCGTGACTGTTTTTTCCTAAGTTTGACATTGTATTCAATACAACTCGACTCGAAGGCGACAACTCACAGAGCCGGGGAAGGCAAAGGCGAAGGCGGGGAGGGTTAGGGTTGTTGGCACTACAAAATGCCGAATGGGCATGTGACAGTGACAATGACAACATCAACAAACGCATCCTGTCTGGGTAGTCCATCACTTCGAACATACTGTAAATGAATTAAAAGCTAGATGTTTGGCATTCAATTTCATCTTGTTGTTGGAGTTGTCTACCTATCACGACAATGCCATTCTGCGAAATGACATGTTTACTGGGTGCTGCGATGCATGTCTGACTCTGTACCGCATGTGACAACAGCAGGTAGTCGATCTGGAGGATAACCTGTTCAAGAGTGAATCCATAAGCAAGTGAACTGACAATCTCCCTTGGCCTTGTATGCAGACCGATCTGCCGACCCACCGATCAAGAGGTGATCCAGTTTTACAAGCAGATGGTCTGGCCAAAGCCCATTAGATCCCATCCCAGACGCATGGTGATGCCTGACAAGCGAATGCTGCGAGGCATCGAATGCGATATCTCGGCCAGTCACGATGGGGCATACACCTGGTGACGCACGGTAGAGGCGTCTTATAGGACGGCAGGGCAGCTGACGAAACAGAGATGGAGACAGATACATCAGATATCAGACATCAGACATCGGATATGGCTCTGTGATGACCCACTACAGCCCTGGCATCGACATCGACAGATGCAGACCCTTCGATCTCGCGGCAGTTTAGCCAACGTGATGACGACAGACAGTGAGAACTGCGCTTAGATGTGTGCTCATCTGACGCGCCAGAGAGAAGGTTTCATGCATGCCTGCAACGCCGTCCTGCCAGTGAGCCATGGGTCGACGCAGGTGCTGGCGAAGGCGTCAGGCCGGCGGAGGGGGGCTTGGTTGGCGGAGAACTCCAGCACGATGCAATACATCCACATGAGCAAGGTACATCCACACGAGCAAGGCACAGCAATCAGATCAAGGCCAGGCAAATGCCTGCCACGTAGGAGGTAGCAGGTAGGCTCTGCATGCATGATGCGCACGCGATCATGTCTCAAAAGGCCGTCTGCGAGAGCATGGCCGATAGCATAGAGTGTGGCACATTGGGAGACTGTCGAGTATGGGGTAAAAGGGAGAGCACATATCGTACACGGTATAGTAGCAGTGAATGGCTAGGTAGTCCAATCATCCTTGCATGAGTACCCCAATACTGCACCCGCCTACGACATCACTGGTCCTGTACGTGGTTTGATACTACAGTACATCCTTCGACTTCGACCTCGTGTGGGCCATGGTTGGTTTGCTGCATGTGTGCAGTAGGGTGATGCGCACACGGCGGAAAACGGAATGCGTCTCACAGTAAGGCAGCATGCTCACGGCAGAACAGCACGATGCTGTAACGCATCAACACCTGATGGAGGACCGGTTCGTTGCCTTTGTAGCGCCACACGTAGTCTGTAGGTATTCAGACAGTACTGTACATAGGTATAGCATTTCCATAGCACAGGGGCATCCATGGATTTCACGATTCGACCCCCTTATGACGCAGTGGGACGATAGCAGCCCTGAGCAGGTACGGGAAGCTGTGCAGTACAGTACAATACAGCACAGCACAGCAGATATCTTACCTCGAGGTATGTGTCTGCTGCGCTGAGAATACATACTGTATGGGCAAAGGATCTAATCTCTCCCTCCCACACAAAACAAACAGACCAGATGAAGATCTACCGGCAATGGTTCTGTGATGCCAGCCCCCGTTGGGCACGCACGAGGGATGGCGGGTGTTTCATGTTTCAGATAGAGTAGTGGAGTGGAGGGGTCAGCCCAGGTGCTGGTTTCATGTTTCAGATAGAGTAGTGGAGTGGAGGGGTCAGCCCAGGTGCTGGAATGAATGCCCTGACGGACTGGATGGTGTCCCGGGTTTTCCAATTCCCCTTACACGGCTGCTGATGCCGATGCTGGTGGTGAAGGTTTTCGCCAGCAGTCCAGTGCGAGGCGGCAAAAGTTGTAGGATTCGATCTTCGATGGCCGGTTGTCATGCTGCACTACAGGTGAAAGGAAAGGATGTGTTCTACTGTGTTTGTGCTGGGCTGCACTCTGGATGGATTGACTTAAGGGTCAGTCAGGCCTTCGCAGTAAATACAGTACTTCGTGTCCCGGCGGTTCCACCGTCCTTGATCTGGTAGGGCCACAGTCTACGGAGACTGCATTGTATAGTTGCTGACGAGAGGGCTAATTGGTGAGCATGAGACTGAGGTTCGACTACACAGGGTACCGCCCACAGCATGCAGCAGGTAGCAGGAAAGGCGCACAGTAGGAAACACCCACACACACACGCACACACAGATAGACTCGAAGGGCCAGAGTGGAGAAATTCAGATTCAGGGTAATTTTTTTCTTTTGATTCTGTCCTAGGGAAATCCTCCGTTAGTCTAATAATAAAAATCAAATTGGGCCATTATGGATTGGGTATTTGTATGTCTGTACCGTCTTTTTCAGGGAGTGACTGGGTTGATTAGCAGACCAACTAGGCAAATATTAGGAGATAATAGGAGATAGAAAGGTAGAGTGGGCCTGACCTTACCTCACTACACTACTGTACTGTACATACAGTACCGTGTACCTCCTCTACCTCTGTATGCCATACCATGCCATGCCATGCCATGCCGTGACATCCCTTCCCATCTCGTCCCATCTGGTTTCGTCTCAATTCCAGCCGAATGTGCCCAGCCGCTATTCGTCGGCCACGCCCACCTTCCGGACCTCGCAGGAAGAGGTATCCTTTGTATATGCTGTATTCCATCAAGGACCCAATGATGGAGTGCGGCGTAGCATGTGCGATGCAGCGCGCAGAAGCGGTGCAGAGGTGTAGATGGCTGTTGGCCGGCCTTGGAGCACTGGTATCTCACCTCCCTCTGTGCTGCCCGACCGTACTGTCGGCAACAACGCAGACGGGAGTGTGCACTGGGAGTGGATGGTATTGGCCGTGCGTGGTTGGTGATGGTTGTGGCTTTGGTCATGGTGGTGGCGGTAGTGCGCCCCTCTCTGCAACTCTCCACCTAAACGATTGCGCACGTCCTGTCAGTCTCTGGATCGAACGTACTGCGCTGGACAGCTGCCCTTCAAGCGTCGGCCTCCTCAACCCTCTGTTCTGACGCTTCACAGGCATCGTGCCGCAGCGTACGCCGTATACGCTCCATACGCCGCATACGCACCTCTCACCTCCCTTCTGCTCGACCGTCGGCGGCGAGATTGGCGCTCAGAGACCCTGCAGCGAGGGCGGCGAGTAAAAAGCGTCACCAGCCAGGGTCAGGGATTGCGGGATCACGGGACTGCGGGACTGCGGGAGAGCGGGACGGAGAGGTGCGGGACGACGGGAAACTAAGCGGAAGGGAGTGCGGGAGAGCGGGAGGCAGCTATCCTGGCCAATGAGGAGAGCGGACGCAGGATAGCGTGTGCACTAAAGGGTCTAGTAGGACGACGGCAGCAAAGCGAAGCGATACGAGACGAGACGAAAAGAGACGTGCGTTAGCAGCAGCGAACCCTGGCGAAGTCTGCGCTATCTCACACTCTCCCTCCATCGATCAATCAATCAATCAATCATCAATCGGCCGTTCATCCACCACATCCTCCATCCATCCTATTGCAGGCTCATACCTACCGGCCGGACCTAAGTAAGGTACCTATTCGTTCGGTTCATTCGTTCTGTGAACATTCTCAATCCTCGTGCTGTCCTTTGTCTACCTGTCTACCTCCACTCCTACGGTACTGCTACAGTGCACATCCACCACACCTACGTATCTACTCTCTCTTTGCCCTCACGACCTCGCTCTCTGGCGCTGCATTCCATCGCCAACGCTATCCACCTACCGTACGACCCAGGGCCAGGACCAGGACCAGGACCAGGATCGCCGAACCGCCCAGTGGACCCTGACCGCCGTCACTCCCCACTCCCAACACCACCCTCGTCTCTGTGTCCTTGTTCCACTCTCGAGCAAGCAAGAATCACACCGCACCGTACCGCACCGCAACACCACACCACACGCTGCACAATACACCACGGCTACCGCCACCATCAACATCAGAACACCCCAGTCGACGACCTCTCGTCTGCTGCTGTGCCGTATTGCGTCTCCCCCGTCCGATCTTTACATACGTGAACCGCAACCCAACTCAAGGTCTGACCACGGCCCAACCACCGATCCGCTCGCCTCCAGGGCGCAACCATCCACCCTCGAAGCGCTGGGATGTGCCCTTGAGCCTACGACTTACACGTTTTCAACTTCCTCGATTGTACCGCCATGCCTCATGAAGAGACATCGGCCGCGGTAGCAAGCATCCTATCCAACTTCGCCAAGCAGTATACCCCCCACGATGACCCTTCCTTCCCGGCCAACGCCTTCGCAAATGGCCTCAAGGCGAATAGGATCACCTTGCCCGGCGAGGATACGGTGGAGAAGAGGACGCTGGAGCGCGAGCTGACCAGTTTGGCTTCGCGCATCCACTACCTCGAGGCTAGGGCTGCTGCTGGTACAGCTTCGCTACCTATGACCCCAAACGAACCCTTGCAATCTGCCTTTTCATCTGAAGGTGCATCTTCGCCGAGGAACTCGGGTATCGCCCCAAGGCAGCGTTCTGCTTCATGGGTTAACAACTTGCTGGCCAAGGGAGATGGCGAGCACAAGTCTCGTCACCTCACCGACGAGCAGCTCGAGTCGCTCAGGGATCATGTTGACCAGCAGGCTGAAGAGATCAACACCCAGCGCGACTTCATCACAGAGATCACCACCCAGCTTACGAAGCAGCAAGAACTCACGAAGCGAGCCATGGATGGCCTCGGTAACTCCAGCTCCATCGCACAACTTAAGCGAGAGATCGAGAAGAATGCGCAGATAAACCAGACCTACCAAAAAGTGCTGAAGGAGATTGGAACAATCATCACCGCTGTCGCGAACGGCGATCTTAGCAAGAAGGTTTTGATCCATCACATGGAGAAGGATCCCGAGATCGCGACTTTCAAGCACACCATCAATACCATGGTTGACCAATTGCAGGAATTCGCCAGTCAGGTCACCCACTTGGCTAAGGAGGTCGGCACTGAGGGTCAGCTTGGAGGTCAAGCCATAGTACCAGGTGTCGATGGCATCTGGAAGGAACTCACACAAAATGGTATGTCTCGTCAATTCTAAGGTCTCTCGTGTCAACTAACGCCCAGCAGTCAACGTCATGGCCCAGAATCTCACCGACCAGGTGCGAGAGATAGCCGTCGTCACTACTGCAGTTGCCCAGGGTGACCTCAGCCGCAAGATCGAACGTCCCGCCAAGGGTGAGATATTGCAACTGCAATCCACTATCAACATAATGGTGGATCAGTTGCGCACCTTCGCAGAAGAAGTCACCCGCGTATCACGCGATGTAGGTATCGAGGGCAAGCTCGGCGGTCAGGCAAAGATAGAAGGAGTGAAGGGAATGTGGAATGATCTCACACTGAACGTCAATGCCATGGCCACAAATCTCACCACACAAGTGCGAGATATTGCCAACGTCACCACTGCAGTCGCTAAGGGCGATCTCACCCAAAAAGTGCGAGCAGAGTGTAGAGGTGAAATCGAGCAGTTGAAGAACACAATCAACAACATGGTGGACCAATTGGGCACGTTTGCCCAGGAGGTCACAATACTCGCAAGGGAAGTCGGTACAGAAGGCAGGCTTGGCGGACAAGCTACCGTCCATGGGGTCGAAGGCACTTGGAAAGACCTCACCGAAAATGTCAACGGGATGGCCAACAATTTGACTACTCAAGTGCGTGAGATTGCCGAGGTCACTACCGCCGTCGCAAAGGGTGATCTCAGCAAAAAGGTGACTGCTGAGGTGCAGGGTGAGATTTTGGAATTGAAGATCACCATCAACTCGATGGTGGATCGACTCAACTCTTTCGCTGAGCAAGTCACCCGCGTCTCTAAACAGGTCGGTACCGATGGTATCCTCGGTGGACAAGCCCGGGTGGCCAATGTCGAGGGCAAATGGAAGGATCTGACCGACAATGTGAACGTGATGGCCAGCAATCTCACGGATCAAGTGCGCAACATCTCAGACGTCACTCAGGCCATTGCCAGAGGTGACATGAGTAGGCGTATCAAGGTTCATGCCCAGGGTGAGATCCTGACCCTCAAAGACACCATAAACGACATGACAACTCGTCTCGACGCATGGTCCCTTGCCGTGAAGCGTGTGGCACGTGACGTCGGCGTGGATGGTAAGATGGGCGGTCAAGCAGAAGTTGAAGGTATCAACGGTCGCTGGAAGGAGATCACGATGGATGTCAATATAATGGCACAGAACTTGACATCACAGGTGAGGGCCTTTGGTGACATCTCCAATGCCGCAATGAAAGGCAACTTCTCGAAGATGATCACCGTCGAAGCGTCGGGTGAGATGAATGAGCTGAAGAACAAGATAAACAAGATGGTCGCCAGTTTACGAGAAGCCATTCAGAGAAACAACCAACAAAGAGAAGCGGCAGAACTTGCAAACAAGACCAAATCCGAGTTCCTGGCGAACATGTCTCACGAGATCAGAACGCCTATGAACGGTATCATTGGAATGACCCAGCTAACTCTGGACACCGAACTGGAACAGAACCAGCGTGATATGCTCAACATTGTGCAGAACCTTGCTAACAACTTGCTAATGATCATTGACGATATCTTGGACATTTCGAAGATCGAGGCGAACAGAATGGTATTGGAAGAGGAACCTTTTACTTTACGAGGCATAGTCTTCAACACCTTGAAGACTCTACAGGTGAGGGCTACGGAGAAGGACATCAATCTGGTATATGAGATCGACAACTCCACACCAGATCACATTGTTGGAGATCAATTCAGATTACGACAGATCATCCTCAACCTTGCAGGAAATGCTGTCAAGTTCACCGAACATGGAGAGGTCCGTGTACGGGTGAGTGTGGATGACGAGATCCCTAGAAAGGATGGCGAAGTGTCTGTCAAGTTCGCCGTCTCAGATACTGGAATCGGCATCAAGGGAGACAAGCTCGACGTCATTTTCGACACTTTCCAACAAGCTGATGGATCTACAACCCGCAAGTTTGGAGGTACCGGTCTAGGTCTCTCGATCTCGAGAAGACTTGTGACATTGATGGGAGGCAAGATGTGGGTTGAATCTCACTTCGGCCATGGCAGCACTTTCTTCTTCACTTGCAGGTTCGGAATCGGTCCCTCAGACATTTCTCGCATTAAGCCTGCATTGGAGCCTTACAAGAAACATAATGTGCTTCTGATCGATAACGGCAACAACAAGGATGTGTCGGAAATCGTCCAAGGTATCCAGACTCTCGATCTTGTTCCAGTTCTGGTTGGTGAGAGGTCAAACACACAGCCTTCTGAGATCAGTAAAGATCTTCCATTTGACTGTGTAATTGTGGATAACAGTGAGACGGCACAAAAGCTGAGGGGGATGGAACGGTTCAAGTACATTCCAATCGTTCTCTTAGCACCGAAGATTGTGGTAAACTTCAGGACTGCTTTGGATAATGGAGTGGCAAGTTACACGACCACTCCATGTCTACCGATTGATCTCGGAAATGCCTTGGTTCCCGCACTTGAAGGGAGAGCGGCACCAAGTTTAGCTGACCAATCAAGGTCGTTCGACATCCTATTGGCAGAGGATAACGCCGTCAATCAGAAGTTAGCAGTGAAAATCCTAACCAAACACAATCACAGGGTAACAGTGGCGAACAACGGACTAGAGGCCTTCGAATGGATCAAGAAGAAGCGATTCGATGTAGTCCTCATGGACGTCCAGATGCCTGTGATGGGAGGCTTCGAGGCGACAGGGAACATCCGAGAGTACGAGCGCACACACAACCTATCTCGATCCCCAATCGTCGCTCTCACAGCCCACGCCATGTTGGGCGATCGCGAGAAGTGTATCCAGGCTCAGATGGACGAGTACCTGAGCAAGCCGCTGAAGCCCAACCAGCTGATCCAGACCATACTCAAGTGTGCAACGTTAGGTGGTGCGTTATATGATAAGAGATCCTCCGAGACCAGCCGGACTGGGTACCATTCCCGCGGACCGTCCTCGACAACGACAATAGTTGCTGATATTCCGACCCCTTCTTACACAGGCGCAGAATCCTTGACAACGAGCACCTCTAGCCTATTGAGCAGTACAATCGGTAAGATGAACAACAACCCAAATGGCGGCAGCAATAGCACCACCGGCGGCGCGAGCTCCAGTACCAGCGGTGACAGCAAATTGTCACTTCCGAAACGACCCTTATTAGAACAGAGAGGCTTCACCGACACCGGTCCTAGCGGCATGCCGAGTCCAGCTATCTTTACGGCTGACCAGGATGATCCGCTATCAAGGGTGAGTGGGTCAAAAACAGCAGCAGCAGCACCCAGCATGTTTGGTTCCCTTTTCCCCTTTCGAGCTCTTTTATGGTTGGAGTATCTCGCTGACCAAAAGTCCCACACGTGTATAGGACGTCCTGATGCGATCGAATAGTAGCTAGGCAGATGGATGAGCTTTGACAAAAAGAAGCAAAGCTCCGCTCCAGGATTGCGTGCTACTGGCATGTTGTGCGATACGAAGATGAATCGAATGCTGATCTTCGGGGTCTCTGCACCTCGCCTCAACTCGCCTTTCCTTTTTCCTTCCACACCCTCAATCGGATGGAAGTTCTGAAACACATCTCCACCCGTCACCAAACAGCCAGCCATTCCGGTCCGGTCGAGCCAGACAGAATTTAGACAGGGATATATAGACAGGCATGGCATCGCATCTTGCAGCTTTGGTGCTTTTGATTCGGCCAGCAACCTTGCTTTCTCACCTACGCGATCGCATGTGAGCATCTCACTCGGAGCTCACCCACCCTCCTGCACGCGGCAGCCTGTCATACCTTTCTCTCCCATCGAACCCCCCTCAGTCGGTGCATAGACCGCGCCGACGGATTTTCTCCGAGCCGGCGCATCTACAAGCACCTGGACGAGGCTTATTTTATAAGGGGAAGAGACTCATGGTGATGGTGATGGCAACGGTGATTGGCAGTGTTGGGGGGTCTGATATGATGGTGCTGGTTGGTGCGTCTGGCGGAACAATTGCTTCGCTCGCTCACCCCCCTCTCCTCCCCCTTTCTACTGATAGAACAGGCTGTCTGTTGCCTGTTCATCAAGGCTCCTTCTTCTGTCAGCCTGGACAATTCTGCAGCGAAAGGCAGGGTTTCGAGCACACCCTAAGTCCCGATTTCTTTTGGTTTCCAACGGCGTGTTGCTGGTTTTGATATACATACATACTACACATGCATCCATCCATCCATTCGTCCATATCTGGCGGTTTGGCCTCTTCCTTGCTCCTTTCTATTCTCGCCACTGGTTAGCCATTAATCCACCACGTTGGCTTGTTCTTCTCCTATGCTTTTCCTGTCTCAAAAAAGGACACCCTTCAATCCAACTTGTCTCTGCTATAATGCAGTGCCCTGCACCGCCACTCCTCCAGGATGGAAGACCATGCATATCACAATCGTTCACACCAGCGGGATGACGTCGGAAATCCTGGTCGCTTCCATTCCTTCCCTCTTCCTCCCTCTAGTCCCTGACTTTTCCAATCCTATCTGTCTCTACCGTCCCTTCTACCTCTCTTATTCAACCACGTCGCACTGCTTGTCCAAAACCAGCCAAGGCGCGATGAACCGATTTCAACGCTGTTGTCGCGCCCTCTCACCGTTTCATGACCGAATCCACTCGACCTTTAAGGCCTGACATGCTCCTCTCGATGAGACCTAGTCGATCGAGGGCGTTGAACAAACGCTTTCTGCAACTACATCTAACGATCTTGGCCTCATCCATCCATCCGTCTAGACGAACGAACGAACGAACGACTGCATGACCCGAACAGAGCGCTCAAGCATCTCGTCCCTTCAGTTGCCTGCTTACCTGCCGAACCCAGCTTTCCCCCCGTCAACACCGTATGCCACGCACACTACCTGCTAGCGCCTACAACCTGCATCCTCGTCCAAAGCATAAATTCTTTAATCCTGCTGGCTGCGCTGTAGTCAGCGCCCTCCCCCCTCCCCAACCCTGGTCGGTGAAGGCGTGGGAACAAGGGGGGGGGAAAATGTAAGCCACACCTAGACTACGGTCTTCCCGAGACAAGGCTATGAGCTTCTGTCTTTTTAGCCTCCCTACCCTGTCTACCTATCTATCTATCTACCTATCTACCTACCTAGTACCTAACAGGATTGCCGAGTAAAATCGAAGAGTCCTTTGTTGTAGAGGCAGTGGCAGGCTCCAGAACTGGTCGGTTGGCATTGACCCGTCCAATCCTTTCTTATCCCTTCGCCTACTCGCCTTCTCGCCTTCTCGCCTTCTCGCCTTTCCCCACTGCGGTGACTGTTGAGTCTTTCTCCCTCTCTACTGGGCCCTACCCCCATGTAAAAAGAGCAGCCACAACCAGGACACTCATCCCGCCCTAAACTAGTGCGTTGTGTCAAGGAAACTACTGTAGGAGGGTACTGTGCTTCGTGGTATTACCTATGCGTTGATTGATCCCTGGCCACAGCCTACCTACTGTAGGTACTTGTTAAATGCCTATACCTACCTAAATGCAGTAGCGTGAAATGGCTAGGTATGTTCATGTTGTGAGCCGTCATTTCTCACTCCTACTCTCACTCTTCGTCACTGCCCCGGGCGATTGCCTAGGTCGTCATCTAAGGATCATGCCAACTTCATATACTACAAGCTACGTGTGGACGTACGTATCTGCCGCACTGCATTCTACCTACCTGCCTGCATGCCTACCTAGCCTAGGTGCAGCACTCCATTTACAGGAGGCTTTCGTGGCTTGGATTGGAGATCAGATTGGGCAGGACCCTTCCAAACCCTCTTGATGCTGATTCCCGTCCCTGTCTACCGCCGAACGAAAACCCCCGGTGATGATTGTCGATACAGTTGTCGACCTGCTTTTGTCATTGTGGTTATATTAAGCTTGCCGATCTGCGTTCGGATGATATCTTTGGCGATTTCTCTCGTTCACGTAAGCACCACTGCCCACCGCCTAACTTACCTTCGACACATTACATTCCTTACATCACGCCTGTCAGTCTGAATTTTCCGCTTTTTTCCTCGCGTTTGGAAATTCCTCAATTTGATGACTTCCGATTTGCAGTGGACTCCCCGGACTGGATCGAAGACAGATCTGGGTTACCCAATGGAGAATCTCCCAGTTGTAATTCAGGGATTGAAATACGACGCTGAAACTTCAATTCTTCTGCAAGGTCCCGTCCTGCCCCCCCCCCCCCTGTCAATCAATCAGCCTCCCCCTCTCCCCTCCCTTCTCAGCGCCGGACGGAAGGATGCTGAGCCGGGCCGCTTCCTTCATGCTGACCACCTCATCTCATCACTTCCATATTCTTTTGTGTTAGGTCATTACAACCTGGCTACTGTACCTACAGTACCTGATCGCCTTCATCCATCTCGCCCCCCTTCCAACCACCTCTTCTTGTGTATTATGTAGGCAGTATTACACACGGGATCTGTCTGCACCTATGTACGACATCCGGGCGTGTTTCCGTATATCAGCGACGCAGGGACGTCAGTCCATACCTCGTATATCAATCAATCCATTTCCCCCGGGTCATCCTCTCCTTGTCTCATCCTGTGGCTAACACTCAGATCTCTAAAAGCATGAAATCGTCTCTGACAAAGGCCGCCTCTTACATACCAGTGGAGTCGAAGATCCGCCCCCTCTCCGCTCCACTCTCTCTGCTTTGGCTATCCCAAATCCGACCTATGAGGCAGGCTGGAGACAGTAAGCCCAAATGATCCTTTAAGCCTTTTGGCCACTGGAATGAGCGGACCACAAACAGATACAACGACAGGCTCTTACAGTAGACGACAGTAGGCGGCAGTAGCCTTCGAGGCAAGACTCCACCTTTTTCCCCCTTCGCCATTGGGGGGAGGTCTTTACCCTCACACTCGCCCTTCATCCTTCCTACAGTACTCATGCCGCCCACTGATTCCTCCTGCTGCCTGTGAGATCCACGACTGGATACTGTGACTGGGCATGCTCCTCGGTCCCTCCACGCCATCCTGTTTCGATGGCGTTCCGCTGGGTCCCCCATGCCGCATGGTCAGTATCATCGTCACTGTCACTGTCATCCGCCGCTGTCAGACCCGATGCTTGAATCCTTCCCTTTCTTGCTGTCTTGCTTTGCCTGTCCTGTCCCCTTTGTTCCCTGCAAGCCTCTTCCCCTTCCCGCTACCGTGTGGCTTGTTCAAATGCCACACACCCCCAAAATCTGCTAAGCAAGTAGATGCAGCCAGGCCGACAGAAACCACACAGTCAAATCTCCAGATCGATAGATACAAAGTCAGCGCATATCAGTGAGCCCCAATGGTGAGATTGCTGCTGAGACCGGAGACCACGCGTGAGCGTGAGCATGAAAAGGCGCGGAGTGTGAGCGCACATACACACACACAGACTCACACTCGCACACACGCGCGTGTGGTGTGAGATGGGGGTGTCAGCATCGCTTACGCATGGAGCGTTTCAATCCAATCCGGTCCAAACCCGCCTGATCCTCAATACCTACAGAACCCCAAGGGCTCTACTCTGTTCTTGCTCTGCTCCCTCCACCCGAAGGGTGTTGTCACTGTCCTGCCCATACCCTGTTCCGCTGTGTACTGCCCTGCCCTGTTCCGCATAGCATCGCCTCGCATTGCATTGCACCGTACCGCCCTGAACCCTTCCCTATCGTTCGACACGATCTTTGCACGACGATTAATATCACTGCCGTCACCTCCCGTACGACTGCCTCCCGCTTTGCTGCATCCTGCATCGACGTACCACACCGTTAACAGGTGACGCCGCTATTGTCTTTTTTCTTGTTAATGTCACTTGTTCATTTGGTCTACCTTTGATTTGCCGGCTCATTCATTTCGACACACATTCTCGCTTGAGGAAAACTCTGTTTAAGGCCTGTCAACTGAAGTGCTGGCACTGCATTTTGACGGTGATTTTTACTTCAAAGGACTGGCCAAGTTTGAAGTGCTGCTGCCATCGATCGAGAGTTCTTTCGCCTCGCCAAGAAGCCACTTGACGTTTGGGAATTGCCTGTACCTGTCACCCTGTATGTGATACCGCTGTCATTAGAAACTCTTCACTCTCATCCATAAGGAGCAAGTGCTTGGTCCGGAAGAGGAGAACGGTCGAAACGGTCGAACAGGTCCCTGCAGAGAAGTGCATTTCTAGCTCTACCATCCACTCGCCTTCCCAGATTCGCAGCCAACGCTTCGGCTCAACCAAGGAAGAAGAAGCAGAGGAATTCGGCTCGCGAGCAAAGCTGTTCTGACCTGATCGATCGATCATCAACGCCTTACTTACATTCTGTTTGTCAACCGGTTGGACCGCATCGGTAGGCAATTCGAAAATGGATTACCACCTTCATCAACATTCTCTCCGTCAACAAGGCCACCAAACTCCGTTGAGCCCGTCATCCCCCACGTCAGCTTTTGCTCAACTGCAGATGTCACCTACCGACTCATCGCCTAGATACTATCAACATCAGCCATACAATATCCAAATCAGCAACGACAGCGAAGATAGCACGGGGACGAACAACAACACTGATACTGTTGCCTCCTCCACCTCTGTCTCCAGCAAGAAGCGTGGTCGTCCCCGTGTTGAGAAGAACGATGCATCTGCCGCAGATCGTCGCCGTACGCAAATCCGTCTGGCCCAGCGTGCTTATCGCCAACGCAAGGAAAACGCCCTAGACGAGCTCCAAGGCCGCGTCGCAGAACTCAACAACACAATCGATCAAATGCAGCACGCCTTTTACGAGCTCGACCGCAGGCTCTGCGCGACGGACAGTCTCACCTCGAACCAATTGCTCGATCTCAGAGAAGCAGGTCTTCGGGTCGCTAGGTTGGCCGAACGTGCGAGATCGCTGCCGGACGATGCTGCAGCTGCGGTCGCCGCCGCCATGGCAGGTAACGGCGCAGGTGACGACACCGTGAGCCCTGTCGAGAGCATAAACGGCCGCGCTGATGTATCCGGAGGCGCAGGGGCAGCAGGCGTCAAGAGGGAAATTCTCACCCTGAGCTCGCCTCCTCTCATCCCTCAACGCAACAACCATCATCTGGCCGAAATTGGAGTGCCTTTACCGCGACCCAATCTGCCTGTCAATGTTCCGAGCTGGATCGATAAAACCGTCGCGGCCATGCAACCGCACGACATGATGTCCAGCGGCCAGCTTGGTATGAGTTACTCTCTTTTCCAACAGCTCGATGGTTCTGGCGCAAACACCGGTCCTACGAGTGGGCATGACCACCGCCAGCAGAACCAGCTTCCACACCAGCAGATCGCCCAACATCAGCATCAGCACCAACAAAGACAGCAGCAGCAACAGCATCAACAACACCATAACGATGTCTCAACAGCGACGCCCATGCACGTCCGCGACCACACTTCGAGTCTCGACCAACAACAGCGCTTCGCTGCTGCCTACGCGTCCTATGCCGCATCAGCGCATCATCCTCTCCATCAGCAACCCCTCCCGCTTCCACACCAACATCACCACTCCCACCACCAGTTGTAAGTAGACCCTCTCAATCTACAATCTCGGCCGCCAACGCACCCGCTCAACACTACATCCTGGATGAATATGCATCTGTCATCTGTTCTCGCTGCGGCCGGTCATTGACGTTTTCTGTCTAGGGTGGATTGACGCCAGGAGCGCCCTTTCGCTCCGCCCACAACGTCATAATAATGGATCGAACGATAAACCGATTGAACTGGTCACCGTATTTGGGTGAAAGAATAATGATCCGCTCCCGGATTTCGCCCTCCGAGCGGCCTGGGACTGCGGTCGTACAGTGAAAGAGCTGGTTTGATGTTCTCTTGTACATCACGTCTGGCTCTCAGATATTTATCGACCTAGAAATTGTCGCTGGCTGGGCGTCACATCCACTCAGCTATCAGGACGAGTGTCAACCAGCTTTGCGAACGTGTGTAAAAGACGTCTTGTTGTTTGCAAGTGCTCCCGATCCGGCTAAGCGTTATGTCTATCGGAGACACTTCACCGCTTACATACCATACCATATCTGCGGTCACGACGACACAGGCGCCTTCACGACTGGTTTCTGCATATGTTGGTTGCTATTGACGAAAGTTTACGCGTTGGAGCGATGGGGAAGGGTTGGAAAAAGCGGGATGGGCGATCAGAGTTTGTCTGCGTCGGTCTCGAGATTCTGAGTTTCGAAGATGTTGAAAATAGGCCATGAGCGGAATATTTACCGTTTTTATCTATCTTACCATGTCTATCTATGCTTTTTCTATTCCTAGTTGCCCATTACGTGTTGCCGTCGTTTCCTCTGATACACTCAGCCCACCCTCTTAATGCTTTCGTCTTTATATATATCGCATTGGCGAGTATGATGGGTTGGCAGCCATCTTAACTACCTGAGTTTCTTCCATTCCAAAACAGCCGTAAGTCCAAACACAAGGCACTTCGACGCATGTGGTTGGAATGACTGGGGGACAAAAGCTTGATCTCGTCACATTGGGAGTGTTCATATAATCAAGAGATATCCTAAACGTAACAGATATGTTACTCTCTGTCACGAAGATCACCCTGTATGATTGCATCATGCCGATCATGTTTAATCATGGAAAAGTCATCAATCAATTCAAATTCATTACCGTAATCAACGTTGTCATCTAATATCGTACACAAGGGACATCAATGACCTCATCAAAACCATCCTCTCTTCTACTCGAGTAGGTCATAATAAGATCTCGTCTCAAACGTCCTTCTTGTACAGGTGAATGACGTGAGCGTTGCAATAGGCCTTGATGCCATCCTTGCCCCACTCACCACCAATGCCGCTCTCCTTGTGGCCGGAGAAGTAGGCCTGTGGAGTTGGCTTTTCGAAGGAGTTTATGAAGACCGAGCCGGCCTCGAGGCGGGTAGCAATGCGCTCAGCACGCTCGAGGTCCTTGCCCCAGACGCAGGCACCCAGGCCGGCGTTGGTGTCGTTGGCGCGCTTGATCACCTCCTCCTCGTCAGACCATGGCTGGACGGGCACGATGGGGCCGAAAGGCTCCTCCTGGATGATGCGCGAGTCGTTAGGCGGGTTGTCGACGATGGTTGGGCGCAGGAAGAAGCCGGAGCCGATCTGCTGGGGCTCGAGGTCGCCGACTGCCAGCTTGTGGCCCTGCGCCTTGCTGTCGGCGAAGAACTCCTTCACACGCTCGTATTGCATCTGGTTCTGCACCGGTCCCAGCAGCGAGCCCGAGTCGGGCGCGCCCACCTTGATGTTCTCCACGAACTTGACCATCTCCGCCAGCAGTTCGTCGTAGATCGACTCGTGGATGTAAATGCGCTTTGTCGCCACGCACACCTGCCCCGAATTCTGGAACGCTCCCAAGCATAGGTCAGGTGCGACCTTCTTGATGTCGACGTCTGGCAGCACCACTGCGGCGTCGTTGCCTCCAAGCTCTAGCGTCACTCGCTTCAGTGTCTGCGCACACGCGGCCATGATCTTCTTGCCAGTGCCGATGGACCCCGTGAAGGAGATCTTAGTTATGCCAGGGTGTGCGGTCAGCATTGGACCCAGCCTGTCATCACCTCCTACAACTTGAAAGACACCTGCTGGCAGTACTGTCGCCGCAATCTCGGCGATCTTCAGAATCGTGTAGGGGGTGAAAGGTGATGGCTTGACGATGATCGAGTTGCCCGTCAGGATGGATGGGATCACCTTGCCCATCGACAAGATGATCGGGAAGTTCCATGGACAGATTGCGCCAATCACACCAAGCGGCGTGTATCGTGTCGTGATGATCTTCGCGTCATCCTCTAGTCTATCCTCTGGCATGTCGAGGTTGATGTGCCAGTCGAAGAAGGCGGCAACGGCCTTGACCTCGTAAGAAGCGAATTGACGCTGTTTGATGAGTCTTGTGTCAGTGATTTGCAACCATGGGCATGTCGTTGAGGGGGGGGAAAGCTATACGTACAGGCTTGCCAGTCTCAGCCTCCATCAGTGCGGTCAACTGGTCAGCGTAAGACAGGTATGCTGCCTTGAACTTCTTGAGGTACTCCTTCCTAGTCTCCAAGCTTTCGAATCTGAAGCTCTCGAAGGCCTTCTGGCCAGCGATTACTGCGTCGTCAACATCCTGCTGGGTGCCAATAGGACAGTCCCACAGCTTCTCGCCGGTCGAGGGATTGACACCCTGATGCTGTTGTTTGCCTCCACGGTGCTTGTTGTCGATGATATTGTAGAACTCATCGAAGCGGATAGACATCTTGGCGATCGTGGAGATGGTCTAAAAGCGTAAAGGTGAGGATTCGTATGATATTCTTCGTTGTTTGTTGGTTTAGTGATGCGATACAGAGACGATAGCCCTTGGGATGGGCGCATATTTATCTGCCTCTATACCGATAGGATGGTTATACAGGGTCCTACCCCATCACTGAGGAATGCGGCTACATCTCCCCATCGCCGCCAGTCGTCCGAGGTGCCATTCCTCGTGAGAACCTAGAGAGGGTAAGCAAGCAGCTGATAGTGGAGTGACGTTCCAGGACCCTCGGTGGCAAGCCTACCTGAGTCCATGCTACGGTTCTGAATCACAGCCTACACATTTCACCCCATCTTCCGAGCCGTAAGCCCATGTGTAGTGTCGGTCTTGACAGCCATTCGAATTCGTCGTCAGAGGATCGACGCTATGCATGGAGCGCACAACATAAGTCCGCTACACGACCGAAGCTGAGCGCCAAAGTAAGCATTTGTCCTGCCACATGTTCCAAAATACTCTATAGTACTAGCTATTTCAGCACATTGAGCAATTGGGGATAACCTCCGTGTAAACCCCAAGTAATCGATGTCAGTGACCGCATCTTCAAGATGGTATTTGCTAAAGCTTCCATCAAATCAGACAAGCCGAGTCGTCATGTCTCCACGCGCGAGCCCCGTCTGACGCCTGCATCCGGACGAAATGCGCTTGTCTGTTCTTACATTGACAGACAGGTCTCTACGTCAATTGTTGCTCTTCAGATGACAGTCGACAAGCACGGCTCACTGGATTTACGTCAACATCATGATCTCGCTGTCGCTCGAGCATGTGAATCAACAGCCATGCGCTTATGTCCCCACTGAGTGATCTGAATGGCCGTCATGATCATCTGTTGAGTGAATGTTCGGGCTCCAGACAAGAGATCTTTTGTACGTTTAGGTCTGACACAGTTGGGGCTTTATCCGATGCTGTGCCGGGCGGAAAGAGCCCAGTCAGCAGACTTCGTATGGGTCGTCGAGTTTCTACTGGTGGCAGCGCAGGGTAAATGGATATATAGACATGAGTGGGTGGCCCCTTTCTAAGCAATGTTCCCCAGTCGTTGCACAACTCGATACTAAAAGTCACCCGAGGAGGACACCGCGTCAACTCGAAGTCATGATTGCGACCCTGAGAATCCTCTCACATCCCAACATGGACGCGGCTGTTAATATTGCAGTCATTTGCTACACAGCGCTGAACCCAGCATCCACTAATGCCGTGATTTGAATACGAGGAGACGGACCCAACCAATGAGCTGAATGTGGTGTCTTTTATCCAGGGAAAATACGCAGTAGGCACTTCCCATCTAGGGGGGGACGGTTGGAGTCTCCGTCACCGTGTATCAATGGTATCTGCCGCTACACGGTTGTTTCGGCTCTTCATTTATCATGCGGGCAATGAGCACCCGGAGTTGCGTAGTGCAGGTTCAGACTACAGCCCTGTCCAATCAAAGTAGATACATGTCAAGATTTGACCATCTTCAAGTGGAAGTGGAATTCAAGCCTGAGCTGAGGCTTTTGGACTTCCACAATTGAATAAATTCTTTATTTTTGAAATTGGCCGTATTGATACTAACAAACATTCAAGTCAGGGCAGATGATGTAACTCGTGACGATCGTACCGTGGTCATTATCATGATATAGACAGAGGAAAGACGGCAGTAAAAGAGGGTGTGAAACAAAGTAAAACACAGGGCGAGAGTGGACTGGCAGATAACCATCTCATTGCCAAGGTAGCATGCCGCCTCGCAGCGCACGGCCTAACCTACCACCTTCAGGCAGGCGCTCTCTCGCATGGGCATCCCTCGAAGCGGCAGAAGCGGCAGAAGCAGCAGCCCTAGATGGAGACGGGAGCGGTGCTGCCTTATAATCGCGCATGGAGGAGTTAACGGCAGCTAAAATGCGCCTTGACATGCTCCAAGTGCCGTCCATCGTCTGGAATGTGCTCTTGTTGTTGCTGGCGCTGTTTAGCACGAGTGGAGTTCTGTCCCTGCTAGGAGTGCTTGCAATACCGCTCGGAGTCCCCAACAATGAGGAACGAGGTAGGCGGTACTGTGGTAAGAGCCGCATTGGCGAGAAGTGGCTTGCTGCCGCTGTTGGCGAGAGCATGATTGGTATCTCCTCGGTGGGTTCGGGCAAGGCCTCTTTAGACCGAATAGATGGGCTTTTCGCCGTTGCTAATGCCTTGGCATCGTTTCGCCTACTCTTTGTAGACTGAGGATGGTAGACGGCCGTAGACAGAAACTCCTGGTTTGGCACAGGAGACGCGCGTGAGCTGTGCGATTCACGTGAAGGGAGGGAAGAGGACGATATTCTGGAGGAAGACTTGTTCAATGGTGCAAGAGCGGCATCCCACGTCCCTGATACCAGTTCGATGTTCTCCAAGTTAACCTCCTGTAGACTTCGCTTATGCGCCGCGATGAACGTACTGATGTCTCTTGAACTTGCAGTCACATTTTCAACTTGGAAGTGGGTCAGATTTGGGAAGTGAAGCGACTTTGGGATTGGTGGCAAAGGCTTCTGCTTGTTGGGTGACTGATCTATAGTAGACATTGCAGTTGTGGAATTTCCGCCTGCAAGAGCCGGATGAATCGCGTTGGGCCGTAGGGTTGCACGTTGGTGAACAGGTATGCGTGATTTTGAGCCGATCCAGCTAAAGTCAAGGGTTTGAAGATTACGTTCGAATACGCTCAAATAGGACTGCAGGAGTCGAAAATAGTCCTGTTGCGGTTCTGAATTGGATTCGACGGTTTCTGCATGACCATCCTGTAAATGGAATGGTAAGGCGTTCATGTTAATGGTCAATCTACGAATGCGGGTCCAGCATCTCCCAGAGCGAGGTCCAGCACCATAACCAAGAGCTGGCGAAAGATAGTGTAGACTTCCGGGGTGGATCGGTGATAAAGTCAGGCTCTCCAGCGCATTGAGTTGGCTGTGTTCTGTGGCGATGCGAACAGAAATTAGCGCATAGTCGACAATACTACGCCTGTACTTCTGAGTGGCATCGTACCCCGGACTGCTGATATGTAATTCTGTGAGGTTGACAAGAGTGGAGAAGGCACGTATAAAGGCCGGTACATTGGTCGCTGCGTGAAACAGAGGGGGGTACTGTCGAGTGAGTATCTCTGTCGTACCGCAGTCACCATATTTTGCCGTCCTCGGGTTTGCATGGACTTGAGGTTTGTAGGTGAAGCTCAATTCAGCACCTGTCTCAGGATCGATCAGAGGGGCGAGAAAGGTTTCAGCAGAGTGGGGCAAATTAAAGTGTAATGTCTTGACGTGATATCCAATCCTATCAAGTGCGGCTAGACGAGCAGGTCTTGTGAAAGTGCTTGTTTTGAAGGTGATGCTGAAGTCATTGAAGAGCGCCGGCGCAACCCGCACGCTGAAATCATGGCAGACCAGCCGTAAATTCTTGAGGTCATTGATCGGAAGGTGTTGGGTGAAACGATCTCGGCAGTCGTCGTTTAGCCAGAACCTCAGAAAGGTACTGCTTTCGCATAGCACCAAATTGCACACAGAAGCGTAACTGTTTGTGGCTATTGGGGCCAAAGCAAGACTTGTGTCAGCATTGTGCGTACGTCGGAGTTCCGCCAATGCCGTCCAATCTGGAACAGGATACTTACATCGTTGGCTGGAAATATCAATCTCCCCAAACAGAAGTCTGCTCCCTGCGCTCCTACTGCTTGTGATTGATGTCGCTGAGGCCGCTGAAGTTGTTGAAACGCTCGACGGTTTGCTAATAAGGGCTGGTCTTTCTGGAGTGTAAGGCATGTTGCTTTCGACAGATCATTGGGATTGTGAGAAGTCGCCCGTCGTCAATAGTGATGGCCAGCACCGCGAAAGATACAATGACAACGACGATAATCTCGATTACTCGGAGCGAATGGGAGAAAAGAGAAGAACGGGGAGTGGAGGTGGAAAGAAGAGGGAAGCATGGGAAGGCTTGCATTGCGATTGAGCGAAGTACCTGTTTGTATGCAAGCCAACCACTTACCAGGCCACCTACCAGCCTCGTCGTCGAGGAACACGGCCAGGAGGGGGAAGGCTTCTACTGCGTCCTGGTCGCATTGATCCAGAAGGGACAGATTTGACATTGGGGTGCAGACAATGGGAGACCCTGGAAGGCGAAGGGTTCTGGCACATGGGCGGAGTGAGACGATGGAGAAGCGAAATCACGACCATATCGCGAAAGAGGAACGTTATAACCGTGTCTTATGGAAGGACGGCCAGAGAGGGTTGACCATGGGTCGCATCGCTCGAAACGTCGTGGTGTTTCATGAGAGACGGTGCTCCAATCAAAACAGTGTCGCAGAAGATGCTGAGCGCTAAGGTGAGGGACAATGCAGTAGACGATGCAGACGCTGCAGGATGTGGCCGAATTGAGGATGAAGCATGCATAAGCCGAGGGTTCCAGTCGCGTGTGCGCGGATGGGCAGATTCTTCTTCCATTCTCCTTCGACGTGACTGGACGTGTGTCTTGTTTTGTTTGTATTTATACCGAAGTCTTCATGGAGCCCACACGATGTTATGTCTTTTCGTGTAGTGTTTGTCGTACTATCATCAATTGTTATTATACTGAGAGGACGGGATGTTGATGAGGCTGTGCCAAGTCCCGGATTTTGCCGGAGACAATCAGACGTGTCCAGGTCCCGATCATGGAGGATCTTTCTCGTTTCAAGGTTCTCCCCTTCATCAAAGTGGTATCTTGTTCCCGTGTGTTACAAATCTAGATAGTCAGATAGAGTTCAATCAGGTGAGGAAGGCCTCTCTGAAAACATCGATCAGCCCACGCAGCTTGATTACCAGAGAAGAGCGGGGTTTGCTACCACCGGTCGTACGAGGAAGAGGCCGAAAATCTGCTTCTCATGGACCTACCAAAAGACCAGAAAGACATCAGCCAACATCATATTATGAAGCCTGGCGATCTCGACATGGCAGATGGAAGCGAGGGAACGATGAAGTTGCTCGTTCTACAAGGAGGTATTTCCGCAACTGGAGTGGCACCAGGTGATGAATCCGCCTCGTTGAACTAGACCAGACCATCACGAACGCCTCCTCAATACAATGCGTATTGGCTTATCTGCACGGAAGCCAGGCCTATCCACTATACGGCTAGTAGACGGGACGGGGACACGATGTACTGTATAGTGCAGCGCTGTACAGTCTGATGGGCTTCGATCGATCACTGTCAATTACTGCATGCAGCCACAGTTCATGCTTTTACATCCAGACGGGTTTTTCTCGCCTCGCCCGCTCGATTGCCAAGGCCATTTGAAGGATCCATCAGCCGATGTCCACGATCATGCCCACGCCCACGCCTACACGCAACACACCACTCTTGCCGGACCACGACGGTTTAGGCTAGTGAAATGCAGTAGAGCGAGCGGGTGTATCTGGGGGGCCTGCAGATCGCAGATCCGGGATTTGTGACATGGCACCCGTTGTAAATCAAGCAAGGCCGGCCATTGACCACTTTCTGTCGTGGATGAGCCCTATTCGACGAACTCAGCCGTACTGTCAGCCAAATGACCAGCGAGCAGTACACCTGCCTGATGTTGAGAGAGGAAAATCAGACAATCCCACCTTTCACAAACTCCAAGCAGAACGACAGGTGTTATGAAAGGGAAGCAAAGCGAACTGATTTAAAGGGGGGCCACTGAATCCTCACTTCGCTTTCTCAGCGCCCCCGTCCTTACACAACGCTTGCTGAGTAACAACGGCCAGGACGTTAATCAGACTGGGGCTACGGGGAAGGCATTGTACTGTATTTGGACATTGTTTAGAAAACCATCTACATTCGTAAGACACATGGGCGAAGAAAAGGGTAGGAGGCTGATAGGTGTAGCTGGTCATCACGTGCAAAGAACATCGTCTGAGGCCAGAGTGGTGCTGCAGTCCAGGTCTGGGCCTGGCCTCTTCCAACGTCCGTCCCGCAGCTGTTCCCACTTCCACTTCTACTTCCAAATCCATACCACTCCACTGCATTACACTACACTACACTGCACTGCACTCCATTCTATCTCTACATTCGCATGTCCTGGCCGAGATCCATCATGCGTTACATCAACTCTTCATCGTAGTCGACGTGCAATGGGCCTTGCGTTACTCGTTGTCGCTGCTACTGCGGCACCTCCACGACGACAGCGACGCCGGTGGTAACAAGAACGTCAGCATCACCAACGGCATCTCGACTGGGTTGAGACGAATACTACACCCCAACCCTCGCCTGCCATCTCCATCCTCACACCCACGCCCACAATCGCTATCGCTAGAGGGTAGCTCAGTGCTGTGCCCTCACGCTGCGCTCACGCTCTGAGGCGCATTCCCCTATGACCACGGCTTCATCATGCGCATTGGCATTCGAGAACAGTTGGGAGGGCTCATCCTGCTCTCCTCTCTCATCGGTCTCACCGTTATCTCGATTGCGACCTGGGCCACTAACCATAACTTCGTTCTCGATGTTAGCCGAAATGCCCTCCAAACGACTGCCTCTCTCAAGGCAGCACAGATCGCCTCCAATCTCGAGCTGATGCAGACCTCCGCCAACTATGTTAGTACCCGGGTATTGGTGCAAGGTGCGTTGGCAAGGTACAACAACGGTTCCAATGTTTCGGCCGAGAATTGGATCGCAGCGGAGCAGGATATGACCTACGCCCTAGGCAATGTCGGATCTGTAGGCAAGGCTTTGGTGCTTCAATCACAACTTTATTCCCGAAATTTCAGTGGCCCTGCTGGCCGATACAGCGTTCTTAACTCCACCGGTTACAATGTCGACAACATCGTCTTGCCTTACCCTGGGAACGATGGCAAGAATCCGGTTTTGGGTGACGACGACGGTGGGTTCCCTCCTGTACTCTACCCGAATCTTACTGTCTCTACCGAAGAAAAGCCAGATGGGCAATCTCATACTGTGGCTCATTACATGGGTGACACCCTCGGTTATGGTTCTACCCTCGTGCTCGGTCCCTTGCAAGTCAACAGTTCTTTCACAATGCTTTCAATGACTCTGCCTGTCTTGAATAACACCAACAATCAAGACATCCTTGGGTGGCTGACGGTGGTGATGGACGGTAGACTTCTTCAACAGGTCGTTGCTGCAAAAGAAGGTCTCGCTAAGACTGGACAAACCCTATTGATCGGCCCAGTGAACTCTACCAACAATTTCGGCCCCGATATCCTGTGGAACAGCGGGCACCCATTGGTTAATGGCGACTTTCTTGTCGAGTATGTCGCGCCGCTCAATGCAAGCAGCAAAGCACGCCATCCAGATCACGTAGTCGGCACCCAAAATCTTCCATTTCCTGCGTACGAATACCCAGCTGTAGTCCAGGCATTGGCTCGAAATAACCGCGGTCTCGATAACGCCGGATGCTTGCTTTCGACTTATAATGAAGCTAAGAAATCAGTCTCTGTCGGTTTCGCAGTTCCAGAGACCAACATTGTCACCTGGGTTGTTCTAGTGGAGCAAGCTAGGTCCGAGGTTTGGCAACCCATTAATCACTTGCGTGATGTCATCCTAGCCTGCGTCTTTTCAACCGCAGGATTTGTCGCAATCATGGCTTTCGTTATTGCCCACCTGTTCAGCCTTCCAATTAAGCGTCTCAAAGCAGCCACCGAGCGCACCATTGAACCGAACCCACCTGCTCGTAGGAGTCGAGCAACGTTGAATTCGTTCAGTTCATCGAACGAAAGTGGAAATGGGGATTTGACTTCTGATGCCATCTTAGCACGCAAAGAGGGCATGTATAATCCAATCCTGCATTGGCGACATCGCAAACACAATGAGCGCCAAGAAGAAGAAGGCGACGAAACTCAAGAAAGACGTGACGTCTACCGTATACCTGGTAAAGTCAAGGTGTCCAAGAATTGGATTAAAGACGAGCTTTCAGACTTGACAGGCACCTTCAATGAAATGTCGGAAGAATTGCTGCAGCAGTACGAAAAGCTTGAAGAGCGAGTCAGGCAACGTACAGCGGAGCTTGAGGTTAGCAAGAAAGCCGCTGAAGCTGCGAACGAAAGTAAAACTTTGTTTATTGCAAACATCAGCCACGAACTCAAGACGCCCCTCAACGGTATTCTCGGCATGTGTGCAGTCTGTATGGGTGAAGACGATCCTCTTCGACTCAAACGATCTCTGCATATCATCTACAAGAGCGGCGATTTACTGCTCAATTTGCTTACCGATCTCCTGACATTTAGCAAAAACCAAGTTGGCCAGAACCTGACATTGGATGAGAAGGAATTCCGCCTTCGTGATATCAGTTCACAAATCCTGGCAATTTTCGACAAGCAAGCGAACGAAGGTTCAATCACTCTTTCGACTCACTTCGAAGGACCACCATCTATCTTTTCCGAATCCTTGCCCATCTTTCCTACAGATCAAAGCTCCGGGAAGCATGACACGGGAAAAGCCTCGGACATGGTCTTGTGGGGAGATCCACATCGTATCCTACAAGTTGTGATCAACCTCGTTTCTAACAGCTTGAAGTTCACACCTGCTGGTGGATCGGTCTCTCTCAAAATCCGGTGCCTGAGTGGGGTACCTGCCGATGCCGTTCTACGGAATGGCTCTCAAAATTCACGCCAATCCAAACAATCCAAACAACGCAGTTCCAAGTTCAAGAGCTCCGAAAACAGTCTTCCCCAGCCGACTCAAGTGTTTCAGACGGCGACGGCGAACATGATCAATCCGACGGAGATGCCCGCTGCGCATTTACGCGCCATGGAGAAGGCTTCCTCGCCGCCACCAGGCACAGACCTTTACTTTGAGTTCGAGGTCACGGATACAGGACCTGGTATACCGGAAAACATTCAACGAGAGATCTTTGAGCCTTTCATGCAAGGTGATGTTGGTCTGAACAAAAAGCACGGTGGAACTGGACTGGGCCTGAGTATTTGTTCTCAACTTGCAAGCTTGATGCGTGGGAACATTGCGGTCAAGAGCACTGTAGGTCAAGGCAGCACCTTCTCCATGAAGATCCCCTTACGACATATCTCAAACCGAGCAGACAGTACAGCAAGCTCCCTTATCTATGAAGAGTTAGGCAAACGTGGTATGTCTGTGGAGGCGGGCTCCATCACTCCAGCCACGCTTGCCTCTAGATCTGCCAAGCCGACACCGTCGTGCAGCAAGGAGGATTTGACGATTCCACCACTCCTCGAATCACAGGTCACTACACCGATCGGAAACGCCGATTCCAGTGGTCCTGCTCGTCTCGTTGGTCTAAGCCAACCGTATTTCACTGGCAACTCTCCCATGCCGAAGGGTGCGGGCCAACCGAAAGCAGCCATCGACAAGGTCAAAAAGGATGCTTCTAAGAAAGGCTCGAAGATTCGTGTGCTGGTAGCTGAAGACAATAAAGTCAACCAAGAAGTCGTCTTGCGCATGCTGAAGTTGGAAGCCATCACTGATGTAACCATTGCAAAGGACGGGCAGGAAGCTCTCGATCTAGTCAAGGCGTCTATGGATGAGGAGACGGCAACGGAAGAGAACCAGTACAACCTGATATTCATGGACATACAGATGCCGAATATGGACGGTATCACTTCAACAAAATTGATCCGCGAGACCGGTTACGACAAGCCGATCGTGGCGCTGACGGCATTTGCTGAGGAGAGTAACATCAACGATTGCTATGGATCAGGCATGAATTATTTCCTGTAAGTTCACAACGCCTTGAGATACCGACACTAGGACTGGCAAATGCTCGTGAAGTAATGTGCTAACCTGCCAAACCCAACAGGTCTAAACCAATTCGACGACCCCAGTTGAAGAATGTTCTCGTCAAATACTGCGCACCGATCCCAGAGGAGCCCGAACCATCTCCCGAAGAAGCGGCACGAAAAGAACTCGCTGCGCCAACCGCTGCCACCCCAAATGGTCCAGCACCGAACTCTTCGGTTGTCAATCCAGCTTCTGGCCTTACCCATAAAAAGTCCGCGTCGCAAGACAGCACTAACGACAAGCGACTTGATAACGAAGTCAACAATGGCAAAGCCGTGTCCATCAGGGAGGGATCTCCCTAATAACTACCACCACAACAATCTCCATCACTCACTCGATATAAAATAATATGCTCTCTGCCACCGAAAGATGTCATTACACTCTCACGAGTGAGCAAGCGAAAAGAACGAGCATTCGCACTGACAAGATGCAACACGACGACGTTTGCAAACTCCTATCTTCCACGTACGGCCGGCGTCCTCGGGTCAGAAAATACCTCTCTATATCAGCCATGTTAGAAACGGAAGAAGGTGAAAATGTATAGCATTGCGTTCTAGCGAAGGCGTTTCATGGCGTTTAAATCCTGCGTCCTTCTTTGGTTCTCCATAATTTAAAGAAGCACGGAGCTGATCCCATCTATTTTATTATTATTATTATTATTATTATTGCCATTAGAGATGTTTAGCTGTGAAGAATATATGAGTTCAGGAGTGTTCGAACTCCTGAGTGGACGAATTATTTCTTGTGGCTGCGATAAGGCAAGGGAAGCTCATTTATTATACCTGTCAATAAATCGATGCTGCTTTAGAAACACAACGGAATCTCTTGCCATGCAACAGGTGACACACCTTCAACATCGGACTTCTGTATGATTCAGGAGAAGATCTTGTCTGGGCCCTGCTATTGTCAATAGCTGGACACTAGGTTTGGCCTTCGCATACCTCCTTCGCCCAAAGATACATCATAGCCAAGACTACCGTCGGACTTCGTAAGCGGCATTCTCACGGCAATGGGGCTGTATAGGTACTGTAGGACTTCCAACAGCAGCACTGCCATCCGGGGGGCTCCGTAGAGCCCCCTATCAAAGATCCCTGTGATGAATCGTCTTTCTCTTGGTTGTGTAGTTCCTTGTCGGTGGCTTTTTCGATGAAAGATTAAAGTTACGGCCGACATCATTCCGGAACCATGCCGCTTGCTTTGCAAACCAATTTAGGTAGACTAGGATTCTCGTCTTCTTTGTGGGAGGAATCGAGCACACGGAGAAGATCGGATGCTGTCCAACGTCGAGACCGAATTCACTAGTAACCTTTCCAGTTTCTTTCATCATGCCGTGTTCTATCTCTCGCTCTGCTGTATCCTATAATTCTCGGCTTGACGATTCTAGACCACAGTCCTTTTAACAATAGTGTTTGACAGATAGCTCGACCCTGAGCCCTGGCGCCTCCTTGTGTAGTGGAATTGAACGTTTTCAGCAATTGGAAATTGAGACATGGCACCAAAGACGCTCATTGATATCTTCATACGATAGCATCCTAGGGATACTCGTCCTGTAAGCCAGTTCTTCCTGACTCCTTTCCATTTCTCGATCGACAAGGTCTCGTTCCGCTTGGACTTTTATACAGTTGGTAAGCAACTCAAGGCCTCAGTGATCTTCTAGGCATTACCCTCGTTATGAATCATGGATTCAAAACCTGTGGGTGATGAGACCCGTGTAAATTCAGTCAAGTCGACTGGCCAGGGATATAATGCATATCGTCACTCTCTCTGCAGCACAAATCAGATCCATGTTGCAATTCCGGCTCCACATCTGACACTTGGAAACCCCCTTATCTGATCTATGCGTGATGCAGAAGTGCTGCTGGTGAGTCTGGGAACAGTGTATCTAGCGCTCAAAGTATGAACTGTACTTCTTTCCGGATTCCAGATGCAGCGGTCTGGTTTAAACCGTTGTGCCCGTAGAATCTGGCTTCTGAACATTTGATGACTATCGAGCTTGTCGCGTGAGGTATTTTGATGGATGACTCTTGGAGCAGAATGTGCATGTTTATGATCTTCCACAAAATCAAGAGTGATTTTGAATGTGCTGCTGCAACCCCAATAAGCGACCCAAAATCTGCCCTGGAAAGGCAAGCCCGCTTTAGAAAAAAATGGGTTTGAATCCGCATGACGCCTTTGACTCCTCGCTAAAATCTGCAGATCAAACGTGATGAAGAGATGTTTCATTGACTTCGTGAGCCTCGAGCAAGATCAGGCATCACCCATTTCGGCATCTCGATCACCTTCTTCTCCAAATACATCCTCCATCTTGCCGCCGCCCTCCTCGTCCTCATCCTCTCCCGTGCCATTGACTTCGGCCATCGTGGTGTCTTCATCGTTCTCGCTCTTCGTAGCTTTGGTACCGTTCACCCCATTTTGTGCGCCTCCCACAGTGCCATCACCCTTGCCATCTTCCTCCTCATCTTCTTCATCAGTGCTCCATTCATCCCGAAGCCCCCAACCAGTACCAGTGAGGCAGTACTTCTCGTCCGGCAAGATAACGCCATAGCCTCTCCTGTCTCCAGCAATCCTCGGCAGTGCAACCTTGTTCCTTTCGGCCGCCTCAGAGAGCATGAACTCCTTTGGCAGCGCTCCTTGGAAGATGTAGCCCTGCCGGCTGGCGATGGCTTGTCGTAGCGCAGTCACTGTGATCTTGTCACCCTCCTCGACAGCCGCTGCCGTTGCTGCTCGTCGTTTTTCCCGCTCGCCCTGTGTTGTTGCCGAATAGCCTTCCGCACTGAGGCGCAGCGCATCTGAGAGGATTGAAGACGTGTATCGGTAAGCAAAATCCATCAGTTGCAACGGCACACGCTCCTGGTACGATGTTACGCCGAACGATGACAGCACAATCTCCAGTATCCGCGCATCTTTGGGTCTGGGTGCGGTCGACTCGTCATTGCTCGACGTCAGAGGTACTTCTGGGTCCGGTTGATGTGATTGAGTGTTTGGCTGAGCGGATGCTGTTGTTGCAGACGTCTGTGACTGCTGTGCTGGGGCTGTCGAAGTGTCTGCTGCTGTTGGCGGTGTTGCAGGTGATGCCATGGTACAACTGTATTGCAGGTTTGTGAATTGGCTGGGACGAGAGAATGTGTGTCGCTATGGTTGAAGCGATGATTGTTATGTCGGGAGTATTGCGTCCGCTTTATAGCAACACCTTATCCGTTACAAACACCTCGATGGTATGGTCAAAGCATCAGAGCAAGCGCATGTGACGAGGCGCGTGTAATGCTTGAGCTTGAGCCGGTTGACGCGCAAAGAGCTCTGTAGCGGAAAGATCCGAAAGTCAGATAAGATTTGCGTGCTCAATGCCACAGAAATGCTGGCTGGTGCTTGCCAAGCCTGCGCAACGCTCCCGACGCACGGGAGGAGCCGTCAAGCCAACCCACACGCCGAGGCCAACTCAATATCGTTATTTTCGCGCTTCGCATTCAACTTTCATCCATCTTGTGTGTGAAGGAAAGTCCGTGTACTAACAAAACAGCCAACATCACAGTGAGTATCCATTGTTGCCTTTGAACTCTACCATTCGCATAAAGCTGACGTTCAGGACAGATGGGTAAGCTCGAACTCCTTCCTGCCGTCGCATAATCGCACGACCGATTTTTTCGAATCGAAATGGCATACGCACACAGTCCTACGATTACCGCCGCGCCGGCATCGTAGCATATGGGTGGAAAGAGGAGGGCATGATCTCGCGATGAATTGTAAAAACGGCGAACATGTTGGAATTGCCATGTGCAAATACTTTTCTTCCATAAGACAGCGCTGATTCTGTATTTTCACCCATACAGGTCGCCTGCAGGAATACCAAGTCATTGGGCGTCATCTGCCCACCGACGCCAACCCTACCCCAAAGCTCTACCGCATGCGCATCTTTGCTCCCAACGATGTCGTTGCCAAGAGCCGCTTCTGGTACTTCCTGGCCAAGTTGAAGAAGGTCAAGAAGGCCAACGGTGAGATTGTCAGCCTGAACAAGGTAAGAACACGATATTCAGCCCGTGGAATCTCAGGATGTCAGATACTGATGCTATACACTGCAGATCGCCGAGAAGAAGCCTGGTAAGGTGAAGACCTTCGGTATCTGGATCCGTTACGACTCTCGCTCGGGTACCCACAACATGTACAAGGAGTACCGTGATCTCTCCCGCACCGACGCCGTCGAGAGCATGTACCAGGACATGGCTGCCCGTCACCGTTCCCGTTTCCGGTCGATCTCCGTGAGTCAACTTATCATGAGACCGCAACTATAACAATTACTGACTTTCAAGTACAGATCTTGAAGGTCATCGAGGTCGAGAAGACCGAGGACATCCGTCGCCCATACATCAAGCAGCTCCTCACCAAGGACCTCAAGTTCCCTCTGCCTCACCGTGTCCCACGTGCGTCGGCCAAGAAGATCTTCTCTGCCACCAGGCCTTCCACCTTCGCATAGACTGGGGAATTATGATCTTCCCTTTTGGCGTTGCAATACCTTCGAGCTAGCATCAAGCACTTTAGCTTTGACCAAAAATTCAATGATTCAGGACTGCAGCGTCAATCCAAACTTTCCTTCGTCATGCGATTCTGATTGTTCACTTTTGGATACAACATATCGATAGGCAAGGCGCGGTCGTGTAATCGCTCTTATTGAGCAATGTGCTGCAGTGCACCATTGCCACATCACGTATGTTGCCACTGTGATTATATGGTCCTGTTCCGTTCCTGTTGTGAAACAAACTCATTGGTCACATGTTGTGTGTTGTCGTCTTGATACTTCACGCAAAAAACAATGCAAGGGTTATAAGATGTTTCGCTCTACTACACGGTGAGCTCTCCAAGCTACACGCAAATTGTGTATATGATGCTAGTGCTATTCATGATGCCAGTTCTCGAACGAAAACAAAGGCGCCTAAGATCTCACAATGTCCAGGCGTCTCAAAGTACCACGAGGTAAACCGGAAGAGGAGCTTCCATTATTCATTACCTATAAGTACTGATGCTCACTTTATGAGCTGTTAACGTGCAAAAATCCCATACCGATTTTTAAGCGCGCGCGTCTCAAACTCCCCCGAATGGGAAAGCACAAAAGTACTAGATGGAACTTTGTACTGCAGATACTGCCTTCAGATCTCTGACGTGTCCGGTACCATGCACATGTCAGACCCTGTAGTACCGCACCACGATCTCCGTCGTAGAGCACATGGCGATCATCCCACTCGACCTGCAGCAGCTCGTTGGTCACCTTCGCTTCCTGTTCACCGTAGGTTTTTGTGCACGAAGAGTGCTCCAGTTCATGTCTCGTCAATTGTGACTGTGTGAGGTTACTCTTTAGTCTACAGGTCAAACGATAAACTCAATTCACGATTTGCAACGATACAAGCTTTTCACAAGATCCAAGTTGGGAGAACCGAGTCAACCAAAATGGTGCCCCCTCTCATCACGCTTGAAGAGCATTTCCTCTCCACCGCGGTAATGTCCTCTCTGGACGAGACATACGTGGAGCAATTCAAGCACCTTCCCGGCGTAGCGACGGAGCTGCGTGATCTAGGTGCACTGCGACTAGCAGAAATGGACAAAGGGGCAGTCTCCCTACAAGTCGTCTCACACGCACCAGTGCCGGGCAGCCCGACGGCGGAGCAGTGCCGGTCGGCGAACGAGCAGCTGAGCGTGGCGGTGGGGGCGCAGAGCAGACGACTGGCGGGACTGGCGGCGCTGCCGATGGCAGATCCCACTGCCGCCGTCCACGAGCTGGGGCGGGCGGTGCGCGAGCTGGGCCTGGTGGGCGCGCTGGTGGACAACCATGTGCACGGGGTGTTCTACGATGGGCCGGCGTACCGGCCGTTCTGGCGCGCTGTGCAGGACCTCGACGTGCCGGTCTACTTGCACCCGACGTGGCCGGCGGACCGCATGGCGGGCTCGTACGTCGCCACGGAAGGCAGCTTCACGCCGGGCACAGAACGCTCGCTCGGCGCCAGCGGCTGGGGCTGGCACTCGGAGACCGGTCTGCACGTGTTGCGCCTGTTCGCGGCGGGCGTCTTCGACGCCTTCCCGCGCCTGCGTCTCGTCCTCGGCCACTTCGGCGAGATGATACCCTTCCAGCTGGAGAGGATCTGCAACCTGTCGCGGCGCTGGGGAGCGCGCGAGCGCGACTTTGCGAAAGTCTGGCGCGAGAACATCTGGGTCACCACTAGCGGCGTCTGGGGCCTGGCCCCGATGGCCTGTCTGCTGAGGAACACCAGCATCGACAGGGTGCTGTACAGTGTCGACTACCCTTTCGAGAGGAACGAGAATGGCTTGGCGTGGTTCAAGGAGTTGCAAGACAGCGGCATGTGTACGCCCGAGCAGCTCGACATGATCGCCTATAAGAATGCAGAGGCTCTGTTGGGCGTCAAAGCGCCAGCGAGGTGAGGATGCATGGGTGGGTACCAACTTAGATTGAGAGATCGTTTGGGTTGTCTGTCGTGTTATCTGCTGGAACGAGCAGAGGCTACTCAGTAAAATTGATCTGACTGGCCTGTTCTATATATATGTGCAAGAAGCGAATCAAAATTGTGAACCCTTTCGAAGTGCAGAAATTCAAAACAAATCAACCCTTCCAAATTGTAACTCTTTCCGTAGGGACTGTTGATCGGGCAAGAGGAACAATATTCCGCTACCCGCATGTGTAGTTTTTGTCTTATCCCCATGGGTTGCAAGGCGCTGGTAGCACAAGACCCCGAAAGCCTCACGTCGCTATAAGAACTTGCCACTGCTCTAGCTGTCTAGGAGCTGTACTTCTTCAAAGCCTGGATGTAGGCATTGCCACTGTTGGAGAGGGTTGTCGAAGTTGAGCCGTCGCTGTTGGTCACTTGCTTCGTGAGTGGCCTGCAAGAAGAAAGACAGTCAGTAAAAGGTCAGAAGACTATATTAAGAAGAGGGGGGTTAGATAGGGGGATCGAACTCACCAGACAGTACCAAGACCTTCACCATTGCTGGCACCGTAGGCGACAACACTGTCATTGCCCTGGAAGAACTTGACAGCCTGGTCGATGAAGGTGTTGATCTGGTCCTGGTCGGTGCAAGCGATGAAATCGGGGACATCGTAGACACAAGCGAACTCGGAAACCCAGACGGGCTTGTTGTACTTGCGCACATAGTAATCGACGTCAGCCATGACACCATCGATGTCGGGCTTGTTGATGTGGATACTGGTGACGTCCCAGTCGGCGTCGAGGCCGCCCTGGCTGAAGGGCTCAAGCCAGTCCTCATCCTTCTGCTTGCACATGCTTGGGCTACCGAGCACAGTGCCTTGGCTGGCTAGGGGAGCAATGAGAGAGTTCCACTGTTCTGTGCCAGCGGAGGTGTCCATCTCAGAAGACATAGAGCAGGAGCAGTCTGGCTCGTAGAAGCCAAACATGATCTCCGGAGCGGCGCTGTCAGTCTTCACAACAGCGTTGAACTGGCTAAGCCTGCTTGAGAAGACATCGGTACAGGCAGATCCATCAGCACCCCACAGCATACCAACACCCTTGACGACGTGGTTGGTGTCGTTGTTAGTGTAGTCGGGAGTTGTCGCAGTGTAGTCGGAATACCAGCTGATGTAAGGCTCGAATCCCTCGAAGGCTGACAATGATTGGATACCAGGGTAGCCAGATAAGCCAGCCTTGCGACCGTTTGGAGACAGATTGTCCTTGCTGATGGGGGTGTTCGAGCTGCCTGAGCTGGAAGCGGTGCTAGATGCTGAAGTCGTGCTGCTCTGCGTGGATGAGCTGGAAGACGAAGAAGCATAATAAGCAGGCGCGGTGGTTGCGTCAACAGCAACAGTAGAAGTCGAGGACGAGGACGAGGACCAAGTGCTAGAGCTGGAAGTAGTTGGCGAAGATTCAGAGTAGGTGCTCGACTCAGTGGAGCTGGAGTAGGTTGACGTGGAGGTGGTGAAGGTGGATGAACTGGATGAGACTGTGCTCGAGGTAGCCGGGACAGGCTCAGAGCTGGTGGATGAAGTCGAAACCGCCGAGCTGGTGCTAACAGAGGAAGACGAAGAAGAGATGGTCGACAGAGTAGAAGTCGAAGATGGTTCAGTGGTGGCGTCGCTGCTGGAAGACGACGATGATTGAGAGTGGTAAGGATGCCAGTGGTTCTCCCATTGGTTCTGCGCGGTCACAGTGACGACCTCGGTGACATATGCCCATTCGACATGGGTTTCGACATCACGCTTCTGATCGTGGAACTTGGCATGACGTTGCTGGTGTTGATGATAAGGCACAGCGGCCACGAGAGGAGCGAAAGCAGCACCTGCTGCGGCCACGACTTGATACTTCATCTTGAAATGCTGGTCTGATTGGTGCAAAAGATGACTGGATAAACAATCGATCCAAGAAGGAGGGATTTATGGGCTACACGATCGACGGTAGAACGAATGGAATGGAGAGGCTAGCTCTTCCGTAAAACGAGTGAACGTAGGGAGTGGACGAAAGGGTTGCAAGGAAGGGAAGCGAAGAGCGAGGCCACAGGCTCACAAAAAGTGCGTTGATGTCGGACAGATCAAGCAAGAAAAGGAAGAAGGAAAGACGAAGGTTGAAAAGGGAATATGAGAGTGTTTGATGAAGAGACCAGGTCTCACCTACAGGATACAGAGGCCGAGTACATTGTGATATGGAGTGGAGTGTAGCGGAGTGGATTGGACTGGACTGGACTGGACCGGACAGGGCCATTGTGCAGCGTCCGCCGGTTGAGCTACGGGGTTGGTCGGTGGAGGTCAATGATCAACGGGCGATGGCCAGAGGAGCGGTAGCAAGTGGCCAGCAGCGCCATTGTGGTTTCCCAGACGGTCGACAGACATTGGCCAGAGGGAGTAAGCCAGGAAAAAAAATGAGGACAGGCGTGGTCGATCAAGCCAGCAGAATCCAAAACCGCTAAGGCTGTCCGTGTAATATAGCATCCTTGTCCATCACACGTCTGGCGAGTGGCCGGAGTTCACAATCCCCATGCTCGCCCGGCATTCCCTGTCTCGATGTCTGTCTGTCTTTGAGCCTGAGACAATCCTCCTTTCCCACCCGTGCTGACTGTTCGTCGCATTCGGCCCATCTGCCTCTTGAAACCTCTTCTCTGCTCCCTCCTGTCCTGACCATCTCGCCTGCACTTGTCGTCTGATTGATCGACGCTTCTGCAGGTCGTCGCATAGACGCGGACACCTTACTACATCGGGTTATGCTAGTCCCTTTATGGTAAATACGGGGTGAAGGAAGATGCAGAATATCTCGATGGGGAAAGGTTTTCTTATCATTATCGAACATACTCCTGACTTGGGGTTATTCTTTCTCTCATCATATCCAGAGCTGAGCGTCCCATTCCTGACATGCAGGGAGCCGCCGTAGACTTTGTATTCGATTGCTGCTCTCTACACCTGGTCGAAAAGTAGGAACACCGCATGGTGTCGCTGCGTCAGTGTCGCGTCTTTGTTCCCATGTGGCTTTTGCGACACCGTGGGGAAATGTCGTACTGCCCCTCTCATCTCAGTCCATGCCGTTCACCTCATCTCACAGAAGAGGGGAAGCATGGATATCAACATTCGGCTTCGAGGGTTGAAAGATCCAGAGAAAAATGAGGTGATCGAGTCTGACTACTGGCCTCCCACATCTGTTGGGTTGATGATAAAGATGTATTCCCTTGTACTCACTGTTAGCGCCAGCACGCATGCTACGCTACAGTGGAAAATTATACCTTGGCAATGTACAAAGCGAGACGTACTGTATAGTATCTGCGAACAATGGACCAACCACATACCCTAGCCCGGACGAATTCCAAACACAGCTGCAATCCATCACATTGAAAAGTCCTGCAGCCGCGATGAGTGGAGATTTTGGTTTTTTTTTTTTTTCCTGCCTGTCCATGGCAAGCATTACCGAGCTCTCGGCCAGAGACAATCTGTCCATACCTCCGCCATATCCACTTCGATCCTTGTGCCAAAAGTTTACACAGTAAGGTTCCGGCATTTGGTGATAGTTCCTACGTGGCTCTTCCCCTGATAAGAGCACAAGGCGGTAGCCAACTGCCTACGAGTCTATAACTAGGCGGTGCGAGCGAGAGTCGACGACCTGGATTCTGCATTCGTGTCTTGTCGGTGCATCACTAGTCCGGCGGCCTGGTGCGATCATTGTAAAAACGCATGACTGTAGGAGTCCGGCTCGAAAGTGGCAAGGTCGTGCGGCTGAAGCACTGTATACGTCGCAAGGGCAGTGTGAGACACTATGGATCTTTCTCTATCCGAGCTCTCCTGTCTGCCGGACACTGCTCAGATCTGGTAGCAGTTCTCATGTCTGCCTCAGGAGGTGATAGTACAAACAGCGTCAAGCTTACGGTTGTCTCGTGAGGGCGATTGCGATACGCCGTACCACCCGCACGGCGGCAATTTGGTGAAGACTCAAACGCTCTATGGTCTTGATTGTTGGTAGATCATTATAGAAAGGGAGAAAAGTTTCTCCAGCTCGTGTATAATGATTTCTCTGGTAGCTGGGCGAGATTGCTCGTATACAACGAGACCCGAACAGACCACGGCTTATCGCAGAAGACACAAAAAGAAGGATGATGAGTATCGCGTGTTGATTGACTTTTGTTCGATTAACGTGGTACAGGCACATATGGTGCGAGTACAGACGTGTGTTGTAGTATTTACAAGTTGTGCTATGCGATGTCGGTACAATGAAGCAATTTTCCTCCATGCTTTCTGACGAGCGACCATACATTGGTCTCGTTGGGTATGCATCGTCATACCGTCTAAAGGAATTCGCATTACAATCAATTGCTGGTGAACATAATGCAGGGTCGAACATATCTTTACGACATGAATTGTCATACAAGGGAAGAATCCAACATAGCGTGATGACTCGACAGGTTGCTGTTGAGCTCGCTAGCCAGCTGGCTTCTTGAGATGGCAGTGAGTTTCGCCATTAGCTTATTTTTGACAGGCATTGAAGCGAGAGCCATTCTGGCCGGTACTCACGCTAAACAAACTCCAGAGAATGAGACTCAAGAGAGGCAACACTCACAGTGATGATTGGAAGTCGATTGCATGTTATTGGCTGAAACTTTGACAAGGCTGTTGCCCAAGTGTCATCGAGGAATGTAGTACTGGGTTGGAGCAACCGCCCCGTTAATGGGGGTCTGTGCGCTACTGGCAGGTCTCGATTGACCGTGTGCATAGTGCCCACGTACGACATGGGGAACAGGACGAGGAATCTGTTGAACCGGAGCAGGCGCACCATGGATGGGCTGTCTCGTTTCCTGTCGTTCGGGAAGACGACCATAGAGGCGTTGTCCCGCGTCAGGCCTGTGATGTTGCAACGGTACTGGATTGTGGTGCATAGTCTGAACTGTGGCGTTTGGGTGATCTGCTCGTCTAAACGATGAAGGGTAAATCGTGTTTGATGAAACTGGATCTGATGGATGAATGTTAGTCTGCCCACCTCGATATCCCGAACCATTGCCATAGCTTTCGTCAACTGGGCGGAGATAGTAAGCCCTCGAAGTCGGATCTTGGGATGTTGGGAACTGAGCAGTTTGGGTCGCATATGATGTCGGTGCGGCAGAACGCTGTTGTGGTGGGTGTTGGGATATCACATGACCCTGAATCAACGGTCTTTTATCTTGTTCAGGCGTCCACAATAGTGGGTGTCGAGGGTCGTATGCATCGGGCGATTGAGCACGGCTATTAGTCGAGCTCCCGGAGTCTTGGGCTTTTGAAGATGTCCAAGCAGTATCATAGGCGAAAGGTGCATTGGAATGGTAGTGTTGACCACGGTCTGTAGATTGCTTGTGGTTAACAATGCGTCCAGTATCCACGTCAACAACTGGAATCCAATTAGCCATCGACTGTGCCACATTGGCAGCAGTACGGTTGTCAGCCCGTTCAATAGATGGCATTGCACGGTCCGCCGAGAAGTTGATATCACGATTAGAATCCGACAAGATCACTCCATGAGGATAAGACGTAGCTGGGACGGCCCGTCCAACAGGCATATAGCCAGCAGGAGCTGGCGCTGACGGGATTTTGGACGGTGGGAACCCAGCCACTGGTGAAACTTGATCATATCTGGATTGAAGAGTTTGCAGCGGCGGCTGAGAAGGAATCTGATACAGAAGGGTTAGAATTCAAGGCTCACATCATTTGTTAGCGACAGTCTTACTTGATAGTACTCCTGACCACTTGATCGTGGGTACTGAGGTGCTGGCTGTCCAAAAACACCAGCCGAGTTCTTTATAGTGCCTTTCGACTGGGGATGCTCGTATACGGAGCGATAAGGAGATCCAGCGGTGGTGTGTGGCAGTGGTCTCCCGCTCATCTGAGCCTGCTGGGAAGCATATTCACTATCTAGCGCATCGCGATGTTGGGGATAAGTACGACGATGCCGACGTGCCAATTCACCAGGCTCCTCAGGCCGTAGGTCGTCTGCTTCGGCGAGGCGGTGAGTGATCTTGTACCCTCGGGGAGCTTTGCCAGCCCGTTCGAATTCGGCACCTGAATCTAGAATCTGGACATCATCACTGGAATCAGATTGGATATCCTCGCTGTCATCAACATCGTCGTCGTCATCATCATCATCATCATCTAGAATGATAGTTTCACGAAGAATTTGCTCAAACTCTTCGGTATCGACATCATCGGTACCGCGCCATTCGAGCAACTTGGCGAGACAGTCAGGTTCCACCATCTGACGAACCTTGACCCAATCACCTAAGCTTCTCAAAAGTCGATCATAGTCTGTATACACGTGACGAATGCGGGCAATAACCGCAAGCTGTGCTCGACGTGGGAGTTCGATAGAAGTTTTGTTACCAATAGTATCAGCACCCTCGGCCCACGAATGGTTGATGATAGCTTCCAGATCTGAGTCAGGGATGCGTGGGAACAGCTCTCGGATGGCGCTCCTGACACGATCAGGATGCTCCTTTTCTTTCCAAGATTCGTTCCACTTCAGGCCTTGCTTTGCCATGGCATTGGCGATTGAGTTGTTATATTGAAGTTGTTTGAGTTCTTGTGGGCTTCTGAATTCACCATTGACGAACTGATAATCAAGTTCCTCACATGCATCCGCAACAACTTCACCTCTGAAATGGTAGCCTCGACGACTGCAATGAGCCGAGACTTTGTTGGGGTCCATATTGGCGAAACGTCTGGGTTCGGTCTTGACGGATACAGATTAGCTGAAAACAACCTGAGGAAACAGAACACTACATGCAAACACCTACATTCACCACATAGACTGGGAAGTCTCGTTGCCTCGATAGCTCCTTGCATTTTTCTGCCAGCTCGGGTGTGCCGATCGGCAAATAAGTGTAGCCTGGAGGAGCGTCTACTTTGTAGGAATTCTGCCATATATAGTCAGAACGACGAGCCTGACGTTGGCACCTTTTCTCGGAAATCAGCAAACCTGCACGTGAAGCCTCCTCTTCTTAGCAAAAATCTTCTCTTTTTGGGATTTATACGGCTTGTCGCGCCGCTTCAGTATGTCTTGGGTGGGACGGTTTGAAAGCACACTATGCGCTCTGGATATATGACCCTTGGTGGTCCCCATGATGGTCTATGCCCAGCGCAAGGCCGCCTGCTGCGAAAGATTAATAAGAGAAGTCTACTCTTCGGTTAGAAAATCCTCAAGAGAAGGCCCAGCCTGTCTCTTGGTGACAACAGCAACGTGATAATCAGATCACAGACTATGATCCAAACGCCTGGGAATGCAGAAGTCGACAACCTGTGGGATGATTCAAAGCGGTAGTAGCGACTTGAACAAATGGAAGCCGATATTTCCAAAGGCAGTCCTGAGACGGTGCGGCCAGATGGAGTTTTCCAGGAGCGTAAGGGGCGAATCCTTGTAACAGCGCTCACTGAGCCTCACGGCGTGAGGGCAGGAGGTTGTGGAAATATCGTGAACAGATGTATTAGATGGATGCCGCCAGTTGGGGCCCAACGTCGCGCAGGTTGCTGACGGCCACCTGCGCGGCCAGTCTACAAGGTGTGAGCGAGGAAAACTACAGACGCGCAGCGAAGAGCTTTCATGCGATCGTTCCGAACGGGCAGAACGATCACGATGGAATGCTGCTTGTGAGAGCGCACAGCATGATATGGAGGGTAAGGGAGGGTGATGGTTGCAGGAAGACTCTGCCTCTGCTTGGGTATAAATGACGAGAGGAGGGAGTGATTCGCATGGACGAGGCGACGAGGTGGAATTATATACGTCTGAGATGAGCGGGAGCACTTGGGCTGGTGGCCATGGATCGGGCCGCTAATCGCGATCGGTCGTAGCGCCGCTTGTGAATAATCGCGTTGCGGGTCCGTGCTACCAAAAATTATCTCGAATCTTGAGAAAGAAAGCGTGAATGATGGTGGTGTAGTTACTGCTGGACTACAAGTTCATATCCCACCGCTAAAGCCATGGCTAAGAAGAGAAAAGCTTCCGGCCAGAATGGCCAGCTTCGAGACGGCCCAAACACCGATGTGGGAAGTTCCAAACAGCGACTGTCCACGTACCAAGATGTCGCCAACTCAGACGACGAGTTTCATGACAACCGAGATCTGATACAGCTAGACGAGGCGCCCGATGCGAAGAGACGTCGCAAATGGCAAGAGGAAGAAGCGTTCTTGCAGCCGTCTGATGAGGAGGTGCTCGACTACTCTGATCCAGAGGAAGAAGACGACAGTGAGGACGAGTACGAGGATGAAGTCGGCGATGCAGGCGCAGACGATGCCGATAGCGACGATCAAGCCGACCGTGATGGCGCTGAGGAGGAAGATGAAGAGGGCTGGGGCACATCGAGAAAAGACGTTTACGGTGCGGATGCGATCGAGACCGAAGAGCAGGCTCTCGAAGAGGAGGCAGAAGCTCTACGGTTGCAGAAAAAGCAGCTCCAAGCGATATCAGCCGCAGACTATGGATTCGACGATTCCGAATGGCAGGCATCTGGTAACGACGCCGAGGGTGAAAAGCCTGGCAAAGCAGGTGCTATCGTGACCGAGGTGTTGCCCCAGCTACAGATCGGTGAAGATGCGACTGAAGCTGAAAAATACAAGCTTTTGAAGTCGAGGTATCCCGAATTCGAGCCACTCGCGAATGATTTAATACAACTACACGGGACGTGGCAGGATCTTGTCGAGGCACGCAAGAAATTCGGCCCAGAGCACAATAAAGATGCTCTCCGCAACAGAGACACCAAAATCCAAGCCCTGACGGCATACTTGGGAGCTTTGCTGATGTACTTCGCACTGCTTACGTCTCCAGCTACGACAAAAGAGGAGAACGTGCTCGCTATGGCTCCTGGGCAATTGCGCGAGCACTCTGTCATGCGTACCTTGGTCAGCTGTCGCGAACTGTGGCTAAGAGCGCGATCGATCCCTGATATCCCACCAGGCATTGCTAGTGAGGGTGGAAAGGGAGATGCGAACGACAAAGATGAGCAAGCCATTCTCAAGCCGAACAACCAGATCGCGGGTGAAAAGAAAAAGAAGAAGAGCAGGAAGGAGCGACACGCGGAAGCTGTGCGTAAGGCTGGTCTCGCGCAACAGAGTGAGCAATTGGAGCGGGCCGAAGCTGACCTCGCTGATCTGGACGACCTGATCGGACAGAAGAGCGTGAAGAAGGCAAAGAGCAGACCGGTGACCAATGACGAAGATTCAGACCTGGGAGAGGAAGCACCATTGACGGCACAAGAAGCGGCCGAGAAGGCGAAGCACAAGAAGAGCCTACGGTTCTACACATCGCAGATCGCACAGAAGGTCAACAAGCGCGATGCGGCAGGGCGCAATGCTGGCGGCGACGACGACATTCCATACCGCGAGCGACTAAAGGACAGACAAGCACGTCTGAACGCCGAAGCGGAGAAACGAGCACGGAAGCCAGCGAACGCCGGCGAAGAGCTGGGCGGCGAGAGCGATGAGGAAGACGAGCGACAGGCGCGCCAGCTGCGCGACGAGGTGGACGACGAGGACGACTACTACGACATGGTGGCCGCGCGAGCGTCGAAGAAGAAGGGCGAGAAGGCGGCGTTGAGCGAGGCGCAGAAGAAGGCGGCGCTGGAAGGCGGCAAGGTGGTGCAGGAGGAGCAGGTGGGCGCGGACGGCAAACGCAAGATCAGCTACATGATCGAGAAGAACAAGGGCCTGACGCCGCATCGCAAGAAGGATGTGCGCAACCCGCGTGTGAAGAAGAGGAGGAAGTTCGATGAGAAGAAGAAGAAGCTCAGCTCGATGAAGCCAGTGTACAAGGGCGGTGAGGGTAGGGGAGGCTACGGCGGTGAGTTGACGGGTATCAAGAAGGGCCTCGTCAAGAGCACGAAGCTCTGAACAGAGCATATCTAGATCTCGAAAGACATGTGATCAGGCTTTGTATGCAACGGAAAAAGATGTAAACCAGTGATGTCGCTCTCACTTCTCGCCTATTCCCAATGGTGAGGATGGACGAGGACATTGGCTGCACTGTACAATGCAGAATGCAGTATGCAGTACCTACCTATGCAGCAGTCCGAACACGTTCCCCACACATACGTTGATTACCGAAAGAGGCTACTATATTACCACTCTCGCGCTCGGACCGTACGGCCCGCCCGCCGCCGTCTCCGATGTGAGTCTGGCGCTGAGCTAATCTGCGGGGTATGGCGGGAGTAGCCGAAGCTAGCGGGCAGTCCGATTGGTCGACAGCCGCGATAAGAGACCAGACGAGAGCAGACGAGACGAAAAGAGGCGAAACGAGACGAGGCGAGCTGCGAACGTTTTCCCCCCCCCCCTCTCCCTCGTCGGGCAGAGACAGTCGCTCACGCATACAAAACCTATGTCAATTCGTCAATCCGCAGCTCATACCACCATACACGGCTTGGCCATCAGGCACGCAGAGGATTCGGGTGCGAGCGGCGACGCGTATGCTTCATGTGTCGGTGCCTGAACCCGGCTGTCGCAGAGGATGCGAAAAGCGGTGCCGAAGAGTTGCTGCGACGGAATGGTGATAGAGGGGTGATATGTAAAGGGTCGAGATGCAATCGATCTCCCAAAATACGGGGCCGGTCTTCCTTCTGGAGGAGAGAGGCCCAACCAATATGTAGCGGATGCACGACGTGTCTCTGTTTGACTGGGCAGGGATGCTGGCCTCGTCTTGACCGAAGCAATAGAATAGGTAGAATGGAAATGTGGCGTCGTCGAGATTGAAGCAGAACTCTGCATACTACCACCTACCCACAGAGGACTGTCCAGTTGGATAGGATTGGAGATAGGTAGGAGAGAGCAATCAGAGATGACGGCGAAAATACGCAGGTAGACTTTTGGGGTGAGGTACAAACCTAAGATATGTAGGTAGTTGGGCAGATGCAGGTGACGTGAGGTGGCATCCTCCCTCTCTCCACCTCGATAACCGTCGTCCTGTGACCATACCACCGTATGACAGAACAGCGCGGTTCTCGGTGGCGATCTCTGCTGGTCTTGTGCTGGCAGCAGTGAGCACACGCCTGATCATAGGCTTGACGTACGTAGGTATGTAGGGTAGGCATTGGAAGGGACTGTCCGCTGTGGCCTTCACGTAAGACTTACCATTCACCACTTACCTAGGTAGGTGGGTGGGTAGGCAGGTAGGAGGTATATACTCAGCACGATTTCACGTCTGGAGATCTGTTCCTTTCCCCTCTGCCTATCCACAATAGTCAGCGTTCGAGCAAGATCCACAACCATTGTTGGCTGTGTGCTGGTAAGACCAGTCGACGAGCTCGATCCCAGTTATGATATTTCACCTGGAACCCATCGACACGCCATGTCTATAGTCGTGGCAATGTTGGAGCTCGCCACGGTCCTGGCGCTGCTATCCCTGCTCGGCTTGAAGACCTACCGAGATTACAAGTTCTACATCTCGCTGGGGCCCGGAGGCACGCCACAGACGTTCAGCGGCTTTGTCAAGGTCACCCTTCTGGGCCTGTTCGCTCTGCGGAATCCTTACAGAGCGCCTGATTCTGCCAACGGTGTGGTGGGATACCTGCACAGCCTGCCCATGAGACAGGGCCCGAGGCCCAGGACGGCTGGCATTGCTCCACACCGACAGCGAACGCAACAGACCACACGCGAGCTCTTCTACCGGCTTAACAGCGAGCTGAGACAGCTAGCCTTGACCACGCCTGGTCTGGTTGTGGGCAGATCCTGCTTCGAGAAGCACAGCATCGCCATCTTCTCTCAGTCGCCTAGGCGTAGGACGTGCGATGGTGAAGTCTGCCACACCCATCCTGTCGACGGCTCGCTGCACGCCACTCTCCACCCTGCCGACCTCAAGATGGCCATCGAGGCCCGTTGGGTCGAGAGGCATCCGCTCGCTAGGGGAGGCTGGTTCTCGCGCTTCGTGCCGGAGGAGTTCGTCATGATCTACGCGCCGAGGTCGCTGGAGGAATTGGAAGTGGTGCTGGATATTGTCAAGGCCGCTGCCTCGTGTGTGTCTGGTAGTCCTGCGATCAGCAGGTCGATGGGTGGGGGAAAGATGAATTGTATGGTGCAGGCTGTGACGTGACAACCCGTGTGATTCTTCAGCATGATCGAAGATCGATTAGGTACTATCCTTCGACAGAACATTTCGATCTCATTCTTGCACCTTTCACCTACGTGCGAGGCCAAGAACGACGCTCTCGATTGCATTGTCATCCGTGCTCGTCGCAAGGCGATTGTCTGGGCGAAGTTGAATTCGGTGTTGTCGGCGCATATTGCAAAGAGCGAGGAGTCCTTCGATTTGGCGATTTTCTTTTTCTGTGTTGTTCGTGAATCGCTTGCAGATGAAGGCATTGGGTTGGGAACATGGTTGTTCAGCATGGTCGATAGTTTAATACAACGGATCGAAGTACCATCAGCGTTTTGCCATTCGGTGATTGCGTGCGCTCTCCAGCATCGCAATCCACCCTCCTCCCATTTACAGCCGTGCAGTATCTCGTCGCATCACCATGCCGCATGCGGAACTGCGACCGAGAGAGCTGGACAGAGAGTCTGACACGGGTCGTGACAGCAGCAGACGGATGATTGCGAAGGATCGCACAGGGTAGAGCAGCGACGATAAGGACAAGCTCTGGCTAAGAGATGCCAATCTCTTGGTGACGGCTTGTGCAGCGCATTGCAGCGTACTAGGCAGTGTTGTTGCAGTAGGGGATGGGGACAGATAGAACAAGCAGATACCACAACCGACCCTGACAGGAAGGACGACGAGACGGACGGGAGGCGGTAGATAGATAAGCGTATTCCACATGCGCCGTGGCCGACGAGAGATGGTGATGGTAATCCGCCTTCACTCAGTGGCAGACGAGAGCGGCCTCGGAATGCGTTGTCGATGTATCGTGCTGCGTTGCGCTACCTCGTCTCATCTGGCGGTGCACATCATATCCGAATCCATACGACTACCGTCTTTACCCAGGTGTGGGTAAGCATACCTAGCATCTCTCTCTCTGTCTCTCCCTCTCGCTCCCCCCCAGCATCGTATCGACGTCCGCGTGCGGGTCAGGATTCAGCGAGGAAAACGTAATCTACCGCTCTGCTGTACCTGATCGACCAGGATGCGTCCGTCAAATGTAAACGATTACCATCGCCATCATCATCATCATCCTCGGTGGTTATTGTCTCTTGCTAATTACGTACCTGACTTAATGCTACCTCTGTAATAGCGTGTGCTGCGACTGGTAGTTAAGCGACTACTCGTCCTTAGCGGTGGTAGTAGATATTGCACCATCCATCTCACTTCTAACAACATCAGCCCTTCTGCCGCTCCCTCTTCCTCCCAGGCCCTGCGACCTGCACCAACATCGCCGGTATCCAGTCGAATTTTCGCTTCTTTCGCTCGGTCGTACGTTGTTCGGCCAGTTCGAACCATCCACAGGCCAGACTCCCGTGTTGTAGCCGCTCTGTGGCTGTCGTTTTAAAAAGAGCCATCGCTACAGGGCCCTTATCTATCGTACAACCACGACACGACACCACACGACACCACACGCCACCGCACACCGCACTCACTTACATGCTGCAGCAAATCACCGGTGTCGATCCCCTTTTTCACTTCACTGGCGTCCATCTGCGCTGCATCAGGTGCTTGAAATGGCGATAGGTTTCGGACGCAAGCCCGAGGGCGATGGCAATGCCTCCCACGATCAGCCCCCACAGGACTACCCTTCAGACCCCAAGCCTGTCCTCGGCAATGACGGCTACGGAGGTTGGACTCCAGGTGCAGACGCCGATCTCGAGAACGGTGGTCAACAGCCTCGTCGCATGAGCAGGATAGGCAATCCCATCACCAAGTCCATTTCTGCTTCATCCGCTCTCGCTGCCGATCCATCTGCAACTCTGGGGAAACAGATCGAGCTCGAGGCCGACAATGCTATCCAGTATAGGACCTGCAGTTGGCAGAAGGTGTGATATCCCTCCCTCTCTCTTTCGTTCGTCAATCCCACACCTCGATCCTGGTCGGCGATGTTCTTATCTCGTATCGCCTTGCATCTCTGGGTCTCATACTGCCTGATTGAGAAGAGGACGTAGACCCTTTCATCTCTTCTTCTATGACTGCGGACATGGCCAGCGACTGTTTCATCGCATCGTGATCGAGACGACGGCGGGACAGTACAGGAAATGATGTCTACCACAACGCAACGACATCATGCACGGCAATCTGACTATTCTTCCAGACTGCCGCCTTGCTCTTTTCAGAGTACATTGCATTGGCTATCATGTCGTTCCCGTACTCTTACTCTGTACTTGGTCTCGTACCTGGTCTTATCTTGACCGTTGTCGTTGCCGCCATTGTGTTGTACACTTCGCTCGTGCTCTGGTAAGTCGATATGTCATGACGTCAAATCTCATATCCTGCACCTATTTCACAGATGCTAACGGTGGATCATTTCTCTAGGGAGTTCTGTCTCCGTCACCCTGAAGTTAAAGATGTCTGCGACATTGGGCAGATGCTCTTCTGGAATTGGCGTCCGGCCTGGTACCTGACCGCTGTCATGTTCCTGCTCAACAACACCTTCATCCAAGGATTGCACTGCTTGGTAGGTGCCAAGTACCTCAACACCATCAGTGGTGATGGTAGGATCTGTACGATCGCCTTCAGCGCCATCGTCGCCGTCATCGCCTGGATTTGCTCCATCCCACGTACCTTCAATGCCCTGTCCTACATCGCCACCTGGTCTGCCGTCTTCACCTTCCTGTCGGTCTTGCTAGCCGCCATCTTTGCCGGTATCGAGGACCACCCAGGTGGGCCAGCTGGTTATCAATGGCCAACCCAAGGTCCAGTCGAGGTGTTGGTCATCCCCAAGTCCGGCACGCGTTACGTTGACGGCATGAACGCTTTCTTAAACATCGCCTATACCTTCATCGGTCAGATCACCCTGCCATCCTTCATCGCCGAGATGAAAGAGCCCAGGGATTTCCCCAAGGCACTCTGGGCTGTGACCATCAGCGAAATCATCGTCTTCGGCATTGTCGGTGGTGTCATCTACGGCTACACTGGCACCAACTACAACACCGCTCCAGCTTTCGGCTCCCTCGGCAATGAGACCTACATCAAGATCAGTTTCAGCTTCATGATCCCAACTTTGATCTTCCTTGGTGTCCTTTACGCCTCCGTCTCCGCCCGTTTCCTCTTCTTCCGCCTCTTCCGAGGCACCCGTCACATTGGAAACCACACCGTCGCTGGTTGGGCTGGATGGATTGCGATCCTCGCCGTCCTCTGGGTCCTTGCCTTCATCATCGCCGAGGCCATCCCCTTCTTCAGCTCCCTGCTGAGTTTGATGAGTTCCCTCTTCGACAGCTTCTTCGGCTTCATCTTCTGGGGTGTCGCTTACATCCGTATGCGCAACGCAGACTATGGCAGAGATTTCTGGAAGAACAGAGGAATCAGGGGAATCGTCGGTTTCGTTGTGAACGTCATCCTCATCTTCATGGGTTTGTACATCCTGGTAGCCGGCACATACGTAAGTGACTTGTCGTCCCTCCTCACGATCGCACCGTTACTGACTTTCCCGTCTTATAGTCGACCGTCGTCAGCATCATCGATGGCTACGACTCAGGTTCCTTCCCAGGTGCCTTCTCTTGCGCCAACAACGGTTTCTAGACGGCGGATATTGACTTGAACCTCGGGTGTGCCCGTGAATATGACGCGACCAGATTCCCAAATCTTCATAATGATGTCGAGATGTTAGGATGTCATAACGATGTCGAGATGCTAGCATGTCATAATGTCCCCATCTAACCACCATCTGGACGTAAGCATCGCGATGTCGTTCACGCTCATGTACATACATATACATATATAGCCCTACCTCTCGGATCTACTGTGACGCGAACAACGTAGCAACGCGGTTACACTAGTCCCATCTTTGAAAAAAAAAAGGAGCCAACTTCTTTATCTTCAATTTTCATCCATGCCACTCCCAGACGAGATCGTCTAGGGTCCGTCTAGCCACAGGCATCCACTGGTCGAGGGGTCGATGTGTTTGCACGAGCCAGATCTGGCCACCGAGCGTGCGCTGCAGACTCGGTTCTGCCAACCGCGCCTCATCGACCGCCTTGACAATTTCAGTCTTGACGGCCTCGACTTCGGCGCTCGGCAATTCGGAACTGCAGTATCGCATGGCCCATCAGTCTCGCACATTTCCCATCTATACGCCACATGCGTATCTGCACTTTTGGCACGGAAAGTCTCGGTTGGTTTCTCAGCGGGAACCGTCAACTTACTACATCAGCGAGCAGTGCGGCGCATACGTCCCCACCGCCCACGTCCTCGCCGTCTGCTCGTCTCCGCCCGTCACGCCGTCACGTCGACAGGCAGCGGCCAGCGCCCGCAACCCAGATAAGCCGTCCTCACCCTCACCCTTGACCTCACCGTTGCTCTCGCACTGCAGTGTCACCTTCTTAAAGAAGATCGTGCCGACCTCGACAGCGCCGAGATCCACACGGACGGGTGTGGATGCTCGTGCTGGAGACGGTGCAGCTTTCAGGGTGAGATCCAGACTGTCGAGCCAGCTTTGCGGATCTGTCCCGTCCGCCAGGAAGACGTCCGACGTGATGGTTATGTGAGGGACGAAGTGGGCCGGACGGGCCTGTGAGCGAGCGAAGAGCGAAGGCACAGTCGTGCTGATCAAGGTTTGCAGGCTAGAGTTCAGCGCCGAGTCGGCGGGTGGCACTAGCCAGAGGGATGAACCTGGCATTCTTCTTTCCTCTCCTTCCTCTCTCTCTCGAAGCAAACTCGATGGCAGCTGGGTGCTGTTGGTGATTCGTATAATGATATGCTCTTGGTCGACGCTGGACCCAAGATGTCCAAGTCGGCAGGTCTCGTCTCGAAGGTGAGTTGGGGAGATCGTCCTAGAATGTATCAGATCCACTACCCGGTAGCCTTCTTACTCCATCCTAGAGCTTTTAGCGACCGGGGTGCAGAATGCCTGTAATAATACAGAGCTATTGTTCTCTTTCTTGCATGTGCCGCCGAGCAAAAATGTCTGTATCTACTGCCCAATCTGGCCATGATGCCCAACTGACAAAGGCCGAGCCTTGGTGCCAATACTCGTCGCGGCATGAACGAGATGGGAACCCACGCCATGACCGGTGGTGGATCTACAGAGGACAAACTACAGCGTTTCCCGCATACTTCTAATTCCGGGCGAGGGCTAAGAGATATCAATCAATAGGCATAATGGCCTATTATTGCAAGATATCCGCCATTGGACCAAAGACAAAGCATCGAATTCGTCCGTGCCAAATCTCTGGGTGTTGCGCGGCAACGCAGCCACGCCAAGAAATCAAAACATATTCCCTGTTCCGGTGAGGGATCGCCTGCGGGTTTGCTGAGGGGGCCGAGGCGACGACGGCTGCTCTATTGCATCGAGAATACCGGCACTGACAACTCCTGCATAGCGTCGTACCTGGATAGCCTTGTCGTGGTCAAGTTGAGGTGGAAACACACTACCACTCTACATACAGCAGACGGCGCAAGAGGCTGAGAAAACGCTACGCTTCTTGAAGACCTAGTCGACCTAGTCGACCAACCTCGCCTCCTCCACACATCGCTACGCTCTGTCTGTCGTGCAAGGCTGGAGATTACGAAGTTCAGCATAGTTACGTGCGATTGAACCGACACATCGGAGACACCCACCATCCTCAAAGCAGCACGATGCGATCCATCACAAAGTCACGGCTGTCGACAGCTCTCCTTTTCGTCCTAAGCCTGACGACGAGCGCATTGCAGGTGCAAGTGTCGCCAGAGTACCAGCCCTTCACCAGTGCTCTAACACAAGACCTGTACGCGCTGCCCACGAGCGGGCTCAACGAGACATCCGCACACGAGCAGCTGAAGAGACAAAACTCAAACTCATGTCCGCAGGACTACGACTCGTGTGCGAACCTGGGCGCGCCAGGCTTATGCTGTAACAATCGCGCTGTGTGCAGCGCCGACTTCGCTGGCCACGTCGCATGCTGCCCAACGGGGGCCGCATGCTCAGGGACAGTAGCGGGAGTGATCACGGCTGGCACCCTCAGCAACGGCAACCTCGTCGGTGGAGGCGCGGCGCAGACCACAGGCACCCCCAGCACAACCACCGGCTTCGAGGCCGCCACCACCACCTCGTCCGGCAACGGTCTTGTGCTGGCTTCGACCGACACGACGACGTACAACACCAACAGCAATGGACAGACGACGGGATTTGTTTACAATGGCGAGAGCACTGTGGCAACCCCTGGTGCTGCTGTGAGAAAGGCTGAACTGGTATGTTTGATTCGAGGCGCAAGCTTGTCCGTTGCATCTCAATGTGTGCTGTTGCTGACCTGTGTTCTAGCCTGGTTTGGCCCTCGCCGTCATCCGCCTGCTACAGTTTCTTCCGCTTTGATCGTTCAGAGTTTGACAGCGTACTTGACGTATGGAGAAATATAAGTGTGAAGCACACCTGAGAGATGAAATGTAATGACCTGTACAGGATTTGATATGCATAGTCAAAGGCGTTATACTACCTAGTTATTAGTCGCTGAAGTGGGGGAATATTTATCGCATTGATAGCTGTTCAAGGCAACGGACTCGGCTACAGAGACTCCAACATGAAGCGAGATAAACGACGAATGTTAACCTCCTCACCATCTTACCATTCTAGATCTTTATGTTCTTGACAATCAATGCGTATGAGTTTCGCACATTTCATTGTCCACAGTACATCTGAATTTGGTAGAGATGAAAGCTCTTATCGATAAGCAGGCAAATCTCCTGCCGAGCAAAGCACCGAGAGGAATTTTCTAGCACTACGCAACAGCTTTTCTAACCAACTTCACGCCACGACGCGTTCTACGGGCAAGCTACTTCCAGACAGTAAGCAAACCGGGTGTCATTAGCATCGACTATCAATTGTTGCACACGTGCAACATGAAGACCAAGCCCACCAAGCAGACACACAACGAAGCCAAAGCTCGAAAGATGGCCAACGGCAACAAGCAGCACGAGACGCCTGAACAGCTCTACGCATCTGTCGAAGACCTCATCCAACAAGGTATCTACGAGGATGCACTGGTACAGGCGAAGAAACTATGGAGTCTAGTCGAAAACGATTCGGTCACGGCGCAGTTACCAGCTCTGAACCTGCTGGGCGACATCAGCGTGGAGCTGGGCGAGGTGGAGGGCGCGATAACTTACTTCGAGAAGGCGGTCAGTCTCGACCCGGAAGGAAAGGTACCTGAGGCTATGGGCGGGGGAGCTGAGAAGTTCCTGTGGCTGGCACAACTATGCGAAGAAGGCGGTCAGCAAAGTGTGGAATGGTTCGAGCGTGGTATCCGATCACTACAGCACGAGATCGCGACGCTCGAGGCAGGGCAGCTGCCAACGCTGCAGGCACTTAGCGAGGAGGAACTGTTACTGCTTAGAGTGGAGAAGAAGCGGAAGCTGGCGAATGCGCTGTGTGGGATCGTAGAGGTCTACATGACCGACCTCTCCTGGGAAGACGACGCCGAAGCCAGGTGCGAGAACCTGATCACCGAGGCCATGACAGTGGAGGAGGAGCCCAATCCCGAGGTGCTGCAGACCGTCGCGTCTGTCAGATTATCCCAGCAGCGGCTCGAGGATGCTCAATCCGCGCTGAAGCGGTCCATGCAAGGCTGGATCGACCTCGACCCGGAAGACCCTGACGTGCCCGACTTCCCCACCCGCATCTCCCTGTCCCGCCTGCTGATGGAGGCCGAGATGGAAAGCCAGGCGTCGGAAGTGCTCAATCGTCTGATCATGGAGGACGATCAGAGCGTCGAGGCATGGTATCTCGGTGGATGGTGTCAGTATCTCCTGGCGGAACGCTCCCGAGAAGCGGGACAGGGAGCAGAAGCGGCAGACATCGACGCTTGGCTCAAGGGCAGCCGACACTGGCTGAGTGTTTGCCTCAAACTCTACCGTCTGGTGGAGTATGAGGACGAGCGGTTGAGGGATCACGCGTTGGAGTTGCTGCAAGGTATGGGTGGCCCCCTTAGCGATGAGGAACTCCTGGCTGAACAGGAGGAGGCCGACGAGGAGTGGGAAGGCATCAGCGAAGACGAAGACGCAGAGATGCAAGACTCGTAGACCACCCGCCATCCTACCCTGGTCTCCTCCTCTCCTGGTGACTCGTATGTCTCTCGGTTTTGTGATATCTCGCTCGACACAACGGTAGAAGGTCACCTCGTAACTGCCGTCGTTCACCACATCGTGATCACAGTTCCACAACAGCAGTTCATCACAGTGATTGGGGAGGGGGGAGGGCCACATGCGTAAGATTGTACTCTTGCACGCATCGCTGCCGTACAAGGCCGTCAGATCGCAGGCTCTTCAGATGACCCACCGAGATAGTGAACCATCATGCCTAGCTCAGATTTACAACTGCCGTCGAGCTCGAAGATGTTGATTGGCCGTGTCAATAGTATCTAGCCTGTTGGTCCAGTCTGTCCAACCCGTACGCTAGCCATCGATATTCTCTACATCACAGTTCCACAAGCGGTACATCTCTGATTTCCTCTACTCTCTCTCTCTCTCTCTCACTGTCTCACCGTCTCACTGTCTCTCGTACACATGGATTCTCAATCTGTCCTCCATATATGCACTCTCAAGCCCCATCCGCAAGCTACAATTGGCCTTTATGCAGGCCACTAGACCAACAAGTGTGGAAACGCCTAGGTGATGGGGCCTGCGCGTCATGCAATAAACCGTTACGGTTGTCTCTCCCCGGCAGACCCTTCTTGCTGTCTAATAGGCCCTAGAGACACTCACAAACGAAGACGCTTCCTCTTTGGGCGAAATGGATCGCCAATGGGGGGTGGGCCACTGCGATTCCTAAGGGTCTAGTTACTGAGTCCCATTTCTTGGAGATTCACGTTCGTAGGGTCGTAATCGTATGATTGGGGCGCGGTCTGACTCTCGCCTTTCCCATCGTTCCCCATAAGGTGGCACGGGGGCGAGGTGGCATCGCAAGAGGACGAGAATGACAACGGGGCGAGAAAGTCGCGAATTCCTTCCTCGACCTTGGGAAGGGTTGTGGGTTTTTCCTCATCCTACGGACTCTAAAGTGTCACTGTCTTGGAAGCTCCCCCGCGCGGATGCGGCTCTTCCCACCCGACAGACCCAGACACCAGACACCAGAGACAGAGTCTCGTCGCATTCGACCAATCGTCCGGCGCTTGTACAGACGGCGTAGACGGTGATTGGCCGTTAGGGGGGTGGAGGGGAGGGGAGGGGGAGTGAGAGCATAGGGGACCGGAGTTGATTTCCATGGCCTAGCCAGCGACAGGACGCGACATTCTCCGCAGGAAGAGAAAATCTACATCGTCAGAGGATCGAGAGTCTAGACACACCTCCAGCTGGTATGCAGACACCGCCGCCATCTCATCCACAATACCTACTCTATACAACTCCGTGAACACACATCGACGGTTTTGTCATGCACGGAATCAAGGCCGCGACACCACGATCTCCACTGTTCCTCCTCGCGAGGTGACGAAAAATCGATCCAACGTCGTATGCTCAGCCATTTTCGTATACTTTGCGCCAGCTCACATACCTAGCCCACCTTGCCGATTCACTCCCGCTCCCTCTCGCCTCGCCCCCATCTACATGTCTGCCCAGACACTAGACAGCGATGTTGACATGGCAGACGCTTGCAGGTAGACTACCTTTCTCGTGTGCGGAAAGAAAATTCGACGTCCCCCCTCGAACCGTGGCGCTGCGCATGCGCATGCGTATGCGTATGCGTATGCGTGGTGCGCAGGCGGGATTTGACACTCTACTCCCTTGCGCGCGACCCGTCAATGTTGGTTTGCTTGTTTTCTTCTGCCAGGTGCTGTCCGCCTCCACGCCCAATCACGCTGCCTGATCAGCGTCAGGGATGCGGGTGGCAGACTACGAGGGGAGTGACGATGACGGCGCATCTACTGGGGGCGGGACGGGTTGATTAGGCCAATGCACTTTCCAGAGTGACAGCCCTGCACAGAACAGCTGATGCAGTACGCTAATGATGCAAACCCCGACCCAATGCTGTAGGTATCTTCTAAAGACGCGGATCAAGATCATTTGCCTCTCAGATGTGCGTGTATGCAAGCATGTATGCAAGCATCTCTGCACGCACGCATGTACGCACGCACGCACGCTCTCTCACACACACTCACACACGCCCCTCCTCGCTCGAGCAAGGCAGATAGCCTGAGCCGCCTTGCGAAGCCAGCTTCAGCCCGAGACAGCCGAACCATAGTGGGAAGATGGGAAGGACGGAACGGAGGAAACGGAAAGGCGAGTACGGTGGTAAGATAGATGACAAGGCTGGGCAGACGTTGGTCTTCCAACCTGTGGCTGCGATGGGAGTCACTTCACAATACATACCCAGGGTACCTACTGTTGTTAGCCTGATCCTGGACGAGGTACTCGCCGATGTTCCGGTTTACATCCGTCTCCACGTCCACCAGGTATGATGGAAACGGGATTATTGTGTGCATCAATTAAACCCGAGTCCGACAAGCTCTGTCCAAGGGCGAGTAATGTTAAATAGTCTAGGTAGGTAGCCCAGTGGGCACGTCCAGCAACGTGAAGCAAATGGAAGGTACAGAGATCGGCACTACCTTCTCCGACGAGGGCCGTTTTCGAGCGGATATCTTGTGTGTGGGAACGTCTAGGGCAAGGTCCATCCGTGCAGCTAAGATTGAGGGTTCGGGAGGCTCGGTTGGAGGAGGTGGCTCTCTCGCAGGAGGCCAGTGGATCGAAGGATGTGAGCTTATGCGAGTCATGCGAACGCTCGCTGGCTCGGACCTTGCAGGCTGGCTCGGACCTTGCAGGCTGGCTAGAAGGGTAAGGCGTAGTGTTATGCCCCTTTTGGGTGATTGACTAGCCATAGACAGGAAAAAGGAAAGACAGGGCCAGATCGGTCGTCGAGAGATGTCGCAGGATCTATCCCTCTTTGCTGAAATTCCATCGCTAGTCTTCCTGAAGGTGGGGGAATTCGCGGCGAGGATGAAGTAGTGTGCGGGGAGCGGCCAGTAGGCTAACTGAGTGATCGTCTCATGGGGGATCGTTTGGCCTCAAGGCCGGTCCTCGGGGCTGGCAATCCGTCTTACCGACCATCTCTCCTCTGGGCAGTCTAGTGGAGTGCAGTGGATATGTAGGTAGCTGTGGATTTCGCTGTGGATGTCGATGTGGAGAAGGACTGACATTTAGCTTGCTGTACGTACAGTACTGTATATGGCAGATGGTACGTTTTTCCACCAGCTAGTATGGTTATATGGCGCACTGGAGGTCGGTATCAGTCAAGTCTAGCAGCTCCAAAAGCTCGGGCCAAATCGAAAGAGAACAACGAAAATAAATTTCATATTTTCAACCGCGGCGCCGGGTAATGAAGGGTCCTCAATTCAACTACAACACGTCTTGGGATAATTACGGGTTGTCTCAATGGCTTGGGGGGCAAGTCTTGGAGGGCCACGATCCTCGACCGATACCCGTAGATCCAGCGGAAGAAGGGGGGGGGGAATATGCAGCAATATTTGGCGGTTGCAGCGCCACAGCGGGTAAAGACGTTGGAGGCTCTACTACACATCACATCACATCGTATCTATCGGATCGCATCGCATCTCAGGAAATACAAGTCGGCAACCCTCTCTCCACACCCTTCCACAATCCAACGCGCCCCTATATGCCGTCTTCATCTTGTGGAAATGTTCTGGATGTGTTCGACACGGGAATGATAGATAACACGAGGCCGCTTGGCGTAAGGGGTGGTCAGAGGGCCTGTCAGGCATGGGTCCGTTCCGTATGAACTGGCCAATGATGTTTTGCAAGTGAGCTGGACGGGTGAGAAGAGAATAAGGGAGTTCTCTGTTTCAAGACCGGCTGAGTGGTATACTGGTATACTGTAGTGAGGGTGATGAGGTGAGAACGAGATGTGATGTGATGACATGGGGTCTGATGAGCTGGGACGGGATGGATAGATCGATTAAAAGATCGATACTTCAAGTGGAAATGAACAACGAATAATGCTTACCGGGTTTCGGCCGAAAAGGCGCCAGGTGATGGCTATATGCTGCATGCGGCCGACAGTATAGAACCCGACACGATGGTAATTCTGGGTCTTCTGAGTGTTGCTGGGAGTGATTATTTCGTAATATTGAGTCCTTCCTGAGGCCACTCTCAAGAGCCAAGCCAGGGATGCGATTCACCTGCAGAATCACCTCGACTTTACATGGGCTGCCCTGGGCACGGACAAGGGTTTGGTGATAGAATATTTGCGACAGCCTTAAGCTTCTTCTCCCTCCTTTTTTTCTCTGCTTTTCTCTGCCTCGTATTGTGCGACAGCCTGGCTCGAAAGCGATAACGCCACGGGCAGCCCCTTGTGCAGCCTCAGCCTTTGTACATACCGGTACTAATAAGCCCTGTAGATGGTCGGGCTCAGTTGCAGTTGTGGTTGTTTCGGTGGTGTGTAAGAAGAGGTTACGCAGGAATTGCTAGTGTCGTCAGCTCTTCGGTGCAGTCATAGCCAGTGCCACAGCATCGGGTATTGTGCTGCTCGCGCTGATGATGTTTCTGGTGCTGTTTTCCTTTGCCACTCTTGTTTTTCCACCCCACCCACATTATTAGGGCTAGGGTCACGGGCGAACGAGTGGTCAAGCCAGTCGAGCAGGGTCGATGTCATGTTGTAGTGGGTCAGCTGCGAGGCTCAGATGTCATATGTCATATAGATAGGTTTTCGTTATGCCATCGTTGTTGGTACGACAGTGCTGTGTTAGAATGTATCTAGCAGTACTGTGCTGTGCAAGGCTGGGCAATCGTCGCTGTCCGGAAGACGGGCCGTGATAGTATTGGCTGAGGGCCTATAGTACGGCGCACTTTGGGCAGATGGTGATGGTTCGCTCCCATCAACCAACCTACCGCAGCTTCCTGCAAGGTACGCAGCCCAGGGGACGCACACCGACTCAACATCACGACGACAGCACGACGGCGCAGCGACCCAGATGCGTCGTCAGATAGGTAGTCATGCATAAGGCATGGGAAGGGGGGGACATTACTCACCCTTCACCACGCATCCACATACATAAGGCGGACAGTAGATAATTGAAGGGATCATGGTCTACTGGACGATCTGTGACCCAATTAAATCCGAGTCCTGGCGGAGGGTGTGGTCTTGGTTTGGTCTGGGAGAGAGCTTCATCATCTAGTCTCATATGTCTAGATGGGAATCATGAGCGCGCTAATCCGATGCGTCTCTTCGGATGCTCACGGTCTTCCAAGTTTGTACATCTTACAAACTCGTCTCGGTACCTATGTATTTAATGTTGGATGTTGGAAGTTGGACGTGTTGTTGTCGTCTGGTTGTGTGTGTGTGTGTGCGTGTGTCTACGCCTGCTTCTGTATCTACTACGTCTGTGTTCTGTGTCGGTGTCTGCAGGTCCGCTCTCTAGCGGCTGCGACATCCCGCAGTGTAGGTATCCAGTCATTTTGATCACCCACCCTTCCTTGCATCTGATCGTTTCTACCGAGCGGGGCGTGGGAACACGCTTGCAAGATCGGTAGTGATAGCACATGAACCCTCCCATGTTGGCCAACACATAGGATACTCGCAGGACAGACCTCACGCGTAGACATGGTAGCTGGTCTGGACAAATCGTCTTGCTGAGGGGGGAGTACGTACTGTGCAAGGGCGGAATATTTCCCTGCTATTCGCGCCTTGATTATGTGTTCATGTTCGACTGATCGTCGCCAAAAGGTCAATTCAGAACCCCAGGATCGATTAGCATGTTGCATGATGGCCGGGCACGAGCACGAGCACAGCACCGACAACCAAGATTGGACGAACAGGCATGCTACCATCTTTCCAGGTCAGAGGAGCAATGGTGTGAGGGAAGCGAGAGCCTTGCCTCTCCCATTTCCCTTCCCACACGTAATGCGAGATCCCGTCTGGTGTCGCACTAGTCATGCGTGCGCTCTCGAATGCCCATCTCTGACCGCCTGTGCGATACACCTACTCTGCCTGCCGTCAAAGTGTTAGCTGATAGTGCAGGCGCATGCAGGCGCCGCATGCGTACGCAGCCCAGACTAGACTACTGTTGCGTTGCCTGAGAGCTGAAGGCAATGTGACGGCTGTTGATTGGGAACGGAGATTCCAGGGCGAGGTGTATGGTCGGTGGGGCAGATACCGCTGTAGTTGGTAAGGTCTTGTCCTGCTTGACCCAGACAACTTTGTCAATGGCACAATCTGAGTGGCTGCCGCTGGCAACAGTGGGTATGGTCATGGTCGTGGTCGTGGTCATGGCCGTAGCCGTCGTCGTTGTCGTGGTGGCTGCGTGAGGAATGTGTGCAATGCCCATCGGGATGTACCGTTCCTAGACAAAAGCTTGACCTGTTCCCTCCCGCCGCCACTCCGACTGTGATGAGCAGCAAACTCCACCTTCTTCGCGACATCCATCCTATGAGACCTTTCGGCTGTAGCATGACCAGGATGGAAATGGGTAGGAGGGGGAACACCTCTGCAATGGATCTTCCTCCGCTCACCGTCTGTCTCTTCCCGCTCCGATTAGGAGTCTAAACAAGAGGAGGAGACGCTGCTGTCACTGTCGCTGATGTCGCTACACCTTGCAGGTCACCCCGGTCCGGCGACAGTCATAGACGGTAGACCCAGCCACGGTTTGCCGTGGTGGACGTCTCGACACTACATGATCCTTGTGTGTCCGCCTAGCATGTACACAAGAGTACACACGTACAGGCGGTGGGTAAAGCGATTGGTAGGTAAGGATGAATGGGGATGGGGGACGTCACTACCCGCAGCAGCGGCAGCTCCTGTATTGCCAGTATCACCAGCAGTGGCTGCACGACCGCCATCACCACTACAACCACATCTACATCGACAACCACAACCACAACCACAACCATCAGCACTAGTCCGCCCCTCCTTCTGCCAGCCCGTTGTGCATTGGTAGCAGGCTTGTGCATCTACCCGCTGTCAAGTCCTCTGCCGCAGACCGTTGGAGGAACCATGTTCCATGATCGCCAGGCACACGAACTTCACGCAGGATACCGTCTCCGATCGTCATCGTACCATCCGTCTCGCCCTGGTTCCAACGGGATGAACGTCTGGCGAGCCTGGAGAGGCTGATGTACAGTATCTGCGCCCCCGACTTCCAATCCCAGGGCAACACGGCAAAAGCCAGCTACACGACCCTATGGCAGTACGGGTACGGTCCAGGTTGGTAAGGTATCGCTCCCCACCACGCACAGCAGCTCATGGCGCTAAGTAAACCAGACGTAACAACTTGGCGGCGGACTGACCGACTGGTAGGTCGGTTTCCAAGACCCTGTGTCTGTGCCTGCGCTGCCTGCCATCCTTCCTACTTGCATCGAAAGATTGGGTTGTGATGCAGAGGTAGATGGGCAGCATGGCCCTAATCTGCCAGCTACAGGGGGAGAGCGTATGCCGCCGATTGCATTGCCCATGATTTTCTCCAAGTCTCCATCATCGATGCCATCGAACGGTAAGGCCTGGCGCAAGATGGTCCGGCACCTGGGGCCTGTGGGCGAGTGGCGCGAGCACTAGGCCAACTGCTATCACCCACACACCCTCCCTTCTCTGTGCGCGTGACTTGCGCTAGTGAGCTTCTTCTCCGCCGTTTTTGGTTGGTATCATGGGGGAAGGCCAAGGTCACTATTCCTGTGCGGCTCGATGAACCGCACTCCCTCTGGTACGGATGGTGGTGTCAATGACGGTACTCCTGTTGCTGTCGCGGTTGGTGGTGGTGGTGGTGGTGGTGGTGATGGTGGTTGTAGCAGCAGTAGCAGCAGTGCCTGCTTCTGCTGCTGCAGGTGTTGGCGACTGTGATGCGTAGCGATGGCAGTACCCGCTTCCTTCCCATACATCCATGCATCCAGTGGCATCATGCGTATAGAGGCCAGACAGCCAGGATCGATGGGTCTGTATGTCTACATCCTTACATGCAGCAGCAACACGGCTTTGCCTTTCTGCCGTATGCTTCACCCCCCCCAGTCTGTCTCTAAGCAGGGTGAAGGGACAATCTGCGTTGACAAACGATCAAAATATCGCTTCTGAAACACCCGCTCCAGCCTTTTCCATGCCGTCCGTCCCCATCAGATTTGAAAACGCAATACTATTGTCTGCCGCGCCAGAGTGTAGAGTGGTGTTATTTTCCCTTGCCCCTCCTAGATCCCAGATCGAACTCCCTCGCTGCCGAAACCAGCCGGATGCGTCAGGGCATGTTCGGTGTGTGGGAGGTTAGGTTCCTGCTCGTTTTTTCGGTCCAGCTTTTTTGCCTGACTGCTTGGACTGGCCAAATGCGGCCCAGATGGAAGAAGCTCCTGTACCTGCGCCGGCTTCAGACCACACCCCTTCCGAAGTGGTTGCCAGTTGCCCATTAAATGTCTCCCGCTAGCACTCTCGCTTATATCTTCTTCCTATCCAATTCACATCGTTCTCGTCTCGACCTGGCCTCTCTTCTGGTTGCCTTTCGTTGAACACTCTGTCCAGCTTTCTTGCTACAAGTACCACTGGTCCACTGGTTCATTGCGACACAGCCATCGCACAAAGACTTGCCCACACGCATCCGTCTGATCTGAACAAGCCTTGTCGGATCTCGTCTGCACTCCCTTCGTTCCCTTCATCTTCGTCACTTCCATGCTTGCCGGCATTCCAGACCTACACACACACATTCGTCACCGACAAAAGACCAACCTCTTTGATATTGTTGAAGAATCGATCAACAGTTTCCATTCAAGAGATCATTGATTGTTGTGCCTTTGCTGGTTTTCTCTTGGCTCCCCATCATCCACCAACCCTCAGTGGCGAGCAGGTCTTGTCGTCTGAAAGAACTATTCAGTCGATCATTGCTGTCTAGCAATCCGTCAACAACGTCTCGGTTGCCTACATCTTTATCGTGAGTAGCCCCATCATTATTACGCCCATTCACGGGACTCATTCGGCCGGAGTGTTGCTGTTTCAGAAGCCCTTTCAATCACGCGGCTTCATGCGTGTATGGCCGCGAGACAAACCTGCAACCACAATCTGCGGTGATGAGACATGCACACTAACAGATGCCGCAGAAGGAACCCATCAGACGTTACGGCCTAATCAGGTCTACCGTCTTCATCCACCTCTTTTATCCTTTCCTCCTTCGTTCCAGATCAACCTGCTCTCCAATCCTCAGCGCCTGCGGTTGGCCAATCTTGACAAAGAAGATCAACAATGGCTTCAATAGCTTCACAGCCTGGTCCATCACCTGGCGACGATTACTATCTCGACAACATCCCCCGTGATCATCACCAGATAACTCATCATCCATCAAAAGGACTTGGAATCTTTGTGAGTTACCCAGATTGCCATGATTGATGGTCATATTCTTGCATTTGGCGATAGACTGGTGTCAAACCAATGACTTGCTTGGTACGCAAGGCTGACTGCCAATAGAATCCGGCGTATATCCCAGATGGGTATGCGTCCGCATATCATGAGGAGCCTCATTACGTTCACAACCCTCCGACACCTCGATCCAACACGGACGATGGCATACGCACCGGTAGGACTAACTCAAATTCGGGAGTTCGGAACGACTCACCTTTTGCAAGCTCAAGTCCAAAGTCCAGGATCAGTCAGTCGCCTATGCTTCGTCCTACACGCAAGGACAAGAAGTCGAAACTCGACAAGTCCAAAACTCCCAAGCTCACAGCTCCACTTTCTGTACTGACGAAGGATATGCACGTTCCCCTTCGAGATATGGGCGCTTGGGTCAACCGGTCCGCAGCCGAGCGTGCGCGTGAGGTAGAAAAGCGGAACGGTTATGTCACACGGCCGATGAACTCTTTCATGCTGTATCGTTCTGCTTTTGCCGAACGTACCAAGCAGTGGTGCTTGCAGAATAACCATCAGGTTGTGTCCAGTGTCAGCGGAGAGAGTTGGCCGATGGAACCGCCAGAGATCCGTGAGAAGTACAATGAGTGGGCAAGAATCGAGCGTAATAACCACTCCGCAGCACACCCACAATACAAGTTCTCTCCAAGCAAGGCCGCCAGCAAACGCGGTAGAAGAGGTGATTTCTCCGACGATGAGGATGGCTCGTTGGACCTAGAAGATCCAGAGGGTGACTTCCGTGGCCCGCGTGTCAAGAGAAGACCTCAGGCGAACCGGGAGAGTCCGTATCTTCACCAGAGCGATGCCTTTGCTGCCGCTCAGCCATATTATGGCAGCCAATATGGGGTATATGCCTCGCCTGAATACCAACAGGTCATGCCGGTTGGCCGACCTTTACCTTCCAACGTTTCGTACGACCAGTATGGGCAGGTGTTCGACCAGCAGACGCGTCACTATTACATGTCACAGCAGCAACCCCAGTTCTCGTTCAGCAATGAGCAGCAAGCGGTCAGGATGCCGACCCCGACATCCATGACCAGTGCTGGACGAACTTCACTGGGCGGCTTCGGCATGCCTGGGTCAAGCAGTAACGATGACCTGTTTGCAAGTCCTCGAACTCCAACATCTGTGCAAAGCTTTGATAGCTTCGGCAGGCCGATGTACTACCATCCGCAACAACAACAGCCCCAGCAGCAACAGCAACATCAACAGCAGCCGGCTGGCATGAACGTATACGCTTTTCATCCTACGTTCCACACCTCCTCAGCGCATGCACACCCAGAGCATCATCAGTACATGCACTCGGATCTCCAGACGTCGCCAAGCGTTGATCCGTCTTTGAGCGTAGCCTTTCCGGAATTCAGTGCTGCCGGTGGTGTCGCTGCCCATCACCGAAGTCATTTCGAAACCGCACTCGGCGATGGGTTTGGACCAGCTGAGTATTACGACCAACATACCAGCCCAACCACTACGCTTGCTCCTCAATGGAGTCCTGCCGATGAATTGAAGAAGAGTGAGTACTGAGCCACCATCCTCAAGATCGTCCACTAAGAGGACCGCCCTCTGGCTCGGCCTTACTGAATTGGTTTCATGATACTGTTTCACGCCCAATGCCTTGATGCACCATACGGATTCTCGGTCCACTGTGATATCCCTTCTTTGTCGAATATAATGTACCAGCACGCTCGAATTGTACTTTTAGCATCTCTTGGGTCTTTTTGGTCGGAAAGAGACGGGTCCCTCGTGGGAGGTTTGTACGTCTAATTGATAGAGATGTGCATCTAATTCCTTTTCGATGTTTCCGGGTGCAACTTTTTGTATTTCTAGACCGTTGCTCGTACAACAATGCAAATATTTCCCATAAGTGAATTCTTGCAGCAATTGGACAATACCAAATTCTTTGTTCGAACTTCAGAGCTTCCTGTCCTGCCTCAGCACTGGCTCTTCTCTCATTTACCTTTGTTGCTGTTTAGAACAACCTGCAGCACGCTGATCAGAGCCGCAAGGTCGCCCTGTTCCGATCAAATCGGCGCATGATGAGACGCGTGATTATCTCTCGCACCATGCTCAGACTATGGCCTGCCAACATGTCTTTGCTTCGAGATATCAAGACTAAAAGAAGTCGCACAGGCTTGCGACTGCGGGTAGGCGCATGACAGTGAGGTCTTACGGAGGAGAGCACATTTCGGCCCCGGCAATTGCGCTTTTCTGCCAAGTGGTCGACAGTGAATGCAATTCATTCGGATCATCCGAGTCCTTTTTCCAGGATGCTCTCCTTTTCCAAGAGTGTTTGGCTTATATTCGAAGATATGTACTTTGATACCTGAGGCACCATCATCCTGAGGCTGTGCGGTAATCGGCTAGAGACCTAAGTGTGGCTTTGTGGTTTGGCACCCCCGATTATACCCAACTAGGTTGGTATCTATTACCATAGGGATCAGGCGCATCTGGCCTTCAATCTGTAACCTCAGGCACCCGGGCGGGCATTGAATCTGCCCGCAACTTGTCGCTGTGGTGGATACGTTCAAATGAGATGGCGACTTTTATATGAATATTTCCTGAAAGACAGATCAATCATCTCATAGTGTCCACGCATACGGAAATCGTTCATCATGGCAATGAAAGCGCCGTCACCGCTTGCGCTGCATGCTTTACGTCTCATTACCTTTCCTTCCTCGCGACAAGCCTGTCTCGTCACATCATCGCAAAGAAGAGGCTATGCGACACCACCGCAGAGCGGACGACAGCTAAGTCAGTCGCAGATCGATCGGAAACCTCCTCCTGTTGCTCAGACGTACCAACGACCACCTCAGCCAGCGACCACCAAGGAAAAGGCCGACAAGGATGGAGAAGACGATGAGAAGGACCGCACGCCGCAACCTCTCACCCGACCCATTGGTATGCCTAACCCTCCACAACCGGGCGATAACAGGGCGCTCGATCGCAGGTCCATCCGTCAACGTCGCGATGACTTTGTCAACTATGAGAAACACCTTGAGAAACGCGCCCGCATGACCAAGCAGATGGCCAAACCTTATTTTCGCGACTGGAGCAACCTGCGATTTGAGAAAGGCAAAAGCTTCATTGCCCCTGAGAGACTTTTCAGAGCTGATGTCAGTCTCTGGTTCCCAAACTTTTTCGGCAGGACGTTGGAAAAGGATCGGCCCCTGCGATACGAAAAACGCGATGGTTATGGAGGCCATGGAAGGGACAGCTGTGTTACGATGAAGGGCAAAGTCAGCGTTGTCAGCGTAGTGAGCTCACAGTGGGCGCAGCAGCAAGTTGCGTCATTCTGCTCGAAACACCTGAACCCGGAGTTGCATGAGATCCTCAAGCAAAGCCCAAATGCTGTGCAAAGAGTCTGGATCAACTACGAGCCAAACGTGTTGAAATACTGGCTCATTCGACTTTTCTCGGGAAGTTTAAGGAAAGAGAGGGAGCAGCATGCGTGGGGAAAATATTTTGTCGTCAGGAGAGGTATTTCCGATATAATGAGGGAAGCTATCGGATTTCTGAACGAGAAGGTCGGTTACGTATACCTGGTAGATGCTGATTGTAGGATCAGATGGGCTGGCAGCGCCATCGCATCCGAAGGAGAGAGAGAGTCAATGATCAGGGGCCTTAAAAGGCTAGTGGCGGAACAGCAGAAGGAGGTCGAGCCTGAAAAGACGGAAGAGACCGAATAATGGTTGTCATTCCAGGAAGATGAAGGCCCATGCCCAGAAGGCGGTACACTAGAACCGCTACCTGGATTGCCTAGGGCCCATACAATTGTACAATAGCTTGCGCCAATGCATTGGCCAATATTCATAAGATAATTCCACTTGTCGATACGCTTTAACGCCATGCGAGCCGCAGACACCTAATGCAAGAAGTTTCATGCCGAACAGCGTGATCATAAAAACCAGAAGAAGAGCAGACAACAGAATGCGATGAAGCTCCCCAGTATGATCCCGTCCCTTCGTTTCTTCCCTCCAATCCGCTGCATCAAGCCATTTATGCCTGGAACCTGTGCTGCAGCGCTTGTGATCCTCCTCTGAATGCCCAGCAGGCTCTCCCGTTGCAAACCGAAACTCTCATTTACTGCATAAGCCTGGCTGAGCACCCCATCTATAACTCCATGACTTCGATCGAGCCTGCTGCGTTCCTCCAGCATGTAGTCCGCCTCGGCCTCTCCAGGATTCCGTTGGCTTTGGGTGCGGTAGCTCTCGAGATCTGATCGCACATTGCTCATGAGGTTCGCCCTGTCACGGCCTTCCTTGATCTGAGACTGCAGTCGTCGAAGCTCTGTGCGATGCTGCTGTAGGATCTCCCGATGGCGCGAGAGGTTTGTGGACTTTAGCGCCGATTGTGTGGGTTCTGAGTCTAGCACTCTGGCGAGTTGTTGCATCAGATTCGACCGGCGCTCGAGGATATCGTTGATCTCCGCGAAGGTCTTGTCCTCTTCGGGCGTCGGTGTTGGTGAAGGCGTGGACGAATTGGCAAATTGAGAATACGTGTGGAAAAGCGACTCTGTTTGTGTCTCTAGCGTTCTGGCCTGCTGTCGCAATTGCGACCAGCTAGTCGGTGGCGTAGACATTGCTATTGGTATGAATGCGCGCAAAGTCTACGGATGGAGAATGAATATAGCCTATTGACGTGCGCAGTATATCACCATGGAGCATGAGGCGCGCAAGGGAACCGCATCGGGAAGCTGAGATCATCCCGAGCGGGAACACCCGTGCACTATGAGCATCGATGTGCGCTAACCTATAACGGCTTCCGCGGCAGCAACCGACACCCCGCCAAGACCACAGTGATAATTGAATTCACACTGAAGATTTCCGACAGCTTCAATGCGGAATTTGAATCTTGGATTTGCGACAGTCGACTTTAATACTAACCCATCCAGCTTTTTTGGTACGTCGCATATCACAACGATCGCATCTTTCCTTCTTTACTAACCTTCGTTTAGCCTCATAAAATCAAAATGTCGGCCCAGGCACAGACCCAGAAGTTCCAGAAGGGCGAGCGTGTCATCCCAGCTGCTGGTGACAAGGCTCTCAAGTACTACCCAGCGGAGGATGAGGCCAAGCCAAAGACTGTATGGCTTCTAGAATAAATCGCAATGTTCAACGGCATCTCCTAACTCTTCATTTACAGGTTCGCAAGACTCAGCGCCCAACCAAGTACCGTCAGTCTCTCCAGCCTGGCCGCGTTCTGATCCTCCTTTCCGGCCGTTTCAGAGGCAAGCGCGTTGTCCTCCTCAGCCAGCTCGAGCAGGGTGTTCTCCTTGTCACCGGCCCATTCAAGCTGAACGGTGTCCCTCTCCGCCGTGTCAACGCTCGCTACGTTATCGCCACCTCCACCTCCGTTTCCCTTGCTGGCATTGACGAGGCCACTGTCAAGAAGGCCAGCGAGGAGAGCTACTTCGCCCGCGACAACAAGAAGGACAAGAAGGGCTCTGAGGAGGCTTTCTTCAAGCAGGCCGAGGGTGCCAAGCCAGAGAAGAAGGAGATCTCCAAGGAGAGGGCTGAGGACCAGAAGAAGGTCGACAAGGCTCTCCTCGCCACCATCAAGAAGGAGGCATTCCTCGGCAGCTACCTCAGCTCCAGCTTCAGCCTCAGGAAGGGTGACAGGCCCCACGAGCTGGTCTTCTAGATCAAAAAATGACATGAATGTTTTGTTTGTCAGGAACACCTTGTAGCCATTATCAAGGCGGGAGGCGATCTGCTGCTAGATCTACCTCTTGACGCTTTCAATACCAAACCAACGCGACACCGCTTCGGCGGTCATCGTGTGGGTAGCAGCTTCAATGAGAAATGTCTGAATGCAGACGCAGCCTGAGGAGGATCAGTTTCTTTTCTCTTCACATTATCAAGTCCCAGATCTGCACCGTTGGTTCGTTGTGTCGACTGTTGGCGTTTTTCCACTGGTTTGCTGGTGGGCCATCCAATATCGCTGATCCCCCAACTCACGTCCTTCGCCTTGCTCAGTCCGAGCTGCCGTTACTATGTAATCGTTTCGTGTCTCTTGTCGAGAAAAGAGATATGCTTCGGCGAGTAGAGATTGACTTCCACAACGAGCTTTGATATTAAGGCAAGTTGGATGTGCCAGTCTAATATGCTCTATGAGTTATGCGGCATACGGAAATCTAAGGTAGATTTATTGAAGTTTATTGAGTAAAGATCATTTTCAAGGTAGCTTATCCAATATTGAAAAACATATATCTTAACATGCGAACGATGCTGCCATTGACATTTTTTTCTTCTTACCCAAGATCTAAGAACCTTCTATAGATCCCCAAAAACACCTGTTTGAAAGCATACTAATTTAAAATCATAGTAAACCAGATGCGTGCGAAGAAAGCTCAAAGTATGCACGTGACGTCCTACTGGGTTCGCGATCGTAACGCGACTCGGAATTACATCGGCTTTGGAGTCGCGTATCTTTGCCTCTCGCTTTGTCGACGCGACTTTGATGCATCAGCGGTCGTTCTTGTACCATCGTTTCACAGAACACACTGGGGAGGTGGGCGTGTATGCATGCGAGCTCTTAGGATCTGAAAACCACGGAGATGTCTGGTGCTCCAAGAGATACGCGCTCGGGAGAGCATCTTGACCATAACGATCCTCCAAAGCTCTTCGCAGAAGTGCACTTTACCATACTGCCGACCGACGATCTACCCGAGACCGAGGCGAATATCCTCCACGACAACATCACAGAAGAAGGCGGAACATACTACCCACTGGGGTCCCTACAACAAATTCAGAACATCCAACGCTTGACTCATATCGTCTCGACCAATGTGGATTTCCCTCAATATACCGAAGCTACGGATCTGCACATAAACGTCGTGAAGCCTACGTGGGTCAAACATAGCCTGATAAAGCGCAAAGCCGCAAATCCTCGACAATACAGCCCTGATCCAAGCCAATTTTTCAACGATGTCATCGTGTGTACCGGTAACTTGCCTGGTGGAGACAAGGATAGCATCGAAGCCGCTTGTCTTGCTATGGGTGGGTTATATAGCGGCCCTTTGCAGAGGATGGTGACCCACCTCATCACCAACGACGAGAATCACGAGAAAGTGGAGATAATCAGACAAAAGAACCTTAAGACAAAGATAGTCCTTCCTCACTGGATAGACGACTGCATCAAGTTGGGGAAGAAGATCAGCGAGGGTCCATATATGTTCCCGAACCCAGAGATCCTCAGACGAGACAAGCGAGCCACGCCTCGTCCAAGCTCTTCTCCTCATATCGACGGTGCCATATCTGCAACGCCAGACGGTCCGCCACAATACAAACTGCCATCTCCTTCAGAATCGCGCAGGAACCTCAATGCTCTGCTGAACAAGAAGATCATGCTATCTAATGACCTCAAACTTAGCTCGCATACTTTTCTTACTCTCCGAGGACTAATAAATCAGAGCGGTGGCCTACTCACAGAAGATGTGGAGGCAGCTGATATATATGTTGGCCATTGGCGTGAGGGGCCAGAATATGTCACGGCTTCACGCAATGGCAAGTGCGTTGGTAACCTATCATGGTTTTATTATATCATTAATCGAAACCAGTGGACTGATCCTACGAGAAAATTGCTGTTCTATCCACTGCCTAAGAAGGGAGTCCCGGGCTTTGAAAATATGATAATATCGATTTCAAACTATACAGGTAATGCTCGCACATACCTGGAGAACCTAATTCATGCTACCGGGGCAACATTTACGAAGACAATGAAAATGGAGAATACGCATCTGGTCACCGCCCACAAACACAGCGAGAAATGCGATGCCGCTCAAGAATGGAATATTAACATCGTCAACCATCTATGGATTGAGGAGAGCTACGCAAAGTGTAGTGTACAAAGCTTGAGTAACCCCAAATACACGCATTTTCCAGAAGCGACTAATCTTGGAGAGATTGTGGGCCAAACCACCCTCGACATGAAGCGCGTCGAGCACCAACATTTCGGCAAAACCCACTCTGGGACGTTGCAGATACCTAATCCTTCTTTCAAAGACCATACGCCCGACCCAGACACCTCGACAGTCCTGGATACGGTTGTCAACGACGTGGGTTCCCCGGAAGCATTACCTGAAAACAATACACCACAGCCTAGGCCAAGTGCCCGCAGCTTTGCGATTCTGCCAAACCCGACAACAGCAAAAAAGCGTGGTCGACCTCCAAAGAGTGCTTTCGAATCGCCAGATCCTCCGAAACCTGAAAATAAAGAGAACGAGTCCCCTGTACCTCCAAGCACTGGGCGGGCCTCGAAGATGAAGGCTTTGTCATCTCTCCATGCCCAGGCTGCTGATATTGATCTGTTCCAAAAAGAAATGAAACGGAAAGGTGGTGTTCTTCACGGTCGGGAAAGAAGACCGAGCGACCAAAAGGAGGATCTAGAACAATTACCAAACCCTCTGCCTTCGCGGGCTGGCCGAAAGAGGAAAAGTGATGAGAGCACTCATAGGGTAAGTACGGAAAGGGAAGATGCTACCGCTGAGGAGATTCCAGATCAGGAACGACCGACAAAAAAGGGAAAGAAAGCTGGAGCGCTTGTTCCTATCCAGCATCGTTTGATGGTGACAGGCGACTCGCGATGGCATGATAAAGTGAACAAAGAAAGTGCGGAAAAGAGCAAGCTACGCGCACTCGGTGTGCAAGTGGTCTTCGAGCCTAAGGACGTCGATATCCTGGTTGCACCACGAATCCTACGCACCAAGAAATTTGTGGCTGCCATCTCCTTTGCGCCCCTGATTGTGAGCCCCGACTACATCGATATGGCTTTGGCAGAGAAAGCACTCCCGGAAGATCCCCCACTGCTAGAGGACAAGCAGGGCGAAAAAGAATACGGCTTCCGTTTGGAAGAGGCAATAGAGCGGGCCAAGGTGAACAACCACCGCCTGTTTAGAGGCTGGACAGTTTTTGTGACTCAGCAGATCACCGGCGGTTTCGACACTTACAAGGACATAGTTGCAGTCAATGGTGGCTTGACACTCTTATACCAGGGACGTTCCAGTGTGAAGATTCCGTCACGTAGGCTTGCGCCTCACGAAGACAAGGACGCTGGCGACGAGAGTCAGCACCAAGGCGGCGAGGAGGAGTGTGACTACGTCTATCTCGTTAGCGGTGACAGCGATGCCGAAATTAAGAGCTGGAAGAACTTCAGGATCGCGTGCAACAAAAAAAACCTTACGCCCAGGATTGTCAAAAGTGACTGGCTGCTTACTGCATGTATGCGACAGGAAATACGCTGGGATGTTAAGTGGGAATGGGACGAGGAGAGTCTGTAGTCTCGTCGCAACTGGCGACATTTGGGAGAAGAGGCCGAATGGCTCTTAAAGATCATGAAATCACGATAATGTTCTGGGTGTTCCCCCACATCTGTATGAGTTTGCATCGAACAGGAGTATCTGCTGTCAGGCACTCTGTCTGTCTTGCCATATAGCTTCTTTGTAGTAATGGTGCTAGCAGGATAAGCGATCCCTTTCCCGCATATCTGCTTATCTGTGACTTGTGGCCGCAATCATCTCGAAGTCACTCTCTGTCTCTGACTTCAGGTTCTTCATGTCCCCATGAACAGACTCAACTGTATTGTTGATCTACTTTAGCAAACAATCAGAACCTTGAGAGACAATGGTCCCTTCGGACTTGGCACCTTGTTTCCGCAATTGTACTCTGGAGCAGTGACGGTAGAAAGGAGCTTTAAAGTTGATCCGTGCTAGAGTTTCCCAGTACGGTCACCATTGACAGGTTCCTTGGTACGACGTACATACAATGGGTGCCGTTATGGGTTAACAGTCGTTGGACTGCTCGAATTTGGAGGCTGGCCTTCCAATCCCTCTCTTCTGCAAGATTGGCATGCCTGCAATGCCCCAAATGACTCAGGGCTCTGCGAAGTCGGATCCGTTTTATGGCATTCGACCCAGTTGGCTGGCTCTCATTGCCTGAGATGTCGCATCAAGGCTACCACGTCATCTTGACTTCGGTAGCGTCTATCCAGTATCAAAGACTGGGAGGTTTGAGAGCAGGCTCGTCGATGTAGAGCCACAGCATGGTCTAGTTCAGAAGAACTTGACACCGGCACCTTCATCCTGGCCAAAGATTTGAACTTTTCCTCTCTTTACGAGCACTTGAAGAACCTTGTTCAGCAGATCCTCGTCCATGCCGTACCAGGCACACCTCGTCGTCGCCTCTCCCTCTCGTAATTCATAGACTGTCAGCACAGCGCCCTTCTGTCCCGTTTCGACGACGACCCACGAATACAATTCGTCCGCCCACTCGCCCAGACTCTTCCAGTACACCCAGCAGGTTTCGCTCTTAGCAGACTTGGAAGGCGGCGGAATCCATTCAACTCTCGACCCGTTCGCTGGCTCGCTCATCCATGTCAACACCGTTCGGATGTCGCTGGGGGACAGCGATCGCGGAAGGGTAGGGGAATTGAAGAGGCCAGGTGGCGGAGACGACAGCGAAAGTTTGAACAACCTATGGAATGACGTGTAAGAGAGGATCAATTGTGACCAATAGGTGAGCTGCTTGGTGCGAGTGGTGAGGTTCGGCTGCAATGTGTAGAAGGGTGGATATGAAGTGAATGAGGGGAATTGAAAGCCATCCGTTCGCTGCGCTGCTGTTGTGGGCGCTGCTGTGGGTGCTGCTGCTGCTGACAGATTCGAAGAACTCTCCCCTTGAGGCGAAAGTCCCACAGCTTCCATCGCGCAACTCGTTCTACTTGGGCGCAAAGGTGTTGGTATTGAATTGTTCACCATCCGCAGCCAGTCGCGTGTATGGACATTCCAAAGTGGGGGAAAGGAAGTGACGCAGTGGCCATCCTTATCGATAAGCACTACGGTTGCCAATCTTTATCCAACCTTGAAAGGAGCTAGGATCTTTTCCAACAACACTGGAGCACTCTGTCGGCACGACCAAATAACACCAGCGTTCCATAGAGCCTAGATCTCGTAGCCATGGGCAAAGAAGAGCAGCAGGAAGAGCGTGAGGTTCTGGACTCGATTTTCCCAGATGAGATTCAAGATGTCTCGGAATCGGAATATCGCATAACAATGACACTGGACATTGTCAATGAGCCCGATGACGAGACTCCGCCGCCGACAATCATTCTCAACGTAAAATACCCTGCTGCGTACCCGGACGAGCCGCCGATGTTAGATATCACGGCGCCCCCAAATGCGCCCAAACATCCCGAATTCGATCTCCAGGAGGACAAGGCGAGGCTGTTGGAAGCACTGCAACCCAGTATAGAGGAAAGTCTCGGCATGGCCATGGTATTCACACTTGTGAGCGCCCTGAAAGAGGCAGCAGAACAACTCATCGTCGACCGGAGGCAAGTCGTTCAGGCAGAGCTGGAGCAGCAAGCAAGGAGAGCAGAGGAAGAGGAGAACAGGAAATTTGAGGGCCAGAAGGTTACCAGGGAGACCTTCCTGGCTTGGAGAGAGGGATTCATCGCCGAAATGCAAGAGGCGGCTGAAAAACAGAAGGCTGAACAGGAGGCAGAGGACAAGAAAAAGAAGAGTACCAAGTCAGAAGAGAAGAAACTCACGGGAAGGCAACTTTGGGAGCAAGGCCTGGCAGGCAAGGGTGCTGATGAAGACGAGGAAGGCGAAGATGTCGTCGACAGCATCAGGGACCTCAAGGTCGAAAGCTGAGCCAATGAGCGAATCTATCCTTTCCACCGTCCTCGTGACATATTCAGTTCAAGCCATCTTCGTGCTTTCAGCACTCTCGATGTCACCGACACTCGCCCATCCGACTACACATTTACAGACGATCTGATGCGTTGAGCAACGATTGAGATGGTCGTCTCCTGTCATAGTCGATAGCATCGACTGAACAAATGAGTCCCACTCGGCCTCGGGGGTGACGCAGTTGGTTTTGTCGTCGGTCAAAAATGATACCATCGAGATTGTCAATGGCTAAAGCTTACGCTTATGATGATACAGGTATGATCCGGATCTGACCATGTAATCTTTGCTTAAACAGAAGCTCCTCAGATACGACTTTTATAAGAAATCATCCCAGTATCTGCCAGTATCTGGCCGAGGAAGCCGCCCGCAAGATTGTGTTGCCACATACCTTAGATGGAGTCTTCCACAAGATTGCCATTTCAAATATCTGCAAATTTGCACCACAGTATACATGGTGCCGCAGACAGCACTTCATTCTGCCGTCGTACAGCAGCCACAAATCCGCTGGCAGGATCGCAATGACGGAGAAAGATTCGAGCCCCGCGTTATTGAAGCATCCCAACCCCTCATCTTCGCTTCGTTGTGCCCCACGTTCAGGAGCGTGCCCATCTGATGGACGCTGTCGTCGGCTTTATAAACAGCGACCACTCTTGTCAGCTATACTTCACGTTTCACTTCACAACAAGCTCAGTGTAACTCTTCATTTCCGTTAGTGCGGTATCGACGGGCCGCATCGTGTGAGCAGCTACAAGTTTGGCTCTCAGAGACGTTTAACTGAGCCATCACGGCACACCCACGAGAGCATCTTGTTCAGTCCCATCTTGCTCCGGCTTATCATTCTCGACTGTGTGCAAGTGGTAGTGTCCTGTTTTCTAAATCTTGCTTTACTTTGTGATGGGAACTGCCGGGTAATGAGTAATCCCCATGTTGAAGCATCGCCCCACTCGTTGATACTCACATTTCAGTACTCTCGAATCTACAACAGCAGCTTGAAGAGGAATTGTGATTAACCCATTATGGCCGATCTCCTCGTCAATCTCTCAAATATCCTCACTCAGCCATACGTCCTTGCAATAGTCCTCATCGCGGTATCATATACTCTAGTCAAATTCATTGACGGGACTGATATACCAGAAATAAGTGGCTTGCCTGCAATCCCTGGAGTTCCTCTGTTTGGAAACCTTCTGCAGCTTGGAGAAAACCATGCCAAAGTCGCACAGCAATGGAGCAAAGAATACGGGTCAGTCTTTCAAGTTCGCCTCGGCAACAAGCGTATAGTGTTCGCCAACTCGTTTGAGTCAGTGCGAAGCCTTTGGATCACCAATCAGTCTGCTTTGATAAGTCGACCGACGCTTCACACTTTCCACACCGTTGTGAGCTCGAGCGAGGGTTTCACCATTGGCACCAGCCCATGGGATGATTCTTGCAAAGCTAGGAGAAAGGCGGCAGCTACCGCCCTCAACCGTCCTGCTGTACAGAGTTATATGCCTATCATTGACTATGAATCAACCAAGTCCATTAAAGAGATGCTAGTGAATAGTAGAGGGGGAACTACTGACATTGATCCGAACCCTTACTTCCAGAGATATGCTTTAAGCACTTCTTTGACTTTGAATTATGGCATTAAGATCGAAGGAAATATTGATGATGCCATGCTGAAGGAAATAGTTCACGTCGAAAGAGAGATCAGTAACTTTCGAAGCACGAGCAACAATTGGGCTGACTACATACCATTGATGCGACTCTGGCCAAGCGGAAACAAAAGGCCATTGGAATACAAACGACGACGGGCAAATTACATGCATTGTCTTCTCGACATGCTGAAGGAAAATATCAAGAACGGTACAGATAAGCCGTGCATCACAGGCAACATCATGAAAGATCCTGAAGCCAAACTAAACGATGGTGTGTTTGCGAACTGATTTGGAGCAGATGTGAAGGCTGACAATTTTCTTGAAGCCGAACTCATGTCGATCGGTCTTTCGATGGTCAGTGCCGGTCTCGACACTGTTCCAGGGAATTTGATTATGTGCATTGCCTACCTTGGCTCCCCTCAAGGCCAAGAACTCCAAAGTCACGCTTATCACGAAATAGTGAAGCAATACCCAGACGGTGATGCCTGGGAGCGCTGTCTGGCCGAAGAAAAGGTCACATACGTTACTGCCCTTGTCAAGGAAACTCTTCGGTTTTGGTCAGTCATCCCTATTTGCCTACCACGAATCAACGTTAGGCCTATCAAATGGGGCGATGCCGTCATTCCAACGGGAACGAGTTTCTACATGAATGCCTACGCAGCCCACTACGACGAGTCCCATTTCAAGGATCCCTACACTTTTGAGCCTTCACGTTACCTCAATGATGAGAGTATCGACGACGCAGCAGCGGCACGGGGAACCCCTCATTACGGTTACGGGGCTGGGAGCAGGATGTGTATAGGCTCGCACTTGGCAAACAGAGAGCTATATACAGCCTTCTTGCGACTTATAGTTGCTTTTGAAATCGGCCCGGCAACAGATAAGAAAGACTGGCCTATCTTGGATGCGCTGGGATGCAATAATGTTCCAACGAGCTTGACTGTTGAGCCGAAACCGTTCAAAGTCAGTTTGAAGGTGAGGGATGTTGGCGCCCTGAATAGCTGGATTGAGGCCAGTGAGATGCGTACTCAGGATCTTTAACTTAGACGTTCAATTCCATGTCGGCGGGCTACCAATCAAGTCGTCAATTGAATGACTTCAGTGTCAGGGCCGCGAATCATTTTGCCTTGAAACATGCTGGTGTGAGGATCCCACTGAATCACAAAAAGCGTATGCGTTACAAAAGTTACAGCTGCTCTCATATTCCCCCCCATGTTCACATCTCTCGAAGAAAGTCTCAAATTTTTGTTTGCAGGCCAATGTGAAGGATTCGTTGAACCCAGTTCATCCTATGACATAAAAAGTATTTCATATTTTCAAATCATTACACTCCACTTTGAGGAGCTAAGCAAACATTTAATTTCGATTATACTAGCGACTTTTAAGAGGCAGTGCCAGCGGCGTTGCTGATCTTGGCCGGTGTAGGCCGTTTGAAGTGCGGTTTCAGACCCTCCCAACTCTCTGCATTATAGTCTGGCTGAACTTTGGCGCACTTCTTCAGGCCCCAGTCGGTCACGCCAACCATCAGAGAACTCTCGAACATGAACGCCATGCTGCCAGAACCAACCTTCATCGGCTTCAACTCCGCGTTTGTGGCTTTCTCGTGAGAAGAGCCATCAGGTCCATGTGCCGACATGACGTTGTGTAGTGACGCTCCAGCAGGCTGGAAACCTCCACCGATCTTGGCATCGTACTCGCCGTGAATCAGACCCATAAACTCACTCATCGTGTTGCGGTGAAACCATGGAGGCCTGAAGGTATCCTCAGCAACTAGCCACCGTGGAGGGAAAATAACGAAGTCTGCCACTGCAGTCCCTGGATGGTCGCTCTGTGCTGTTAGGACCGTGAAGATCGACGGATCAGGATGATCGTGGGAGATGCTTCCGAGGGTGGCGAAGCGAGCCAAGTCATACTTGTAAGGATAGTAATTGCCGTGCCATGCCACAACATCGAACGGCGTGTGGTTTTGCTTAGCGGCGAAAAGGTGGCCGGCGAACTTCGCTAGCAGTGTGTATTGATTGGTGCCATCATTGTCCTCGTCGAAGTCTGCTACTGGTGCCTGGAAGTCTCTGGAATTGGCAAGACAGTGCGATCCAATAGGTCCAAGCTCTGGTAGTTGAAAGTGGCCCTGGTATAGCTCGAGAATATAGCCGCGCACTGGACCCTCTGGGAGCGTTACTCGGTACCTAATCCCACGAGGTATCACACAGATCTCGTTCGGCCGAACGAGGATCTTGCCCAGTTCAGTCTGAATGTCCAACACGCCGTGCTGAACGACAATGAGGAAGTCACCATCGGCACTGTAGAAAGCCTGGTGGGGATCCATGTCTTTGCCAGCGGCGAAGATGTAGATGCCCAAGCCTGTCTTCATGGTAGGGTCCCCGGCGCCTGCTACCAGGTGCAAGCTGTGTACCCAATCCACTGTCTCGTCTAAATCGAAGGGATCCCACCGAAGCTGGTTGGGAATCTGATGGATCTTCTCCCATGGCTTATTCTCCGGATTGGTGTTGAACGTGGAATGCTCTCTGGGCTCGAAGGGAGCATGTGCTGACGCCGGAAGAATTCGATAAAGCCATGTCTGTTGGTTTTCCCATCTCGGTGCTGTGAACGCCGTTCCAGAGAGCTTTTCATTGTATAGACCAAAAGCACATTTCTGCGGGTTGTTCATGCCCACTGGAAGCGCGCCTTCTACAGCCTCAGTTTCGTGATATGCATTGAAGCCATTGTTGTATTTATACTTCTCAGGAACTTTGAAGTTTGTAACTGGCATCTTACGGACACTGCTTTGCACAAAGCTTGGTTATAGAAGTCGAGTGTGGTCGTGCCTACTTGTTTGTGATGAGATGAAAATCACTGATACACCTAGGGAGAATGGAGAAGCAGACAGCAGATATGGAATTCCAGGAGAAGCCAGCAAGATGGATTCATCCCCAACAACCAGCTGCTTTGACAGCTTTTGACTTGGAATCATGGCATATCCACCTGCATGAGCTGGATCAGCGACGGCCCTCTTGCGTGGATCATCTCCCCAATCCACCGCAGTTAGCCGTCGATCACCTCGGCTGTAATGAGTAAGCTCCGCTTATCGGCGGCTTTGGGAACAGACAATAAGGCCACGCTCGGATATCAATCGATGGTTGTAACGTCTTCACTATCGTCCTCGTTTGGATGTATTCGCTGCATCGAAGATAGGAATCAGATTGAGATTGGATTGCGTCTTTTGCAGGAGGCGGCACGTTGTTTTATGAAGCACGAGCGTGTAAGCATCAGGTAACGCTACCAGGGCTACCGAGCTCGTAACCTCAAGGGTGTTCATTGGTGCAGTTAATAAGTTCCCTCTGCGCCGCGGGAACTTTCTTTGCTCATCACACATATACAGGCCTTACCATGCCTCAACTGAAAAGTTGGTTGTCTATTGACGAACAGTCGCCTTTCTCGATTCTCAATTTGCCATTTGGAATCATCAGCAGTGCTACAAACACCACACCGCGGGTGGCCGTGGCAGTGGGTGACTATGCTTTGGATCTAGAAGCATTTGCTCAAGGCAATGGATTCTCTTCCCTCTCAACGATACAACTGTATCAGAGTGTATTCAGCAAGCCAACTTTGAATGCATTTGCTGAACTCGGTCGCCCTATACATCGGGTAGTGCGAGAGTACCTCCAGTCGGTTATGCTTGAAGGCGGACCGTTTCCGACCGTCTTGGAGCAAAATCAAAGTCTCCGCGAACGCTGTCTCATACCTCTGAGGCAGGTACAGAACCATTTGCCCATGCAAATTGGCGACTATACAGACTTCTACGCCGGCTTGCACCATGCCTACAATGTTGGAGTTCTCTTCAGAGGACCGGACAATGCTTTGCAGCCGAATTATACACATCTTCCGGTTGGCTACCACGGCCGTGCAAGCAGTATCATCGTCTCAGGGACGCCCGTGAGGAGACCGAACGGGCAGATACTGGCAAATCCCCAGGCTGCTCCCAAACAGCCGGTTCTTTCACCGTCGAGAAAGCTGGACATAGAACTCGAATTAGGTTGCTTTGTATGCACCCCAAACAAGCTGGGCGATCCGATCAGCGTTAAACAGGCACCAGAGCATTTGTTCGGCCTTGTGTTGATGAACGACTGGAGTGCAAGGGACATCCAGGCATGGGAGTATGTGCCATTAGGACCCTTCAACGGAAAGAATTTCGCCACAACAATCTCTTCCTGGATCGTTCTTATGGACGCTTTGGAGCCCTTCTTGACTACTGGCATTAAAAACGAGAATCCAGTCTTGCCATATCTTGATGAAGGTTCAACAAAGAGCCATCTCGATATTGCACTAACCGTGTCGTTAACCCCTGGTGGCGCTGATAGCACGAGCACAGTAATCGCTCAGACGAATGCGAAGAACTTGCTATTCTCGTTCCCTCAGATGTTAGCGCATCACACTGTAGGTGGGTGCGCCTTCAATACTGGTGACTTGATGGGATCTGGTACAATCAGCGGCAAAACCAGATCTGAGAAGGGATGTCTGCTTGAGCAGACAGATAACGGTAAGACTGATATTACCTTAAAAGATGGAACCGTGAGGAAATTCCTTGAAGATGGCGACGATGTCACATTTACTGGACTTTGTGGAGAGCCAGGGGGCTTCGTGGGTTTTGGCAATTGTAGTGGAATAATACAACCTGCAGTTGAACTGAGGTTCGCCTGATAAGATTGGCGGACTCATCTAAAGAAGATCTTTGCTTATATGAGATGGCTGTCAGCTAAGAACCGTAGACATGTTCACCATCGTGGCAGTGTCAGATCTCATGGTGAGACGGAACACGTAATAGTGTAGTTCACTTTCACTCCTGTTGCATAACCGGTGGACCTTTTGGATCTGAATATCTGATTCGGCTGTCACCAGGAAAAGGTGAAGCAACAATAGATAGTATGGGCAGCAGACTGCAACCCCTGTTTGGGACGCGCAGTAGAAGGAGAAGGTAAAGAATACCTAAGTGCCAAGAATGCTAGCGCAACAAGCTACGACCAAGATAGGAATGCACGCATCATGTTGTACTTCCAGCCTTATGTCATGTTGCAGCAGCTCTCGACTGACGTCCAGGTAGTAGGAGGTACTGAACTTCAAAGTGAGAGGCTTGACGTTGGCTCATTTGTCACTGTGGACAGTGCCATCAGCATCTGACCCATTTTCTTCGGACGCTCTTCGCAATAAACATGGAGCACAATGCGCCACACCCAGGCGCTGCATTCGAAGGCTATTACAGCAAATTCGACCTTCCCTCTGGTGCACACCTGGCTGTAATCTTCAGCAGCGTCAAAAATGCCAAAACCAGACCTTACAAAGTGTCCTTCACATATGTGCCCAAGGACAGCATGAAAATCCACCGAAGGGAGGTTTGGCCCGAGCAGATGGAGATGCGTAAGTTATCAGGTGATCACAGCTTCATCATCACAGCACCAGGTGTTGGCTTCATCAAATGGGACAAGGATTCTGCATCCGAGTATGACTTCTCTTGCGAACACTTTTCATTCAAAGGCAAAACAACTACTAGGATTCCCTGGTCGGATCCCACGGAAACTCCAGAGGGCCTGCTCGTGTACCTCCCGCTACCGCTACATTGGCACGTGCATTCGTTGGGCTCAAAGTGCGATTATACCCTTCAACTGCCAGGATACGAACTTCCTCCAATTGATGCAAACGGAACGGCTAGCGTACACCAGGAAAAGAACTACGCATTGGGATTTCCTACGGCGCATATGTGGCTACAAGCTCACGAAGGTGACCACTCATTTTGTGCTGCGGGGGGACAGATCCTGGGAATGGATGCCTTTCTTCTCGGTTACCGTAGTAAAGACATTACCATCAACTTCCGTCCACCCTTTGCTGTCCGCTTCGCAGGCTGGAGCCCTTTCATGTCGTACACTTCCGACTGGGACTCACGATCTTTCGAACTGAGCCTACAGAGCTTTCGACAAAAGATCGTTGTGCGTGCCGAAGCCCCAGAAGGCTCTTTCTTCTCCTTGAGCGCACCTTTCAATGAAGGACATAGGAAGAACTTTCTCGCTCAAAGTTTCCAGGCTACAATCAACATAGAGATATACCAGAGTGGGTGGATAGGCCCATGGCAACTTGTAAAACGTGACTGTTTCGAGTATGGAAGCTTGGAGTTTGGCGCCGGCTATTATCCGCCTGCAGGTAGCGATGATCTGATCCATTAGATTGAGTATTGAAGACAGCTTAGATCGGTCAATGCACTTTGTAACATAATGATAGTGTCTTCCTCGTCGTGAACCTTGAGATGTGGCATGTCAACAGATAGTATTTCATGAATTACTCATCGTGAGCTACTCAGGGTAGACATGGCAAACATGCCCGCCGAATCAACGACAGTAAATCACAAAGGTGGCCAATCTAACGCAAAAAATAGTCCATATTCGACTTTGTATAACAAGACACCTGACTTAAACCTTCTGGGCCTCATCAGAATGGCAATCAACGTTTGTCGGATGGTCGATTGCTGGGTGGTCAATTGCTGGAAGGTCAATTGCTGGAGGGTCAATTGCTGGAGGGTCGATTACTGGTTGTTCGACTGCTAAATGATCATTTGTTAAGTGACCATTTGTTAGGGGCTCGTTTATTGGATGGCCGATTGCTGAATGATCATTTGTTAGGTTACCATTTGTTAAGTGACCGTTTGTTGAATGATCGATTGTTGGTGGACAATCAATTGGAGGACCTGTTGTGGAGCGGCTATTTGCTAGATGACTGTTTGGTGCTGCTTCAGAGATATTGCTTAGCTCAACATCAAAACGACATGTTTCGAGTGTTCGCCCACCTTGCAAACGAGTCTCGATGACGGCCCACGTGCCCCTGGGAGCGTAGAAGATCCCATCAATACATAGGCCAGCTTCGTCGCAAACAGCTCTCCAATTAGCCTCGGTTCGTTCTTTGCCACCCACCATCAGCATGCAAAGATCCATGCACAATCCCAAATCACCTTTGTGAGGGATTTTTGGCAGGACGTCTTCCGAAATCAGTAGCTTGGAATCATTTGCCATAGCCGGTGTTATCATTTTCAAGATCTCAACTACGACTTCGTCACTGTAGTCATGTAGGCAGGAACGAATGTGATAAGCTTTCGCGTTTTCAACAGGTGGTTCGGCGAAGAAGTCGTGTACTCTAAGGTTTACTCCAGACGGCAGGTTGGGATTTTGGCGTGCGAGTTCAACTGCCGCTGCAATATCTAGGACATAAGTATCCTGCTGCCGCATATGAGGGTACATTCCCAGTAGCTTTGCAATGAAGGTGCCATCACCACCCCCAATATCGACAATAGATGGTCGGCAGCGATCCTGGTCGTCAGTGTCGAATTTGGAAAAGTCATAGAACCCGACGAAAGGTCTGAACTGGTTAGCAGCAGCTAGACAGCCTTGGAATGCTTTGTGCCTCTTCGGGTACAGTGGCATTACGTCAAAAAGGCGCTTGCCCTCTTCTCCATGGCGCCAGAGCCATGGATTATGGGTGGTAGAGGTGATGCCATCAGGTTCGTCGGAGGTGCCTTGGCGGTCCAGCCAATCTGGAAACATGCTTGCTGTCATCAGGGCTTCGTCATGCATAACACTCAGGAAGTCTGCGCCCTGGGTCCCACTCTGATATCCGAGCGAGATTTCCGTGTGAGAGTACGTCCCGTCATCGTATTGGATGATCAATCCGAATGCGACGGCCATGGCAAGCAGGCGGCTCAATAGTCGAGTGCTTACCCTAGTCTTTTTGGACAACTGCTCCAGGCTGATTGATCCTTCCGAATGTGGGATATGATCAAAGACCGCCAAGTGAATTAGGATTCGAAGAGTCGCAATTTCGACCATGTGCTGGTAAGTGGTCGTTGCATGGACCAGAGCATGGTCATTTAGTCTCAACTTGTTTTCCATTGCCATCGAGGAATCTAGGCCGTTCCGTTCTGGAGCTTGAGTGTGGAGGGCGAAGGTCAGAGGTCATGGCTTCGAGGAGGCCATTTAAGGACGAGGTACGCACCGCTAGAGTAACGTCCTGGCGAGATATGAGATCAGATATCGGCTGCAAGCAAGGAGCTGAATGTACCGTAGCGTCTCCAAAGATCCATGGGCTGTCGCCATTATTCCTCGCTGGAGCTAGTCATGGCTCGTAGCCGCGAAATGTGATTGAAGATGCCATACTCGGCCGAAAGGTCGCGTACTATCAGTTGTTTTGCATCGGTGGAGTCTCCGTCGCGTACGACTCAATAAGCTCATGATCGCCACCCGTGCCGCGTCTCGCTCGCTTGATGTATATGGGTTTTCTAGATGCTAGATCGACGGCGCCATGTTTCTCACCGGAGTTTGTTGGGCGTTGTACATGATCAGGATAAATCTGAGTTTCCGCTAGTTAGGCGAGGACTCAAACAGGAAGGTTGTTGTGCCTTCCCGTTGTCGATACAGACTTTTGCTGCGGATGAGGTTATTCAAACAACTGGCTTGCGCCGATTCAGAGCCAAGTCGTGCCGGTGGATCGTATTGGTGAGGGGCAGGTTGTATCTCGCCCAGGACGAGGATTTTGTCCCTCACTACGGAGGCATGTTACAATTCCTTGTCAGGAGTTGCTCATGGCGTTTTTTGCTTTTTGTCCACCTTGCTTCAGCTCTTCAGCTCTGTGTGTTTTGCCACCGACGAAGCAGAGAGCTCTGCCTTGCTGATGAACAACCATAAAGATCTATTCATGAGGATTGGCAATGGTCTACACTGGTAGTGCTTGCAACGCCATGGAATTTACGTGCATGCACATGCTTGCCTGCCCATCAAGCTGCGTATCATCTGTTGGTATGCGGCACAGCAAGCACAGCAGCCTTGCAGATCATGGCCAATGGCTTTTTGCGAGACGTACGGCGATATATAATGGTTTTGATATTATCAGAACTGTGAATTGATGGCTTGGTGTTGGAGCTCGTAAGATTTGTTGATGGCTTCCTTGCGGTCTGGTCGACTTATAGTTGTGTTTAGAAAGTAAGGAACCCGTAGCGTAAGTACCTAGCTTACCAAGATACTACGGTATATCAACTTCCATGAGAGGTCAATTGCTGATGAACCAGGAAATCGTGCTTTTGTTGAACATGTTGCCGACTCGTGTCATAGTAAGAGGAGAATGAGACTACACGGCCAGATTTTGACGATTACTACTCTCAGGATGCTTTCTATGAATGCAAACTTCCCACCGCCTTCAATTTGCCCTAGAAATGAACCAACTCGCTCGAATATCTCACCAATTCTGGGAACAGTCGGTCAAAACCCAGTAACGAGTTGCAAAACTATAAGTGGTAGCCCAACACGAAGATCGGTTCCGTCTTGGACCTGGTTGGAATACCTTGCATGAGGGTCTCCTTTCATGTCTGAAGATGAAACATGTCGACCTCGTGTGTAAGGGTTGAGAGATAGCGGTGAATAGTCTTCCCAGGTTGCTGAGCCCAATAATCTAGCATGCGTGTAGTCGAAAGGCTTGGCCCTGGAAGAAAGGGACGGCTCAGTGCATGACAGCCTCCATGAAATCCCTGTCTTTCTTCCCTCAGGTACCTGGGTAGTGAACGTCCAATCATGTACTAGCTTGGACTCTGGAAGCGAGCTTGCCGGGACGGCCTGGTACTGAGCCAACATGTTGTATGGTGATCGAAGTCGACGATAGGGGCTCCATGGCGTTAAGTATGAATCGCCATGAACGAGCCACATTGTGTGATTAGCGAATGCAAGTAAGAGCAGGCGGTGAGATATTGAAGCAGTTGGTAGCAGACCATTCTATGATTCTCAGTAGGATCTGAGTAAACTGGTGCCATGCTCAGATAGAGTGAAAGCAACCGTACTGAAAGAGCCAGAGAGATGAGCCAAAAGAATCCCAAGGTGCCTTCCTTGGAATTGGTGACGGATAATCATCAGACCAGACACAGACCGTAGGAGGAAGATAGCATTACAAGTGGTCTTCGAGTTCCTTTCAACCGCTTTCATTGAGCCGATACAGAAGCACAGGAGCTGAACGTTTCTCTTACCTCCTTGCTTCTAGGGAAAGCCTATCGCTCGATCTCGAAAAACGTGGGGCAACAGCATCCCGCTCTACATGTTGGTGTAGTTGAATGGTGTAGATAAACCTTGAATAGAACCGGGAGAACCGCTCGCTCTAATCCGCGCAGCAAGCATCATACAGAGCAGCGAGCAGGTGGTGTTTCAGCTAGATTCTATTAAGTATCCAGATGATCCATCAAAATAGCTATGCCGTTCATTCGCGATCTTGACCAAGAACCAAAACGAACGTGAGGGATTGACTTCATCATGACAGCTCTAAAATTGGCATCTGCATATTTTTTTGTTGCTATAATAGCATTACTGCCGCTTCAATACCATGCCTATATCCTCCTAGTAGACGAATCTTCGACACCTTCCGCGAATACCCCTGAAATCGGATTGGAGGACCCGACGACAGACACAGTGATAGGACCCGAAACCAAATCCGATTATGATGGACCAAGCCAGATAGTAGTTGCAACGCGAACATGGCATCATATAGATGCCGTGCGAACAGCGGTAACTTTCGGTTGCACGACACCGCCCACTACCATGCGAATGATGCAAAAACTTGTGAGCTCAAAGCCCTGTCAAGGATGAGGATTTAGTGTTGCAATAAGCTGACAACAAGGCAACCTAGCCAGCTCGCGAAACTGCAAGTGCAACGAAGAAGCCTGGCACCATCACCAGGTGTGCTGATATCACACTGAGTCCAACTTGCATGATACCCATGCCTCCAAATGATGCAGCTCAGTCAGTGGTAGCACTAGCATGCACGGGATACGGGCGGACTGAGACTGTAACGCTTCTGACAACCTGTTCCGGCCGGGATAGGTGTCTCCTAACTCCCAGAATGTATGCAGCCTGGGCTCCACCCGAGGGCCCAGTCATAGATTGCAGTTCCTGGGGCGCTTCTGGCGTTGAGACTCAAACAGTATATTATTGTGACCCATAATGATGCTCTTGTCAAGGAATCTTCACACTCCCATTGATTTGGTCCGAGATATCCAAGAAGACAACAATGCAGGTGTTCTAGGCAGATTTAAAAGCGCATGGCGGTATTTCGTGGGACCGGAATTAGTTGATACTTGCTGTACCTCAACTTTCAATCACCATGTCATTGCTCGTATGAAGCTCTCCATCGTCACCCCAAAGCCCCTCAAGCTTGAAAGGCTCGGCCAGTTGTGAGACAATTTGTACTTCGCCCTTAGCTGCTTTCGATTTGGTGGTGGAGGCTGGAAGTTTCAGTCTCTGTTCATTGACATCGCTCAAGACTGTCAAGGCTGCAGCATGTATATTTGGAACTCCACCTCTCCCTAACCTTCCTCGCTTCCTTGCAACGCCCACCAAGAATGCTGTAGTGGTATCGGTTCTCGCTGTGACGAGAGGGGGTATCTTGTAAAAGTCGAGCAGAGCCTGTAGTCCATTTTCTGTTCCTAGCATGCGATTGACAAGAGCAGTAGCGGTTTTAACAGGATCGGCCAGCGCCTGCTTTGGTAATGCTTTCGAGCCGTCAGTACCAGCGGCAGTAGGCTTTGTCTGCGTTAGGGCTGGTGCTTCATCCTCATCTTCGTCATCGTCATCGTCATCGTTGGCGACATTCGGATCAAACTGTTGTGCTCTCGCCTGGGCAGATGCAAGTAAGGCGGCCATGGGGTTGCTGTCATCCTTCATGTCCATATCCTCGGTCTCTACGACATCGTCTGTTTCATCCAGTAATACATCATCGTCATCGCTCTCTTCGACATTGGTGGTCACAGCTTCAACAGCCTTGCCTTGGCGTTGTGCTCTCGCAAGCTCCCGCTTGCGCTGTACCTCTTCTTCCTTGCGACGTTTGGCTTCCTCAAGCTCTGCGAGAACCTTTGCCTTTTGGGGGAAGAGGTTTGGGACACCGGGATCTTTCTTCAATCGCGAAACCCATTGCGGATTTTTCTTCTCTTCTTTGCGCGCCTTCCTCTGTTTTGAAGCAGATGCCTTCTGAATCTTGTGTCGCAGCCTGACGGGGACACGCTTCGATGTTGGTTTTCCGACCTTCATTCTGTCTAACTACCTACCAGGTGGAGACAAGGTTGAGGGTATGAGTGCTGTAACAACACCAGACTACACGATCGAAGAATCTATCTAAGCTCTCCAATCGTACTACTGGATAATTTTTGGATTTGGCGCCAAGATTTCATCAGGCACGGGATCGGGCCGGAGCCGAACTCACCGCTCCCCATTAACAGGATGGATTGCCGTCCAGTGTTCAGCGGGACTGTATGAGAGGCTGAAGCCGGCAAGCAGCAAAAGGTCCACAAATGTCCACAGCAGATCCACGTCGGACCCACTGCAGTAGGCGACCGCTAGGAACTGCGGGTACAGTACAGTGCAGTAGGAGGTGAAGAGCCAGACAATCAAAGATCCCGGGGAGCTGGACTGCAGCTCCGTCGTCTCCTGCGCGGGTTTATAGCCTGATCATCGTTACGCTACTTCGACGTTTGCCTTTCGATGCCGTGTGATTTACAAAGCACATTGGCTTCACAGTCGGACATTCACTGTATTGCACCAGGCCAAGTGAAGCCTTACATCCGCTGAGATTTCATCATCGGCGCATTTACCGCTGCGGTTTGCAACTTGGCAGTGCTTTCTGATGAATGCCGCTGTCCAAAAGAGACGTTCATGCAGATAAGTGGCGAATTTGAATCACAACGCCAAATCAAATCTGTGTTGCATACGCCGAAGTTCCAAGCATAAAGAATTCTTGAAGATGAGCATGACTACATACTCTCCGACGGTATGCTGTTGATAGACCTGCCATTGCTATCTTCGCCTAGACCGGTTGTTACAAAACAGAATTCGCAACCCGTCCAGCGCTGATAATTGACCAAGACGGTTTTCAAGCCGCTCTGCCCGCCACATCACGTTGAGCTCAGCATTAGGCGGTGCTCAACATGCGGCTCAAGGTTCCAGATAAAGTGCTAGCGCGCCTCCACGGTCGAACTTTGGCGAAGAAAAGACAGTCTGCTGAACCAAGAATGACCGATGAAGAAGAGTTGCCGGAAGATGATTCACAACAGCAAGAAATTGACCTTGAGTGTGACTTCCAAGCACTGCACTCTGTGATCGACCTATTAAACTCGTACCCCATACTTGAGCAGCTTGTTAGCTACCTCACTCTTACCGATGCTGAAAGCCTGAGTCTCATTAACCGGCAGGCTAGATACATTATGGCGCCGGGAGGTGCCCTGTCTGTTAGCGTTATCAACAATTCCATGAAGTGCCAGGGCGCGGAGGACATGGAGATTATAAGTAATGGCAAGGTTCAGAAAACCAACGTTCGATGTAACTCGTTGGTGAGCGATGGGCATTACTGCCACAGGTGCGGTGAGATTGTCTGCTCGGTAAGTTCCATAATGAACGCATCAACTTCGGAGGGACCTTCGCTGAACCCTCGATTTAGAATTGCAAATTTGGCAGTATGTGTTGGTGGAGGTTGCATCGTGCACGATTGAACACTGGCTTCGAAGAGAGAGGCCAAACCCATACCCTCATAATGCGCTGTTCCAGGTCGCCGTATAGCATTGCCCAGCGCCATTTCATCAAAGCAAGATCTCTCAATCACTGCAGACGCCATTCGAAAATGTCCAAGAAGGTCTTGAAGCATGGCCAAGGGTGCAACTGCGCACACGAGTTTCCATGGACATCGAACTGGCTGTGCACCAAATGCGTGAACGTCGAGCTGCTCAAGTTGAGTGAAGAGCACGATAAAATCCACATGGCCGATGATAGAGTCGGATGCGCCCATATCGATGCCGTGACAGGTGTGCGGTGTCACAAAATGGCACGTCAATTCAGCGTGAAGCAATGCCAGCTCTGTTCCGGCCTTGTTGGCCCTCTACACCCGAGGACTCTCTTTACCCGCTGCTGTCTAGAGTTCATCTGCATATGTGGACTTGCTGGCGCTGTGTACTGGGCAATGTGCATCGCTAATGCGATGCCGACATGGTCTTCAACGATTGGGAGATTTCTCGAAGCGAAGATACTGCGTTCAGAGGGGGCAATCGAGCGGAGGCTGCTTAGATTTGGAGACTGGTTGGAAGAGAAGGTCGACCGCCTCGACCTCAGGATGGACTCGATAGGTATTGCATGATTGCTTAGATATCCAGGCGCAGGGATGGATGATGATCTGCTCGTCACAATGATACAATGGCTGCAAAACTCTTACAAGGATGAAGACTTTTGCAAGAGGATCGAATCGACTCGGTACTAACCTTCTTTCAAGGGGCGGTTTGGGGATGTGCACATATACCCATGGATCTTTATGATCATCGCTGTTTAGCTTTGCTATTTGGCCAGAAATTGTAAGTCTTCGTATACGGCCACTCGACAAGAAAAAGCTTGCTTGATTTCGTCCTTGATCAAGCCTGCTGGACCAACTATCTGCCATGGGAAACCAAGTAAAGATACGACTGGAGGAACATCTCGAACACACGTCATTTTACTGACTTGATCAGGTGGAAATTGTAGTAGGATATCTGTCTTCATTTCCGACATACCTTTGTTGGTTCTCGTAGAAGCGCCACTTTCAGCACGATACACACGCTTTGAAGTCTTCTATATACCTAGGTAGAGATAACTAATTGACAGCTTTCCTTCTTTGTTGTTCCACTCATCTGTTGAATCTACTCAAACATGACAGTATTGCCCTACAGTGAAGAGATGCCTTGTTAGTAATGGTGATAGTCTAAGGTTGGAGTCGAAATCAAGCCGCTAGAAACTCTAGCTAATGACATTTCAACTCGAACCAACAGAGACGATGTATATCGACAGCATCGACACCGATCGAAGTTCAGTAGCAGTGATCTGGTGAAACGAGCCAAAGGACACGATCTTCCCCCCCAAATCGCTACCCTAACCCTGGCCGAAGTGGGCGGCTTTGCTGTAGCAACGGGCATTGTTGACGCTGGTGGAGCTGTGCCAGCTGCGCCAACGCCCAAAAGCAATTGCAATTGTGGATTGGGGCAGCGGATGGGGATTGTGGGAATGCCACCTCGTCGAAGTTTCGACCGAACAGACGACTTGGCCGGAGAGACATCCCTCTTGTTCAGTAGGACAACCCGTCGCTTTTGGAACCTCGCCGTCCTGTGAACAGCGTAGATTCTCCCCACGAGGCAGACACGACCACCACCCATCCCGCATTCCAACACCCGTGACGCAGCAACCGTCTTGCTCACGAGAGTACCATATAGGCCGTCGTGTTGCATGAGGATGGCTGGGCCAGAGGCTACCGGTGTACATCGCTCTTCGACATACATGAACGAGAAACGCCTGGGTGAGTTCGACCGGCCTTCTATGAGCAGTCTGCCCAGCATCAGCGAGGACCTCGCCAGCTCACACATGGTAACTCCAGCTTCCTATCTCGATGATCTACGGACCAATCGCGCCACCAGGCCGACTGGAGCACGGCCGCCGCCGCCCTCCCGGCCTCTCAGTCTTCGCGCAGCAGCGGACATTCCTCAACTCAAGCCTACAGAGCACCACGAGCGACCGATGCTGCCTTCAAGCAACAGCTTCCCGTTAGTACCGGCGCCTGGGCGGGAACTGTCGACGAAGAGCGAAGATGCTGCAGTTCTTCGAGCGCAGGCACGGAGTCCATTTGCAGGAAGGCCGCTTGCAAGAGCACCATCCAACAATTCAGGGTCGACGGGCAAGCCTGGAGAACGAAGCTCGCTTTCCAACCGACGAAGCATGAACTACATCGAACGCGGGTCGCGATGGCTGGAGAAGCAGGAAGCAAAGTCACTACGCATGGCGTTGGAGGACATGGACCTTAACGACGAGAAACGACTACACGAAGCAGCAAGAGACGAGGCGGCCGAACTGGTCTGGAAGCATCAGCACCCAGGCGCGGGCTTCCGCAATCCGGATTCAGCGTTCGCAAACCCTGATGTGGAAAAAGACGACAACGGGGTGAAGAAGGATTATCGATCGCATTTGAGAAAGGGGAGTTATAGCAAGAGCCAGGGCCACGAGACGGCTCCGCTGGCTTCAACGGCGTCCACGCGTCCTACTAGCGGGCGGGCGCGGGCCACAAGTGATATCGCCGTTGCAGAACCTCTTCCGGATGGGGAAGGCGCGGCTGCTATCGACCCACCGTCAGGGTCTGGAGTAAAGGTCCAAAAGGCTCGCGCTCCCTCGAGCAAGGGTTATGGAGACCTTGCTGCAGCTGTCAAGAAAGACATCGACAACGCCCGACGCCGCACGAGCAGTGGTAGCAGGCGTATCTTCAGCGGCGAAAAGACACCCTTCACAAACCCCAACGACCGTATTTGGGAGGATCCTGATCTCGAAGCCCGCCCTACATTGAAAATGTCTGCTCCAATCCCGGATCTGAGGCCCACGGGTTCGATGTACAATAGCGTCCGAAAGAATCCATTCGCGCGGAGGGTGCAAATGCAACAGGAAAAGCTGGAGAGATCCAACAGTGCTCCCGTCGTAAGCACGCCCAGATTCAACCGCATCGACATCCAGAAGAACCCGCCCAGCCAATCTCGAAACCCAGGCTACACCTCCAACCACCGCTATTCTCCTTCTTTAAATGATGAGCTTGCACATAGTGATGTGGATGAGAAAGACGCTGGCGAGCAAGAGCTTGAGAAGCGAAGTGACGATATTCGTGCGGCAACTAGCAAGCGCAGATCTGACAGGAGTGCCAACTTACCGCAGCCCACCATGGTGAGTGACAAACCTGGTCGACCGATCGTGAGCTTCCAACCCGACTGGCGGCCCAGAGAAGTCGAACTGCAGCAAATGCAGTCATTCTCTACTCCATCGAGTCCTATTGAACCCACCAAATTCGGCGGTTCTCCAGATTCATCCCGACCTTCCTCAAGGCAAAGGAACCCCTTGCCACCGGTGCCTCGCCTTGCATTCGATCATGAAGATGAACCCACGTCACCATCCATTCCAACCATCAACCTTCCCGATGATCCACCTGTGCCGAGTATTGTGCTCCCAGACGACCCCACAAGTCAACCACAATCGTCGAGATCGAATCCACGAGTTCAAGCGCCAGACATTACCTTCAACGGACCGCCGACCATATCAGGCAGACCGACCAGTCCCGCCAAGGCAGGGTCTCCGTTGTCTGGTCGCCCTCGGCCATCTCATGCAGCAACATCACCACTGCCACGATCGTCCGGTCACTTCACGCCCACTATTCCACAATCAGGGACGCTATGTGCCCACTGTGCATTGCCGATCGCTGGCCGAATCCTCAGTGCAGCAGGCGCGCGATTCCACCCGTCATGCTTCAAGTGCCACGAGTGTGAGACCAACCTCGAGTTAGTCGCCTTTTACCCAGAGCCAGACAAGCAACGAGCAGAGAGAGTAGGGAGGATACAAGCGCGGCGGAACGGTGAAGATTTGGTTCTCCCCGAAGGCAAGACAGTAGAGGACATGTACCGGTTGGAGGCCGAGGACGGCGACGAGACGCTGAGATTCTACTGCCATCTTGACTATCACGAATCCTTCTCGCCTCGCTGCAAGTCCTGCAAGACGCCCATCGAAAGCAAGGTCATCGTGGCCTGCGGCGCTGAGTGGCATGAGGGACACTTTTTCTGTGCTCAGTGTGGCGATCCTTTCGATGCAAGCACGCCCTTCGTCGAGAAAGAGGGATATGCCTGGTGTGTTGGCTGTCACACCAACCGCTACTCAAGCAAATGTCGCAAATGCAGAAAGCCGGTTACGGACGTCGTCGTCAAAGCGCTCGGGTCCGACTGGCACAGCTCCTGCTTCTGCTGCACGGTAAGTCGTGATGTGGAAAGTGAAGCCCTTTGTTCTCGAGTCGACGCTAATCAAATGGCAGGTTTGTGAAGGTGAGTTTGAAGATGGGCGATACTTCCTGAGAGGAGTCTCACAGGATCCAGTATGCGTGAGGTGTGAAGAGATGCGTCTCAAGGCGTAGTAAATTCTGCCATAATAACAGTAGAGGATAAAATAATATCACTATTGAGGATATCGTCATGCTTCTTTTTGAGGTTTCGAACAGGCCGCTAATCCGACACTGGAGGCCATCCAGATCCACCCATAATCTTCTCCGTCATTCATAATGCTTTGATCTCTCTCACCGTGAAGTCGTTACCATCTTTCGTCCAATGCTGGAAGCCGGCGTTGTTCAGCGCAACAGGTGCTTCAGCTGGAACACTAGCTTCAGCAGTTGCCTGGGTGTTGCAGCGGACCACAGGCAGCTTTCTGACATCTACAGTCCTCATTGAGTCCAAATCTACGATTCTGAAGATGCCGAAGTCTAGAACACCAGCAGTCAAAGCCCTGAAAGTCCACTGCGTCTCGTAGGAAGAGCCGGGCGGCAATGGTCCAATCCGCACTTCGGGCTGGACATCCAGTACGTCTTGGGACCCGAGCCTCTCAAGCGGATGGCCATCTAGCATCTTGGCAATTCTCGACTTGTTGACAGCCGCTCCAGTCGCTTTTGATTCGATGCGGCGAAGTTTCTTTGGTTGAATGTTGATGATGGCGAATCGTCTAGGATGATTGCTTTGGTTCACACACTGCACATCCAGGTGGATTTCGCTTCCCGGATCGAAGTCTCCTTTAGGTCTACCGAAGTTGAACGTCACGCCTTTGTCTAGTTGCACCTGTGAATATGCATCGACATCCACAGACGGTGGTCTGTATGACTGGCTAGATAGGCGTGAAGGCTGCGATGACACGTTTATTGGCCGCGACCACTTGTACTCTGGCAGACGCAGAGATTGGGAGATGTCGATGCTACTTTGCCAGGTGACGTTCAATCGATGACTCTGTTCGCTGTCGGCAAGGACTGCGGCGTCTATGTGTAGATTGAGGACACAGATATCGAGTGCCGTTTGTTTGGCAGCGGAAACCTTGAACAGAAGGATGTACTCTTCTCCCGCTGTTGCCTCTACTGGCCATGACGGCTCGGCAACCTTCTCTACGCGGCCGTCCTGGAGATCTACATCTACTGCGCGCAAGGAGATTTTGCTATCGGATTTGCCGGCCAGCTGTGCGATTTCGATGTGCAGGCTAACATAGACGGCTTCAGGGCCAGGAGAGCAGCGCAACTTCGTATATAGGGCTGGCACAATGGGAAATGCGCGCCTAGTGGAGCCTCGGATAGGTTTGATCTGGGAATCGATCGATGGCGGCGCTGGCGCAATCTTGTTGAGTTGCGTCTCTGGTAAATAGGCTCTGCCATTGAGAAGTAACTTCGCGTTCAGTGGGTCCAGGACGTTCGCAGGCAAAGGCTCATAGCTAGTCAAGGTCGTCTTCTCCACTGGTGGAGTCTGAGTTGCCGACTTCTGCAGCGAGAGCAGAGTCGTGAAATAGATCGCTGGCCTCTGCAGCTTCGCCTTAGGCCTGGGAACGCGGAGCTGGTGCCTCCAGATCAAGTAATTCTTATCGGATGCCTCCACAAACTCATAATCCTCGGATACATCGTGGGTTGTTGATGCGAGGTCGTGTTTGCCAGAAGCCGAAGCCGCCTTTCCACCAGCCTCGGGTACAGCATCTGTTGCAAACGCTGCAATTACAAGGTCGAGATGGGGCAGTATCTCAGACACACTGGCCTTGTCAGCCGACGTGCGCAGGATAATATGCAGCACTACCTGTTCATCTAGATGTCTGGAACATGAGTTATGGGAGTTGAAAAGGTGCCTCAGAGGCTAGGGTATCAGACTGACCGTAGAATATATTACGCCGACCTTTGACTTCGAGTAGATCGTTGTATGTCTGTGTTCTCAGGAGCTCTGCTGCGTTGAAAGTCGACGACTCTGGTAGGATGACGTTGACAGTCGCCGCATCTGCGAGAGCCTTGAATATGGTCTTGAAATGTTCGCCTCCAGAAGCCATTATGGCTACGCGATCGCACCGTGAAGCATATATGAGCAGCTCAGCTATGTGAGAAGTCGATCACCGCGGTTCTGAAGGCGACACTTTGCAGGAAATCTCAGCCATAACTCCGTCGAGCAACACTTGTGTGCGAATTGCGAAGTTGAGATTCTGTTTACTTGAGCAGGCTGCGTATCTTACGTGTCCGTGCAATTGAACCAACGACCAATCGACCGCGTCCGTCCGTTGGCAAACCGCCGATGGAACGTCAAGAGGCTTCCGCTCTGGGCAACGCCAAGCAAACGCGGCTTCTACGCTTACCTAACCTACATTGCGTCGACTTCGCCGTCTGGACAGCTTCATTACCTAGGGGAGAGGAACAGGTCATTCAACATCTCAATCTTGCACTTCGTCACCAGCTCGACCAACACCCGACAAACCAGTCCCTACAAGACCATCGCCGATCTCCGGGTTCCTTTCGAAGTATCAGCGTCAATTCACAAAGATGTCAGGCGCAGCAGCCAACACCGCCGCAAAGCAGACCGGCTCCGACAGCAAGGACGCCAGCAAGCCGCTTCAGCCACAGAAACCCACCGCCCAGCTTGAGGAGGACGATGAGTTTGAAGACTTCCCTGTGGAAGGTGCGTGTGCTTGATTCGATCTCATGAGGAGAGGGAATGGTGGATGAACGTCGGATATATGCATTTGTCACATCAGTTTCAAGCGCAGTGGTGCAGGGTTGATGTTTTGCGTGGATTGCAAGACCAGGTTCTTTATGCTGACGGGTTGGTGATGGACAGATTGGTCAAAGGAAGAGGAGATGGGCGCCCACGCTGCCAACACGCATCTCTGGGACGAGAGCTGGGACGATGATGACACCCAGGACGATTTCTCCGCACAGCTGAAGTATGTCATATCTGTCTGGTCGTGGGTTGTGGGTGGATAGGAATTCAAGACTGACGCTGACGATTGCACAGGGCCGAGCTGGAGAAGGTGAATGCGCAAAAGAAGGGTTGAGGTGACTGGATCGACGGAGACGACATGGGAAGCAAGCGGTAGACAAATACATCTGTTATAGAGCGTCAGATATGGATTCTGCTGCCTCTTCGAGAGCTGGTCCACGGAGAGAGACATCCAAACACCAACGACACGAAGCTATGAGCATCAAATACTATGCATGAACTACTTGGGAGGTACCACGTTTGAAAGGCTGGAGGATGAAGACTAGAGAAGTTTGGGAATATGGAATTCGTGACGAGAGTTCTATTCACAGTCGTGCTCTCTGGCCTTTTCATGACATATCATCAGAGAGTGCTCGCAATGAGGTTGAGCAGCAGATATCAAAGAATCTACTTGCTCGAGAGAGCAGTAACACCAGGCAGCTCCTTACCCTCAAGAAGCTCCAGACTGGCACCACCACCGGTAGAAACGTGGCTGAGCTTGTCCTCGACGCCGTACTTGGCGGCGACAGTAGCTGTGTCACCACCACCGATGATGACGATCTTGCCCTTCTCGGCAGCGGCAACGGCGGCGTCGAGGGTAGCTTTGGTGCCGTTGGCGAACTTCTCGATCTCGAACACACCGGCAGGGCCATTCCACAGAATGGTCTGGGCCTTGTCGATAGCCTGCTTGTAGAGAGCAATGCTCTTCTCGCCACAGTCGAGACCCTGCCAGCCGTCTGGGATACCAGTCTCATCGGTGGCAGTGCTGGTGTTGGCGTCCGCGCCGAACTTGTCGGCGGTGATGTAGTCAGTCGGGAGGACGATCTCGACGTTGTTCTTCTTGGCCTTCTCGACCAGCTCGGCGACCTTCTTGCTGCCGGCAACATCGAACAGAGAGTCACCGATGGAGACACCGTATAGGACCTTCTTGAAGGTGAAAGACATGCCACCGCAGATGATGAGGATGTTGACCTTGTCGAGGAGGTTGTCGATGAGCTGGATCTTGTCGCTGACCTTGGCACCACCGAGGATGGCAAGGAAAGGCCTCTGAGGGTTCTCAAGGGCCTTGGCGAAGTACTCAAGCTCCTTCTTGACCAGGAAACCACTGGCCTTCTGAGGAAGGTCGACACCGACCATGCTGCTGTGGGCACGGTGGGCAGTGCCGAAGGCGTCGTTGATGTAGACGTCACCGAGCGCGGTCAGGCCCTTGCGGAACTCGGCGACCTTTGCGCTGTCAGCCTTGACCTTGTTGCCATCCTTATCCTTGGAGCTGCCCTCCTCCTCAATGTGGAAACGCAGGTTCTCGAGGAGAACGATGCCGCCGTCCTTCTGCTCGTTGACGATCTTCTCGGCCTCAGGGCCAACGCAGTCCTCGGTGAAGGTGACCTTCTTGCCCAGAAGCTTCTCGAGCTCGGTAGCGACCGGCTTCAGGGTGTACTTCTGGTTGGGCTTGCCGTCTGGGCGGCCCAAGTGGGACATGAGCACCACAGCCTTGGCACCGTGCTCAATGGCATACTTGATGGTTGGGAGGGCACCAACGATACGCTGGTTGTTGGTGATCTTGGTGTTGGTCTCCTTGTCCAGAGGGACGTTGAAGTCGACACGGATCAGGACGCGCTTGTCCTTGAGATCGACCTGCATTGGGGTCAGTGTCGTGTCCGGACGGACGTGCCACGAAACCGTCGAGGGCCATGCCGGGGACAACTTACATCGGCGATGCTGAGCTTGTTGGAGAGAGACATGGTTGCGAGTAGGTAGCTGTGTGCCTAGACCGAGGAATCAACAGCAAAGAAAGGTTGGGATGACAAGGACGGCCTTTATATTGATAGGAAAAGGGTGGAGTTTCCAAATAACCGACTAGATGTGTGTCAGCGAAAGAATTGACTAGAGGCGAGCTCACTCTACAGTTTGATGAGGTGGGAGTGGGGGATGGATTGGCGGGGCCCTCTCTTCTCCCAGCGCTGGTTGAGCTCTTCGGCCGTTCTCTTGGAGGGGTCTACCACGGGCTATCACCGAGTCTGGCTTCTACGGTGGTAGGTGGGATTGGAAGCCTCAGGCATGCGGCCGGCGGAGACTGGAGAGCATGGATGATGTAATGGTCAAATTTCAACTGCGCTTCATCTTACCTAGGTACCTAACCTTACCTATAGTACCCGTGGACATGACGAGTCCCGTCTCACATCTGCATGTCCGATAGTGCAAAGGACACATGCACACATGGACACACCCAGGCAGGTGGCAGTTGAGGTTTTGAAGATGAGCTCTTCTAGGTAGATACATATCTATACACACCTTCCAAGCGCTTTGTTACAGATTGAAGCCAGGTATCACGCCAAAACATATGCGTAATCATGAGGGAAAAGACCAAATGCGCCAGACTCGCTCCTAATGCAAATGCAGCCCAGCACATACCTCGGCGTCAATTCCAATCCGGCATCTCATGGTGTCGTTGGTTCGTCAGACGAGTTCGTCATAGACAGATATGCAGTCCATGCAATACCCACAGTGGAAACGAAAGGCTAAGTAGGGCCGTCAGTTAGGTGAACACGGGCGAGGGCCGCAAACTCTCTGACTTACAATCTGAAATTGTATGGGTAGGATTCTGAAGTTTAGCATCTGTACCATCGGCCAGACCATGTAGTTGGCCTTAAGCGCGGGAATGTAGACGTCTTGGAACTTCCTTATCACTGCGCGTTTTCCGCCCCCTTCGGCGACAGTCATAAAGGTGAAGAATACCGCAAGACTGCAAGGCGAGAAGAGTAATTGATCGAATGCGACTTTCTTCATGGCGTTGACGGTGCCCTTACCACCGGTCATGGGGAAGGTAGCGCCGAGAAATGAGAACCACTTGTGCTGTATGGGTGCCATCATGAATCCATAGGCCATGAATCGCGTGAGGCGCTCGAAATCAAATGGCGGCGGTCGCTTTGGATGGCCAATGGACTCGATGTCTTCTGGCCAAGGCACTTTACCGTCCAGTTCCTGAATCTCGATCGAAAGGAAGTCGTCTTTGGTGGCATCTTGGGACAACGAAAGCTTTCGTTGGTGAGCTCGACGACTGAAAGCTGTGAGTGTCTGGGCGACCGTATCCGCAATCCCACCGAGCACCTTCAAGCATTTGTATCAGTGATCCAGCTATTCCAGGCCGGCGAAGGAAGCAATTGCGACTGGGGCAGAACTCACAGCATTGGTGATCATTGTGGTGAGGACAGGACGCTGATCATAGTATGTGTTGAACTTTCGGATGAGCAACGAAACCATTGTGAGTTGTACAAGGGAGACTAAGGCGTGTAGTAGAGGCTGGAGTGAGAGTCTTGTATTAGCGCACTGTGGGATGCATCGTGAAGCTGTAACGGCTGTCGCGGTGGCTTCGTAGCACGTACGTATTTCCCATAGATATATCTGCTGTTGAGCTGCCTGAGCAGTCTCTTGCCCGTCACGAATATCGCCATGACGAAAGACCGGAAGGCGCCTTCGGAGACTGCGAATGAAGTTGGCGTTGGTGAATTTGCGTAGTCCAGTGTTACTGAAGCGGATCTAGGCGGTGACGTGTGACGATTGTCGCAAGCACGAGGCGACCAGCGCCTGAGCGCTCGGAAAGGCCTGTTGGTACGACACCTCGAAGGTGTGTGAGTCGGCAATGGGCAAGTCTGTGGTATCGATCCCTTCGCAGAGGCTTCGACTGCGGCTGTGAGCAGGCGACGGAAATACAGCCTCAGATGAAGGTGACGACGCAGGCCGCAAATCGTCTTACCACACTTCACTTCGCCTTAAGGACCCTGACTAGCCAAATATGTGAGCAAGTGCCGGCTTACATCTTGACTAAGCAAAGGGTAAGTGACCGTCGTCATTTCGATTGATAACGTATAGTATATGAGTCATTGTGTATATGTACCGGATATTGACAACCTTGGAAGCCGTTTATGATATTGACAGTGTAACAATTCTCATATGCAACGTACTGTGAGCATCTATAGCAGTCTCTGTTTACCACAACCGTATTTTGCAAGACTGTCCGTAATCCGAAGCGAAAACATGGTTGACGAGAGTTTTGATCCCTGTAGTAGACTCCTAGGGCTGAAATATCTAGAGAAGAGTGTTGGCAACTTTGTTCGGATTTATATGATGCAGTTGACCAGTTTTGGAGTTTAGTTTCTTGCAAACAATCATCTGCGATGGTGAGAAATGGTCTATCATTGCTCATGTCGCTAACATCTCGACACAAGCCCAATGGGCTTACTGTAAAATTGTAGTAGGTGATTTTACACTATTTACCCACCACAAATTGAAATGGTAAGGTTTAGACAATTCTAGTTTCCAAGAAGACGAAACGAAATGCTCCAAGGCATGTCTATTCTAAAATTGAGACAGTCTTGACATTCTAGTATTGGGTGATCAACCATACAGAATTAGACCCACAATACTAAAGACAAAATACTGGTCAAGGAGGTTCACTTCAGCGCACTTCTTTCTATGTCGAGGGTTGGATTGGCAGCACTAGGAGGGTTGCGTACTGGGTAGCGGTCGCGTTGTTAGTCTAAGATTTGCTAAACCCGCCGTTTTCTTCTATCTTTACTCCGTCATATACGATGTAGCAGCTTGAGTCAACACGACCAATGGGGAAGAGGGCAGACATACCTACAATACAACTGTATCCAAGGGTATTGTGCAAGTTGCAACTCTGGAAGTTGATTGGGGACGCGGGGACGAAGCTGTCTTCCGCACCATGCCAAGCATCATCCAGCCTTCTGTTGTCGTTCATCAACCAACCCAAGATCTGATTATGTACCAATTGCAAACCACTGCTACCTGCAAAACCTAGATAGTGAGGAGATAAACAAACGCCCAAATTAAGTCGCTCATCAAAACCAATGGTTTTGGGCATTGGGCGTGGCGAAGGCCCAAAGCCAAAATGTTTCTTCCATCACTCCCAGCTTCCGACATACATCAATCGCGACCAACCGCCAACCAAGAAGCGACCCTTCTCGACCATTCTTGATCAACCATATTCTCATACCGTTAGTGATTGCGCTCTATACATAATCGCATCAACTGATGATTTGACAGTTAGATGTGATCGTACCTAGCCGGTTGGCGCAGAATGTCAATGAATCTCTGTCCGACGAAACAAGTACCCTTCAGTACGCGCGAGTATACATGAAACTCAGCGAGATCACCCAGGGAGAATTCTTCAACGGCTACATCAAGACAGGTGAGTAGAATTGCCATTGATCAACTAAAGGCGAAACTTCGCCAGCTGACACAGGGACTGGTACAGGGAACGTCATCATGCTCTCAGAAGGCCGTCCCGGCATCGACCAGATCTACTCGCTCCGTGAAGGAGTGCTGCGCTTGGAGCTGGACCGGCCGACGTTTGAACGGACCGGCTTGGAGGGCAAACCGATTGCCAACGCCGGCAGGAAGCATGTCAAGGCACGCTACGGTAAGGCTCCCGAGCCCTGAAGCGGTGCACTCTAATCCATCGATCGATCGAGACTGACACGCATGCAGAGGTGCTGATCAACCTCCGCCAGCCATCCATGGTGCGAGGACGTAAAGGTTTCGACCGCATGGTGTGGGCGTTTGAGAACGTGCTGAACGGCTCCGTCGCGTGGCTGTTCTGCGACCTGAAGTCGCAGGACGCGCGCACCGGGCCCATCGCCGCACACCATCCAATTTGGAAGTCGGTCAGACCGTCGGTGGACCTCCTGCCGAGGGTGAAGCTTCCAGCGTTCCCCGTGGACTTTCAACCTGAGGACTGCGAGCCCGCTGCCGATCTGTTGGAATGGCTGGCCTTCGCATTCCACGCCGTCCCCAGGATACGGTCGGACGACGACATGGACAGCTACCTGAGTAGCTACAACGTGCCAGACTTCACCGGCGATGATGGCGGCGCACAGTCATCTACCGAGGACCTCACCACTTTGCAATGGAGAGGTTTCGTCACGCCTAGCTTTGTTACTAATGTTTTGTTACTGCTGCTGAAAGCGGCTGGAAGCGACTGGTTCGCCCTCAACGTCACGGGATTTGACGGAAAGGCTTATGCAGTGTTGAAGGTAGACAAGAGAACAATGACATGGCAGTACTCAGATTGAGGCAAGAAATGCTGGCCTTGTCAGGCTCAAATTCACGCTGGGATTCTATTCTAAGGGACTGATCATCTTGAGTACTTCTTGCACGGGCACCAGAACGTCTCTAGAACCACACCTTGGATCGCAAGCCACCTGCAAGGCTTTGATCAGCAGCGGGTATAAAAGTCCAACATCGGCTTTACCGCCTTCAGAAGCAACGTCCTCGGCATTGGAAAGATGGACTTTCGAAGAAGACCCCAGCTTCCCTACGTGCTCCAAGCAGAAGAGGAGTTCTTCGACCTCCGACAGCGGTTTTGGTCGGAATCCGCGCAGCGGCTGATCTACTATGTAAGCTCTGATAGGAATGGCAAGCCGAAGGACAAGGAAAGGAACAACTGCGCGCGTGAGCCTTGTTGTCTCTCCAGAGTCGACGTCGTTCTCGGCGAGCTTCAGCATTTCAGAGAAGCAAACGTAAGCCATCGTCTCTCTCCTGGAGCAAGGAATCTCTCTCAATCGACCACGACGCAGTTTGTGCAAGTCTTTTAGTGGCGCTTCTGGAAGGTGCTGTAGCTCGACTGGCTCGGGTTCATGTACAATTGAAGCATCAAACAGTGACTTGGCAAAAGCGATAAGGACCTCCTCAGCAACGTCTGTATCGCTCAGGCGAGGCATGACGATATCTCGGAGGACGTCGAAACATTTGATATCGAACTTTTCATCGTCTTCTGCTTCGCTCGGAACAGTCGAATCTCCGAGTCCTTTGGCGAGGATCACCCCCTGTAGAATTTCACTGTATTTAGCAAGCAAGACGGTCTTTGTCGCTGATATAGACGAAGTCGCTCCCAATGAATTGAAGATTGGCCTGGACAAAGCCAACGTGACCTCTTCCGCCCTGCGCCACAGCGATTCACCTTTACATTTACCCTTGACAGTGTATTTCGCCGCGACTATAGTTGCCACATTGCCCATAGCCAGGTGGAACGATGGACTGGACAGAAATTGGGCATCCTGAACTCTTGCTTGCACGGTCTCCTGAAGCCAATTCAGAACGTGTACAGCAGCAGCCAGAAAAGTCGGCCTTGGGCCTTGCCGACTCTGATCGAGGGGAAGGAGCGCAACCCGCGATGCAACTTCCGTCATGTAAGGTGCCATTTCGGCATTGTCATTGTTCATAGTCTCAAGCAACTTGATAATCGTCTTTTGGAGAGGGCTCATGTTGTTGGCGTCAGCATTATGAAGTGGTCCGTCAGACAATCGTAAACACTCCAGAAGATTGTGAACTATAGCTCTAATCTGTTTCTCGGCGATTTTGTCTTTGGTAAGACGGTATATCTGCTCCGCTAAGTCTGTATAACGTTCGAAAGCCTCTTGGTTGGTGTCATTGGTTTGAAGTTTCAAAGCTTGTGTGGGTAGGTGGTTTGACCACAACGTGGCGGTAGAATAGATCGTTCCCTCCCACAGACTTGCGTTCTCATTGACACTGGCCAAGATTGTGGCCAGCCCACCGAAGACGGCAGCACTTATCTCATATCGCGTTAATGCTAGGTATGATTTCAGTACTTCGATGTATTGTTCCCACAAAGCCGATAGATCTTGAATCTGCTCAATGATACTAATGTTCTGCAAGCAAAGATCAGAGAGTCCCCCGAGGAGAAATCTCGACATGTTGACTCGATCCTGAGAGATACTTGTATCTCTACTAGTTTCATAATCGAAATGTTCGTAGAGGTCAATGTCGTCTGCGATCACGCGAAAGGCAATGCTGCGAAGCACCAACTCCCACGATGCAGGAGTAATAAGCTGGCCGTGTGTTCGGAACACGCTGCATATGGTTTGAAAGGCTGCCTTTCGGACTTCATCATTACTGATCCTGATCGCAGTTCGAAGACGCAGCAGGACTAGGAGCCACTGCGCATGCACATGGTGGGTTGACGCCGATTTCAAAGCGACCTCGAACTTCTCGTCATCATCGTCGTACAGAATGTCAGAGACTTTGTTCACGGTCTGTTCATCAAATAGAAAATCCAGGAGATTCCACGTTAGGGTGACGCTTGTCAGTGCTATGTTGAGATCGTTCTCCTGAGCGACAAACCGATGAAGAAGCTCAATCAACGAGGGCATAGCTTCATGCGGAATTAGCTGTAAGAAATCCGAGCAGAGGATCTGAACGGCTGCGAAGGCGGATCTCCCTAGCTGTAACGTAATGAATTTGTTCGAGATGTTGTCCCAATCAATATGCGTTACTTCGTTATCGCTTTTCGTGGAGACCGAGTCTTTACGATCAAGCGCACAGCTGAGAATGGCAACGCACTTTTTCCAGCCAGCAACGAGGATCTCGCCAGATCGCTCTAAAATGTCACAAGCAGCCTGGACTATTCTCCCTTGAATGTCTATGTCGGACGCTTGGAGTTTACTGTTATCGTCAAGAATGCTATTTGCAATTTGTAAGAGAACGTCAAAAGATCTCATTTGGATGAATGCGCGACGATCCGGCTCCTCGTCTGATGTCTCGAGGATGGCGCTGGCAGACATGGTACACAACGCATCAGTGGCCATTCGTCGCGCTTCTGGAGCAGCAGTTGAGTCTCTGATGATTGCACGCAGCTGATCGACAAGAGCAGTCCAACCACTTTCCTCTGGATCATTTGTCACAAAGCGAGAAGTGTTCAGTTCAGCAAGCTGGCTCAATTTTGGAATAACGAATTTGAAGTCGCGCACTTGCAATTCGATAAATGGGTTGATTCCGGGTAATCCAGAAAGTGACCGTTTTGGTGTGTAAGGGATATGCGCATCCGATGTGCGTCGCGATGGAGGGCTTGAGTCGGAATTGGTCTGCCTTCCATGTAGTAGCTGGAAAAACGCACCCAGTACTGTCAAAAATGCGTCATTTGGATAATCGGATGTGCTTTCAAGCAGTCTAGATGCAGCAGCCTCAACGGCGTTTACCTCTGCGGTGAAGGCTTGAACAGCTGCGGGAGAGTCGATGCCCTTTTGCAATGTCAGTGCAGTGTGCTTTGCAATCTGCTGGGGGTTTGCACTGCTAAGTACAATATCAGCCTGCTTGAAGGTATCAACGACTACACGAAAGGCGGCATCAAGCGTAGGGCCAAGAGCTATGGCAAGATTTAACAAAGCCCTCAGACAGAGAAGATTTCTGACTGTCAACATGGGTCGATCAGGGTCGACGGAAGGGCGTCTCTCCCTATCGAAAGACAAAGAAGATGTCTGCGAAACGAGACTGTCCACGCTGAGAAGGTTACGTGGGTTGGAGAGTAGGCGTGGACTCTCCGCCACAGGTGTTCGAACAGTCTCAGTCGAAGTAGCAGCGCTGAGGACGTGTGAGGGTACGGCCAACTTCCCCAGCAAAGTCACGAGAGCATCTCGAGGCGTGGTGAGTCTAAGTAGTCCGGCAACTTGAGCAAATCTTTGGAAAGCTTTGATAAGGGCTCGATAATTGCGGTCATCTAGAGCGGCATTGAAGAATGTTGACGAGGCAGCAAGAATACCAGGCCAGCAATTATTGACCAGGCCAGCCACTGCGGTGACTCGACGGCGGACAGACGAACTTTCCACCTCCAAAGGGTTCAGGGGTACTGCTCGTCTTCTAAACGACTGAGATCTGCTCGATCTGGTTTTGGGCGCTTCATTCGACCCATTGCCTGATTCCGGAGCGTCGTTATGCTCTGCTTGCTGCGTTTTCTCACGCGGCACAGCGAGGGGGAGGACAATCTTAGCCAGAAGTTCGGAGAGCGAATTCAGGCAAGATAGCACCAGACTGTATATGTAGGTTTCTGGTACATGTAAAGGGTCTGCTTTGTCCAATTGTTCAAGGAATGGTATACGGGGCAGGCTCCACTGGTCGCTTATGCCTGAGACATCAGCCTCTACCACTCCCAATGCAGAACTGATGATACCAGCCACACCTCCAGCAGCCTCTAAAACAGACTGTTCGTTTTCTGTCTCGGTCTGGTCTGGTGGGCCAGTGGGTATGGTAGACTGCTGACTGAGGCCGATGACAGCAGGCTTCTCAGCTGACAGCCTAACAAAAGCAGCAATGATGTCTTGTACGATGGGCTTGCCACCTTCGGCTTGATCATATATGGCAAAAGCATCGACCATAATGTAGGACTCAGAGAAAGCTCTCTGCATGAATTCCATTGCAAGAGCACGTTTCCATTGTGGAGAAGAATCAGATTCCAAGATCTGGACTAAAAGTCCGAGAACGATTTCAAACTCGGGGGCGAATTTTGAGAACTGGTTGCGAATGAGGAAATCAAGGATGCGGAAATGACGCACTGATAGCGCAAATCTGGTGTTGCTCGAGAGTGCTGATATGATTGATTGCAATAGGTTTGCGCGGACGATACCAATAAGTTCGAGGCGCGAGCCAAACAATTTCGGATATGCACTTATGCAGATGGAAATCAAATCAAGTGCAGCCTCACGAGGCAAGTCGTCAAACTTGACGAATTTGGTGTTTCTACTCTCAGAGCATAACACCAGATCCTGGAAAACCCGGTAGGCATCATAAGCAGCAGGTCTCAGTCGAATAGGCGATTTGTCACCTGGGATCTCCGCCACAGTCTCAGTAGAAGATGGATGCCTGTCTTCAATGGATAAGTTCTCAAAGATCGAAGAAACGAGTTGCTGCAGGGTGGCAGCTGCGACACCGCTAACGGTGGGGACGTTCGCGGCCTGCAAGGAGGCACATATCTGCAAGGCGATAGAGAGCAGATCGCCTTTCAGATCGTCGGCATAGTTCTGTAATAGCGAGGGAAGTGCCTGGAGGACCTTCAACTGCACATCCAGGCCAAGGTCTGTGCATTCGTTCAAAGCATTCAGCGCATCCTGAAGTCTAACCCTCGGCAAGCTATGGGAGACGATCAACCGTTGCAGACACGCGACGCCGCTGCCGACTAGGCGTGCATTGCGCGAGTGACATGCGAGGATGAACGGGTCCACAAAGGCAGGTCTGCGGCTGAGATCTCTTTTCAATCAGTATGTCTTGGATTTTGCTACGATGGACCCTGCTACATACCAAGAGCAAGTTGCTGTTCAGATGTCGTCGGCAGAGCTTTCAAATCCTGTAAGGACCTGTCTGCGGCTGTCCTGAGCTCAGGGTTCTTGCGCCTTGATTCAGAGATCAGGTGTGATAGCTCGTTGACCAGCAGAGTGGTGCTCATGATGGTAGTGCGGCTTCAGTGCCACCACCGGCGGCAGTTTGCTTCAAATTGCCATTGGTATACAAGTTTCGCAATGTGTCGTTAGCGTGGCAAGATCACCATCGATCGGTATGGCGTCTGCTGAAGAACGGATTGACTTCTCGGTCTTGACTGGATCCAAGATATGATCAGTTGTTCCAAGTATAATCATATCCGTGTTGCGCGGTTCAGTAGCAGAGGTAACGTGGACGTGATCTTCATGCCTGAATGCCTGAACTGAACACAACGCTCAGTGAATGCCTCAGGCAATAACAAGCTGGAGAGTCGTCAGTCGGTACTTCCCAATTGGGTTACTGGACCGTTTGGCCCCGCCACGCCCAACGTCAGATCTGCCTGTCGACCAGATTGGCACAGTACAGTACAGCACAGTAAATAGCAGCTTGCCCTGACGCACCGTTTTGCATCATCAGACAATCGATACAGTACGCGCACCTCTCCTGCTTCTAGACCTCACCAACACTCTCAGCGACACCAAAGCTGCCTCACGAAGCACACCATCCCAACGCGAGTCTGTGACTACAAAAGCAACGATGGGCGCGACAGTCCCCCGCAATTTCCGACTGCTGGAAGAGCTGGAGAAGGGCGAGAAAGGATTGGGTGCAGGTACGGGATGAAAGTGACGGTGGTACTGTTGTTGGACTGTAGGACCGCCCTCGCTGATCAGACAAAACTCATGCAGAGGCTTGCTCGTACGGACTGGACGAGGGCGACGACCTGCTCATGACCAACTGGAACGGCACGATCTTGGGCCCACCTCACGTGCGTAGACACACTCGTTCCCAACAAGCCAAAATGCCTGTATGGCATGCAGATGGAGTTGATTGCTGAGTGCTACCATGCAGAGCGCACACGAGAACCGCATCTACTCGCTCAAGATCCACTGCGGGCCAAACTACCCTGACGCTCCCCCGGAGGTGACGTTCATCAGCAGGGTGAACCTACCGTGTGTGGACCAGAGCTCTGGAAAGGTAAGGGGGTTGGTAGATGCAGGCGTTCCATACAGATGCGATATTGCTTCAGACTGGAGAGCTGACCGAAATCCACCCCACCCAGGTGAACCTGTCGAAACTGCCCAGCATCAGCACTTGGAAGCGAGACTTCACAATGGAGACGGTCCTGATTGAGATTCGTCGATACATGGCGGCTCCAGCGAACAAGAAGCTGCCACAGCCGCCAGAGGGCACGAACTTCTAGAAAGGCTACCCATCCGAAGGAAGGTTGGATGGAGACGACACCGACAGGCTGCGGCCGCCAGGTGCGCACCGTACGGCTTGAACGCCCGACAGATGAACGAGATGTATTAGCGTAGCATAGCAAGGCGTCTGGCACGTGTGGATATACACGGGAAGAACGAGAGCGAGAGAGAGAGATAGGCTTTTATGGTCTAGCGAATGGCGGGTGTAAGTCAGTCAGACCGCCCGCCGTTTTTTTAACTCTATATGTCGTTTATGAACAGTCTACAAATCGTTACAAGGGCAGGGTAGTAGCAAGGACAGGCCCCAGGATCAATGATAAACCGCGATCCAACCCATTCAGAAAGACAAACCGCCCCACCTCTACTGCGTGCTGTAAACTCTGGCCATGGTCTTGGCAGACTTGGGCTCGATGAAGAGGGCCTCGGCCTCGACGAGCTTGAGACCATCGGCGTCGCCTTCGGGCAGGAGCTCGATCCAGCCCTTGACCCAGGCCTTACGACCGTCGACCTTGGTGGTGTAAGCCTTGAGGACGAGGTAGGAGTTAGCAGGGCAGGGGGCGCGGTAGTCGATCTTGAGGCTGGCCGTGACGCCGACCTTGTTGGGTAGGGCGGGAAAGCAGGCGCGCGCGAGGCCCTCGTCCAGCATCGTGGCCAGGAAGCCGCCGTGCACGATGCCTGGGTGGCCGCACAGCTGGGGGCCGGCGTGGAACAGCGTGACCATGTAAGGCAGGCCGTGCTCCTGCGACGCATCCGCGCTGAACGACAGCGGCGCCACCGCCATGCGCTCGTGGCCCAGCAGCGTGCCCGCCGTCAGGTTGTGCGCCCGCATCGCCGGCGGGATCTTCAGGTGCGGCCGCGACTCCCGCATGTCTTCCTGCGCCCTCAGCCTCGCCGCCAACGGATGTGTCGTGATGTGCTCGTTGATCGCCTCTTGCTCTGGCGAGCTCGTCTCCACCATCGTCAGCGTCTCCGCGTCGCTGGGCGGGTTCAAGAACCCGTTCACGCTCTCGGCGGCCGGTGCGGCAGACATTGCGAACGAGCCGAAGAAGAAGACTACGAATAGGCCGAAAGTTCCCAGTCTACGTCTGAGTTTGGAGGGCTCTGCGGGCCTTGCGGGTACTGCTTCTTGCGTCGGTGGCTCTTTCGACAATGGTTCTGGCGGTGCGTTTGCAGCGTTATGTTGTTTCCTCTTCTGGACCGAAGGTGACTGCCTAGGACGATATGTGATTTGTCGTCGTGCGGATATATATGCAGGTGCGGTATAAAAGCGTGGGGCTGCGGTCGTAGGTGTTTGGCGAGAGTTTCCAGGAAATGTGGTTCTTGCAGATATCGATCTGAAGATGGACGATCGAGGGAGGCTGGAGTTGATGCCGGTCATAAAGCTGAACGAAGGTGTTGAAGCAGTGGGCATGGCCAAAACACGAAGAAAAAAAAGACAACTCTATATACGAATCTACAATTGAGACTCTCGCGCGTAAGACGAGGCGTTGAGATGGAAAGAAAGCTACGGCAGGCGTGATGCGCCGGCAGACCATCCGAAAAGGGGATCAATCGGTACACAATGCCAGGCCGGGCCGGCAATAGCGATGATTTTAGGGTGCTTGGCCCGAGTAAGTACTGTGTCTTTTTATCCACTTCCACGCTGTGTTCCTGACTAGCGAAGAAATGCCTCGGCACTGGATGGGGGGCCCTACGTCAGCCGGTGGCCGCGAGGCCGACTACCAACCTTAGGTAGCTAGTATGTATATCGACAGGGCGGGTACGGATGGTCTTGATGATACCGAGGCCGGTTGGTGATGGGGAACTTCTTCGTTTGAATACCCATGCACCGTGGACGGGAGGTTGGCTATATACGTATAATTTCTACCTATGCTTCCCGACCATGCTTCCGCCGCCTTTATTTTTGGCAACAACACCATGCTCAAACGCTATCAAATGGAGGTAAAGAACAGAAACAGGAACAGATGGAAACGGCGCATCGACTTGCGCCAGGTGAGAATCAGATATCCATCGACCAGCGATGTCTGACCTCACGCTTGGTGTGTTCCTTGACCCAGCTGGAGAGGTCGAAATCTGGTGTGTACCAGCTGTCGAACATCTCTGGGTAGTCCACATCGAGGTCTTGCTCCTCGCTCCGGTCTTGTGGGGGTAGTTTCACCTGCGCCTCCACCAATGTCGGTGAAGGAGCCAGCGATTTGACCGCCCTCCTGGGCGTAGATTCCAATACGGCTAGTGAACTATCCTGCACAAACAACTGAGGGCGTCGTAAGGCCTTTCCAGCAGCCTTAGAAGGATCCTTGGGGAGGGATCCTACGGACAATGTGAGATTAGCACTGTTGTCCTCGGCGCTAGGCGAAGAATCGTCAGATGCAATTGGAGACAGAACAGGTTTCAGCAAAACCTTCCGGCTTGGCTGGACGTTGCTGGCATCCTCTGTGGTCAGATACGAGTTTCGACCGATTGTTGTGCTTGAATCTTGCGATTGATCCGAATATGTGAATTGCATCACTGGCGCTCTCGCTAATCTTCTGTCTGCAATCGACTCGACTGGTCCAGTCGTGGTTCCGTCTCCCACAGTCTTGGACCGTTGGCGACGGTGATTTGAAGTTCCACCCATCGCACCAACCTTCAGTCTCTCTGAGGTCTGTACCGGTGCCGCACTAGCCGAACCCTCATTGCTGTCGCCAATATCGCCTACTGTGCGTCTGCTAGTCTTGCCCGACAGTGAATGACTGACCGTGACAGACGGTTTGCTATTCCCACTGTCACTCCTACTACGAGGCGGAGGTGCTTTGCCCGTCATCACCGCCGCCACTGGTGGAGGCTGCAGCATCCAGGCAACCTCGTCTCGTGTGTTAACCTTTCGGGTGGTAGCCGGGTGTAATTCGTTAAGGGCAGGATGGTTCTGTGATTGGTAACTTCTCTGCGAATGTGCTGTTTTCGCCGTAGAGGGTCTCGCAATGGACGTGGCACTGAGGTTGTTGACGTTGGCCGGTACAGGAGCATCCAACCCCCAAAGTCCCTCATCTTCGCGTTGGTAACGCATTCGCGTCGTATCACGCTCGTATTTGACCGTAGGTAGAGACATTGGCTGCCTTACAGCAGTATTCAGCTCGTTCGAGCTGTGATCTAGGCTTCCATTGCTATTCAGGGCGACAGCAGCTTTAAGCCTGGCCTGGCTCTCGAGCAGGTTCGCATTGACACGCTTCTTGCGTGTTCCAGTTGGACCCTCCGCTATTTCGAGATGCCAGTAAGGATTAGTTGATGAAGGGGACGGGTGGCGGTAGAGGTCGGGTTGGTCGAGCTCCAGGGCCGCTCTGTTCGCACGATCCCATTGCGCCTCCTTCTTCCTCTGCTTCCGATTCTGGACCTCCACGCAGGGTGCACAGGAGACGTAGTAGAATATAGCCGACTGGATACCACGATGTAACGCCATGAATTCTGTATGGCCTCGTGTGGTATCCAACCGAGCGTTCAGCAGAAGGACTATGAGTTGGTATGTGGTTTGTGGGTTCGGTGTCTGAGCCGGGTGTAGAATGCTCTGGGTGCGCTTTATACTCGGTTCATGCAAGGGTCGTAGGAAGGTAGGATGTAGTCGGGAGGCTGAATCAGACGGTACATTGCTGGTCAAAATGCATGGCGAGTCTTTCGGATCGAAGCAGGTCTCATTGGCGTAGGGTATGGAGGTGAGGTGTTGTTGGAGGATGCGGTGGTTGTAGACAGCAAGTGGTGATCATCGAACGGGCCAGTGCAACTGGGCAGGCGCAATGTTCATCAAACCACCTTCGGACTCGGCAGCGACTATGACGGAAACAGCGGCAGTGGTCAAGGCGAGCAAGTCGAGCGGGCGAGCGAAAAAGAGGACAAGGATACAACAAGATCGACAGCAAGGCAAGCAGGTAGACAGGCCGTGGTTGTTTCAAGGAGCGTAAGGCGAGCGCGGCTCTTTAGGAGGTAGGGGGTGGTGTGGTGTGGTGTGGTGTAGTGTGGTATAGGGACGTGATTGCGTAGGATTTGCAGGCGAGAAGCGAAGTACTGCAAGAGGCACAGCCCTGCAGTGCAGAGGGTGTCGTGTCGACTGGTGATGAAGGACAGGGAGGTCGATTTATCAGCGCTGTGCTGGCGGCTGAGGCTGGTGGAATCGTGGCCGAGCGGTGTAGTATGAAGCGTCGTCGAAGTGTAGATGTTTTTTCTTTAAGTTGTGGGTGTTGTTTTTGTTGTTGTTGTCCCCGACACCAGCTGTGACACCCAGAGTTCCGGCAAGACAAGACAGGGCGAGACAGCACGAGACAGCACAAGACAGCACAGTCGTCGCAACGGAGATGAGACGGAAGCTCAGAAGGGGGATGAGCGAGCGACGGACTGGACTGGGGCTGGGCTGGGCTGTTATGTTGGTACCTCAGGCAGGAAGGAGTAAGGGCGTTGCCGAAAGGAGAGCGCCAGCAAGGGTGAAGGTGTGAAAGAGTGGAGAGCATGCGCGAGGGCAGCCAATGCTTTTCGCTTCTACTTCCGCCTCGACACTCCACCGCATCACTGCCATCATCGTGATTGTCATCGTCAACGCCGACATCACCGGTAATGGTCACGATACTGGTGAGTAACGTTTACCCGAACCGGTTCTCGTCTCTTCTCTGCCCAATCTGATCCACAGCCTTGCCCTCTTCACTTCTCGCCTCGCCCAGCATGCGTTTGACTCCCGGTCCTCATCATCCAAGGCCTCTTCCAAATACGGACACACACGAGCAGACCAGCCTATCGCCTCCTACCAAGGACGCCACACCATCGTCTGATCGTTGGTTGCCACGGCAAAAGCTGTAGCGATACGTGCATAGGGAGAAAAGTGCCCAGCCAGCAAAGCAATCCCCAATCCAGGCTCCCGTCCTCGATCTCCATTCCCAAGTCCCCAACCTCCGGCGTCAGTGTACCGTGACACAGCAGACCACCAGTCCACAACGGCTCGTCTGACCATCCGACAATCTGGTCGACAAAGCCAACGACAGCGACAACAACGACAACGGCTGGCGACGACGGATAACGGCAACGATAACGGGAGAGAGGCCAGATAGTGTTTGGCAGCAGAGCGGGCTAGGCCCAGGAATCATCAATCCACTCTGCAGACCCACTCGCCGTAACCCGATCTTGGCCAGCGCCGCATTGACAACTAGCCTGAGCCTCGCCCTGCCCGGGTGCCTGCCCCTTGAGGGTTAGTGTGTAGTGGATCCCGTATTGCATAAGGTATCGCATCGTGTAGCAGACAACCGGCCAGGAACCGGTTTGACCTGACAAAGGCTGAAAGAGACTCCATTGCCCAATGTGCACCTAACGGCGGATGTGAGCCGCCAAGTTCTATAGCAGACATAAAGGTACGGATACAGTAGACACGGAGGGCAGATCGCAATCTGCCGAGCCGTGAACGTGTGTGGCTTGGGGTTTGCCGTGCTCACCATGCAGAGCGGAAGTAATGAGCAGGTGGCTGATCTGCATGAAGAAGTCCTGCAAAGCGAAGGTTTAGACCTCATGAGAAGATGACAAATGTCGGTAGGAGATTGTTAGTGAAGTTATGTAACGGCGGAATAAAACATCTGTAAAGGTGATGTGATTCATATGATTGCTTTACTAAGATACAACTCGAAGCTTTTATCCTCGACCGTGGCTTCGCAGCCGCTGTTCGCTTGGACTGATACAATCTCTACGGAACCTATTCATTTGCCCAATCCTGAAACCTAAACCTCGTTAGGATCGTACTCGTGGCATGATACCACTGGCCGAGAAGGTGGGATAAAGCCAGTTGCAGCTGTTCCCTGATCTCGCCGGGCTGAAAAGCATGTAGTAGGTTTCCTTATGGTCTGTATGAAGAGAAAAAGAAAGAGGAAATATATTCATCGAACATTTGGGTATAGCACTGCCAACAAATCGTAACCCTCGCACTGTAAATGATTGTGTACTTTGATTGGGAAGGCAGTTCCTTTTATGAGCTGCGTATCCCGACCATGCTGTTGCCGCCGGTCCCTGTGTGAAAGGATGGTGAGGCCGTCGAGAACTCCTAGTTCGCACCATCAGTCTCGATGTCGTTCCGAGAATCGACACTCATTCACTCACCTTGCGCTTCTGCCGTTTGATGCTTCCACCCTTGCGACCCGCAATGTCGCCACCCGTAGAATACCCATCGTCCTCGTAACCCTCATGATATCCATGGTAGGTGCTTTCGTCATACCGACGTTTTTTGCCTGCTCTGTCCGGTCGAACGCCGAGACCTCTGGGCGATGCAGGTGCGCTGCTCCTTGCCACTGCTCCAGGAGATGTCTTTGAGAGGAAGCCAGCGGTCGGTGTTTTGCTCCCACTGGGTCTGACTGCGCTCACCGGCTTGAGAACTACGTTGTCATCAAGCTTCAGATAGTCCTTCCATTCGTTGTGCAGCTGTGCGGGAAGCTGTCCAGACCCGAGCGAAAATGCATCATCCAGCTTCGCCAACATGTCACTCTGAGCGGAGGACCCAAGAAGGGTCTCTTCATGTCGCACCTGAAACGCCGTTCGGCCGTCTGGGAAGAGAACACCCCAACCAGGGTCAGCTAAGCCCTCTAACTCACGATTACCCTCGGTAGCCTTGAGATTGCCCTCTAAACCGAGTTCTTTGGCCTTGCCCTGATAGGACTTTCGCAACCGGTTGATCTTCTGACCGCTCGCATCGCGACGTGCCACGCTCGCCTGCATCTGCGTGAGGCCGTAGAGCTCTATGACATTTGCCGACATGGATGGAAGAATCGGCGCAATCGCTGCATGGTCACTAGTTTAGCACGGAGCTGAGCAAAGCGTGGTAAGCTTTGAGCAGGAACTTACGTTCGATAGGTGGCAGACAGAGCGGCAACGGCCCCAGAATATCGCGTGCCTCTTGCCGCTCGTGATCTGTCCTTCTGTGCCACACATCTGAATCGCCCAGCGTCGCTCGACCCTCACCTGTGACGTTGACGCCACTCATCGCCTCATCTCCGTCTCCATCCTTACGCAGTGTGTGCGGCAAGGGTGTTTGTGCTCTGCTGTCGCCTCCTACTTCGCTACTGTCGTTCCTGGGTATCCCTTGACTCTGAAAGCCAGCAGTGCTCGGGGGTGTCGGAAAAGTAGTCTGGCTGGGCTCCATCGCTTGGCCTTGCGATTGTTGCGCTTGCCATGAAGGACTCATCCGCACTGACGGCGGCGGAGTATGCGGTTGATGCACGCCCTCACTGGGCTGGATGTGTGCGTAAGGTTTGATGGCCTCGCCCTCCAGGGACGGTGACCGAGGACTGTTGTAGCTGGTGCGCTGACGCTTCGGCGAGCGCTCTCCCGATGACATGGATTCCCGGCCGTGGAAACTCGCGATGCTGACTCCAAACGAATGGGTGAGATCGATCAGGGTAGACAGAGATACAGGACTCTGGCTGCGTGTTGATGACGCAGGCTCGTCGGTGCGCTCGCTGTTCAGCAGAGGGTGAGATCAGTGAAGCCGCCGCTTGGCTGCGGGAGGCGGTCGCAATGGGGTACACTCGTCGTTCAACGTGCCCTTCTCTCCAGTACGACGGTGCTGCACGGCGGTGCTGTTGTCCAGATGGATGTTGTCGTCGAATCCAGACGCCAATTGTGAACCCTATGGCGAGGATGACATGGTCTGTAGAAGGTGCAGCAGCAAAGTAGTGCGGTTGGGCTGGGTGGAAGTGGCCGACGTCAAAGGAACAGCGGGCCAGGGTTGGCTGCTTGGCGCTCGCTGCCGCTTCTGAACGGTTCTTTTGGTACTGGAAAGTTACCAGGCACGGCAATTGTTTCCGCCGCTTGCGCGAGTCAGGCACGCGTTTCCCCTTTGCGTCACCGCGTGCGTTGTCTGTCTATCTAGATATTTGCTTCACGTCTCTGTCGATGGGCAATTGTCACAATATATCAGAACAATGCAATCTCTGGTCATGCTTTGGATTGCACTGACTGTTTGATCTGCTTGCTATGGTTTATGCTCACCGCAATTGAGCCATAAGGTTGCGTATCCATCCAGTACCAGTACGACATGTGATGAGGTGACCACAATGGCAGACCCAATTGAGGACGATTCACGTTCTATTCACATGCCGCCAACCAGGCCGTCCAACAATCAAACCACAGTGAGGACTGCAACCATCCGCTCAGGGCAGAATCCAGATAGACAGAGTGGCGGGCAGAGCTCGACAAGGCCATCAGGCGTTGTACAACCCAAACCTCAAGCATTGGCGAAACGAGCAGCGCCCAGCTCGATCATTGCGTCTCCACGACAGAAAGGCAACCCGGTTCTCAACCACGTAAAATCTGTTCCTTGGGAGTATGGCGATATTCCAGCCGATTTCGTGCTCGGTCTGACGACATGTGCGCTTTTCTTGCAACTGAAGTACCACAAGTTGCATCCCGAGTACATCTACAACCGCATCAAGCAACTGGGCGGTCGGTACAATCTTCGCATCGTCATGGTTCTGGTCGACATCGAGAACCATGAAGAATCCCTCAAGGAGCTGACGAAGACCAGTCTGATCAACAACGTTACACTCATCCTGTGCTGGTCCGCTGCTGAAGGCGGCAGGTATCTTGAGCTGTTCAAGGCGTATGAGAATGCTCCGCCGACCTCGATTAAGCAGCACCAGAGCACGACCTATGCGGATCGCATGGTGGATTTCGTCACCACGCCTAGGAGCATCAACAAGACCGATGCGGTCAGCCTGGTCTCCCAGTTCGGCACATTAAGGACGGCGGTGAATGCTCGCCACGAAGAAGTGGCAAGCATTGCTGGCTGGGGTGAGAAGAAAGTGGAGAGATGGTGCAAAGCAGTAAGGGAACCCTTCAGGGTTAAAAACGCTGGTAAGAGAGCTTTGCCGGATGGTGCCAGCAGCTCTTTCCCGCCTAGCCAAGCTGTGTCCAGAGCTCCCACCTTGTCTCGAGACGTTACTAGAGATGTCGACAATCGTGCCACTTCTCTAAGGGGTCTTGATCCTAGCGAACGGCTGGATAAATCAGACGCACCACGACAAGGAGCCGTCGAAAACTTGGAGGACGAAGAGCAGCTTACCGAACCCTTAGGCAATGTGCCGTCTGATACCCCAATCTCCCGTAATGGAGAAGAAGGGCCCGTTACAAAGCGCAGGAAGTATGCTGAGGATCCGATGAGCGAAGGGGTGATGGCTGCCTTAAACAAGTTACGCGACAAAGATTGAGGAATGACAGCGACGACAGAATCAGCTATTTCAGGCCTACATGAGACACCAATGTGTCTGGGCTGGCACTACACATTAACATCCGTCATTATCGTCATGACCAATTGAGATTCTGGACTAAATGATCTGCCATATTCACGAGACGAAGGCATAGATGCTCCTTTTCTGCCGCATTATCCACCATTCTCCCACGCATTCCCCCAATCAGCGCACCATTGGCATCTCGAGGGTAGTCTTCGGGAAGTTTGACTTCGTCAGAGTGCCACGCGTATTGCCGCTGTCGCATCTTCGTCAACACCCCGTTGAAGTATGGGCATTTGTGGTGGCCGCTTTCTACATCGGATTGGCTGGGTCCATCAATCTCAGCTCTGACTACCTTCTTACACCATGACCGCCACTCTTTCGGCGACAGATCGATGCTGAAGGCGGCAGCACAACCCAGACCGCCTGTGTGAAGGTGTGAGCTGCCCTCGCTGAGTTCAGCAAGGCGAAACTTCTTCGTCTCGCCAGCCAGATCGGCACGGATAGCCTCCGTAGAGATCGAATCGAGGATCTTGCTAAACCGTTCAGCAATAGACATGAGAAGGGTGCCTAGAAGTTGCGTGTTCTGTATCGCTGTGATGAATCTCTGAGGACACTGATCGCAGTCGATGACATCCGAAGCAGTTTGCATAGCCTCTCGGAGGGGGTGTAGAGCATATGGAAACCTATATGAAGGGTCCATGGAAGAAAGAGAGTTCAATGTCAGATACATGGTCGATAGACAGGCGCACGCTGGCAAGGTGCTCGGCAATCCGAGGTTCAGACCTTCCGGCTGCTGTGTGGAGGGAATAAGAGTCGGGTCCAAAAGCATCTGCGTGCTGGTGTCACGGTAACCGCTATGTTGCTGGTGGTTTGTATCTGCCGTCCTACTTATTGAGGGCGGGCTATATTCGCTTGCATCTGGTGTGAGATCGGGTACGGCATTGGAATCTCCCACTGACGTATCCCACTCGCCTCTCCCATGCTGGTATGGTTGCTGTTGCTGCTCATGTGGTGTAAAGCGTGGCTCGAAAGCTCCAAGGCTCGGATCGCGTGGGGCGGTAATGGCGGCTGCAACGTCGGTGCTATATCGAACAGTGTCAACACTGTTGTTTCTGTCAATGTTATTGACAACACCACTGCTCCCATGACTTCGAACATCACTACGATCGCTAGATTCTAGATCTTCACGACTAGAAGTCCATCTCGAATCCCAGACTAGCTGAGGTGCGATTGAACTGGCCTTTGGGCTGTGCGTTGATCCGTCATTGGTGTCTACAGCATCCTGGCGTTGTTGTCCTTTCTTAGGTCGGCCCATCTGCTTCTGAGGCGAGTAGACGCATCGGATACCTTCACGGCGACACCTCGTGCACGATGGGCGCTCGCCGGCGCATTTGAGCTTCTTCTGCCCTGTGAGGTCCCACATTGTCAGGCTCGTGTATATAGAGAGGAGAGACCGGATTAAATCAAGACTCAATCAGTCAATGCGGTGGCTGGGGCGTTCGTACTGCATTCGTCGCACGCGGCGCGGGTCTTGACGACCCTGGAAACGCCCTGCGCTTCTCCCTGGCCCGCCATGCCTACCCGAGCTGGTCGACCTCGCACATGGGAATCGTCGCCGGTGACCTTTCGAGCTGTCTACTTTCTGGATCTAGATAGATCGATTTCCGTGTCGGCAACGGAGGGTGCTGTGATGTTGCGGTCTCGAAAGAGGGATCGAAGTCGGTGCGGTCAGCGAAGCGAACCGAGGAGCTCGATAGGGTCGAGCAGTTGAGATGAGCGTTTGGTACGAATGGGGTATCGACGTTCGTGTTTCATGCGTGCAAGGTAGAGGGTGCGCTGTAGGGCAGACGAGACGGTAGCTTGCAGGCTCTCGGCCTACGGTGGAATGTGCTCTTCCACAGCTGGGGGCTGCATTAGAGCCATGTGAGTCGGCTCTCAGTCTCTCGGTGCAGTGGAGGGCACGGCACAATAACGCTGAGTAATCCAAATCGGTATGTATCACTTATTACTCATATCAAGAAACTCGACAAGCAGAAGCGAAGGGCGAAGGCCGGTGCTGCCTAAATAATAATCCTACCTACTTGATACTGCATTACAGCGCGTGTCCACCGACTATATAACCATCGACAACGCAGTCTATAACTTCTTCCAACCTTTCCAACTTCTCCTCCTACATGCATCCTCGAGATAACATCACCGACAGACTGGTCCGACAGACTGGTCCGACAGACTGGTCGGAACTCTGGCGCCGACACGTCGCAAGCAGATCGGCCCAAGACATGCAAAGCGATCCAGATGCATACCACGGCGACCTATCTCCTGATCAATGTCAGACGGTGAAGCTACATACTCTAGACTTATCCAGTCTTCTGATCTACAAAGGATGCACAGCTTCGAGCCGCCCGTCCAATTGTCGTTCTTTGTTTGATCTCCGGCACTGCGACCGCATCATGGGCATCCTCGCGGTACAATCCAGCACATGTCTTGGTGCTAGCGGAATCGAATGGATTCTGAATGCTAACGGCTCCCGGATTGGCGGTGCACCTAGAGGGTGTAGGAGGTCACGGTATACCTGATCCTGTGGAGGTAGACCCCTGCTCGAGTTCAAACTGTGCAGTACTGCACCTAACAGACTCAGGCTGATGAATGCCACAACGTGGGGTGCACAACATTGGCAAAATGGACGAGACGACACATGACAACGCGGCGACGACGATTGGGTTATGGCTTGGCGTCATTTCCCACGATGCTGCGCCTATGCCGTTACGCTACTGTGTGGTGCAGGTTCAGCTGTCGTCGTACAGTACGATGACGATATTGAATAGTCGCTGCCGAGGATTTTGTTGCCACAGTGCCTGGACTGGCATGTTCCAAAATAACTCGCTGCCAGGTATCTACCACCTCCAATACCCCAGGTAGGTAATTCTACTTTCAAATGCCTGCATTCATTCATGTACGACACCCAGAAGTGTTGACGCAGGCCAAGCCCGACCGTCTCCTCCGTGGTTGACGATCCGGCTGGGCAGCCGCAGCTAATGTACGTCCTCAGCCACACCGTTTCAAGCTCCAATGTGACCTTGGAAAGCGAGGTCATTGCGCTGCTTCGCGCTCTGTTTGGACAGCGTTTATACTGCGACTGCTGCTTGTTTACAATCACTTACAATAACCTTTTTGCGCCCTTCGATTGTCTTTCCTCTTCCTTATCAGTCCTCATTGCTCTGTCTCCTTCGCTTTTTCCAATACATACACACATAATCGACATCGCACCCATTGTTTGTTGCTCTTCCAGCTTGTAGCCAAACATGGCACAAACCAATGGCGCTGGCCCAGACACCTACCCGCCTGCTGCCACTGGCGCCACTGGGCTCATCTGCGGCCCATTGCTTAACTACCGTCGCACCAGTAATGAATATACCGAAATGCCTGTCTGGCACGGAAGTGTCCTTGTCGTCACTTCACCACATCAACGTCCGGCAGACCTCGCTTTAACTTGTGTAAGTGAGGGTGCTGCTGAACGTACCTTTGCGCCTCTCAGATTATACGAGGACCCAAGTAAAGCTTTCTGGCGCTACGATCTGGATGTCCCATTCCTGGACAACGCGTCTTCGTGGGAGTACTTCATTCCAAATCTCACCTCCGAGAAGAGGGTCAACCTCGACCGGGCCAAACGTTTTCATATTCCTTCCAAACATGAGAGCATGCGCATCATGTTCCATTCTTGCAACGGCTTCAGTGTTGGTACAGATGAGGAAGCCTGGTCTGGCCCTGCCTTGTGGAATGATGTTTTGCGAATGCACGAGCAGAATCCCTTCCATGTCATGATAGGTGGTGGTGATCAGATTTACAACGACAGTGTTCGTGTTAGCGGTCCTTTGAAGCCTTGGACAGCAATTGCGAATCCACACAAGAGACGGGAGTTTCCATTTGATGAAAAGATGCGACAGGATTGCGATATCTTCTACTTCAACAATTACACGAGATGGTACGGCCAAGAGCCTTTCTCAACTGCAAACGCTCAGATTCCTCAACTCAATATCTGGGACGATCATGACATTATCGACGGATTCGGATCATACACCGACCATTTCATGAGATGTGCTGTCTTCCGCGGTATTGGCGGTGTAGCTCACAAATACTACCTCCTCTTCCAACATCATTTACCTCCACCAGCGAGCACCTTCACTACGGACGCGAAGCAGACCACTTATCCCACTCCCGATGGCGAGGGCCTAGATCCTGTACAGTTGAAGGATACCTTCGTCCTCAAGGAGACATCCATCGAATCTTCTTATATCATCGGCACAAAGCCTGGACCATATGTGGAAGAGAGAAGCAGAAACATGTTCTGCCAGCTGGGAAAGCGTATAGCATTCATGGGTATTGATGCGCGTACCGAGCGGACTCGCCACCAGATCAACTACCCGGAGACCTATGACCTGCTCTTCCGCGAGGCTAGTCGGCGCATCGGAGCGTCCAACGGCCAGATTCGGCATCTCGTTTTACTTCTAGGTGTCCCTATCGCTTATCCACGTCTGCAATGGCTCGAGAATATTCTGCAGTCCCCAATCATCGGCCCGATTCGGTTCCTCAACAAGCGCTTTGGTGTCGCAGGTGGACTCTTCAATCAGTTCGATGGTGCTGTTGACTTGTTGGATGATCTGGACGACCACTACACTGCCCACCAGCATAAGAAGGAGCGCAAGGAGTTGATCTTACGGTTGCAGAAGCTGGCCAAGGAGCACAACATTCGTATCACAATCTTGGGTGGCGATGTTCATCTTGCTGCTCTCGGGCGTTTCTACAGCAAGCCTGAATTGAAAATTCCAGCTGAAGCTGATTGGAGATACATGCCAAACATTGTGTCTTCCGCCATCACGAATAAGCCGCCACCCCAGGCTGTTGCAAATCTGCTCGCCAAGCGCAACAAGATCCATCACCTGGATCCAGAAACAGATGAGACGTTGCTCGAGCTTTTCGACAAAGATCCAGCCGTCGCTGCCGGTGTCAGCGGAATCAAGCCGAAGAGTGGGGCCAACAACCACGGCACGATGCCCAGCAGGAATTATGCCATCATATCTGAAAGCAATGCCTCTGTTGGTGGAGGTGTCACCAACGGCGCGACCAATGGCGAGAGCAGCCCCTTCAATGCGCCTAGCAACCCCAGGGAGCCGCTACACAGGGGTGAACAAGGTGCCGGTGTAAGTCACCCTGCGGCGCAAGGTATCACCCGAACCGGTCTCGCCGGTAAGGACGGTCTAGATGTCTCAATTCGCGTTGAGATCAACCAGAGTGACAGAGAGGGCCACACCCAGGGCTATGGCTTCTCAATCCCTGCTCTCGACATCGCCGGCTATCAGCATGCCGGTAAAAAGTGGTAGAACTCCTGGCAAGATGTGAACGACGATCCAACTACTGCATATAGTTGGAGGTGAAGACTTCTCTTTTCAATTCGAGATGACCAAAGCTATGTGTGCGATGTAATCGTAGGATCAGGACAAGATCTAATCGAAGGATACCCTGTGCAAGTACTTTGTTAATCTGTATTTAATAGTATACCTGGAATGCTGGTAGCAATCACGTTCGAACCTGAATGTGAAAAGTATTTCTTTCTCATGGCTACCTTCACATTTATATGCTCTTTTGCCAAATACGAAGATTTTGAGGTCCCTCTCTATCTAACCTTTGGCATTGGGACACCACGCTGTTTTCAGTTCTGGGCATCAGTCCTCGTGGACAGGCTTTCGAGCTCGTAGCCGGCGAAACATCCTCTGCTCATTCAAATCCCTATCGGCTGCACTGACAGCTGCAAGCCGAGCAGATCGTCTACCACTCGTCTGTCTGCCATTGGCGCTCTCAGCCTCCAAACGGCCGCCGTCGCTAGGACCAGTCATGGTCTGGCTCTGCATTTGCCGCTCTTCTTTCTCGCTGGGCTGCACGTAGCCTGCCAGGCGACGCCTACCGATCCGCACGCCCATCGCGACTCTGCGCTGCGTCTGGCCCACTTGCTTCGCCTTGTTTCGAGCAGCGATACGACCAGATGCCCTTTCGGGCGGCTGTGCTCCCCGTGTCTTCGCAGGTCGTCCCTCATTCTCATTCTCATTCTCATTGCCAAAGTTCGCGCCCAGCTCTTTGACAGTGGCGACATTAGTAGCTTCACGTTGGTCCTGGTCTGTATGGTTCGAATTCGAAATCCTGGCTGATCTACGCTTGTGAGGACCGGATTCACCGACTATGGGAGAAGTCACAACATTTCGTTTGGTGTTCTTCATGCTGGCTGTTGAATTGATGCTCAGTGTCACACTGTATTCCTGGGAATTCTGTCAATCATTGTTCTACCTATAGATAGGAGCCTCAATGTCTTACGTGATATCGCTTAGGCTCTTTCTCATAGTAACGTGAAGAGTTTTGGCCTTGTCAGAATACTGTCTTAGATTCAACACGAATGTCTATTTACCCTATCATCTAATAATTATATTAGTCTTCTTAAATAAGAGAATAGGCATAGCTTTAAGCCCCTATCTAAAGGGATAGATGAGCCTATAATGCCTAGATTAACCTTTTTGTATTAGGTGATATTGCAGCATGACCTTCTTTTCATTAACTGAATAGTAACAGTAAGGCACATTCGTTGCCTCAGACTGGGTTATGCTAACGGAGTCCGTCTAAAGTTGCAAGATGGAAGCACTAGTAGTGAAGTTTGACCCTGTCAAGTATGTGTGTCGCTTGTTGTCCAAGTGGAAGTTCATTCTGGAAGCTTCACACAATGTGTCATTCAGCATGGCTCTCTTGAATATGATCTCGTGAATGTGATGAGTGAAGGGAAGGGTGATACTGACGATCACATGGGTAAGTTAGACTTCATTTGATGAAAGTTTGTCCTACCTAGTCTACACTGTAGTCCATAAGCACTATCAAATTTATTCTACGAAGTTCACCCTAACTATAAATCCTTATATGGTGCACCTAGATGTATCTCTACGGAAATTGGTAAGAGCCTTTATACAAATATATTTTTGAATATAACTTAGTATCTCTGAAGTTTTATAACTACAGTGGTACTATATTAATATACAAGATGCTATCAGCAGCTAGATAAGGTGGCCAATTATCAGTAGGACATCAAGAAATGGTCTCGACAGTGCACTATAGGTGAATTGTCTTGACCTATAGGGAGGAGCTTAAAATGAGAGAAGAGGGACGAGCCAAAATATTTCCATCGCAAGCAGGAATATGCTCTTGAAGCGCACAGATAGCATATAGTAGCCGTTTGCACCACAACCCTTCACATCTTTGCTTTGCCAGTATTCCTGCCAAGTCCAGCAGCGCCTCTATCATGTTCAGTCGGCTCGGTGTTCGACGTCTCAGCCTTGAGGCTGACAGGATCTCCCAACTGTGTAGGGTTCGTTTTCAGTTTCTCTTGGGCCCTCGCCTTTAACGATATGTTTGTCTCGCTTCCACCTTCGCTCCCTGTCGGCGACCTATCAGAGGTCTCTGCTTTCAGTGAAATTGGATCACCAATCTGTGAATGGTTGGTGGGAGGCTTGGCCAGCTCGGTCGTGGACTTTTTGTTCTGAGCAATAACGTCAGCCTAGATGTATAGGGGTATTAGAGTTGAAGCATGCACAAACAGTTGACATCTTGCTGCAATAACGACAAGCCCAGGTTGGATTGCTTTAGTGAAGACAGCAAGGAACAAATCTGGATACCAAGTAAGGTAAAGTGAACTCCCTATGTTAGAAGTCCAAGTATATATCATTGTCCATGTGCAGCCACTACGGCATTCACATGCTAGTCTCTCCTGCTGCAGATACAGGTGCTCTGACATGAAGACCCCTCGAACGTCTGATATTGGATGTCTACGTCATTGACTTCGTGAACTCCAGCTTTCAACAGCATGTGGAGTGAGTGACGGAGATCCATCCAGGCTAGCGTCGATCTACTCCCAAGGGATACAATCCTACGTAGCGACGTCTACCTCCACCGACCAACATTTTATTGAGCGTCCAAACAAGTAAATCATTGAAGGTCAAGCCTTGACACGAGTGATGTCCGAAGGGTTGTTTACCGCAAACATCAATACCAAATATAATTTTGGTCTGATTTCATCAAGCGAAAGTCCCATAGGAACTCATTTCGATCCCATCTGGTATCAATGATGTCAACAGTTGAAAAGTCCAATGCTGAGTCTGTTCGGTAGTGATGACAGGCCTTGATGTCCACTCGGAGCAATTCACGTTGAATCTTTTCATGATTCTGTATTAGCTAAAAAGGCTATATTAGCATCGACTATTTAACCGTTCCGATGGTTAGAATTAGAATATGTCTAAGACGAGTCGCGGTTCGCCAACTGGGGGCCCAAAGAGCACACAGACATTGCAGGAGCATGACCGAATTCCAGTCGCTACATTCAAGTTTGAAGAAGCTGTCTTCTGTCTTCAAGATGCAAGGCCATCTCAACGCATGCTTAGAGGGCAGCCTTCAGAAACGTAGAGGCTGGTCCATCGAGTTCCATTCCTGCTCGACTATAATGGACAGAAAATTAGGATTCGAAAACCACCGCGGAACAAGAGTCCGTATATGAAGATTTTATCCCTATTCGTAGTGGATGAACCGACAGAGCGATATGCCTCGGTAGCATTGAGATGGTTTCGAAATGGGTTGGGAGATTTTGCAGCTCACCTGAATACTGCTGAACATTTCTATCGCTCTTGCTGCCATCGACCACAGACCTAACAAGGCCGGCAGAGTCTATCCCGCAATCTTAATTGCTGGTATTGAGGCTCTTCTCATATGTAGTTCTAGAGGCCACAGAAGTTCTCTGTCTACATTCGCAATGACAAAGGACCAATTTGGCCGCGTTTGGACCTGAACACTTCAGCAACCCGCTAAGCACGTTAGCAATGATTACACAGCGATCTTCAGGCTGGCTTAATCGGACAAAGCTTATCTCCAATCTGTGGGCCTGTAGAATTCTTTGAGGCCCAGGGCGGCCAAGCAAGCACGCAATTCAATACTTCTTTCAACATCTGATCAGCACGGTATCATTGCACAATTGTGCGCCATTTTCTCTGCTATAAATCAAGGGTTTCCTGCTGGTTGGTTTCATTGTTCAATCTCTTGATTTCCACCGATCGTTGACATTTTTCTTCCTCTTTTCTGCTGCTTTCACCTCCAGCTCTTCCGCCTCGGCACGGTTTTGATATCAGAGCTGAGTTTTGTTTGGTGGATTCACTTTGAGTCCGAATGCCATCTTCTGTTAGGTAATCATCATCGACGTGCTCAGCATTGAAGTTGATAATGTCCCACGTAATAAGGGGCATTCAGGTCCAAAACTCGGAAGTAATCTTCTGTTGACTGTTCATCATCAATGTCTTCAGCATTGAGGTTGATGTCATCACCGGCCAGCTTAGAGGATTTAAGCCAAACGTTCGCTTTCATATAGGCGAATACGTGTAGTCCAAGAGAGTTTCGTTCAAGAAGATTGTGCTTGATACAGCCTCTTTCGTAAGCTGGAAATCGTCGCAAAATGCACATTTTAGAATCTGGCTGAGAGCTGGTCTCTGTGTTTCGTCATTAATAGGCCCCATATGCAATTCAGAGACACCATGGCCGTTACATGGATGCTCGTTGTATTGGGTCGTCGACAGATGCTCTGTACTCCCCGGTCGACCGGTGAGCGTTCTACGGATCATTGTTCCTGGCAATTTGGGTCCAAACACGGAGGATATGTACAAATGAAAGGCTATAAATCTGTCATGACATGATAGCTATGGCCAATTAGCCACAAGCTCCAATACGAAAGAAAATTCTTTACTGCTACTGTAATATATCCTGAAATTCATCAATCATGCCGCAGTGTGGACATTCTGTTGCTGACTACTCTAGAAGAGAAAGCGATTTTTTTGTTCATAGAACCGGCCTAGCAACAGACTCTAACCTTTGTTTTAACTTGTAAAAGAATTCGTTTCTCGTAGCTGATCGAGCGGTCGTTCGACCTTGTATCGCTACGAACGGGTCTTCGGCTTGTTTCGAATCTTTGTTGGTGGACTTAAATTGTGGCATCACACTTGCAGCGAGATGTATGACAGGCGCACTATTCGCTATCCTGGGTAGTCGAGTTTTGCTGAATTTGACCTATGTATACCGCTCAAGTAATGCTCTTTTGGTGCGATATCTGGCAATACGATCGTCGAAGTCGCAGTGCAGCAGCCTCGATAAATGCTGAGCGGATCGATTCCAATACAAGCGTAAATACGACACGAATATAATTTTCTGTTTCGATACGCAGCTCGCATGTGGCCTTGTTTTCTTCTCGGCCTTCAGCATACCTTCAAATTATATGAGCTCTGTCGACCATTGTGAACTTCTGAACGACATTGAAGGGGTGGAAGTGCCTTGTTACAGTTTCTCCAATAATGGAGGTGATCTTTGAAAAGTTCCGTTCTGCTTATTAACCTCTATCCACGCTCATTGCTTTGTAGTTGGCTCTCTTACTGACTTCTGAAAGATCTGTGTTTGATGTGCGTTGCTTTTTGCTCCTTGGATTTTAAGGTAGAATGTCAGGGGGCTGCAATAATGTTAGAAGTCCTATTAGCGCGAGACCATGCATGCACGGCAGGGAAGGTTCTACTTGAGTCGAGTCCACACGAGAATTCAAAGCATCATGGACGACATCTAAAGAGTGATGTATGATTTATACGGCTGATGGACTGTATCAGAGTCGATAGTCTAACGAATCGTTAAATGAGTCGTAAACATCCATGTCTGATGCCTGTATTTTAAAATCGTGCAAGCGCGGTCATTCACTATAGTAGGATCTGACGGAATATCTGGCGCAGCCATAACTTCCCAAACGAGATATTGCACCTCAACGCACATTCTGCGATGCTCCGGGGGGATCGTCTTTGAGAAAGCCATCCTCTATAGAGTTCTGCTGCACGTGATCTGGAGAGGTGATGAGGACAATGCTGTGATATAAGCGAAGTGTGATTCCCTAAAGTCCCGTGAATAGTGTTTTAAGGGCATTTCACTTGAAAGTCAGTATGTGAACGGAAATTTGAAAACTTGTCTCTTACTGGGTTCGAGGTCATTGTTATCTCTATCACGTGCCTGCTGACATGTTCATATGACGCCAATACGTAGTATTACATCCAAAGTTCATCTGCCCTTCCCAGTCTCTTCATAGCATGACTTCTTTGCCGTACGACAAGGACAGGATCGAGGTCAAGCGAAAGGAGAACTGTCCGAAGCATATGTGTTCTTCTAGGAACGAAGGATTATCGAATTGAAAATAAGGCTCAGATTATGGAGCCATGTCTTCCACTAAAAAGACTTATTACCTCTCCCCCATGACTTACCACCGTATCTATCTATGCGCATCAAATTTCAGTAGACATAAGTCATTTGTCCGCTACCCCCTTTTGCCATGACAGGTCCTTATGCCGTGAGGTGCTGCATGCTAATACACCATCATCACATTGCAGTGGATGTCGGAGTAAATGGTGTAGGGAGAAATAGAGAAAGGTGGGAGTGCCAGATCAAATGTACTCGACTCTACAGTAATCCACATACTGATACATGGCCTACCAGATTCTGTCGACATCTTTTTTGAGGCTCAATATCTTCGCCCTTCCCCTTTTAACCTCACTGTGACCATGATGTGGATACCTATTTCACAGGCCACGAACGGATACGTTCCATCCCAACAGATCAGAACAATATCACCCACTCCTGATCGCTGAACTACAAGTATGCATCTGTGTACTGTCAGCCTCATTCTTCATAGAGTCGTCATGGGAGTCACTCACGCTTGATATCAGGCTCCTCGTTGAGCTTGACAGGATAGGCCAAGACCGAGATACCAGTAACTAGGAGTGAGTTCTCGGTGACGAGGAAATCGGACAAATCCAGTCCAGGGGTGAGAATCTCGTTGCAGTAGTTAGTCAAGTTTGAGATGCGGCCGGGCAGACCGGGCCCGTCATTCGTAAGAGCGTCGACAGTGAGCGCGTAGGCGAGGGGGTTGTAGAGGACGCCTTCGTGCGTATAGAAACTTCCTGAAGCTTCCTCTGATGTTTTGGTCAGCTACCGCCTCTGTGTGTGATACGAGTTTTACTGCTGTGCCTGCTTACCCTGGCATATTTCCTGGATTTCAACGTTGCTGACACCCACGCCGCGCACATCGTCAAGGTTTGCGGACGCATTTCCTCCCTGTTGTGGCTGGACCAGTTCATCCAAGAGAGCGGTGTGGATGGAAGTGGTAGGTACGTAGGCAGAATCTCCACCGTCAGCTCTGAGAGCCTCGATGTACCTCGAGTTGTACCTCTGCTGCAGAATAGAGGGTGGCAGTGGCAGACCAGCACCCACAACGAAGTTGGACTCTACAGTTCCGTGGTAGTCTGCAGAGTATGCAATGTGGTCGGACACCTTGGCCCTGGTCGAAGGCCAGTACTTGTAGGCCCACTGGGCAAGGAGGTTACCCTGAGACAAGCCAAGGACTGATACCTTCTTGTTGCCGCTGATGCCGGAGATGTAGTTGATGGCGTAAGCGATATATTCCGCGTTCACTTGAGCGTCGCCGAGTAGAAAGTCCGGAATGTTGAGCCAGACGGGATCACCAAGGTTGGACTTCTGCAGCAGGGGGATGTAATTACCCTTGAAGGTGACGTAGCCTGTGTTACCCGTGCCTGGGATGAGGATGACTGGCTGCGCGCCCTCGCCGTACTTGAACTCGTCGGGAATATGGATGACTCCACGTAGTTGAGACTCGCTCAAGCTGTAGCTCGCGTCCGAGTTGTCAGCTTTGGGGAAGACTTCGGTCGACGGCTGGCGCAGGTTGACATTGATCGAGTTATCATCTCCAGTGAGAGAGCTTTGGAAGAACTGCAGAACGTCAGACGGGTTCTCAGAAGAGAGACCGGCCTCGACGATGTTCCCAATGGCCTGGAAGATGTTGCCAGGCGTTGGTGCATTGATGATGCTGGAAAGGACTGAGCTGGCGGCGGCAATCCCTGTAGGAGTCGCAGTGGGGGTGGTGCCCTGAAGCAAGGACAGCAGACTGCTGTATTCGTTGCCATCTTGACGACGCTCAACAGGAGATGGCGCGGCGGAAGAGATTCCCAACACGCAGCTGGCAACAGCCAAATGGCCGAGAGCTTTCAGCATCTTGAAGTAAGATATAAAATAGCGACTGACGTAAGTCTTGGATGAAGTCAGAAGGTCAGCCTCTGACACGGATGAAAATAGACCTTGGTGATTGGTTTGAGAATGATATCCAGCCTTGAAGCCTGGTAATGGCTCCTTTAAATAGTTCTGATCGTCTCATACCGATCGAGTGATTTCTTGCAAACGATGTCCGCCATCGACACATCGGTTTTCTGGTTGCGGTTCACAACATTGGCGGCATCTGTCCGACCAACTTGACCATGGTCAGGCAAGTCCATCCAGGAAGCCTTGATGGGTGCTGGAATGGCCATGAAGATCACTTAGAACTCTCAGAGTAAAGCGTCGCTCTCCTTGCTTACCCGAATTGTTGTCATTCCGAGCTCACTGTCGCGGAATGGGAAAGAGCAGTATTGAGGGTGATATTCTTCCTACCCGAGGGACTAAGCCTACAGACGGTATCAGTATCATGAGACGTGTTGCGAGTTTTCGGTCCCGAGGTTGTGCTTTAGCCAAGGCACACACCAGCGGTGGACTGCCAAATTTTATGGTGCCTAGTCTGGGAAGCCTCGTAGGTTCGGCATTTGGAGATGAAACAGGCATTTTTCTTGTTGCACCAGCAACCAGTCAAAGAAATGTCACTGGCGTCGAGGAGTTTCCAAGTCTAGTGCGCGATTAGTACCTGTGTGGTTGAACTATGGTTGTGAAACATGAAACGTTTGGGGCCGATGCCATCCCGCTGAGGAGAAGTCATCACCTAGCGCTGTACACTGTACCGGCATGAAAGCTGGTGTTCTTGATATTGGTAATGCACCCTCCTCCGGGAATGACAACTTCAAAAGCGTCGTGCTAGCCTTTGATTGGTCCTAATAGACCTACTGGTTGTTTTCTTTCACCCGGACTAGGAGAGGACAAGTCAATAGCTAGCTTGTCGAAACGAGATTGCTATTTCCTAGGATGGATGCACTCATTCGCTTACAATGACGTAGGTATGGATAGCTAGAACCATCGTGAAGACTTACTGTACACTTATTAAATCGTGGCTATAGCGTCTGGTGTTGCTCAAGCAATGCAGATCATTCCTATGACATTGCTCTAGCAAGCCCGAGCAAGTCCATAGAGTCCTTTCGGCGGTGAATCGACGAGTTGTACCAAAGCGAATGCAGAACTTGAGCTTCGTATCTCGACAGCTACTTTGATGGGCGGTTACGCTGATTTTCGTGATGCGTCTATAAAGTATAATTCGACAAAAGCTCTGGTGTAGGAGATGCGGACGGTGGAATTTGTGCACACATTCTCGCCACTGATCTTGCCGGCCAAGTTGCGTTAAGCTGTAAGTTGTAGGTGATGTAGAGGGCGACTAGGTGGAGGTGTTGTAGCGATGCCAGTGAGTACGATGGCACGCAAAGCGTGACTTGGCCGAACAACGTTAACTTGTCACGACCTCTATACCCTCCTCCTCCGCCGCTCGCAGTATAAAATCCCTCACTTTCTTCTCAGGCGCGAGGTCGATGGCCAACGCATCGCTGTCGTCTCTTATGTCGGACTTCGCACCAGCCTTGAGGAGGACGACAGCAGCATCGCCATGACCCTCGGCGATGGCGTGGTGCAGAGGCGTGGAGCCGTCGGCGTCACGCGCATCGAGCTGGCTACGTCCTTCTGTGATGAGCAGCTTGATAATGGGCACATTGCCGACGGCAGCGGCACGATGAAGAGGCAGCTGGCTCCTCTTATCCTTAGTTCTAGCGATTCCCTTGTTGCGAGCCAGGAGCATGCGAGCGGTGTCGAGGTTGCCCTTAGAAGCGGCGAAGTGGAGCGCAGACTGGAGATTGGCGGTTTTCAGCTCGACGTCGGCGTTGAACTTGGTCAGCAGCAGCTCGACGAGCGCGTCGCCCGAGCCATCCTTGAGACTTGAGGCCATCATCAGAGCAGTCCACCCAGCGCTATCCTCCTCGTCCACGTCGAACTTCGGCTGCTCGGACAGTAGTGTGACGATGTCGATCCGGTTGTACGCCGCAGCCCAGTGCAGCGGTAGGCGGCCATCGTCGTCGTGACGCCGCGCCAGCTTGGGGTCTGCCTCTAGTAGCGATGCCACCAGCTTAGCTGCACAGGTAAGCTTCTTGACGATGTTGATGTTATGGACGTTTGCTTGGTTGGACGCAGCAGAAAGCTGTACTTACTTTGCCCTTCGCGGCATGCCGCATGGATGGCGTATTTTGACTGTTGCTCTTCAATATTCATCACGTTCAGTCCAAACTACTCTAATTGCTGTGTCCTTGCCGTCCTCTACTTTCACGATGAGCAGGCCTATAATATGTTATTTTGTAGCATCGTTAATGCGGCATCGTTGGTAGGTACCTAGGCTCCCAGGACAGCGTCATCCAGACTAGAAAGTGCTGGCGGGGTAGCATGAATAATCTTATCGATAGGGAGGTCCAGAACCAGGCCAGACCAGATTATTACATGACAATAAACTCGCTAGTCAGGCGAGTACAACGTGAATGCATAGGGTTTGAAAGGATGAGATCGTCAAGGGTGGTTTGAATGCTTGGAATGGTGGATATTCTAATGTAGGATGCAGAGAAAGAGCTTTATTTCGTAAGGAATATCTTTTGCTCAAATCATACGCTTTGCAGAGATGCCGGTCGCACAATCTAAAAACAGTGCAGCTACGATGGAAAATGCCAAATAAAACACAATGCTCCCTCGCTCAAAGTTTCAACTCGTTCAGAATGGTCTGAGCCATGTTTTTGTATTGCCATGTGCCACCGTCGACTTTTTTGAATTGGATGCCGTGCAGGCTCAGCAGCGGCACCTTGACGATGAAGATCTCGAAACGCAAGATCATGCTGCGCCCGCGATCATCCTGCACGTGTGTGCTCGTCTCGCCTGCCGGACGGAGGGAAGAAGGTTTCCTGCTGTGTTGTGGCCTCGGCGCCGGTGCAGGTTCCTCATCACTACTGTTCTCCACGTCTGTGTAGCCTGCCGTTTCTCGTGATCCTTTGTTGGTCGTGCCTTGCTGCGGTACCTGGAATTCGTCCCTTGGAGGAGCTTCATTCGTGGCTGTACGGTCAATTAAGCCGCCAAAGGATATCTTCCGCCGATGGCCTCCGCTCGCCGGTGGACTCAATGGCACACCACCAGCAGGTGAAACGTCATCAACACCAGCTTTCAACATATCAATGCTTGGCGCGTGACGGCATGAAAATCCACCCTTGATCTCCTTGTACTCCACACCTAGTTGTTTCAAAACACGGATGATGTCTGATCGAATGATGCTCAGTGGCCGAGAGCTTGTTGTGGAGACCGAAAAGAGACCTTTCAAATAGACAGGTTTGATTCCTGTTGGACTCTCTGATGAACGAGCGCTAGGCTCTGGATCATCCGCTAGCTCTGCATCGGTTTCCTCTGGCACGTTGCTTTCCCTCCTGGTCATTTCTCTTCTTGCCCGCCGAGCTTGATAACTTTCTTTCCGTGCGTGGCCCATGCTCTTGGCCCTGCTCGTCCCAATAGTCGACGGGCGTTGCGGTGTACGTTCCACATCACTTGAAGGCTCAGGCTTGGGAACGTCAACACTCTGGTTCCTGTCATGGCTGACAGTGCTGGATAGCGGTGGTCTAGTGGAGTAGGTTTCGCTCACTCCTCGTCGGGTTAGTCGCCGTCGGATGTCAGAACTATTCACACTAACACTGCGTCCCAGTCCATGGGCTTTCCCAGGCTTATCCTCGAAAGACGGGCTCCTAGCTGGTCCATCATCGCCGGCTGGCAAAGCCAAGTGATCCTGTTGCTGTGAACTATCCGGGCGAGAGCCTGTTGCAGAGGGTTCCCTGTCCTTAGGCCGTCGCATACTAAAGGATTTGCGGGGACTGTTCTTATCTGCATCGTTCTGCGGGCCAAGCCCTGCAAGACTTGAAGGTGGATGTTGAGATCTATCTGACCTACCTCTTTCGTTGTCTGTGCTGTGCTTGTGCTTCCTGGTACTGAACCTTCGCAGAAGCCCAGCCGCTGTGCTTTCTTTTCGTTGCAAAGAATTGGTTTGTACCTGTTCTGGAGGAAGGACAATCGCTGGCCGTCCCGGACTTGGCGCGCCTTTGACAGGAAGACCTCGCATAGCTTCGGTAGCTTCGTCTTCACCGTGAGTGCGTGCTCGGGGTCTGGTTCTGCCACCTGTTGGGGTTTCACCGGCCGATTCAGGAGTGTATGCGTTAGTATACGCCGATTGGGGAGCCGCTGGCATTTCGGGCAGCTGGAATGTCTGTTCGCCTGGTAAAGTAGGCAAAGCCAACCCACCTGGATTGACTTCTCTCGCTTCCCGCTCGATCTTCTCTCTGGCAAGATAGTAGACAGATATGAGCGGTGCGAAAGCGTTGATAGGGTCAACCCCAACCTGTAGAGCTTCACTACTAGGTGTATTCAACGTATCCCTACTGGTTGTAGAGTTTCGCCGCTTGTAGAAGTCGAAGACACCACGCTTCCTTTCAGAATCAGGTAATTGGCCAGCGGTTGTTGCCCTCTTTTCAGCAAGTCGGACGGCGCGCTGATAGTCTTCAGACTCTACTATCTTAGTGAGTTGCTGCGTTATGACATCAGCAGACCCGAAATCGAATCCTGTCATTTTTTCCACTACTTTCTCGTCGAGAGGGAGAGTGATTGGTTTTCTAGCCGGTAAATAATTGTCTGGTGGTCCTGAGAAGCCCTTCGTCATCCAGGGATGTGACATGACTTCAGCAATTGTGGCTCTCTGGCTGGGGTCGGTGGTAAGCATGCGAGAGATGAGGTTCCTGCACTCTGGACTAAGCCAGGGAGGATAATCGACATAACCCTTTTTTATCTTGGCATGGAGTTGAGGCATGCTTTGGTCATCGAAAGGGACTTTGCCACAGACAAGAACGTATAGGACGATGCCGAAACTCCAGACATCAACTTCTGGTCCAGTATACTGTTTTGCCTGAAGAAGCTCTGGTGCGGCAAAGTAGAGACTTCCACAAAACGTCTTCAACAGACTCCTCGGCGAAAAGAGGTTGCTGAGGCCGAAGTCTATGATCTTGATGTCTCCGGTCTTACTAATGAGGATGTTCTCGATCTTCAAATCCCTGTGAACAATGCTGTTCCGGTGGCAATAGTCAAGCGCACTTGCTATCTGTCGCCCGAACTTTCGAGCCTGTTTCTCTTTGAGACGCCCGTGAGAAATGATGTAATCCAACATCTGGCCACCGTTTACGTATTCGAACAACATATACCAATGGTAGTTAGTGCGCAAGACGTCTCTCATGCCACAGATGTAGGGATGATCGACGAGAGTGACGATGGCAGCTTCACGGGCAGTTCGAATCTCCTTACTGTGATCTGCGCGTTCGCGCTCGGCGGCCGTGCGATGTTCTTGATCGGTCGACAAGCGAGGCACTATTTTGACAGCGACCTGTATCATGCGCCAATTAGCATTGAGGTTCTCAATGGGTGAAGAACCTAAGACGTCGAGTTCATACCTGTTCGCCAGTTTCCTTGTTCTTGGCAAGCTTGACTTTACCCATGCTTCCTGCGCCTATGGTTTTGCCCAATTCCCAGCTCCCAGTCTGAGTATCTATGGCAGTCCTCCTCCTCAGGGTTGTCGGAGGCCTCTGTTGGGCGGCCGCATCCATGGCGCCGTTCGAGGGTGGTGGTGCTTGAGGTAACTGATCATTGTAACGAGAGCTCGCGCGTGTATGTGAGTTGTTGGCCGCTCTGGAAGAAGACTCGGCTCGCGCCATAGCGGGTCGACTCACAGAGCCGTCGTAATCTCGCGACTCTGTCTGTCTGGAGCTCGGTGGACGGTCGATGCTACTCTGCTCGTAGTCGTATCTCTGCACGTTTGCCAGACCAGAAGTCGGCTGTCGAGGGTGTGGAGAATGAGGGGTGGAGGTCGAGCGGCGCGGGGAGCTTGGGGCAGAGGTTCGTTGCGAGGCGTTGGTAGGTTGATAGGCTGTGGCAGTATCACCACCGTTCAGCGGCGGTGGTTGACGTCGTGTCGAATAGCTGTGCGGTATTGAAGCAGGCTGAGCTGCAGCCGACATGGTTTAAACAGCAGTGAGGGCCGTGCAACTCTAGCGGACGGCAGGTGATGGAGTTGGTATACGTAGAGGGGTTACAGATTGGCAATCGGCCGGCCAGTAAACGTGTGGCCTTTGCGGTGTCGCAAGTGGTGCGGCAGATGATAGCAGCAGCAGCAGCAGCAGCAGCAGCAGCTAGCTGAAAGGCGGCTGGCAAACCGGCTGGCCGTTACAGGGATCCAACGCGATCGGATCGGCCGCTGGCTGCAGCGGCAGGCTCGCCGACTTGCAGACAAGCGCGTCAAGGGAGGTTCTCCCTTCGGATGGGTGTCTGCTGCTGGGTTTGTGGTTTATCGGTGGGGACGGGCAAGCGTATCACCGTCAAGGGACGGGTCGGTACTTTTCGTTTCGGCAACCAAAGGAGCATGAGAAGGAAGGGAGAGGATGGTGCAGCGCGACAGGCGACTTGGCTGTGAAGCAAGGGAAGCCGATACGCGGCGCCAGTTAGATGGCTGCTACGTCAGAGCAGCGACTCGAAACCTGGGCGTACAACTGCCAGTTCGCTGTCGTCGCCTTCGCTGTCTTCTGGGATGGAGGTGACAGCGGACCGATAGGAGGCAGGTCGAGTCAAGAATGGTTTACTAGGACACGTACAAGGATCCGTCGTCGTCCAGGGTGTGTCAATCTGCCTAGCTGGAGGCCAATAAGTGAACCATCTCGGGAACAGCCACAGTTGAAGTGGAGAAGGCTGCCGAGAACGTCACCGTGGGGAGCGGTCGAGATGAGCCTGGGTTTACCGTCGATGATCCGGAATCGTAGAAGTCGCTTTAACCAGAGCGCCTCGACTGAAGGTGGTGTTATGATGGAAATAATTCAGTCAGAGAACAATAGCTACTGTATGCTAATACTGAGGCTTCCACGTTCAATATACCAACTGCTCTGCTCTGAATAGCTGCAGTCACGTTACTTGAAGCTTCGAATGACGCGGTCTGATTAGAGCTAGTGTTATCCAATAGCGGTTAGAGCTGAGGCCCGGCCCGCCGAGCCTTCCGCAGAGCTGCGTCCCTGCGGCGTCATGCCGAAGCTGGAGGTAGGTTATATATGCCACACCATCGAGGGTTTGACGTTTGACGAGTGCTGCTTTGCTGGACGAATACTCTACGAGTGTTCTGAATCTTCAGTACATGAAGGACGGAAACTGGCCCAAGTTGGTCACGATTGATTTTGTCTGCCTTGGTGGGACTTCTCCACAGCTTATAGGTATGTTCTCCTGCCTCCCTCCATCGACCAGATCTTCTCAAGAAATGCTGTCTCTTCGAACAGATACTGAACAAGCATGTCTCTGAAGAAACGCTCCTACACCGCCTACTCCCACGATGAGAGAGCTGGGCCTCCCCAACATGCACCCTTCGCTTTCTATGGCACTCCACTGCCAGCCTACGATCCTGAAGCGCAGGACGACGGCAGCTACGTTCCGGTGTGGAAGCAAACGGTGACCGACGAGCACGGCCGAAAGCGATTGCACGGCGCCTTCACAGGAGGATGGAGCGCAGGGTACTTCAACACAGTGGGCAGCAAAGAGGGATGGACGCCGGCCTCCTTCGTCTCGTCACGGACCAACCGGGCTCAGAAGGCAGGCGATGCTGCGCCCAAACAGCAACGGCCGGAAGATTTCATGGACGAGGAAGACCTCGCGCTGCAGGCCGAATCGCAAAAATTGGAAACCGCAGATGCTTTTGCTGGGATAGGTGAGACAGCGAACAAAGATCCGAAAGGAATGTTCAGCGACCTGTTCCGGTCAACCAGGGAGACAATGGGATCGAAACTTCTGCAGAGAATGGGATGGAAGATGGGCCAGGGTGTAGGGCCAAAAGTTCGGCGTATGGCGCAGGGAGACAAATCAGGTGAAGCGCATTACTTCGCGCCTGAGAACTCGAAGCTCATTGCCTTCGATCGCAAGAACGATCGATACGGCCTAGGCTTTTCCGCAGAAGCAAGACTCGATGACAACAACGATGAAGCGGACGCGAATAGCGATGACGATGCTAGTATTCTAAAGAGAAGTCGATCGAAGCCATCGGTCAAGCCGGGAAAGTTGAAAAAGAAATCTGGTATAGGGATCGGTGTTTTGAACGACACTGGATCTGATGAAGACGACTCATACTCTGTGGGGCCCTCGTTATCTTACAATCGAGTCGTAGGCGGGGGTAAGAAAAAGAAGAAGGGTCTGGGAGCTGCACCCAACACTGAGTCTAACCATAAAGTCAAATCCACGACTAACACGTCCCAACGTCCACAACGCTGTCATGATGGACGCCCACCGCTGGTCGGGTTCATCCTCAGCCTTCAACCGTTGAAGTTTCTCACCGAATCTGTTTACTCTGTACCTTCACTGCCTGAAGGATGGAAGTCTGCCAAGTCAAACTCAAAGCCCACCCCAGCAGTAGAATCGTACCAAACCACTGCTGATGCAGCGAAGACTTCGACTCTGGACGTGAAGAGCAGAGCAGCCCTGCTAGGAGAACAACAACTTCCTGGAAAATCCATCTTCGACTTCATCGCACCACATGTCCGAGACAAGCTTGCAGCTGCTTCAGGCAAGACCAATCTACCTCAAGGTCGTGGCGAAAGCGCACCAGAAGATTCCGCCGGTAATAGAGATGGTAGCAGGCGCACGCTCTGGGACCTTGTACCGCCATTACAACGAGAAACGGCCGTGGCTGCGCTCCAAAGAATGCAGTCTGGGTTCACTCCCTACGAGGACGAAGCAAAGCGTGGAAGATATCGATATTTCTTGGAGCTACGTGCAGGACTACAACACAATCTTCCCGAGCGACCAAAAGGATTGAATTTGGAAGAGTGGGGCAACGAATTCAAGGAGTTTGCACAGGCTGCGGCAGTCTTCAAGCCGATGTCTGGATTGATGGCGCTACGGTTCACAACCTCCAGTGGGACCAATGCGGGACCGGATGGAAATGCACAAGAACCCTTGATCGAGGAAGACCCTGCAGAAAACGCAGCCAAGAATGGCATGTTTGGCGCCCTGACCAGACAAACCCTTGATTTCCACCCGACTAGGTTGCTCTGCAAACGCTTTGGCGTTCCACCACCCGCCACTGTCGCTCCTGACCCAGCGTCAGGCCCAAGTGGTAGAGTTGATAGCGCCAGAGGCCTCCTGCCTGCCGATGGAAGCAGGGACATCGTCAACCAGCACAGCATCGACCTCATGCTGCGTGATAGACCATCTAATTCACAAGCCATGTCCGGCTTTTCATCCGAACCGACTCAGCTGCATCCAATCGACCAGTATCCTGAGGCTTTGGCCGAAGTCGACGCCGAGAGAAACGAGGCGCTCGAGGCCAGTAGGCCAGATGCGGCAGTCTTCAAGTCCGTCTTTGGCGATGATGATGTCGAAGAGTAGATAGCAAACAGCCATGGATGAGTCAGTTAGTTACTCATCTCCTTGCGAATGTCGTCTTCCAAGCCTGCACCAGTCGCTCATAATGAAAAGCTCGTCTCAAATCATAAGTTGATGGTCTCGCGTCTGAAATGCAATGCTTAAGCATTAGCCCGTCTCTCGTTCTCGTAGCGCTCGTTCTGTAATCTCAGCTCGCGGACCAATTTCTGTGTCGAAATCATCAGCCGGTGTAGCATGTCAGAATGTACTATGCAGTCTATCCCTCACCGCGAGCGCCTCTGGTCGAACGCCATTCTCAATCAGCGAAACGCAGTACGTCAGCGACTGCCTGTCGAGACCTGTGTTCTGTAGCGCAATCTCTCGGATTAGCCCTCTAGCCTTGTGTTCACTCTACAACAGTACTTGGAGATAGACATTGGTGACGCGTACCAGAATCGTAGATATCTCGTCGAGGATGTCGATCGTCTCGCGCGCGGCCTTGCGCTTAGAGTCGTCTGCGGCTGGCATCTTTGCTGAGAAGAGTGAATCGCTTTGTGTAGAAGCCTCCTATTTCAGATCTTTAAATGGCTGTGGAGTTTGTTTGTTTATCTATCTGGTGGTCTTGTGTTGAGACTCGTTGGCAAAGTACAAGGGAGGTCGACTATCTGGTTATGGCTATAGAGGGGTACAATATGTTTACTGTATTCCGGCAGAAAGCCTCATCACGTGACTAGTTCCTACGTTTGAGCGCCTAGTGTACTTGGTCAAAACATGGGATTAACGCTGACCTATAGAGTGCGCATCGACTTCCTTCTAGTGTTACAGATAACGATGTGATTGAGGTCATCGCATGTACTGTGGTTTTTAAACGTCTCCTTGCAACGCAATATTCAAATCAAATTGGACAATCCACTCAAGTATATTTGTGAAGCGAGAGCCGACTATCTCCCGGTCGCACATCGCACTCTTAAGAACAGCAACCTCACCTGGAGCAGACTTTCGTTTGCCGGTACAGCTTCAGGGTTGTTAGAAGTGTAGCGCAGAAGCTTTACTAGATCGTGATTCGTGATTGAACAATGTTGTCCCTACTGGAGGCCTGGTAACCAGAACTACCAACGGAAGCTCAATGTTGCCCCTTTACTTTCAGGAAGAGATAAAGGGTTAGCACTCGAGCAGGTATGAGCATACTCTAACCTTTGAGAGGACGCTTCAACATGAGATTTGTGAAGCGAGAATTGAGCAGATGCTGTTCGTCGTAAGTTGATCTCGACTTGCCTCCAAAAACTAGCAACTCAAGATACAAACTATGAGATTGGGCTGAAGGGTGCAGAAACTGTTAGGCAGGAGGAAGGAAAAGCTCGAGTGAGTGGCAAGAGCAGTCACAGGTGATTGGCAAGGCAAGAGGGCAGCATCACTCTACACTAAGACCAACAACACTATCATTGGCAATTGGACCGGCATTGACATACTCACCTTCATCCACACTGGTTTTTGGCCGTTAGCGAAGTCTTTGCATACTGGTATTGGCGCAACGAAGCCCGTGCTCGAAAGTTGTGGCTGGACACGCTTCAGTCAGTAGAGATGCAACGAGGAGAACTGTCACTAACACTGGCATTAGCACACTCTCCCAATCATGTTAGCGTAGCACTCATTCACTCTGACACAGTCTTCAACACGGGTGTCCGTCAATCACAGGTAAAGCTCGAATGCAGACCGCTGTTTGCTCTGTCTCGAGGTATCGTCTCTGTGGTTGGCTGAAGACTTGATCATGGACTGACCACTCAGGTTCGTGAACTTTGTGTTGGTGACTGAAGGATAAGAGGGTCATGTCTTCGACCATCCCCCAGCTTGAGACCAGGAGTTATTTTCGCTGAGCTGACCAAAGTAAAGTTAACAAGGGCCTCCTAGCATAGGGTCGAAGAGCATAACAACCGGTTTTTCTCCAAGTTCTGGCGTATAGCCTAGTAGCCGATCGCAAGATGTAATAGAAGCAATGGAATAGCCGTTAACATCAAGTGCAAAATGCTAGAAGCAGGGTAAATATTGGTGTTACCTTTACCGTAAAAGTCCCCAATCTCGAGCATGGTGGGGAGGTCTGACTATGGATTTCCATAGCCGCCGGCGATTCCCCTCAAAGTCATGACGGTGTGGATGTTGTATTTAGGCTAATGATATCATCATGTGCTAGCATCCGCTGACCAGGGTCAGCCGGGCAATACCCTCGCACATCGACAAGACAAAAGGCTGCATTTTCATGATCAACGATGTTAGCGCATTACATGGCCGTAACAATTTTGGCGTGATTGGTACTTGACTTGGTGAGAGATCACCCGCGCTGATACTCTGATTTGGTGAGACGCACTGACTTTTGGCGGCGGTGTCGTCGGCCCTGGCAGGATGGTCGTGCTTTCAAAGTCAGCCGTATTAGTATTGCACATGCCCTCAAAGTGGTTGGAGTTATTCGTACTTGCCTTGGTAAGAACTCCGATGAATTGCTCTGACCAGATTACCGTCATCAAAATCCACCATTTGACAGTGTAAAGTTCGCTGCTACTTGAAAGAGCAGTCAAGTTTGAATGATCGTTCCCATTTGAGAGCCTCAACACTAGAGAGATCAGTATCACGGGAAGCATTGGAGAGGTTAGTAGTGCCAAGAAAAGTCAGTTGTTATGGAGAGGTAAGTCGCATTAGAAAGGTGAGTTGGGCTGGACAAGTTCATTCATACCTGGAAACTCAGTCGAACCAGGAAGGACAGTCGTGTTCGAAAGGTTGGTTGCTTTGGAGAAGGCAGTGGCATCTGAGGGGTCATTCGCGTTAGAAAGGTCAGTGAGGCTGGAAACATCAGTTGTACTTGGAAAATCAGTCGTACTGGAGTGGGCAATAGTGTCTGAAAGGTCGGTCGTAGTGGAGAGGTCATTCGCAAAAGGTCAGTGAGGCTGGAAACATCAGTTGTGTTAGGACAGTCAGTCTTACCAGAGAAGTCAATCGCATTGGAGAGGTCGTTCGCACTATAAAAGTCAGTGAGGTTGGGAAAGTCAGGTTTCCTTGCAAAGTTAGTCTTACCGAAGAAGTCGATCGCAAAGGTCAGTGGCGCTAGAAAAGTCAATAGTGGTGGAAGGTCCAGTCCCTTGGAAACGGTCAGTTGGGATGGCTGGGATGGCACTGCCCGGGCACAGTGGAATTGGCGTTGTCTGGCACTGGTAAAGTGGCTGAGGCCGGCACTACCTGGGCACACCAGTATTGGCGTTGACTGGTACTTGCAAGGTAACTGGCCGCTGGCACTACCTGGGCGCACCGCCATTGGCAAGATCACTGAGCACCGGGACTGGCAGAAGAACTGGCGTAGGCACACTACCTGGCGCACCGGTATTGGCGAGAAGAGAGGCACCGACACTGGAGAAGAGGACTGGCGATGGCACACTGCCTGGCGCACCAGCATTGGCAAGAAGAAAGGCACTGACACTGGCAGAAGAACTGGCGCAGGCACACTGCCTGGCGCACCGGCATTGGCGAGAAAGGAGGCACTAGCACTGGCGGACTCACTGGGCAGTTGGCACTGAGGGAGGCACACCAACGACGGCGCAGGCGCCGTTGGCACAGGCACACTTTAGCATTGGCGCACCCTTCTGACACTAGTGTCATCATTGGTATCTGCACCAGTTCTGGCATTGGCACACTTGTGCTGGCGTGAGGAGCATCACCGACATTGGCGCGATGTCATCGGCAATTGCACTCTTACTGACAAGGCACGCTCTCACCAACATTGGTTTCGTGTAGAGAGCTGCCACACTGGTACCCTGACAATGATGCTGGTACTCTGGCTGTTACCAGCGCAGTGACATTGGTCTGACACTAGCACAGTGGTATCGAAACTGGTATGCTGGTGCCGGCGTTGGCCAAAGCTAACCAGTATTGACAATGATTCTGACACGAAGTGCCAGAACCAAGGCCAATACCGGATGCGATGCCAACCACAACAACCAGATGCCAGTTCCAATGCCACTGTACTAACGCCAGATCAGTGCCACTGCGCTGGTGATAACCAAAGTACCAGCATAAATGCCAGAGTCCCAAATGTAGCAGCGCCTACACGAAAGCCAAAGTGGAAGAACGTCCCAATGCCAGTAACAGGTGCAATTGCCGATGACGAGCGCGTCAATGCCTGTGACCGCTCCAACGCCAGGAAGTGTGCCAAATGCCAGGATGGGTGCAGATACCATTGATGACACCAGTGTCAGAACGGGTGAGCCAACGCCAGTGAGTGTGCCTGTGCCGGTGGTGCCTGCGCTGTTGCTGGTGTGCCGTTGTGCCAACTCCAGTGAGATGAGGGCCAATGCTAGTGCCAGAAGCCAATACCGGTGCACCCGTGTGCCCACGCCAGTGAAGTGAAGCCAGTGCCAGTGCCGGAGAAAGAGGGCCAATGCTGGTGCACCCGTGTGCCAACGCCAGTAAGGTGGGTCCAGTGTCGGTGCCAGTGAGAGAGCCAATACCGGTGCACCTGTGTGCCCAACGCCAGCGAAGTGAAGCCAGTACCGATGCCAGTGACCAAGTGGGGGTGGGGCCAATGACGGTGCACCCGTGCCAGGGCCAGTAAGGTGATGCCAGTACCAGTGAGGTGGAGCCAATACCAGTGTACCCGTGCCGGGACCAGATACCAGTGCCAGTGAGAAGGCCAATTCCGGTGTGCCAGCGAGCAGGCCGAGTCCAGAGTTTCCAGAGAAATGGGGCCAGTGATGATGAGAGAACCAGACCCAAGATGCCAGTGATGATGAGAAAACCAGACCCAAGATGCCAGTGCCAGTGCCAGTGCAGGTCCAAAACAGGGTTGAGAAGCTTGACGCAAGAGGTGCGGATGGTCGAGTGGTGAAGGTCGGGTGAGGAAGGTTGAGTGAGAACGATTGGATAAGGATGGTGAAGTGAGGATGACGAAAATGATGGAGTGTTGGATGACGAGGATGATGGAGCGGTGGATGAAGAGGACGGTGAAGTGGTGGATGAAGATGATGATGGAAGATGGAATAGGGAATAAATGTGAGGGAGTGAAGAGGGCAGTGAGAGGGAAGGGCAGTAAAAGAGTGAAGCAGGCAAACAATCAAACAAGTGAGAGGGGGAAGGGGAGCGAGGAGGAGTTGGGAGAAAAAAAAAGAAGAGGGAGTGAGAAGTGGGAATTGGGGGGATACTTATACCCTGCCCGCCTGGCTGCGCGCCCGCTGCAATCACACTTTCGGATCACACTTTCGGATCACACCATCGGATCACTGCGGATCACTTGTGTTGCTTACCAGCCAACTGCAAAGCTGTTGCACGTAAGCAAAGCTGTAGCCATTCCAACTGGGCTTGTTAATGGGCCATTTTCCATCCAAGTCCGCGCGATCTTCTTGCGATGTCTCTCTAGTCGGCTGCAGGTGTCGTGTAGGTGGTGATTGCGAACTCGAGCCACCTCTCCAACGTCTTCATCTGGACTTGCGAGCTACGGCGTGGATGTTGGACCGTCAGAAAACGGATGACAAAACAGCATACTGTCTTGATACTTGCTTTCTCCGAGATGATGGTTGATATGATGCATACCCCAAGAACACCCATCTTGCCAACATAGGCCTATGTTGTGCCAAAAGTATTGCTTCAACTCATTGCTGTGCTGCATGCTGTTGATACGATGTAAAGGGGGGACAGTCACGCCAGACGCGCAGAGCGACGTCGCTCAAACGGGGCAAGCGGCGACATTGATTGCAATATGCGGTCCATTTTCCTGTACAGGCAAGGCAAAAGGTTGGATCGTACGGGGCGTGGGTAATTCCGATAGCTGTGGTCTGATACTGATGGCTGTGGTCTGATATCACATCATATCTGATACTGACAGCTGTCCACTCATCTGTTGTCAGAGAGCCCAATCAAAGGTTGCCAATCAGTCGATATGGGTCGACGTGTTTGGGATGGTTATCGTGTACTGATCAGAATATGCTGAGGCAGTTTTGTCTCAACAGAGTCATGTTGCCACAGTGCGACATTCTCACTGAGTGATTTTCTTCCGTTCGACTTGGACCTTTTGTGGAAAGTTTTGTTTCCTCAGACTTGGCGTAGTTGTGGCTATCAAAGAGACGGTCCCGTGAGTTAGTCGGTAGGGAGCAGGGCTCATTCTGCAGAACCGACGGTTGAGATTGCAGCCGGGAACAAAACCGAATAGATTGTTAGCATCTGCACGCTCAAATCACTGTGAGTTCGTTTGCAGCTACGTGTCACTCTCGTCGAAAGACATTGTACCTGACCTTGGGCAATGCCTACCTAGGTAGTATGTACCCGCGTGAATCGAGTGTGAAAATCGGCATTCACGCCCAGTTTGTAGAAGTTGTGATGGGAGTGCTTAGTAAGTCTGCTGCGATGTGAGTCTCACAGCGAGTTCACATCGCGGCCCACTAGCTGTACGTCTCAGAGACGTGAAGTCAACATCGAAAATCATTAATGATGTTGAGATAGAGCAGGCGGTACGTAGTACAAGCCGTGCGATAGAACATTCCTATGAAAACGCTTGCAAGGATCTTTAGCGCAAGTTCTGGAATCCTGCAGGATGCGTCCCGCCCCGTTAGCTTGATATGCTGCGCTATCATAACCAGGTAGACTACACTACGTGCTTAACATGATGAACCCAAGACATGCTAGAATTCTAGAATATCCATAGTTTTGGCTAAGTATCTCCCAATACAATATGCGCATCTTTTGGTAGGTGATGGTCAGATATTATTACACCACTCCCTTGACATTTCTAGAACCCACCCAAACCCTAACCCTCAGAACGTATCAAGGCTGTGGAGAATGTGGAGAATCATAGAAAACTATCGAGACAGAGCATCTGCACAATGATGATCAGATTAAGCGTTACCTATTATCACAGAAATACATCTCGAGAACATAATAGTTTTACGTTCTTCTTGTTGACAAACAGAATTCTCGATATTGTACCTGACTTGCTTCGTGAAGCCGACTTGATGACTTCCCAGAAAGGGAGACCACCACATTGACTTTACACTCTATTAATCAAAGAGGCTCTACTGGTAGGAACAATTGTGCCGTGAAGTATGGCTTCCTTCGCTCTACTCTGCCTCCTCTCAAAGTTTTGATCTACAAACGTCGCTTAGTATGTTGGTTGACGCTCGCACAGCTGTACGGTATTCGCCCTGAAGCTGCTTTGCTACCATACGGCCGTGTGAGTTGCCTTCTCTAACATTTCAACAACGTGTTGAAGTTCTGGCAACACACCTAGAAAGACGAAACGTATCAGCCATGGCAGCTCTTCAGAACAGGTATCATCTGAGCCCCAATCAGTAGTCAGATTGGAACTTTCATGTGAGCAGGTATTCTGCATCTATTTTGCGCGAGTAGCAGCTTAAAGGTCAAGGAGATAGCTAAAGTACGTTTGCTCTGGACAGTGTCACTGCTGTCTGATCGTAATTCTAGTGACGTGTCCTGCGAATTACCACTCATCAATTGACTGACCCCCATTTCGCTTCCGTGGCCGTGGTTTGCAGGGGTCAAGGCACACAAGCAGCGTCTATGATGTATGTATGGTAGGAATGCTTCGAAGTGAGAGAGTTACCTGGCCTGCAGAAGCCTGAGGCAGAATCGTCTAATGGAGCGAGAAACTAACAATATGGTATATATTTATTCTTTCCAGGCCCTGATACTGTAACTGAAACCATCGGTGCTCACGGCCAGGCTGGCCACCTGGTCAATGAGCATGCGGCCTTTGCTGGGGACGCCCAGCACTGAGTCGGGGCACTGTGCCTCTGAGAGTTTCTCTCCTACCGGTCTGTACCCAGTAAGACGGTCTTGAGCGCGACGCGCAATGATAGACCGCATGGGAAAGACTGGTAGGAGCGTTTTGCTTCTCTTTTGACCACCTTCCACCCATGTTATCATCGTTCTTCTCGCCACGTCGTCCCGGATGAAGTCAAAGTCCAGCAAATCTGAAGGTCGAGGGTTCGAACTCGGTTCCGGCTTCGGGCTCGGATTTCCCTGCTTTTGCTCGGGCGAGTATCTCCATAGAGCCCACATCTACTATTGAAATGTCTACCTATGCCTTAACGAAATGATATTCTATAGAGGTCAACAATGGTGCCATTCAGATCTGTGAGGATGTAGTATCCCGGTGTGTAATGATTAGAGCAGAAAAAAACATTGCAGTCATTACGCTCAGTTTGAAGCTGAACCATGCACATGCAATAGCAAAATATCTTAACTAGGTACCTAGACCAGGCGGTAAGGGCCGGAAAGCCTGACGGAGGACTCTGCCCTCTCCGTTCTTACTCTGAGATTTTCATATCTTTAGAGAGGCGCGATGGCTTGTGCCTCACATCGTCCAAACAGTCGATTTGTAACCAGAGCGTTTACCTACTCGAAGGAAGCCCCTCTCACAATTGACCAAGACTCGTCATTCACACAATGGCGGCCTTCTCAACTGAACCAGTGAGACTTGCCAGATCACCTTGCATCAAACAGTCCGGCTGGCTCCCCACGATTCAGCACCAGTATCTCGGATCCTGTCAATTTGCGGCCGATGAGCTGCACCAACTGACTCTGAGACAATATCTGCGCCTGAAGCAGATGCATGATCTCGCGAATCCGCAAGAACGTTATGGCTTCTCGAATAACAGTATCTGCAACGGACTATCTCAGAAGACGTTTCTACCGCTGTCGTCCATATTTGGCAGACTTCCTGTGAGGGGGTCAGCGTGCCTCACTCGATGGAAAATGTCGTTTTGTAGATCTACTCTGCCATTGATCGTTACATTTGCGAAGTAGGCGGGATTTTCACATAACATCTTCCCTACGAAAGTCCCGGATGAGAAGAGAGTTTTGATGCATATCCATCAGACGGCAGGCAGTGGAAGCAACACAGTAAGAGGTGATAGATATCTGGTCAACCGTGTCTGAAAAGAAGCGTTTCTGTCGCAAGAGCAAACATTGAGACTATGAAAAGTAGATGCCTGTCTTACCGGACAGTCATTGAAAACTACGAGAGATGATAAATTCTAAGCAGGAGAGGTCCCAGGAAGCGCGGCGGCATCGTGCGCAGTCAATTTGACACGCTCAGGATCGATGTCGACAAGCGAAGGGTCAATGTCAGCAGTCGTGCGACTGACGCACACCAGAGCAGGAGTATCGCCCAGCATGCGTAGCTGCAAGCGACCTGTGGCGCGATCTACTGCATCACCATCCCATCCCTTCGCCTGATCAGCAAGGCCCTCATCATGACCAGCGGCGGTGCCCAAGATTGCACATTTGGTGTCGAAGATGTTGAAACGGCTGGCACCGGCCCAGAAACGGGTGAGGGAAATCTCTACGGCACAGAGCAGGACCAGAAGGATATTGAAAGCGAAGGCACCATATACGTAGCTCGTCTCGCCAAACTTGGCGACGCTGAAGCGTACTTTGGCATCTGCGTAAGTCACATCACTCCCCAACATCGACTGCGCAGCGCCAATAGCTCCAGCAAAAGCGTCCAGAGCGGCTTCAATGGAGGTCTGTACGCCATCCAGTTGGTCCTGCATTGTGGAACTAGTGTAATTGGCGCGACCGTTACGGTAGGCAACGTTCCCAATGTTGTTCTCGAATGCGGCAGCCAACAAAGAAGTGTACAGCGTCGTCAAAGTCACAGACATGTAGCTTAGCTGCACGAATATGTTATGGCGCAGGTCGCCAGAACTATCGATATCGTGGAGACTAGTGCCGTTCTGGGATGCAGTGCTGACTATGGTCATTTTCTTTGTATAATCGACGTCAAGCTGAAACAATGTGGGTTGGAATGTGACCTCACACTGGATTTGGTTGAGGCCCGCGTAATAGCCATTCTGATCGCTAAGGAAGCCGTAGTAGTAATGTCCCTCTGCAGAGACTGCAGCCACAACGAGAGATGTGTCTTGACCCCAAATAAGGAACGAATCCCAGAATCCATTCGGCAAAGAACCGGTGGCCTTCCAGACATCGATCTCCGCACCACCGAGGTTGACCACCTGCTCGTTGGTGAAGGTCAAATTGCTGGAAGAATTGAAAGCGCAGGTGACGCTGGCGTTGTAGCCATTCTCCCAGAAAGTTGCCCGTGCCAGATCCAGACTGGCCAATTCACTTTTCGCATCCAGTTCACTGCTCTCCGGCGAGTACAGGCCGATAGTTGACCCGACTCCATATGATCGACCGCTATAAAAGAAGCCAGTCCTGTCGAGCTTGGTACGATTGGGCGTCAGGGATGTCCTACTTGAAGCTTGTGTGATGGTGTCCAAAGCAAGACCCGTCAAACCTAGGAAATCGGGTGTGAGATCAGAACTGAAAACTCCTCTACGGTAGCTTCAAGAAATCACTCTTCCAGGGTAAATACGTGAAGACGCCATTGCTACTCTGCTCTAACGACGGAACAGTACAGTCTGAATTAGGTCGACAAGTCTGGCGCCAATAGTTTGCAGACGTGTCCGAACTGGGGTAGGCCGGCACCGGCATGTCAGCATCCACCTCTGTGGTGGTTATGATTGGGCTTATGGAAGAGGCCCATATTGCAGCAGGGATCTGAACAAAGGCGAGGAACAGCCCCAGCAACAACAAGCGAGACCATTTCAGGTCGAAGTCAAATCTAGTCGCGCATAAATCACTGAGGAACTTAATCGTGTCGAGGCTGGTTGGAGTTTTCTGGACGTGAATGTTGGAGCGAAACCTGATGACCGCGCTTATCGCATACAGTTGAAGGGTCCCCAGTGCAGAGGCGAGTATCTGTACGCAGAACTGGGCAGACGATCGATGGTGGAGGGTGCCATGGTACACTGAACCGGTACTGTACCAATTCGACGCCGTCAATCCCAAGTTGACGACGCTAAACACAGTCGTAGTGGTGAGAGCAGCGACTATCCCGAGCTTCGTCCCGGCCCGCTCTCTTGCAGCGAGTCGCATCGTTTTTGAAACACGGTAGTTCAATTTATGGGAAACAAGACAAGACGAGACGAGACCATACGAGATGAGGCAATACAATGGCAGCAATGCGCACTATACGTATCTTATCTGGTGTACTAGATCTAGTTATCTAGTTCCTTTAGCTGTGAGGGCTGGACCCTTGTATACCTCAGGTGTTCCTGATCTGTCCAGTGCCGTTTGGCAATTATATCCGATATCCACCTGCCTAATCAGGTACCGGGATCAACCCGCCGAGCCTCATATGGTGGTGGCTTAGCCGGCCGAACTAGTTTCTGAGACATAGCAATGACGATATCACATGTATTCTCAGCAACTCCACGAATGGTGTTTGCGCGAATGAGTTGCAGTCGACGATACGTATGGCTCGGGAGTGGAAGCGTCCATGATCCCTTTGCCTATAGGCTTACGCACAGCGATCTTTTCCAATGTCTTTTACCAATGCGCACTAAGGAAGTCGTACATCTTGTCCAGCTTCACATCTTCGCCAATGTCGAACGCATGGTCCGCACCTGGTATGCGCTCGTAGACCACTTCCTTTTGCAGTCCTAGCAAGGCCCCTACGACTTCATCTGCCTGCTCTACTCCAACAAAACGATCGGCGTCCCCATGTACTACATATACAGGCGGTAAGCCGCGACGTCCGATGTTGCGGCTGATTCGCCACTTGTCATTTTTTGGATCGAGGGGCTCATCTTGATTGAGATGGAGCAAGTCGGCCAATGAGGCAGATTCCAACATCCAGGAATACATCCTCGCTCGGTTCTCACCAAGGTCAAAGTACGTTGAATTGTCGGAATTGGCTAATACCGGACCATTTGGATCCAAGAACGGCGCAACAGCTGATCTTGGGGTTGGTGCATCTTTTGGTGACGCGTGGGCAGAGTACGGCTGTTTTGTAACGAAGAAAGAGCCAAGTGGGTCGGTAATTGGATAGATGGCCAGAATAGCCGCCGGCTTGGGCGCAACGTACAAGCCGGCCAGCAGAGCTAGATATCCACCAGCGCTGCTTCCACTAACAGCAAGTCTGCTTGTGTCAATGCACGCCCCCTCGTCAAGCGTAGGCAGTACATTCCGTATCCAGGACATGCAGTGGGAGACGTCATCGAGCACATCGCTAACCCCCACCTGTGGTGCCAGGCGATAGTCCGCCGATACAATCGCGTATCGATGCTTGTCCATAGCATGCTTCATATGAGGTGCGACCATGTCTCGCCGGCCTTGTAAAAGCCCTCCGCCATGGAACCATAGAAGGACACCCAGCGACTTGGAACTGTGTCCGTCTGGTATGTACAAGTCAAGCGGGATGTCGAGACCATTGATCGATCTGTATATAAATGTTTTGGGCATCTTAGTATTTGAAACAGATCTCAACTTGCGTGAATTGCCGTGGGATAGAATTGGCCCAAACGATGAGTCTACGTTTCCAGTGACAAGCGCACGAATGAATCCTGAACAGACTCCGAGTTTCGTCGGCGGGGTCATTCGGGTAAGTTACCTCGCCAAATCAGCCTGGCACACCATACATCATACGTCGGACTTCCACAGACAGAATGGTCGGCGAATTGGGCGTCCTGTCCCGTTTTCGAGTAGGTAGTCGCTGGATTTCATTACCATATCTGTATCTCTTCCCTTCGGGTAGCCGATCCGAAGACCTATCAAACCTGACGTGGGAGAATCTGCAAATTCGGTGATTTGTCTTCAACCAGAACTCACAGGTGGAATGATGGCCACTTCATCTCTTTCTTGAATCACCAAGCGCGCACCTGACTCGGAATCTTCATCGATGTCTACATATTCAAGATTCACGGTCACAGCACATGTGTTCAAGACCTTCTCTTTGAAACCAGGATATTTAGACTCAAGTAGGTCGAATAGAGTCCCTACAGGTTGAGGCGCGCGGAAGAATTCAGAATCGACATGGGTAAATGACTTTGCGGCGGCGAAATAGAGAAGCTGAAAATGCCCTGGCGGCGGTCGGTTGCTGGCCATGGTTTGAGGTATGAATATACCTAGACACTGTTAGCGCCTGGATCCAAGGTGATTCGATATTCTTGTCAATGAGAATTGCAGTGTATCAGATAATTGAGAATTGTCACCATCGCGTCAGTTAAGACAACGTAAGGTAATACATGCTATATAATTTATAACATCCTTTGCTGTTTCGGAGAAGGAGGGTGAGGATTTACGTACTCAGTCTGTAAGCTCAGCTGTGCCGTACGGACTAAGCGAATATCTCGTCCGAAACGAAGCAGGTCGACTTCGAGGTAGGAAATGTTATAGGTTGTTTGGGTAAGAGATGACCGTCAGACAGAAGTGAAAGCAATTGTGGAGGGCTTGAGCGAAGCCGCGGGGGTGGATGGGGATGGTCTGTGCCCGTAGTGATGCCTCTTATGGCCAGCATCAAATCGGGAACAGCGTCGGTGATGAGGCATTGGGACATTGTACGATCGGAAGAATTGTTGCCAATACTAGGACAACTGCGCCTCTTCCAGCTCACATTTCAACCTCTATCCATCTTGCACTGACAGGCACAATTACAACCGAACCGTTTGACGAAACCAAAAGCGATTGATCTGCAGGCCACTTGAATACTGCAAATCGATATTTTAAAGCCGCTGCCAGCAGCTAGTGGACATCTGCAATATCTCAAAAGATCGATATTCAGGATTGATTAATTCGCGATTCGTTTGTCCCTTACTTGGTCTACGACCACGGCGCTTCTGACGCCAGCTCCAGGATCAATGAGCCTGCCGGTATTTTCCTGGCGAAAGCTCTGAATGTCGTCGTCTCTTGGTCGACCGACCGTCGCTGGCATGTCTACCCAGGTGGCTTCCCTTTACCCCAGTACTCGTACTGCTCAATACGTCTGTTCTTCATGCTTGATTCGCTCGCATGTCCGCACAGCATCTCGAATCCAGATATCTTCGGGATTCCCTCACGCCACACAACATCGGCAAAATCGCCATTTACACTGGACAGGGAGAAGCGCAAAGGTTGGGTCGAGTACAAACCCGCTGCGGCGAGAAAGATGGGGGAAGGATGAATATAAGGACGGAGCAAGCGCTGTGGGATCACTGGACATCGTTCACAAGCGCTCGTATCGCACCAGTGTCCGGCTACAGGATGGGAGGGCTGCGGCTGAATCAAGAGTTGGTCCAAATACAGAGCCTTCACTTGAATCGCTTTTGAAATCGCCTTCAACATCCAAAACATCGACTTCACCCCAAAAGCCAGCTGAATCGAAGATACGACAACAGCTTCGCCTTTGGCAACAGAACTTTGGGGCTAAGTGGGATCTTGAACACATGCAGGACACAAAATCTCCTTTTCCTTCAGACGCTCTACCCGACGGAGAGATGGGCGCTATGTCGCGTTTACGTGAACAGAGCAAGAACGAGTCAGATCATGAAGATGAACATGCAGATGAGGAGATGCGTAATTTGTTGTCGAAGATGTCCAACGAGGATGGCGATTTGGCTGGCTTAACGACGGAGGACTTGCTGAAACCTGGCTCGCTCGTGGAATTGGGAGGAGCAGGTGAAAGCAAGGATTCCAACATGCTTGCCATATATGTCCGCCATGTTCTACATGGATCCATCGGGCAGTATCTTACAATATTTGGACGATGGATGCATTTTACTGACCGCAAAGTCACGTTCGCTCTTCCAGGCTTTGTTAGCCAGTCCGAATTAGACAGCTTGACTCGATACTTGCCAACACCTGAAACCAGTGACCAATTGCAAGAGCTTCGGGATAAATATGTAAGCGATCAACTGGACGTTCCGCGCGATATTAGCGGACCCCTCGTTGCTAGGATGTCTGAATTCCAACGTGAATCTCGCGAAGTCTACCGCAAGAATGCGAGTGCCCTCGACAATGCCCATGAAATTGTAGCCGATTACGCCGACCTACGATACGGCACTCTCACTTCCTTGACATCGAAACTTCTCGATCTTCCGCCCGAGAGCATTTCACCAGTCGCGTTGTACACCGTTCAGATAGCGATACGTCACGCTGGGATAGGGTTTGCTGCCGACCCTCGTTTCTACCGTGCAACTGGCCACATACAAATTCGCTCCAAGGCGCTGGTGAGAACAGTTGAGTTTGTACGTAACTGGGTCCGTCACTGGCAACATGACTTGGCTATTACGGCTGCCATGACACCATCGCAGAGACAGAAACACACCCCATCTGTCGGTGCCCAACACGTTTATGGTTTCCTCGGTAAAGTGAGAGAAATCGTCCTGAAAAATCGCAAAGTCAGAGACCCAACAGCTCAAGGCAACGTAGGGCCCAGCAAGACCAAACGCGAGCTTACTCCAACATCCAAAAGCATCAAAATCACTTCTGAAAATCAATTTACCGAACCAGAGCGTGAGCTTATCAACTTCATAGAGTCTTGGGCTTGTGCCGGAACCTTCCTGGGTCATACCAGCCTGAGTGCCCTTCCACCAATTCTTTTACAGGCGACTGGCCTCTACGATGACCAAGATATGGGAATTGCCCTAGGTTATATGTTCTTGCAAGAAGTTGGAACTATTCTCCCATTTGAGAACAAGGCCACGTTCGACCCCTTTCTGCTTCTGCCTTCAAGTGGCCAATCCAAACCACTACAGTCTTTAATGGGGCGCCTTGTGGAAATGAAAGGGAATCATGACCTGGAGGACAGCATGGCGGATTTACGCCACGACTGGGGCAGCCTTCCTGTCTTTTGCATCGACGGTGCATCGGCGCATGAGATTGATGACGGTGTCAGCGTAGAAACAGATTCAGACGGCGGAATGTGGGTTCATGTCCACATTGCCAACCCAACAGCATACTTCTCGCACGATCATCCACTGGCTAAGATGTCTCAACATATGGGTGAGAGTATCTACATGCCGGAGAGAACATATAGAATGATGCCACGATGGGCAACAGATACTCTGTTTTCGCTTGCTCCAGACCGGCCGTGCCTTACCTTCAGCGCCAAATTCGATAGTGAATGGAATTTGATTGACAAGAAAGTGAGGAATGGCATTGTCCGCAATGTCATCTGTATGACACCTGAAGAGTTGGACAACATTATTTACGGTTGGTCCAACGAGACCAAGGCAACACCAGATTCGGCAACAGTCTTGACTGTGGGTGGCGAGGTTCCCCCTCCACCTTCTCGTCAGAGCGCTGTCTCTTCTCTTAAAGAGACGGACCATGACGCTCTGAAGTCCCTTAGACGGTTGTCAATTGCCCGTTTCGAAGCTCGTAAAGACGCTGGTGGTGTGTTTCTCGACTCTCAGAAGCCGGAGATTAGCGTGTGGCACGCTTGGCACAAGGATGGGCTCGGTTGGGAGGCTCCATTCCGTCACGGCCGTCGGACCGTAGAAGGAGATCCAGTTATCCAAATCACTGCTCAATACCAGAGCAATTGGTTTAAACCTTCGGTCGGCCCAGCTAACATCCTCGTGCGTGAGGCTATGTTGTTAGCTTGCGAAATCGCCGCAAGATGGTGTGCCGATCGACAAATACCCATGTTGTACAGAGGCACGGTCCCTTCCCTCGTACACGACAACCCAGAGCTCTTCATGAAGGAGAAGTTGCTCCCTGCAGCCGCTCAGAACGATGGCATTTATCCAATGCACCTTGGTCTAGACTATGTCAGGAAGCTCGGTAAGAACGTTCTCAGCGCGGTCCCTCTCAAGCATAAGGTCCTCGGTATGGACTATTACAGTAAGGTGACGAGTCCGCTGCGCCGTTACGGCGATATGATCGCACACTGGCAGATTGAAGCCGCCCTACGGGAGGAGGCGCGCACAGGCAAGAGCCTGGCCACGACCGACGAGTCGGTAGATCGATCCTTCGTCACGTTCAGCACGGCGACACTGCAGAACATCATGCCCAGCTTAGCGACGCGGGAGAAGCTGGTGACGATGACCAAATCCATCTCTGAGGAGTTCTGGCTTGCGCTCTTCGTCTTCCGTGCGTTCCACTACAACGAGACCAAGCTGCCCTTCGACACCTTCCGCGTCACCGTCTTCGCTGTCCCAGCACAGAGCTTTCAATACCCGACCCTTGGAGTGCTCTGTCACGAATTGGGCGCCAACATGGCCATGCTTCGGCCGGAAAAGCTCAACATCGGTCTTGAAACGGGTCTCGCCGGTGATGAATGGGAATGCTGCCTTGAGCACGTCGACGTGTTCAAGAGAACGATAACGTTGAGGCCAATTAGACTTGTCTCCCGTATAGCACAATGAGGACTGGGATAGATCGCGCGAACTACACATACGGTGTGTAAAATGTATTAATAATGCACCTTTGGACTGCTGATCACGCCGGAAAGCGTGCTGTATACATAGACAGACGTTCGTCTGTGAATCTTCACACTCATACATGTATAATTACATAACTTGCATTGACGTCAACACGCGCATCTGCTCGTTAAACAATTACAACTTAATCAACGCTCGGCTGAAGCTTATTGCTCTTCGACGTAGTTACGAAAACACACAATCTTTAAGAAGGGCAGTTGCCATTGCAGGGAGCAGTGCAGTTGAAGCCATGCGAGTCTGCGACGTTATCGCAGAGATATCCCCCAGCCGTTTCCTTGCTATCTGCAAATGTCAACCGGTTGTTGGGCAAAGTGATGCCGGAACACGGCGCAGCGGCAGAGCATTGGAGAGTGGCAACATTAGATCCGGTGATTGTCCCAGTCGTGTCACCCCAGTACATGTCCTCGACCTGCAGGATTCGGATAAGCGCTCTGAACTATGGTGCCGTGTGAATCTAGGTTGACGAAGGATGTATCCTTACCTTGAACTGGGAGGTGTCACAACCACCCGCTTCGCCGTTGTAGGATGTGCACTGGATGATCGCCCACGCCTGCTTGACTTTGTCGAGGGTGAAGTTTTTGAATGTGATGTTCTTTGCGTACCCGAAGCCGCCTGCAAGTTCGGTTAGCCGAACAGTGCTTTTGCTAGATCTGGCAGGGGTTTATGTTCTCACCGCCGCCGCCATTTGGAGGGTAACCTTTATTCAGGCCGGTCCAGGTCTTGACTCGAGCTGCAAAATCCGAATAGTGCACAATGATGTTCTCGGCGGTGACGTTTTCAATGACCTCAATCTGGCCTGGATATTGGCCTATACTTCCAATAGCGATAGACTCGCCATGGTAGAATTCCGAGTCGGCAATGTAAATGTTGGTCGAGTTTTGCTTCAACGTGATTGAGTCGTCGCCATTGTCCACAATCCACCTCATGAAGGTGATGTTGTTTGCGTAGACAGTGTCACAACCATCCGTGTTGACATTGCTACGGACGTCGCCGCCGGCGTCTGACGTGTTGTTGACGTCTGTGTTTTGTATTAGCAATCAATCGCAGATGGTAGGGGAATCATTAAAGAGTCTATAATACATATGTCTTGGAGTAGGACCTTCTCGGATCGAGCGACCGTCATGGTCCACATCTGGCTTTTGATAAAGCGAAGGCCCTCGATGACAGAGTTCTTGGTGTCTGTTATCGTGATCGCATGCGGCCTGCCGTGCATGTTTGACTGGCCCTGATTGTAATCGTACTACAACAGGTAAGTTAGTTTTTCTGCTAGATGGGTGTGAATGGTTGTCATACCCAGACTTGTCCATTGCCATAGAGGGTGCCGTATCCGTGACCGTAGAAGTGAACGTTCTCTCCACCGAAATGCCATGCCGAAGTCTGGTTTTGAAATCCGATCGGTAACGAGTTGGCCAACCAGTAATCGATGTCAGTACTCCAGACCAGAGTACCTTGAATCTCGACGTCTACATCTTTCAAGCCGGTGGTATTCATTACTTTGCCAACGTAGTAGGTGGTATTGGAAAAGACGATGTGCCCATCGTTTCCACATTCTTTAAAAGCGTCCAGAATTGCCGGCGTATCGTCATCGTCTGGATCACCACTTGCTTTCACGACGCACACTTTGGATCTTTTCGGCCAGTGGCCGTCATGATTGTACGGCGGCCCGTCACCAGTCTCTGTCGGTTTCCAGCAATCATTCTCGCCAAGATAGGCGCATACATATGGATCAGGCCTGTCTGGCTGCCAATGGTCTGGTGGAGTTTCCGAGCCTGGAAGGGCAGTAGTTGTCACGGGAAGCAGAGAGCTGGTCTGCACAGCGACGGAAGGCGCGGAAGTGGAGACTTGATTTGAACTGGTCCCAGGCTGTGTTTGACCGGTCTGTGAACTGTAAGAAGAATGTACAAGCGACAAGAAGACGAGGAAAGACATTACAAGAGGTGCTAGAACAGCCTGCCATAGCGCAACAGCACGTGTTACAATTGGCGACATTGTGTGTTCTGCAAGCACGCTTGTAAGCCCATGTTCAAGACGAAGGGGGAGGAATATTCATCTCGCCGACACCTCTAAATTCCCCATTTTCCTTCTGCCTGTCTCTATGGAGACAATTCATGCATCTAGACGGAGTGGAATAGCCGAGCTTACCCAAGGTTTCGTTTAAGAGTAATGTACTGCCTGCGATAAAACTCTCAATGTAACACCGACCGCTCACGTCACAAACTATCCTGTCGTGAGGAGTGGTGAAGTGGAGTGAGAGGAGTGCCCAACGAAACACGAGTCTGAGCTTCGCTTTAGGAATGAGCTCATCCTGGTTATATGACGAGCGGAAATGAAGCGAAGGTGGTTCAAGAAGACGTATGCACAACCTGGCTCTGGGGACTCCACACCCCGACAACGTCAATGGGCTAGAGTTGTGGAGAGCGGGTCCACAGCATGCCGATCCATGCTCAGAAGGGACGTCATTCCTCAGTCCCCCTGCAGCGTACCGAGCACGCGTCTGTATCACACGCTGCAACAATAAAGATAACTTGCATTGTGCCACATCGATTTGTGCTAGCCACCCGTGTTGTCCGCTTAGTCGCATTGCTTGTTGCATTGTCATGAGAACTCCATCATATCAGGCTTGTGACGCTTTCCATCAGTTTGCCATCATGACAATGGGCCAGTCGAACAATGCTTGTGTTCCTCTAGAGGGATGAGTAGAAGGTTACAGTCGACCAAATTGAAAGCTCTACATACTGCCATCCGATCACCCGTCCCTACGCCAGAATAACTCGACACTAAACTCACTACAATACTCTAGCGGCATAGATATCCGATGATAGGTAGGTTTCACAAGAACAACCGTCGTCACCACCAGATAACACTGCGATGGCAGTGGATATACCACAACAACGTAATTCGAAGATGAATCCGTCAAGGGCAGTCTTTTATTAGGGCTGTAACTTTGGTCCTCTAGACATGTACGGCTTGATGAGGTACCCTAACACTACCAGAATATACTTTCCCGTCGTACATTTGCCGAGTGCATTGCAGGTAATCAAGTAAGTACCTATCACATGCTCCTCAACAGTTCTTGAAGTCATCAGAAATGAGGCGGTTTTTTTGTTGTAAACGTATAAAGGTTGATACAGGATTCACGTGCTTAGGGATTATCCAGTCAAAGAACAGGAAGCTCACCACAGACAACATGAAGCGGACCAGACCTATCAAGACACAGAAGGGCCCAACACCAACTACCTAGTAAAACTCATCTGACCGTCTTGATGAGCATCCTGACCATTTACTATACCCTCATCTATTACTAGTTTCTGTAAGCCTCATTATCTACGTGGAGCTGTATAGAATGACACTCAAGTTATAGACCATGTTAGCTCTGAAGATTTTCACACGTAGACACCAACACAGCTCGTTACCTTCATTTACATGCGCCCTCAAGATGCAGTGACACTATTAACGTCCATAGTAGGAAACACTATGTCGTGATCTCGATTCAAACCAACTTGAGGCTCTCTGTCAACTAAGTGCGGGCCAGACCAGAACTCATCTGTGTTTAGCGAAGAGGAAACACACGCAGCGAACCAAGGCTTACGATATATCCAACCCCTAAGCAACAAGACTAAAGCAGTTTATTCATCCATTTGATTTATAGAAGCTACCTAAGTACCTAGCTGACCGTTTCTATCCCAGACATGCCGTCGAAGGCAAAATCGTATCCTTGCCTTTTTTTTTGGCTTTCCTATCCGGACTAGAAGAAGAGGGAAGGGGCCTTCGCCGAACAACTTCTTACACCACAAGAACGCTAAACGTTCAAGACGATAACCCTAGACAGGCATGAGCATCGTTATTCAGCATCACCCTCAACGAGCGGCTTGTTCGAAGTTTTGGTAGATTCTTTGAGAAACACTATACACATGATGCTTTCATGTGTGTGAGGAGAGCGGGAGAATTGCGAGCCTCAGTATCTTGGCACAACTTTCGCATACCTCCTGGCCATCCTATATGGATGAGTAGAGAATACGGAGTCGAATATAGCCTTCCATGATACAGAAGTCGAGTTGGTTACTATATGATTGGGAAGTGGCCAGTACCAAAACAACGTAATAATGCGAAAAGCTCACAGTGCAGGTACTGAGAAGGTTGATTTCTAGTAAGTAGGTCTAACCAGGGCATCAAATTTTAGCGTTCTATAATACGGACATCTGCTGTAGCGCCAGACACAGTATGCTTGGATTAAGCTGAGAATTTACAAAGAGATCGTTAAGTCGTTAAAACCAGTCACCGCCACCCATACTAGTGTTGAAGCGCAAGTTGGAAGGGTCGATTCTGGTGTCGCTGTTCACTGCTGCGCCCCATGCCATACCGCCCATATCATCGTCTGGCTGATCGATGTCCATACCGAACTGGCGCACAAGGTTGTCCCAGCTCTCCCAATTCAGATCGCCCGTGGCGGTATCCATGATGTTTTCTAAGTTGTTAGATTCCATCGAGCCAGATTGGAAGCCATTATCCGTAGGCAGGCTTTCGCCCGAGGCTGCAGGAGTGCTGAGATCCGATCCTAGGTGATGGTTTCCCGGTACAGCCAGACTTCTTGAACGCCCTTGTTGGTGCGTGGATATGGATCCTGATCGACCTTGGAGGTATGAAAAATCAACTACGGCACTGCCAGGAGTGCCGGGATGAACAAAGTTGGAGTCGAAAGTCGGAATTGTATTCACCGGGTCAGGTGCGCCCCAGCCAGGGTTGGAGTTGGACTTGTAGTCACCATTCATCGCTCTGGTGCCAAACATGGCATTATGAGAAGACCCGGATCTGCTAGCAAGAGCTTTCTGCCATTCTTCTTGATTTTTGGTTGGCTGTAAAGACGAGATCGTCACCATATCCATTGGATCATCGTTGACCGTGGATTCGTTCAGCTTTGGCGATTTAAGTAGCTTGTGCGTATCGAGAGGTTGTTCTCCAAATACTGGCCCTTCGTAGAAGCGTTGTAGTTGTGCAGATGACAATGGCGCACGAACCACATTCGGCCGACGGGGATGGCCATACATTGGATTGACGTTAGGACTGTAAGTTCTCACGGGTTGCTGTTGCGAAGCTTGTTCCTCATGCATGCCACGATATCGCGCCTCTTTCGCTTTGCGATAGAGTTTCCTGAGTGGCCGCCATAGATGGCCAGCTTTGGTCTCGTCTGTTATATGCCCTCCCCAACGACCGTCACGCGTCTTCTCAACAGCTATCCACGCGCGCTCTACCAAATCCCCAGTTGTACGATGACACAGCTCGCTGAGGATGAAGGCAAGAGCATGCCATTGCATATAAGTCTTGAAAAGCCAACCCCACTTCATCGTGCGCCCTTCCGTTTCCAGAAGGATGGAGTACTCGATATTCTCAAGAGACGTTATGAAGAGTTTATCTTTGACGCTCTCGGAGAGTGACGCACCTGCGTCCTGACGTTGAAATGGATGGTAAACCATCAGCCACATCTTGCTCATCATAAGTCTTGCAACTGTAGCGGTAACCCAGAAGAGTGGAACGGTCATATCGCAATGCTTCAAATACCTATCTTCCAACTTCTGGTGGCATTCAGCGATCCACTTCTCCTTGTCGTCTAGTGTGACGGAAGCGAAATAATTTCCACAGGCATGTGGAGGACCAGGTGGGATGTAATTTATCCTTCTGAAGGTATTCGAGACCTCGAATCTTATCAAGCAGAAGGACATATCTGTGCATCCAACTCGCTCTGGTGGAAATTCTTTTGAGCTGGGACCAATGTCTTCATCGTTGATATTAAGTGGCATTTTAGTGTCAAAGGCTTGCTCAAGGATGGTTGGATCGCAACCATGATCTTCTGATGCTCGTGTATCCAGAATGCAGACCTGCCACCACAGTCGTCTACGCATTTCAATCTCGAAAGGCTTCAATCCAAAATGAGTACCATCTCGATGGATGCCCATCGTCTGTGCTATGCGTACGATGAGTCCTGTCAGGGTCCATATCACACGCGCATCACTGTTCCGGCGAAGGCACATAAGGAATAGAATGAAGGTCTGTAGGACGATAATCTCCTCTGTGGTAAGAAAGTTTGCACGAGCCAAAGCTTGTTCGATTGCGAATCGGTATCTCGCAAGCAGAACCGCTCGATCTTCACCTAATTGTATTTGGCAATCCTCGGGTGATAAGGAAGTCGTCGCACAGTAGTATATCGCAAAGAGCAGCGCCTCGAACCCTCTACTCAGATTGTTGAGGTGAGATGCAGCGCTAAGCACGGTAGGTTCTGTCGTAGGTATGTGAAGGACTTTGACAAGCGGGTCAACATTTTCTTTAAAAGTATTCCAGTACGTCGCAATCTGGTTCGGCAAGGGATGTAAGCTCAGCAGGTTCACATTCTGACTTGCAAACCCAAACACGAACCCTTGATGTGAAGCTGGCGCATTGAAGTTTTGTGCAGATTCATCTACATCGCTGTCTTCATCCGTTTGGTTCAGAATACCCTTGAGATCTTCTACCTCGTTTGAGAGGTTGGCCCAGAACGAGTTATTGATGTACCTGCTTTTGCCTTCATTGATGACAAGCCTACCAAACTTGTTTTCGAAACGGCCCCTGCGTGACTCCTCGATCCAGCGAGTCTTTTCAGCGAAATCACCGTCATCGTTGTCGGAATTGTCTCTTGCTTGTTTCTGTTTCCATTGAGATCTTCCCGTGGACTGGCTGCTCACACTCCCATTGGTAACAGGCGGCGGTAATGACTGCTTTTCACTGGTGGTGAGGGGTGGATTCGGATGGGTCGATGGGTCTTGCAAAGGCGCATCACCCGCATTTGGGTGGTCTTTGTTCAAGGCTGGATCATTCTGCGAGTCGCTCCCTCCAGGAACTTCCATGCCCATACTTTTCACCACCCCTTCCAGACGTCTCAATCTCTCCAGAAGCTCTTTATCTCTTCCACCCTCAGCCAACTTCCTGACC